>CM027125.1:7461826-8061826 GCA_015476505.1 Urochloa ruziziensis | reverse complement strand
GTGGTGCTCCCAGCTAGGTCTCCAGGTCGTCGATCTTGGCGTAGGCAGCCATGAGTCGAGTCCACAAGGTCTGGTTCTCCTCCAGGGCGGCATCCAACTCAGTGTTGGTGGTAGCCACCAACGCCACAGTAGAGACTAGCTGGGGATCCATCTCGTCCGCAGTAGAAGCAATGGTGCAAGCTGTCTCACCACTCTTCCTGCGGGGGTAGTACCTCTCGAGGTCCACGCCGATCTCACCCCAAAGTCTGTCTCTGAAGACGTAGTAGGCCTGGCGAGCTGCATCGGTGATCCCTGCCGCCTGGGACAGCCTGTCACTCAGAGCAAAGTGGACAGACGTCTCCTCGGCAGCCCTCATCGCGTGGTTCGACACCCTGACGTGCACCTCAGTCCTCCAGTAGCCAGGGTAGCAGGGGTGAGTCCTGTACTCACTGCGGTACTCAATCCCCACCCTGCCCGAGCCGTAGTTGTCGCGAAGCATGCAAAGGAGCCGAGTGTGGAAGAAGTTGTCACCCCCGTCACGGACATAGCTGGTAGCGGACCATCTCTTCACTGGACGCTGTGGCTGTGGTGGCTGCAAGGGTGGCGCAGGCGGCGGTGTCCGTGGCTCCTCGTCACCCTCGTCCGAGTCATCCCCGTCATCAGAATCACCATCACCAGGACCACCTCCTCCTGGGGCGGTCTGCTGACCTGCTGGGGCCTCCTCCTGCTCAGCGTCCATCGGCTCCCTCTCCTCGGGGTCCTCCTCCTCCGGCTGCTCCTGCCCTGGAGCCTCCTCCAGGACAACCTCCTCAGCCTCGTCAGGGTCGTCCTGCGCAGCCAGCTCCCTCTGGAGCTCCTCCTCCTCGCACCTGGCTTCCCACTGTTCGTAGGCGTCGGGGGCGCGGTTCGCGAAGATGCCTTCAAGCATGACCTCGCTCACACGGGGTGGAAGGTAGCCACACATCCTCTTGCGCGGGGTATTCTTCGTGCGGGCCATCTAAAACAAAGACGAAAAAGAAAGAAACAAGTAAAATCAATGAGTTAAACATTTTCGCAATAGACAAAGCATAAAATAAAAAAACAACTCTTTTAATAAAGTAAAATAAAACAGGATAGAGAAGAGCACCATTTTAACTAAAATTAAATAATATAAAAAGGAATACTCAACTCCAAGGTATAAATAAATAGAGGAGCAAGGCTAAAGGGAAAACTCATCGTCCATTCTATCTAGGCTGCGGTCCTACAGTCAGCGTGGCTCTGGTACCAATTTGTCACACCCAGATTTACACAAAATCCGAGTGTCGCCATATGTGTGCCCAGGAAGTCCACACAACACACATAGCGTACAAATATGGTGTAAACAGAGAACACAATGCTCCAATAAAAGGTTTTACATTAGAGTATAACGCAAAGACATAGTCTTACACAAATAACACAGCGGAAGTATATTTATTCGACTCTCTCTCAAAAGGAATCTAATGGCGCCTCGTTCCACAGGGACGCCGACTGGTTGACCCCAGCTCAGAAGTACGGAAGATCCTCAGGGAAGTCCGCAAGAGCGGCGTCGTTCACTGCTCCTCCATCTGTTACCCGTCCAGGATTTTGTTGATTGATCACAAGTGTAAGTATCACACATACTCAGCAGGCATAGCATGGGTATATGAAAGGCTAAAAGGGCTGACTCGGGTTTATGGCGTTAGCACTTTTAGTTGGTTCATTTTAATGAGCACTAGATTACTACAAATTCGTGACAACCCAGTTGTGAACCCCATTAGAGTAGAGTATGTACAATAACAGAAATAACATCAGATTAATAAAAGGAACCACTAATCAGAAAGGATCCAGACCGCTCGTGACCGTGAGCACGGCTATCATGATAGATTTACACTCTGCAGAGGTTTCGCCCTTTACCCAACCGTTAGCGTAAAAGCACAAAGAGCTTTCAACCCAACCACACACCTACCACACTTCCGAGGTGTGAGTGCATAGGGACGCTACAAGGTTTTTCACTAGACACCCTAACAAGCACAGTAGCCGTTTTGGTCCAGCTTGCAGCGCATGACCCCAAGGCATCGAGATTGACTTACGCCTATGGATAAACGCACCATAGGGGGATCAATGGCATCCAGAGCGCGGGCATCACCCTTTCGGCGCAACGTGTGGAGTTCTCAATCGCTGAGACTCCCAGCACGGGACTGTGCCTAACGAGACATAGCCTACGGATCTCAGAGCGCAGGTGAGTCCATCCTCGATGGATCAAGTCCATGCTTGCACCACAAGCTCCCCACGTACGCCTTTCGGTAACTACTGGCAAGCTAGAGACGTACGAGCTACTTGACCAAGACCAGAGCCATAATAGTTCCGGCAGTGGCGACTGGTTCCTGGGTTGCCGCTTTCCGAACCGGACCTTACGGAGAGACGCTAGAACAAAGCACACAGCACTTGCTCTAGCTCCCTGAGCCATGTTGCTAAAAGCATCTTTTAACGTTCAACTTGAGGTGAACCATTACTCAGTATTAACATTTATTTGGAGGGTGACAGTTGCGGCGCCTAGCAAAACTACCCTCAATGCAAAACCCCGGGTAAACAAGGTATAAGGTAAAGACTAGGTACAACCTTAGGGTTTAACAGATTTAGACACATGCAAACATGAGCAATTTAATTAATGTGGATGGGAAACAAGGATCATCCATGCTATACTTTCCTTCCTCGAGGTGCTGCTGCTGCGGGTCTTGCTCCTCGTAGCCCTGGTCGTACGTGAACTCGAACGGGTCACCGGCTGCCACACGAATCACCACACAAGCATCCACACAAGCCGGTACATGCAAGCAATGGTAAACTATTAGAACAGTACACCAAACAGTAGCTAAAGAACAAAAGAAGGTTGAAAAACTACTCTACGCTTCACTACGAGCATGTGAGCGCAAGAATCACTCTAATCGGAGCTAAAACGCGAAAACTACGCTAAAAACAAGTCACAGGGACTCGCTGGCAAAGATCCGAAACTAACAGGGGCCTAAACAAAGGAAAAAGGACCTATCTGCGAGAAATCTATAACTGCGCTGGAGCACAACGCAAAACGGAGGAAACGCGGGGGTCTTTCCGCAAAAAGGGCTGACGGCGGCGGGGCAGCTGACGGCCGGCTGACGCACGGCTGGCGTCAGCACGACGCCATCTGCTGACGTCGGCGGCGCGAGCGGGACAGACGGCGGCTGGCGCAACGCTGACGCCAGCGCAACGCGTCTGTTGGCGTCAGCGGGCGGCGGCGCGGCGCACTGTGCCATGGACCGGCGCGTGGACCGCGCGACGGCCGCGGTCCACGGTCCACGATGGACCGGGGCACGTGCCCCTTCGCGCGATCTGATCCGGGCCGTCCGGATCAGATCCAACGGCGGGCGGCGCTCCGACGCGCCCGGTCGGCGGCGGCCGGCGGGTGGCGCGGCGGCGCCATGGCCGGCGACGCCATGGAGGCCTGTTCGAGCCCTGGGCTGTGCGGGGAGGGGCGCGGAGCTCACCGTGGCGACGCGGAGCTTACCACGGGGTCGGTGGAGGTGACGGCGTCGAGCTTCGGGGAGCGGGGACGGCGGCGAGTGGCGGCGCTCCGGTTCTTCGACGGCGGGTGGCGGCGCGAGCGCGGAGAGCGGCGGGGGGGGGGGCTAGGGCGTGCACTGAGGGGGGGAAAAGGGGCAGGGTTCACGGGCGACGGGTTTAAGAAGGAAAAAGGGGCGCGGCGGCCGCGGGGTAACGCCCCTGCCTTCAATGGCAGGTGAGCGGCGGCGGCGGCGGTGAATGTGGGCGGCTGCCGCGGGCGGGGACGAGGCTGACAGGCGGGGCCCGCCTGTCAGTGGCTGTTGGCGGCGGGGAGCGGAGCAGGCGCGCACTGGGCCGAGAGCGAGCGCGCGGCGGTTTGGTGGGGCGGCCCAGGGGAAGCGCGGGGCGCGCACGGGCGGGGGCGAGCAGCTGGGCTGTGCGCGCGGGGAGGGGGGGCTGGGCCGGGCTGCTGGTTGGGGAGTGAAGGACCGAAACGGCGACCAGAAAGGGGGGGAGTGAATGGGAGCCGATAAAAATTCTTTCCAATTGATCCGGCTATTCTCCCAAAACAACTCCGAAACCTCCGAGTGCAATCTTGCCAAGATCACGTAGCCACTGTCAAGCTAATGACCCTAGGAACAAGAAACAAGCAGCGGAACTCGAACCAATCGAAACGAACACCAAAACGACCCGAAACGCGGCTCGATCTAACACACCCAGAGGGGGGCGGTTAAACCGGCCAGGGGGGCGGTTAAACCGCCCGGGCCTGGGTGGCCTCGGGAAAAAGTCAAAACAAAAGTGGATCTCCCAAACCGCTTGAGCTCTTGAGGCGAGATTTTGGTCAGATGATCTAGACCTCCAGTGGAGTGTTTTCCCAAAAGATCTCGGCCTCTAACTCAGTACAACTCCCGGAATCGCAGATCTCGCGAAGAACACCATGACCTCGAGTTCATCCCGAAAATCTCAAATCCAGAGCGATTCTCGGCGTTTGGGGGCAAAGGATCACCAGCAAAAGAGGCACAAGGCACTCATACGTGAATCCCCCAAAGAAATCCGAGAGAAAACGCCCTAGAACAAGAAGAACGAAAATCCCCAAAAATAGCTCCGAAAATACCCACGAAAATAGAAAAAGGAAAGGGAGCTCGGGAAATCAAATCATGGCACAAAGATGAGCAGCACAAACTCCATCACATAACCATGAATTCACCTATACAAACTAGGAATGATTCGAAGTAGTTCTAGGTGGAGGGGATGAAGGGAAAACTAGTTCAAAGGAAAACCTAAAGAGATAACTAGAGAGATGGTAGCCACCAGCCCTGAAGGGGCCTATTAGTAGTCCAAGTGGTGGTGCTCTAAAGACTAAACTACCCCTAAGTGATACATACCCCTCAGGGGCAAATTTGACATTTTGATCTTCAGATATTTTCCGGCTCGGGCACCTTCCACTGCAAGCTAGCTTCCCTCCGACGCAAGCCTTGCAGTCACGCCGCGTGTCCTCCGGATCGAAGCTCCTCGACGCCGTTCTTGGGCCAGCCCAGGGGGGCGGTTAAACCGGCCCTGGGCCGCCCCTGTCAGCCCACTCGGCCCAGCTGCCCAAGTTCGCCTCGTCGAGTCCTCGGTCCTTGGTTTTGAGGCCCAAACCAAGGGAAACCGTCCACCGATGATTTTGTGGCCAAATCACCAAACCCCGCGCGCAAACTTCGGTTGTTAGCCGCCACCTTGCGCCGGCTTCTCGTCCGCGTACGAGCTTCGGTTGTGAGCCGCTACCTCGCACCGGAACCACGTCCCCTTGCTCGTTCTTGCCAGCATGTGAACCGCACTTGATCCACCGGCCACCGGGTCCCTCGAACCAAGCCTACTTGTCTCTCCGCTCCTCGGAGGCCGCCATGGCTAAGACCTTTCGCGCCTGTTCTTCACCTGCACCAATGCAACCAAGCCGCATTCTACACCTGCAATACTTGAGCCAAGGGAAACGTCAATCCACACCACGTTGTCAATCACTCATCACACCAGGAAGCGACCATCCACCGGTCCTCGGACACACCGGGTCCTCAATCTCCCCCTTGATGAGTGCATTGACAACACACACATAGTAACCAATTGATATGAAGAAAATATAAAAGAAATCGAAAACAAGACTCAAGCAAGTGACTAAAAGCAAGAACAAGCCGAGAACAAAGTCACTCTGCAAGAGAAAGCTCCAGAAACGCCGACCCTTCAAGAAGAAGCGAAAGGGCTCAACACCATCGGCAAAAGAGCAAAAGCACCAAGCACAAATCACAAACTTCAAAACCTCCAACTCACTTTTCAGGACACTCAAAGCACTCCCCCTGCAAAGATGCAACTCCCCCTGAACAAGTGAACTTGTGCATGCGAAAAACACTCGAAAATGGCTCAACTCTCCACAAAGCTTGTGCTCTCAGCACAGGGGCGGTTAAACCGCCCAGGGGGGCGGTTAAACCGCCCCTGGCAGATGACCAAAGTGAAAAGAGCCAAAATTTCACAAACCAACTCGCAACGATGCCGTTCCAACTTGAAAACCTTCCACATGTGCCCAGCAAGATTTTCCAATGATCAAACTCTCAGAAACTTCACAAATTTTCAGAAAACCACATTTGGGCAAAACTTTCAATCTCTCACACAAATCCGGCAAAATCTAGAGCAAAAGCTTTCCTACAAATTTAGCAAAGTCTCCCCCTTGCAAAATGCTCCAGAAATTCTCCCCCTTGTTGACAATGCACACATCAAGGCAAAATGTACAAAATGCAACTACAAGCTTCTCAAATATACAATGAGCAATACAAAATGCTACAAGTTAGAGAAGAGGCAAACTAGATAGTTCATCATGTCACACGGGCATTGCCATCAAGAAGGTGAAGACATATATCCAATTGACAAAGCCATGAGCAAATTGTGGATTTTATCAAAAATGTCACCACATGAGCAAAGTCCTAACCATGGATTGTTTAAGCAAAAATAAACTTCATCTCACCAAAATCATGAAAGGACAAGCATTCTTGACAAAAGATCATCATAAACGCCCAAGTTCTACCTCATGTCATGTCAAAGCACGGAGCCATGTGTTCACTTCTCATGGGAGACTTCTCCGGCAAACAACATGCAACCGCTTAGCACCCATGTGTGCAAGTGTGTGCAATGGTGAAAGCATAGAGACATGAGCATAAATTTCAGCAAATATATCTTTTTCTCATCCTTTCTTCTTTCATGCATAGACATCTCATTTTTCAAATTTTTCAAGTTAAGCATGGTACATGAAATGTCTTTGCGACAGAAAGAAGCTTATGCTCCTCCACAAGATAAAGCATGGGCTAAACATTTACAATGACAAAGGTCTTTGACCCAATTGAAAAGAATATCACACCCTAACATGATCTTAAGCCAGATATAGCCATTTCGGCTCAAACAAGACATGCAAAGGCATTTACTCATGGGTGAAGGAATTTAAGTTCAGTTTGTCATTTTAATTCGAAAAGAGACTATCTCAATAGAATATATATCAAAACCATCAAGAGCATAGCCATCCATACAATCAATCCCTAGCCAGCCTGCCTAAACTCTAAAATGTAGCAAGTTGTACCAATCACTGCATATAGGAGAAGCTCATCCTAAGATATGATACAAAAGATGAAATCAAGATACAAAAGCAAGAAAAATGTACATCAAGATACAAAGATGGTACAAAATATACATATGCTACAAGAGAAGCCTCCAAAACTCAGCTCAGAAAACCGCACACACACCAAGTTCTCCTCGCAAGCGGGTGAAGGTAACTTGGTCAAGTGGCTTAGTGAAAATGTCTGCAAGCTGGTTTTGGGTAGAAACATGGGCAAGCTCAATATCTCCTTTCTCCACATGATCTCTCAGAAAGTGGTACCTCACTTCTATGTGTTTGGTTTTGGAATGAAGCACGGGATTTTTGGCTACGCTTATGGCACTGGTGCTATCACAAAGAAGTGGAACATGGGACATGTCTAAGCCAAAATCTCTCAAGGTGTATGTGATCCAAAGCAACTGAGAACAGCAGCTAGCAGCAGCAACATACTCGGCTTCAGTGGTGGATTGGGCTACACTAGACTGCTTGCGAGAAGACCAAGACACAAGAGACGATCCAAGAAACTGACACTGACCAGAAGTAGACTTGCGATCAACACGACATCCAGCAAAATCCGCATCAGAAAAACCATGAAGTGCAAGAGTGGAATCGGCAGAATACCAAAGACCCAGCTCAGGAGTGAACTTGAGATACCTGAAAATCCTCTTGACGGCCTGACGATGTGAAGTCCTCGGTGAAGCCTGAAAACGAGCGCACAGACACACGCTGAACTGTATGTCCGGCCTCGTCGCCGTCAAGTAGAGGAGGGAGCCGATCATGCTCCGGTACTCCTTCTGGTCCACTGGTTCTCCGTCCTCATCCGCATCCAAAGCTGTAGTCGTACTCATCGGCGTAGTCATCGGCTTGGAATCGCTCATGTCGAATTTCTTGAGAATGTCCTTGGTGTACTTGCTTTGGTGCACGAACGTCCCATCCTTGGTTTGCTTGATCTGCAGCCCGAGAAAGAACTGCAACTCTCCCATCATCGACATCTCAAATTCCCTGCTCATATCGTCTGCAAACTTGGCAACAAGATCATGAGAAGAGCCACCAAAAATGATATCATCCACGTAAATCTGAACGATTAAAAGATCATTGCCATTTCTCAGCAAGAAGAGCGTCTTATCAACCTTCCCCATCACAAACCCCTTGCTAAGCAAGAACCCTCTCAACCTACCATACCACGCTCTGGGTGCTTGCTTTAGGCCATATAAAGCTCGGTGGAGTTTGTAACACTCGGTGTGGGTATCTCTCACTCTCAAAACCCGGGGGCTGCCTCACATACACTTCTTCCTCGATCACCCCATTCAAGAAGGCACTCTTCACATCCATTTGGTACAATTTGAACCCTTTAGCAACTGCAAATGCTAGAAGGATCCGAATTGCCTCCAAACGGGCAACAGGAGCAAATGTCTCCTCATAATCTATCCCCTCCTGCTGCGAAAACCCCTGAGCAACCAACCTCGCTTTGTTTCTCACAATCTCACCACTCTCATCCCTCTTGTTCTTGAACACCCACTTGGTTCCTATGGGATGGCAATTTGGAGGTGGTTCTACTAACTTCCACACCTGATTTCTCTCAAAGTTTTCAAGCTCTTCATGCATGGCATTGACCCAATCGGAATCAGATAAAGCGTGTCCAACATTTTTGGGCTCAAAAGACGCGACAAAAGCAGAATGAGCATAATGAGAGATGTTCTGTGACCTCGACCGTGTAGTGCGTTCATCCATGTTCCCGATGATCTTCGAAGGTGGATGATCCCTCTGTACCAGCCGGGGAGCTTCTCGCCTCGAGATTGCCTCCCCCTCAACATCAGCTTCCACTTGAACTCGATCTGGAGCGCGACTCGACGAAGGTGTAGCAGAGGGGCCGTCGTCGAACGTCGTGGTAGTAGTGGAAGTAGAAGGTACACGATCTCCACACGGTGCCTGAATTTCCTCATCATCTTCATCATCAGGCTGTTCTTCCTCAAAGATGGGCTGTCCCAAGTCATCATCACCTGCACACTCAAAAGCAGAAGAGCTACACGGAATGGTCTCGTCGAAGGTGACTTCGCAAGTCTCCATGATTTGGTTAGTTTCAAGATTGAGCACACGATATGCTCGAGAATGATTAGCATAACCAAGAAAAATTCCATCCATCGAACGAGACTCAAACTTGTCCAAATTTCCTTTCTTCAAGATGAAACACTAGCAACCAAAAACCCGAAAGTGACTCACACGGGGGGAACGACCATGGAAAAGCTCATAGCAAGTTTTCTTCTTGAAAGCACGAAGGAAAATCCGATTCGAAACATAGCAAGCTGTGTTCACCGCTTCTGCCCAATACTTCCTAGGAGTCCTATGCTCATCTAGCATCGTCCTAGCCATCTCACAAAGTGTTCTATTCTTTCTCTCAACAACACCATTCTGACAAGCAACATATGGCGAAGAGTATTGATGTTCGAGACCAAGATCACGACAGAAGGCATCAAAACGAGTGTTCTTAAATTCCGTACCATTGTCGCTACGTATAGCTCTCATGGCACCACCATTACTCTCGTTTTTCAACCTCAAAATCAGATCTCGAACAAAATCAAAAGTCTCATCCTTCGACGCCAGAAAGAACACCCAAGCATATCGAGAAAAGTCATCAACAACCACAAGAACATACCACTTCCCACCAACTGAACGAACGCGAGCGGGGCCAACCAAATCCATGTGCAAAAGCTCCCCTGGACGCTCAGTCATAACATCTGTCAAAGGTGGTGGGAAGCAGCAACCATTTTACCATGCCTACAAGGTGCACAAACCAAATCTTTCTCGAACTTGAGCTTGGGCAATCCTCGGATAAGGTCAAGAGCACTCAAGCGTGTGAGTAGATCAAAGCTCACATGACCCAATCTCCTATGCCACTTCCAAAGCTCAGAAGAAGTACCAGCGATCAAACACCGTGAAGGACCAAAAGATCGAGAAAAATCAGCACGAAAAATTTGTCCCTCAGGAATGATCATACACACAAGGTCACCTCGAGAATCAAGAATTTTCGAATCACCACGCTTAAATCGAACCTCATAACCCTCATCAAGAAGCTGAGAAACTGAGAGCAAATTGAAACCAAGATTCTTGACAAGAGCAACCCGCTTCAACATGAAAGTGTCGCTCACCTGAATAGCACCCTCGGACAACACTCTACCTCTACCCTTATCCCCGAAAGTGATGTACTGCCTGGACACCACCGGGGTGAGACTGGAGAACCACTTACCATTACCTGTCATATGTCTCGAGCAGCCAGAATCCATCAACCAAAAGTTCTCCAAGCCTCCCACCTGCACAATCAGAACCGAGAACGAGAATGAGCGAATGACTCGACACTGGGGTTAGCACAAAACGAGTCAAACCAGTGTCGGGCCATCTGCTCAAAAGAAGGGTTAGCAAAATCAACTCTACCGCGTGAAACCCTCTCGTCTCTCACCATCGGACCTCTAGCACCACGCGGGGGAAAACGTGGCCTAGACTCTCTCCTAGCCTCAAAGCTACGGTCGAACCTCCCTGAACCAAACTGACCACGAAACGGAGGCAGCCTAGCAAACTCACGAACAGCTGAAACACCACGACTAGCAACCACAGGAACTGTGCGCACAAAGGCGTCGCCTCTCGGCCAGGGTGCACGAGACACAGGCACACTACGAGAAGAGTAGTACATGTCCCTGTTCCCCACCTCCTTCTCTCTTCTCACCTCCCTCTTCTTCCTCCAACAGAACTCCTCAAGGTGTCCATCCCTTCCACAATGCTCACAATGGAAGCGGACTGGCTTTGACTTTGGGGTTTCTCTCGGCTGTGCCCTCTCTCTCGGCTGGTAAACCCCACTCCTCACAAAGGTCACTCTCCTCTGAAAGTTATCTGTCTT
Organism: Urochloa ruziziensis; assembly: GCA_015476505.1. Taxonomy (NCBI): domain Eukaryota; kingdom Viridiplantae; phylum Streptophyta; class Magnoliopsida; order Poales; family Poaceae; genus Urochloa; species Urochloa ruziziensis. The sequence goes on along the minus strand of CM027125.1, from coordinate 8,050,814 downwards.
AGGTGGAAACTTGGGAGGATCTGGAGTGGTGTCAAGCTTGTTTAGCAGGTGGTTTGGTTTGGGTGTGAAGGTGTTCTTGAGAATGGCTTTTGGTCGGTTTGTGGGAACTGTTTGCGGTGGAGCTCTCTGGATCTCTCTCTCTCTCACCACTACTCTCACCAACCTTCTCAGAACCAAGACCACAACCATCAGCTCTCTTAAAGCTAGCAATCAACATCTTGAGCTGAGGCTCACGACCAGACAACCAACCCAAACACTGTCTCAGCTCATCATTCTCATCTTGCAACCGATTCACACACTGTTCTAGCTCAACATTCTTCAATGCAACAACATCACAAGCAGAACAGGAATTTGCAATAGGAGATTTAAGTTGTGCTTCAAGTGAACTAATCATGGTGCGTGATTCAAGCAACTGAGCATGTAAAGCAGGACAAGAAGTACAAGCACCTAGCAAAGATGACCTAGACTTCAACTCAGCAAGCTCAACCCTAGCACCCTCTAGTTCATCCAAGCAAGTCATGTGTTTCTCCTTAAGCACAACCAAATCAGCAATATGCACATCACAGAACGAGCATTCAACCTCATCAGACACAAGAGGAGCATCCTTCAAAACAGCAATCTCAGACTCAAGCTTAGCTGCTCTCTCCCTAGACTTGCAAAGCAAAGACTCAAACTCCATAGCCTTCTTTCCAGTCTCAGAAAGCAAGGTCTCAAGCTCAGCCACTCTATCCTTGGACTCTCCTAGCAAAGACCTAAACTCCCTCTTCTCTTTGTTGGTCTTTCTAAGCACATCATCACGGTTATCGACCAACTGCTCTAATCTAGCAATCTCCTGACGCAAAGAGGTGGGATCGGTCAATACCTCATCCTCGGAGTCGGAGTCGGGGTCGTCCTTGCTCTTCACGGAGTCGTGCGCCATGGTGCAGTAGTCGACGGCGGCGAAGGAGATGCCGTTGAAGTTGCGGTTCAAGTTCTTCTTCTCCTTGCGGTGGCCGCGGTCCTCATCTTCACTGCTTGAGCTTGACGACGTGTTGGTGGAGCTTGTGTCGATGTCGCTCGCATCTGCCACCATCGCTCGAGATCTGTGCTTCTTGTGTCCACCGTGCTTGTTCTTGGATCTTCTCTCGTCCTTGTTCTTCTGCTTGGAGCGGTACTCGTCCTTGGGACGGTGCTTGTGGTCGTCTCGCGGGCGGTGCTTGCGGTTGTAGTCGTTCTTGATCTCCTCGGGGCACTCGGCGATGAAGTGGCCCATCTTCCCGCATCTGTAGCACGTACTCCCGGCACGCCTCGAACCCTTCCGGTTCTGGTACATCCGCTCGATCCTCCTCGTGAGCAACACGAGATCCTCCTCGCTCAGCACCTCATACTCTTCATCTGGAAGGGACACAAGAGAAGACAAAGCAAAGTGTCTAGGAGTGTTAGCATGTCCATATCCAGAGCCACCGACTAGAGCCAGACTATGGGGATCAGTCGGACTCTTAGCCTTGGCAAGCAACTGTCTGTCCACCTCGGAAGACTTCAACTTCGAGAAAAGCTCATCAACAGAAAGAGTCTCATAGTTTGCCGACTCCATGATCGCCTCAACCTTGGCACCCCACACGGATCTATCAAGTGCTTGCAGGAGCTTGATAGCTCGGTCATGATCTGAGTATGGGAGCACGGTAATGTTGGCTTTCATGTTGGTTACAATCGAAGTGAAACGCTGAAACAAAGCATCAACCGACTCTCCAGGCAAATGAGCGAAATTCTCATACTCTCTCCTGTACATCGAGAAAAGCCTAGCCTTGACATGGATATCACCACCGTGGGCTACCTTGAGCTTCTGCCAGATCTGGCAAGCTAGGTCCTCGCCCAAAACACGCTCAAACTCCTCGGCAGACAAAGCACGGAACAAGTAGTCAACAGCTCGGGCATTCGCCTCAAATCTATCCTTTGCATCCTGGGCATCTAAGTTGGTGGGATTGACATAGTTTTCATCTTTCCTCACATCACACAGCAACTTTCCTTTGCCTCGCAAGAAAGCGCCCATACGCGCGACCCAGTTCGGGTAGTTCTTCCCATCGAAGTGCGGAGGCCCGGAACCCCGATCTTGGTACGCCATCTTTGGATCTTAGACTGGTTAGAGTTGCAAAGACCCGTAACCGGCTCTGATACCAATTGAAGGACCGAAACGGCGACCAGAGAGGGGGGGAGTGAATGGGAGCCGATAAAAATTCTTTCCAATCGATCTGGCTATTCTCCCAAAACAACTCCGAAACCTCCAAGTGCAATCTTGCCAAGATCACGTAGCCACTGTCAAGCTAATGACCCTAGGAACAAGAAACAAGCAGCGGAACTCGAACCAATCGAAATGAACACCAAAACGACCCAAAACACGGCTCGATCTAACACACCCAGAGGGGGCGGTTAAACCGGCCAGGGGGGCGGTTAAACCGCCCGGGCCTGGGTGGCTCGGGAAAAGTCAAAACAAAAGTGGATCTCCCAAACCGCTTGTGCTCTTGAGGCGAGATTTTGGTCAGATGATCTAGACCTCCAGTGGAGTGTTTTCCCAAAAGATCTCAGCCTCTAACTCAGTACAACTCCCAGAATCGCAGATCTCGTGAAGAACACCATGACCTCGAGTTCATCCCGAAAATCTCAAATCCAGAGCGATTCTCGGCGTTTGGGGGCAAAGGATCACCAGCAAAAGAGGCACAAGGCACTCATACGTGAATCCCCCAACGAAATCCGAGAGAAAATGCCATAGAACAAGAAGAACGAAAATCCCCCAAAAATAGCTCCGAAAATACCCACGAAAATGGAAAAGGGAAAGGGAGCTCGGGAAATCAAATCATGGCACAAAGATGAGCAGCACAAACTCCATCACATAACCATGAATTCACCTATACAAACTAGGAATGATTCAAAGTAGTTCTAGGTGGAGGGGATGAAGGGAAAACTAGTTCAAAGGAAAACCTAAAGAGATAACTAGAGAGATGGCAGCCACCAGCCCTGAAGGGGCCTATTAGTAGTCCAACTGGTGGTGCTCTAAAGACTAAACTACCCCTAAGTGATACATACCCCTTAGGGGCAAATTTGACATTTTGATCTCAGATATTTTCCGGCTCGGGCACCTTCCACTGCAAGCTAGCTTCCCTCCGACGCAAGCCTTGCAGTCACGCCGCGTGTCCTCCGGATCGAAGCTTCTCGACGCCGTTCTTGGGCCAGCCCAGGGGGGCGGTTAAACCGGCCCTGGGCCGCCCCTGTCAGCCCACTCGGCCCAGCTGCCCAAGTTCGCCTCGTCGAGTCCTCGGTCCTTGGTTTTGAGGCCCAAACCAAGGGAAACCGTCCACCGATGATTTTGTGGCCAAATCACCAAACCCCGCGCGCAAACTTCGGTTGTTAGCCGCCACCTTGCGCCGGCTTCTCGTCCGCGTACGAGCTTCGGTTGTGAGCCGCTACCTCGCACCGGAACCACGTCCCCTTGCTCGTTCTTGCCAGCATGTGAACCGCACTTGATCCACCGGCCACCGGGTCCCTCGAACCAAGCCTACTTGTCTCTCCGCTCCTCGGAGGCCGCCATGGCTAAGACCTTTCGCGCCCGTTCTTCACCTGCACCAATGCAACCAAGACGCATTCTACACCTGCAATACTTGAGCCAAGGGAAACGTCAATCCACACCACGTTGTCAATCACTCATCACACTAGGAAGCGACCATCCGCCGGTCCTCGGACACACCGGGTCCTCAGGGAGAAGGGGGGGAAAGAAAGGACAGGGGGCAAAACCAGACTTTGGGAAAGAAGGGAAAAGAACAAAAGGAAAGACAAGCTAACTCAAGCAACCAAAAATAATGCAGCGGCATGAATGCAACATACATGTTCCTAAACCTTATATTTGATTTTAATTCCTTGAAAAAGTTTTACACCCTATATTCATTATGAGCACTTAAATAAAAACAATTAAATCACTAGAGATTTCATAAAGGCATTTTTAGGGTGTTACATCAAGTTACTCAAGAAAGGCGACAAGTTCCAATGGAACGAAGAAGCGGCAACAGCATTGGCAGATCTCCAGCAACATCTTCAAAAACCGCCAATCCTGACTACTCCGCAGGACGATGATAAAGAATTGCTACTCTACATCGCAGCAACGACTCATGTGCTGAGCACTGTATTGGTGGTCGAGCACGCCGAGGACAATCTTGCATATCCTGTGCAGAGGCCGATTTACTTTGTCAGTGAAGTACTCACGGAGTCCAAAGTTTGATACCCGGCGGTGCAAAAACTACTCTACGCAATACTCATCACATCCAGGATGCTGCGCCACTACTTCGACACGTTCACCATCACGGTGGTGACAGAGCTCACCTTGGGCGATATCTTACATAACCCGGACGCGACCGGGCGAATTCCAAAGTGGGCCGTCGAGCTTGGCGCCCTCAGCATCGAGTTCAAATCCAAGAAGGCCATCAAGTCGCAGGTGCTGGCAGACTTCATGGCAGAGTGGCGCGAGAATCAAGTGGATATCCCCGTCGGCAGACCAGAGCACTGGACCATGTACTTCGATGGCTCCCTAAAACTCGAAGGCGCCGGCGCAGGATTACTTTTTATCTCGCCCAGGGGCGATCAACTTAAATATGTTCTGCAAATCTTCTGGAAGGTGTCCAACAATGAAGCTGAGTACGAGGCCTTGCTACATGGTCTACGACTCGCAATCTCTCTGGGAATCAAGAGGCTGATGGTGTACGGCGACTCCTCTGTCGTCATCAACCACTGCAATAAGGATTAGGATTGCCAGAAGGAGAACATGGATGCTTACTACGAAGCTGTGCGCAAGTTATAGAACAAATTCGCAGGACTCGAGTACCATTGGGTGGTCCGTGATGACAACGTCGCTGCTGACGTACTCTCCAAGCTCGGATCCACTCGTGGAGAAGTTCCAACAGGAGTCTTCGTCCAGGAGCTCCACAAAAGAACCATTGACTTCGAGAAGCCCACACCGTCACCAAATGAAGGACACGAACCAGATAGAGAGGTCTTGACAATTGAAGAAGACTGGCGTGTCTCGTTTATCGAGTACATCAAGAACAAGACCCTGCCTTTAAACAAGACTGAAGCTGAACAAGTCGTCCAGAGATCGAAGAATTATCTACTCATTGGCGATCAGCTCTACAGGAGAGGACTCTACAATGATATTGCCATGAAGTGTGTCCCGGGAGCAACAGGCAAGGGTATCTTGGAAGAAATTCATGAAGGTGCGTGCGGGAATCATGCAGGATCACGAACAATGGTGGGCAAGGCATTCAGAGCAGCTTATTATTGGCCCACGGCTCTGCAAGACGCGGAAGAGATTGTCCGCAAGTGCCCCGGGTGACAATTCTTCGCTAGACAGCAACACGTGCCTGCCCACAAACTTATTGCTATTCCTCCCTCTTGGTCGTTCGCATGCTGGGGGCTCGACATGATTGGCAAGCTTACGACTGCTCCTGGAAACTTCACACATGTGCTAGTTGCGATCGACAAGTTTACCAAGTGGATAGAAGTCAAGCCAGTCACGGACATATCTGCGGCAAAGGCCAAGGGGTTTATTAGTGATCTGATGATCAGGTATGGCTGTCCTCACCGTATCATCACAGATTTGGGTTCCAATTTCAACAGCCACGAGTTCAAGGATCACTGTGAGAGAAACGGCATTGAGGTAACTCACACATCAGTAGCTCACCCCAAGGCCAACGGACAAGTCAAGAGAGCTAATGGTTTGATCCTGGATGGCCTGAAGAAGCGACTGTACAAGCACGACAAGAAATATGGAGGCAAGTGGATCTACGAGTTGCCACAAGTAGTCTGGGGGCTTCGAACTCAGCCTTGCAAGCCAACCGGCCACTCGCCATATTTTCTGGTGTATGGATCTGAGGCTATCCTACCAGTAGACCTGATCTACAAGTCCTCAAGAATAGAGCAATACGACGAAGGAGTTGCTGATGACACAAGACGACTGGAGCTTGACTTGATCGAGGAGGAACGCTATGCAGCTTTGTTAAATTCCACTCGATATCTCCAGGGGGTTCGGCGCTATCATGACAGAAACATCCAAGAGCGCTCGTTCAACATCGGCGACTTAGTATTGCGAAGGATACAGAAGACCACGGGTATGCACAAGCTTATGTCCCGTTGGGAAGGACCTTTCATCGTGCACAAGGTGACAGGACCCGGGTCGTATCGATTGAAGAACAGTGAAGGAGTCGAAGAGAAAGATTCATGGAACATCGAGCATCTACACAAGTTCAATGCTTAGGATCTTTGTCTGAGTACATCAAGAGTTTGTACAATACTTTGAAGATTTCATCAATAAAGTGCAGATTGTGTTCTCAATATTTGATCTGTGATCTCTTGGCTTCCTTAATGCTTTGGTTGTCTTATAAGACTACTCTAGCTTAAAATACTTCCGGAGTTCCCTTTGATACTTGTTGATTCAACAATGTATACATCGGTCAAAATCCGAAGAGTAGCTCACATGACTACTTTCTAGGATCCCTGAGTACTTAGATTTAACTAAGACCAGGCTGAACACCTGTAGAGGCCAGCTAGCCTTATAAAGCAACTACCCACAAGTGGTAATTTCAAATCTCTGAGTACTTATTTGAAAGTATTTTAGAGTCTACTTCAAAAAACGGGTAGTAATTTCAAATCTCTGAGTACTTATTTGAAAGTATTCTAGAGTCTACTTCGAAAGACGAGTAGTAAATTAAAAATCTCTGAGTACTTATTTGAAGGTACTCTAGAGTCTACTCCACAGTATGAGTAGTGATTTTTAAAAATCTTCAAGTACCAGTTATCAAGTGCTTTGAAGTACAACTCGCAAAATGAGTAACAATTTCATGGCACAATCGTGTCAACACAACACAAAGCAGTTGCAATTCAAACTGTGCATATATATACATATCATACATATGTTGTAATACATCTTGTTTCTTACAGGATTACAAAGTTAGAAGAGCTTCAAGTTCTCTACAACTTCTGCTGCTATGGGCTTAAAGTGCTTCAGGTGTTCATCAAATTAGGTCCTTTCACAGTCCTTTGCTCTACCAGTCAGAACATCATCTATCTTCGCTTCTGGGAAGAAGGACTGGACGACCGCCAGCACGTGATCTGCCACATAGCAGCAGGTCTTCTTCAAATAGGCAGTGAACTTGCCGGGGGCTTCCTAGATACACTACAAGAGTGTTTGGATGACTCTTCGGGCGCATCATGATTAATGGAATTCACCAATGTGGTGGTCACCTCAACCCGTTGCAAGTTATCAAGCCAAAGGAAACTCAAACAGAGATCACGCATGCATATCTATGTGCACCTGTGTAACAAGCAAGCAAGACCCGGCGGCCGTCATATCAACGCATTGCCAGCTCGACTTCAGCTTGTGCCGCGGTACTGCCGTATCGCCAATATGGTCGTGATGAACTCAAACTAGTCGGAATCAACTCTGACTAGTCCGCTTCATCGACAAATGACAACAAATAAGCTAAGTTACTTGTTTCAATTATTTTTATTCAAATTTTGTTCTAACAAGATTGGTCAAGCGCCGACTACTTTGTTCGGATGACAATTCTTTAGGCCGCGCAGCGTGCTATCACATATTCGCCAGCTTCCATGCTCAGGGGCTGACGCTAAAATTACAACTCGGTTCGCCATCAGGCTTACCTAGTTGTCTTTCTTCAGCATATTTGAGTCGCCAAGTACCAATGATGGGGCCTCGACTACATTGGCACCTGACTCTTGTTTCTAGGGAGATCGCGGCGTGACAAGTCAACCACAACCTCCTCTGTTTTGCTACTCTATTGATGGTGGCTATTTCGACTACATACTACTCGATGCATCTCTGCTGGCTCCTATGCTCGGGGGCTGGGTGCAAGAAAACCACTCGATTAACAAGATTCGATGAGACCATTATTTCTGGGCGCAAATTACCACTCGGATGATGATCTCCAAGATGATTCGATGAACACTAAGCTCGCTGGACCCTTGAATTGATCATTCTGAATCGTTTCAAGGCTCGGGGGCTGATAGGCTATATACAACGACTGCTCATTTTATTTTTTCTGAAGAATGAAGATTTAAATCAAGACCCTCGGCTTGATTCTTTGATTCAACCCAAGGCTCGGGGGCTACTTGATATCAAGTGCAATTTTTCCAAAATTGCACATTTTAAGAATAAGATGAAGATTCAAGATTTTGTGGACCCTCAACCTGATTCTTTGATTCAACTTAAGGCTCGGGGGCTACTCCATATGGAGTGCGATTTTTATCGCACACCATATAATTTTTTGAAGACTACTGATTTGATCAAGATAAGCGGGGCTTAAGCTCCTCATGGCCTCGTGACAACCAAGACCTGTCCAAGACTGATCAAGTACTCAAAGAACTCGAAAAAGCACTCGATTGGCTTGGCAAGCACTCGGTTGATGATACTCGACGATGAAGCGCTTGGGGGCTTGTTGGAGGTACGACCATGGGTCCACCGGGACGCATGGATTGTCTCCAGAAGGAGTCGTACCAGGCGTGAAGAACTGCGAGTAGAGTACTGCAAGGACTCTTCTCGTTATGGAAACTAGTCGTATGACTTGTAAACTACTCGGATTGGCTTGTAAAGCACTCTATGAGTTGTAATAGGTTAGGATTCTACTCAAAACTGACCTTGTAACCCTGCCCGCCGTGTATATAAGGCTGGGCAGGGGCCCCCTCCAAAGACAAGATCTCATCAATACAAACCACCATACAGGACGTAGGGTATTACGCCATCTAAGCGGCCCGAACCTGTCTAAAATCTTGAGTCTTTTAGCCTTTGTGTTCCTGGTCTCGGCGAAACCCACCTGAAACTCTACTACCTCGGGATACCCCTCGGTAGGATCGACGGTAGAACACCGACAGCCGATGAAGCCACTTTTATTCCATTGAGAACTGATGACAGAGTTCTAGATTTTAGAAGGCACGAAAGGCCCTCTGCCGCTAGCAAAAACAAATAGGGTGAAATTGGGTCTCCTTGTCGGATCCCCCTTGAAGGCATAAAATTTTCTTGCCGGTCACCATTGAACAGAATTGAAAAGGAGATCGTAGTTACTAAACGCATGATCATATCTACCCAGAGCCGATGAAACCCTAGCTTGAGCATGATAGCCTTCAAGTAGCTCCACTCTACACGATCTTACGCTTAAGAGCACAAAATCTGTTGTCTATAGCTCTCTTCTTCTTCATGAAGTGCATACACTCATAAGCTGTAATAATATTGTCTGTGTTCAGACACCCTAGCACAAAAGCAGACTGTTCCTCTGATATTATCTCTGGCAGAATAAGTTTCAGTCTGTTGGCCATCACCTTCGAAGCAATTTTGTAAATCATGTTGCAAAGGCTTATTGGCCTAAACTGGCCTAATTTCTCTGGACTATCAACCTTTAGGATCAAGACGATGCATGTATTATTAATTATTGTTGGGTCATCCTCTGAAGGACCGAAACAGCGACCAGAGAGGGGGGAGTGAATGGGAGCCGATAAAAATTCTTTCCAACCGATCCGGCTATTTTCCCAAACCAACTCCGAAACCTCCGAGAGCGATCTTGCCAAGATCACATAGCCACTGTCAAGCTACTGACCCTAGGAACAAGAAACACGCAGCGGAACTTGAATCAATCGAAACGAACACAAAACAAACCGAAACAAGACTCGATTCAACACACCCAGGGGGGCGGTTAAACTGGGTCAGGGGGGCGGTTAAACCGCCCTGGCCTGGGAACCTCGAGAAAAAGTCAAATCGAAAGTGGATCTCCTAAACCGCTTGAGCACTTGAGGCGAGATTTTGGTCAGATGATTTGGACCTCCAGTGGAGTGTTTTCCCAAAAGATCTCGGCCTCTAACTCGCTAGAACTCCCGGAATCTCAAATCTAAGGAAGAACACCATGACCTCGAGTTCATCCCGAAAACTTCAAATCCAAAGTGATTCCCGGCGTTTGGGGGCAAGAGATCACCAGAAAAAGAGGCACAAGGCACTCATACGTGAATCCCCCAAAGAAATCCGAGAGAAACGCCCTAGGAAGTGAAGAACGAAAATCCCCCAAAAATAGCTCCGAAAATAGAAAAAGAAAAGGGAGCTCGTGGATTCAAATCATGGCACAAAGATGAGAAGCACAAACTCAATCACCAAACCATGAATTCACCTATACAAATTAGGAATGATTCGAAAATAGTTCTAGGTGGAGGGGATGAGGGGGAAACTAGTTCAAAGGAGAAAACCAAAGAGAAATAAAGAGATAACTAGAAGAGATGACAGCCACCATGCCCTAGGGGCCTATTAGTAGTCCAAGTGGTGGTGCTCTAAAGACTAAACTACCCCTAAGTGATACATACCCCTCAGGGGCAAATTTGACATTTGGTTTCAGATATTTTCCGGCTGGGACACCTTCCACCGCAAGCTAGCTTCCCTCCGACGCAAGCCTTGTAGTCACGCCGCGTGTCCTCCGGATCGAAGCTCCTCGACGCCGTTTTTGGGCCGGCCCAGGGGAGGCGGTTAAACCGCCCCTGGCAACCACACTTGGCCCAGCAGCCCAAACTCGCCTCGTCGAGTCCTCGGCCTTGGTTTTGAGGCCCAAACCAAGGGAAACCGTCCACCGATGATTTTGTGGCCAAATCACCAAACCCCGCGCGCAAACTTCGGTTGTTAGCTGCTACCTTGCGCCGGCATCTCGTCCGCGTACGAGCTTCGGTTGTGAGCCGCTACCTCACACCGGAACCACGTCCCCTTGCTCGTTCTTGCCAGCATGTGAACCGCATTTGATCCATCTGGACACCGGGTCCCTCGAACCAAGCCTACTTGTCTCTCCGCTCCTCGGAGGCCGCCATGGCTAAGACCTTTCGCGCCTGTTCTTCACCTGCACCAATGCAACCAAGCCGCATTCTACACCTGCAATACTTGAGCCAAGGGAAATGTCAATCCACACCACGTTGTCATTCACTCGTCACACCAGGAAGCGACCATCCACCGGTCCTCGGACACACCGGGTCCTCATCCTCACCTCTTAAAACCTGAAGTACAACTTCTAAAACTTCATCACCACACAGCTCCCATTTCCGATGCAAGAATTGTGCTGCTAGCCCATCCGGTCCCGGCGCCTTCGTTGGGAACATCTGGAATAGCGTTGTTTTTATTTCCTCCTTTTCAAAGGGAGTCATCAACTGCTCATTCATAGCGGTTGTAACCTTGGCCAGAACTGTGGTCAGTACTCGCTCCATATCTTCCGTCCCCTCAGAAGTGTATAGCTCCTTATAGAAAGCCGACGCTAACGTGTCCATCTCCTCTTCATTTTCTGTGAATTGGCCATCGGGCTTCCTGAGCTTTGTAATGTGATTTTTTCCTTCTCCTTTGGCTTGCTCGGAGATGGAAGAAACGCGTGTTTTTTTGTCGCCCTCTGCCAACCACATAATTTGAGATCATTGTTTCCACATGATCTCCTCCCGGTGATTTAATTCAACAATTCTCTCCTGCACCTTGATCTCTGCGTGTGTTGGGCCAACACGCATAGGGTCCGATCGTAGACGCTCTAGTTCCATGTGCAGGTTCTTCAGCTCCAGTCTCACATTGCCAAATGAGTTGACCCCCCCCCCCCCCCCTCTCCCACCCCACTCACTAAGGCTGCCCGACATCGATGCCAATTTCTCCTGTAACTCCTTCACCGTGTGGGCTTTTCCTGCATCAAGCCATGTCTTCGCAAGCATGGGAAAGAATTCATCATGAGCCTCCCACATCATCTCGTATCTGAACATTTTCCTTTTTTTCTCCCCTTGCGACCAGAGATCTGCTGCCACCGTAGCATGATGGGGTCATGGTCCGAAGCTGCAGCAGTAAGATGGGACACTCGCCTTCGGAAATTTTATGCACCATTCAGTTGTTGCCAAGGCACGATCAAATCTGACACGACAGTAGGAGCCTCCCGCGACTTTCTTTTCAAAGGTCCAATTGCGGCCTTGAAACCCCAGGTCAAAAGACCACACACATCCACCATCTCTCTAAAACCAGCGATCTGAGCATGACTTCTCTCTTGAACCCCTGTATGTTCGGATCTATGCAATACTTCATTAAAGTCACCCATGCAGACCCATGGTAGCGGTGATGATGCTCTAATAAACTTCAACATATCCCATGTTTTATGGCGCTCAGTAGTTTGGGCTTCACCATAAACACATGTAAATCTCCACGGATCACCCCCGTTCTCAGAAATAATTGAGTCAATATGATACTGAGAGAACGGTAAAATTTCCACTTTAGTGTCGTTGTTCCAGTACAAGCCAATACCTCCACTACGATCTGAACTGCTAACTGCAAAAGCATTATCATAACCTAAGGTGCCTTTCAGACCTTCAACCCGTGCTTTACTCACCTGAGTTTCAACAACGCATAGCACGGTAGGGACAAACTTCTTCGCAATTTCCCAAAGCTCCTTCACTGTCGCAGCATTACCCAAACCGCGACAGTTCCAGGTGATGCAACTCATTGCTCCCGGCGGCCCTCCCCGGAGACCGCCAATTGGTTGTTCTTATCATCGTCGCCTTGTTTCTTTTGCTTCTTCCTCTCCCTTGATGGTACATTCACATCAATCTTCCTCTTCTTCCCTCGCGGCTTCGACGGCTACGCTGCCATGATTTCATCTGTCCTTGGGAGTGCACCCCTAGCATGACACCCCGTCAAGGTCAAGAAACCGATCAGATCGATCCCTTCATTACGTCTCGTCGCCTGCACATTTGATGACTCCAATGCCATCACCGAAACAAGAACCGATCTGCTAACTTGCGACGGCCCTAGTTTTTCCTGCCAAGGCAGGGTAGCCGAGCAACGTTGGCCCCTTGTTCAGCCCGAGCAGGAGGAAAATAGGGTGATGCAGAAACACATAGGGACGGATGCCTCCGCCGGTAGAATTCGCCGTCGGAGTCGCTGGCCCTAGGGAACCCTAGTCTGGTCGCTCCGCCTGCCGGAGTCGAGTTCCTTTCCGTCTCCCAGTAATAATAAGACCAGTCCTGTGTGCTAGCAGTTTGGCACGAGCGCTGGCTCAGCCCGTCACAAAAATGTTATCAGATCTAGTTGGGCCGGGACAAATCAGGTCACTGTCGGGCGGCCCATGTCGCCAATGATAGTCTGAGGTGGTGAGGAACGCACAGTTGCTGGCACAAGGCTGAGCAGTTGCAGGATAGGGTGGCGTCTGTATTAGTCTATACTATAAAAGAAGAGCAAATTGAAACCAATTCCTACCCAGCCAAACTCCTACTCACCCTCTCACACCACCAACGTTTAGGCCCACCTGAGGGACAAAAGTTCGACCACCACGGGGGGAGGGGGAACGAAAACGCGTAGGATTTTCACTGGGCGCCGATCCCATCCGCCCCACAGCGCTCATTTTTGTTACTGCGAATCGTACCCATACCCACGGGGCCGCCCTTTGTTACCCTGCCCGTCAATTATGTAGAGGGTTTCTCTTCGTTACTACGTCATGCTATAACAAACATGGTTCAAGGAATTAAAATTTGTGAAGGTGCTCCAAGTGTTACACATCTTCTTTTTGCTGATGATTCACTAATTCTTCTGAAGGCAAAAGAGGACAGTGCCCTTTACTTGTAGAATTTGTTACGCTTATATGAATCATGTTCAGGGCAAATGATTAATAAGGAGAAATCTGCCATCATGTTTAGCAAAAATACCCCTGAACCAGATCGGGTGGCAGTTATGCATGCATTGGAGCTAAATGGTGAAGCTACAAATGAGAAATATTTGGGGTTGCCTGTCCATGTGAGTCACTCGAAGATTAAAGCTTTCGAATATATTAAAGATAAGATATGGGCCAGAATACAAGGGTGGAAAGAAAAGCTCCTATCGATGGCTGGAAAGGAGATTCTAATCAAGGCCGTTGCTCAAGCAATTCCAACATATGCGATGTGATGCTTTGATCTCATGAAAAGCTTCTGTGATCAAGTGAGATCAATGATATGTCGCTACTGGTGGAGTCAACAGGACAAGGATAAGATGCATTGGTTAGCCTGGGATATTCTCAAACAGCCTAAAAGAGAAGGGGGTTTAGGTTTTAGAGATTTATATGCCTTCAATTTAGCTATGTTAGCCAAGCAAGGATGGCCCTCATTCAGAACCCGAATTCTTTATGTGCCCAAATCTTGAGAGCTAAATATTATCCAAATGGCAATGTATTACATGCTCAACCGATGGATGGTATGTCCTATACTTGGCGTAGTGTCCTTAAGGGAATTGATCTTCTCAAGAAAGGAATTATATGGAGAATTGGGGATGGACGATCCGTGCATATATGGAATGATCCATGGATTCCAAGGGGAACAACAAGACAACCATGTTCGCATAGAGGTCATCATCTTCTCCAGTGGGTGAGTGACCTGATTGATCCAGTTACAAACCAATGGGATGTGGAGCTGGTCACACAGACTTTCCACCCGGATGATGTGCCCATTGTTCTGTCAATTCCCCTGGTGCAAGACATGGAGGACTTCATTGCTTGGCATTTTGATACTAGAGGATTTTTCTCTGTCAAATCAGCTTATAAAGTATGTATTGATAACCTCAATTTAGGTTTCGGACCAAGTAGTGGAGCTACTGTTCACCATCTGGCAAGTAGTACCGCATTTCCATGGGCTAAAATCTGGGAGATGGCTTGCCCAAATAAAGTGAAGGTGTTTGCATGGAGATTAGCCCATAACAGTTTACCTCTCGAAAGAAAGATTCAGTCAAGAAGAATTAAGGCCTTCTTTGGAATGTAGGATTCTCAAAATGTAGGAATAGGAAAAACATAGGAATTGAGCTGCATGCCACATTCAATCCTATAGGAATTGAGAATGAAGGAAAGTTTCTAATAGAGCATTTGGACACAACATAGGAAAAATAAAGGAATCATAAGAGAGAGAGATAGACACAAAGGAAACTTTCCAAGAGGTTGGACCTCATGTTAGATTTCCTCCAAAATTCCTATGGATTGAGACATTCCATAGGAATTTTGAAGGATTTTGGGATGGCCAATTCTTTGTTCGAAAGGGCCATAGAAATATTCCTATAGGATTTCAATCCTACAAAATTCCTTTATGAATCCTATGTTCCAAAGGGGGCCTAAGCTAGATACTAGATGTCCCATGTGCTACAGGCTAGATGAAGATGCCAGCCATCTGCTACTAAAATGCAAGTATGCTAAACAGGTATGACGTCAGTTAAATCTGGAGGAGAAAAGGATGCAACTGGCAGGCCTAAGATCAGCACATGAGGTTTTTATGGCAATATGGGGCACTGATGAGGAAATGCAAATGAAGCTGGTGACTAGCCTATGGATGCTATGGTCGGAAAGAAATGCAGTAAATGCTGGCGAGCGCAAGAAGTCCCCTGAGGCAGTGAGCTATATGATCCTAAAGTGCACAACTGAATTTCTGGAATGTTTCAGCAAGCAAGTGGAGAAAGCATCGAAGTTAACACATAGATGGAGCAGGCCTAATCAGGATTATTTAAAACTGAATGTTGATGGCTCATTCTTTGATACATCACACACAGGTGGTTGGGGATTTATTCTTCGGGACCACGAAGGAGATCATGTGGCATCTGGAGTAGGACATCTGCCTTCTGTAAATGAAGCAATACATGCTGAAGCTCAGGCGTGTTTGCAAGGAATTCAGTTTGCGGCTAACTTAGGTATACTAAAAATGGAAGTGGAGACGGACTGCCTGACCCTAAAGACGGCGTTAACTACTAATGTGTTTGATGCATCCACTGGTGGATCTTTGTTTCGGGAGATCAAGTTCCTGCGGGGTGTTAATTTCGTTGATGTAAAAGTGATTTTTTCACCAAGGTCATGTAATGGGGTTGCTCATAAATTAGCTGCTCTAGGAGCTAGTATGGGTGATGGTCTTCTGAGTTTCTGGCCAGACTCGGTTCAGGTAATTCCTTTGGTAGCTGATGACTGGCTGTCAGCTTCAGGTTAATGGAAAGTGATTTCCGATTTAAAAAAAAAATTATGCGCCCTCCCGATACCCCCGTCACAATGTTAAGTTTATGGTCGCGCGCTAACTTTGTTGCTCCCGGTCGATGGGGACGCGTGCGTACGCGGCCCCCACCCCGTGCTCCACCCCACGAGAAAGAGAAGATATGCTCCTGCGCCACGGCACTCGTTCCCTTTTCCTATTCTCTTTCTCAGCCACTTGCTCTCTCGGATATGGATCCCGGCGAGCAACCTCCTGCAACAGGCTGCTGCTGTCCGGCGAGGAGCTCCGAGGGCGGCGAGGGGCATGAGCTAGGCCAGGCTCGGAGCTCTCCACCCGGCGGCGACGGGCGTTTGCGGTGGAGTGGAGCTATGTCGAGGGAGCGGCGAGCTGCTATGGGGAGTGAGTCCGTGACGGCAGGGCCGCGGTAAGCCGCGGTGGCGAGCAGCTGCCGCCCGCGGCGGAGCTCTCGGCAGCCAGTCGGTAGGACCTGGCACTATTTTTTCTTTTTCTTTTTATTTTTAGATTTTTAATCTAAATTTGTTTCTAAAACTTTTGGCTTACGACTGTTTTTTGTTTGGAATTTTTTTATCTGATTTTTTTTGTTTTGAAATATTTTGTGTTCTAAACTTTTATTTCAGAAACTTTTTCTCAAAAAATATTGCGTTCACAAACTTTTGTTCAAAATGTTTGCGTTGAGAAACTTTTGTTCAAAAAGTTTTGGGGTCGAAAACTTTTATTTTGTATAAGTTTTGTTTCAAAAATTTTGATCCATGAATTTTGTTTTAATTTATTCTCTTAAACTGTATTTCAAAACTTTATTCCAACTTTTTTCTTTTATGCGCACATATGTGGAGTGCCATGAAATGGACCCGCATGCGGATAGGAGTGAGGGTCGAGGTGAGGGACCAGCTGGTGGTGGGCCATAGGCGGGCCACGTGGTGCCGGGTCACTAGAGGGCGCGGAGACCGGTCGCTGTCGGAGAGCCGTGCGGTGGGAAGCCCCCAACCGCGCGCGCGGAAATTTGATGTGCCCTGTGCCTCTCATCCCATCCCTCCCTCTCCCTCGGATCGGCGCCGCCGCACTCCCCCTCCCCCAAACCCTAGGCATGGAACTGTGCGCCGCCACCTCCTCCTCGCCCTATCCGACGACGCCCTTGGACGGCGGCCCTTCGCCGTCTACGGCAAAGCACTCCGCCTGGAAGAATCTCGCCTCCAACGGCGTCGACGACGCGCACGCCCCAGGCCCCGCCATCATGGACGCCAACCGCCAAGGCCCGTCCGCCGGCTCGCGCGCGACAGGGACCACTCCATCTCCACCGCCAAGTCCTCCGTCGACTGCATCCTCTGCTGCATCGGCGTTGCTGCAACGACAACTCCCCGAGGAGACCGTCGACAACAAGCTCGAGCCTCCCAATCAGGCCCAAGTCCATTAGCATGTTTGGATCCATAAAAAATAATCACGTCGTGTTTTTCCTCCCCTCACCGCACAGCTGGATTTGCTCTTTGGGAGACGGATTGTTGATCAAAGGCTCGGATTTCGGAGCCATGTCCCTGACAGCGGTGGGGGTGACCGGCCAGCAGAAGTATGCAGCATTATATTCTCAGGTATGTCCCCTCTTCAATCTCCCCTATGCTTTTGTTCTCTCCCGTACTTGCTTTTCTGGTCTCTCCTAACTCCTAATAAGGCCCTAACCCTAGGTATTTTTGCACTGCAAAGCGTGAAGAGGATTGATTTAAGTTCAACTTCAGTATGATTTTTAAATTAGATTGACACTATAGTGGCAAATGGTAAATCAAAACATTGCATAATCTGTCTGTAGATTATTGAAAAATGGAGAGTAGAGATGTTCAACCTATTTCAGAAACATGAAAAATTATTTTTCTGCAGCTGTTATAGATGTGTAAGCATTAAGTAAATAATCGTACTTTTTTTATTGAGTAAAGTCCAACTCCGGTCCATAAACTTTTTATGCTGTGTCATGCCGGTCCATGTACTTTTAAAGTGTGTCATTAGAGTGTCTAAACACTGTTTGGGTCTCTAATCAGTCCATTACGGGTCTTGCTGGCTTATTAGCACCCATGGATATAAGCAGAAAGACCCCGCTTTTCCCGAGTATTTGAATTAAGATCAAATCAGCAAAAAACCGGTATGTGATGCCTGCTGAAAAGGACATCACGCTGAACACTACTACACTACTGTAAACATGAAAGCATTACTGCTATAAACAATAATATTTCAGAGACTCTCTGACAATATTTTTGATGAACATGAAAGCAATAAATCCCATAGAGATTTTTTTAAAGAGACAACAAAGAATTGAACACATAAATACCCAACCGCAAAGCACATTTCATAGAGTTAAATGTCATCTTAACCAAGTACTTAACACTTGACCCACTGTGATTGAGGTAAATTCTTAACACAGTGCATAAAAGCAATAGACACAATGCATACAGACTAATATAAAGCAGTGATGACTAAACACTATCAGCATGTCCTTGCTCCTGCACTTTTGATGCTCTTTTGGCCGATCTGGATGTAGATGTCTTCGTCGTCTTGGAAGATGGATTCTGTTTTGTGGATGCTTTCCTTTTCTTGGCTAATGCAGCCTTGCCTGCAAGTGTGCTTGTATTTAGTGGAGTTGGCCTTTGCACTAGTTGGTTGGAAAGGATAAAGGTTGGATCTGGCAGAGGCCCTTGGGGCTGTGATAGTAAGCTCTCCTCAGTTTCCTGTGGTATAAAATGTCAGTAGTGGATTAATGAATAACAGAGCAATGAATATATGAGTTAAAATTATGACCTCTCCAAGCATTTGAGAAAGCATTGTTATGCTAGCTTGTGTCATGTCTACAACTGATGCTGGTTGAGTGGATTAGATGTTTAGTGGGTCTGGTGTCTCATTTTCATTTACTTGCTGAGATGGGAGTTGATCAGTAGGTAATTGATCAGCAGCTGCTCTTTTTGCTTGTTCTTCTGCCTCCCTCTGAAGTGTGGCTTGTGTTCTGGCAACTAAAGCCTTTGCTTCTTCTTCACTAAATCCCATCTTTTTGAGGCTGCATCCAGCACTATTATGACCAGCACCTTTGCAATGCTTGCAATGCATTGTCACACCATGTCTAGTTAACCTCGGCCCATTGCTGCCTTGTACCTCATGAGCCTGCTTCTTCCTAGCCTTAGGGGGTCTACCAACCCTTTTCTCATAAAGTGGTGGCAGCACCTGTACAACATCCATTTTCTCCCACTCTTTATCTTTGCAAGGCCAAATGTTGTAGGCATATGCACTGTTATAAGCATCCAATGAGTAGCAATTTGGTAGGACAGATTCAGGTGCAATCCTCATGTCTTAGACAACTGATTGCATGACAGCAAGGAATGCCAGTAAGTTCCCACCTCCTACAGTCACAAGTTTTGGCTGTCAAGTCCACAATGTGCTGATAATCTTTGACTAACACCTGAAACACTCCAGCCCCAGATGGCAGTGCATAGCATACATTAGCAAACTCAGCATTTCTGGCCAACTTCTTTCTGATTTTTGGGCAAAATGAACTTGTCATTTCATTTCCCAGTTCCTTTCTCTTGCTGTAATGCCTTGTCATCAATTGACACTTGATCTTCTCAAACATAGACAGAATTGGTAACTCTCTAGCTTCCAAAATGTACTTATTGAACACCTCACAATTGTTGTTCAACAGGATGTCACATTTGGGAAAAGTGGAGAAATAGGCTCTTACCCAGGTGTTGGGTGCCATCTTTGACAACCATTCATAAGCACCAGCATCCAAGGTTTTCATCTTCTCCATATTCCTTTTCCATGCCTCTTCTGAGGAAGACCTTGCACATGTCCACAGTTGATTCTTCAACACTTCACCTTTAAATTTCTCCTGGAAATTAGAGTATAGGTGTCTTACACAGAACCTGTGTTCAGAATCTGGAAAAACCTTCTTCACAGCTGGTATTAAGCCCTGACAAATTACAACCCACACAAATTACAACAAACTGAAAATACATGTTACAATAGAACAAAACCATATATAAGTGTTGACAGACTTACTTTTTGCTTGTCAGTCATTATAGTCCAGGGATAGGTGTTGTCAATGTTTAGATCAGACTTGAGAGTCTCCAAAAACCACTACCATGTGACAAGTGACTCAACTTCAACCACAGCCATTGCTATAGGAAAAATGCAGTCATTGGGATCCATACCAACTGCAGTTAGGAGTTGACCCCCATACTTGGTCTTGATGAAGCAGCCATCCAAGCAAATTATGGGCCTGCAAGCTGAAATAAAACCCCTTTTGCATGCATCAATACTCATATAGCATGTGCTGAACCTACCATCAACCAAGTTCAGGAAAAATGATGACCCAGGGTTGCTCCTCCTCAACTCCTGACCATAATCCCATAGAGAATTGAACTGCTGCTCCTCATCTCCATGAATCTGCCTCATAATCATCCTTCTTGCTCTGGCCACCTTGCTTCTAGAAGGAGTCATGTTCCAGTCTTTCTGTATTGTTCTACTTAGGCTGGTGATGCTCATCTTCTCATTTGCTCTAAAGGACTCCAAATACTTACCTGCAATCCATCTAGCAGTACACTTCTTGACTTTCCACTCTCTCTGGCAAGTATGACGCCCATAGTAGGTTTTTACTACAAAAGATTTCATTCTGCCATCAATGAAGCATAAAGGTTCCATGGACATCCTTCGGCACAGTGAGCTTTGACTCTAATCCTGTCATTTCTTGGCATCTTGATGTCAACTCTATTCCTGACAGTGTACTCATTGATGGCTTCTCTTAGCTTCTCAACCGTAGGGAACACAAGTCCAACTGAAAATGCAGGATTTGTCATGTCCTCATCTCTGAATGACCTAAAAGTGTGTCCCCCTTCTCCCTCATCATCAGAGTATGGTAGCTCAAGGCCCTCATCATCAGTGTCTTCCTCATCTGACATTACATCTGGCCTGATCACAATAGTAGGCTTCAACATGCTACCTTTAGCTTTCTTACTCTGTTTTATAGCGACCTCACCCACATGCTCATCAACATTAACAAGTGACTCAAAAAGGTCTGAATCACCATCCTCCATTTCATAGTCACTGTCAAGGAAACCATCATATTCTCCACTATTATCTCTGGGTCCATTTGATTCACCTTCATTTGATTCACCTTCAGTGGTTTTGAATTGCTGAACTTTTCTGTTCTCCAAATCAGTATAGAAAACTGGGAGCTTTTCACCAACCTTCTGACTCATGTAATTCACTTTCTGTGGGCTAATTACTTTAGGAAGTTCAGCCACTGGATTAGCTACAATATCATCCCAATTAACACCATCGGCGATGTCATCATGGTCGAAATACACTACAAAGTTCTTGAATTTGCTCACAACAGCAGACATGGCATTGGTGTCTTTGTCTTCTAGGAGGATTCTAAGGCCATCTGCTAAGGTCTTCCCAGGTAACAACCAATAAAACTTCAACTTCTCATCCTTTTGGTAGCCTAATTGCTCCACAAAGTCATCAAACCAAAGAAGGGACCAAGTCTCTGCCTCTAAATCATCAAAAAAATCCACCTTTTCATCCACATAGCTTCTAAGGTTACCATAACCAACAAAAAATCCACCATGGTGAACCTCTACAGTGAACTGATCCCCACTATCACCTACATTACCGAGTAAAATTGATCAGAAGAATAACATATCAAAACCCTAACCAAAATCGCAGGCACATATTCCAATCTGAATGCACCCTACTGATCCACCTACTCCTCAACTGCTAGAGATAGAAGGAAGAAGATGGGATTAGGGATGGAGGAGCTCACAGTAAGCCGGCGGAGGTTGCCCTTTGCGCCTCAATCGCGCCGCCATCGTCAACAGCCACCCTGCCCAGCTTGTCCGGCTCCTACAGTTGAGCTTCGTCCGCCCCTTCACGTTCCGTAGCCGAGCTCCGATCGAGGACAACCACCGGCGGCTGGCCGCCTGCCGCCGCCCTCTCGCCACGAGATGAGTTCGGCGACGAAGATGATAACAGGTTGAGGAGAACTGAAACGACGAAGGAACAAGGGGGTCTATTTGCAAAGCTGTGACATCCATCGCGTGGGCCAGCGGGTGCTAATCAGCCGGCAAGACCCGTAATGGGCTGATTATAGACCCGAACACTGTTTAGGCACCCTAATGACACACTTTAAAAGTACCTGGACCGGGATGACACAGCATAGAAAGTTCATGGACCGGAGTTGGACTTTACTCTTTTTTATTTTAAGATGTTTGTAAGACAATAATATTGGTAACATAATGGTAGCATACTAGCAGATGTGCGGGCATGCAAAGTAATAGACATAGATATGCAAATGTAACGCTGCTGGACTTTTTATTGGAATTGAATAACTATCTAGGTTGCATTTTACCAAATGCAGAATTTTTGTAAAGCATATTTCCCTTATGTTGTGTTACCAATTTTGCAGAATCTCTCCGGAAATCCTAAATTCTCACTTCTTATTGCTGAAGATCCCGAGGACAGAGCAGATACTGTAATATGGTGATGATGTCCCTGTAATTCCCTCCCTCCCACATGCCCACTCTCTTACTAACAGCAATAAAGCATCTTAATCTCAAGTAAGTTGGCGTAGGTCCATAGGTTACAGATGAAACACAACAAGAGCTACTGAAAAGAGGACAAAAACCATGATATGCATGCCACCTGATAATAACCATGTTCACTGACTTTATTCTTATTGTAGGTTTCTGATGAACAAAAGGATTCAGCGAGAAGTGCTTACCTACAAAGACACCCTGATGCTTTTTGGGTATGCTTTCTTAATTTTGTTACTGTTCCAACCAAAGTCCAAAGCTACTCTAATGGAGTACTGATTTCTGATAATATTTTTTTTGCCAAATTAAGTCTGATTTTTCAGTTTCCTGCACATTAAAACCAAAGCTGTGCGCTATGTATCTGGTGTCGCAACTGCTCTCCTTGGCTCTGGAGGTATGTGGCCTTTTGAATGCCTAGAGGAAATATAGCCACTAAAAAAACCTTGTGGTCCACAAATCATAACTACAACATTCATTTATTTTTCAAGTAACCATGTTCTTATGAAACTCCTTATTGTTCTCCCACTATTAGCATCTGGACATAAATAGTAACTACATGATGGCTACGAATTTGGATCTCAGTTATTTCTGCAAATATGCCCAAAAAGGGAATGTGGTGATATTGTAGCCTGATATGATAACCTACTGTCAACTCCACAGAATTCAGTGCTGCTGAGTACAAGGAAGCAAAAGTTGACCCAGTAGCATGGTTTCCTGACCTAAATTCAATTTGATTTCATTTATGCATATTCAAAATGGCACCGATCTAATGATAGGATGGTCTTCCCTCTTCCTAAATTTGAGTAAGCACAAATAAGCTACAATCCTGACCTAAGAAAGTTTTCTTACTTCTCTATATTTGAGGACAAAGAGACATTCAGGTACCTATTTTCATGAAAAGAACATTGCTCGGTAACAGGAAGTGTGCTTTCCCTTAACAGGAAGTGTGCTTTTCTTGAGCTGATTTTTACTTTCTTTTTTGTATGTAATCTCCCAATTAACTTCATAGGGTAGTATTTGGTCGCTCTATTTTATAATGACTTACAACTTACAAATGTACTCCTACATCCCTTGCTCTTTTGATAGATGTCATGAAAGAGCAGATTGATGGTAGTCAGCCACAAACACGGAGGAGATCTTGAGAGAATGTCATTGGTTAAGGGTATCTATAGAATGGAAGGGGAGCTGTGTAAACTGAACCGAATATTTGGCAGGTCAATTTTGGTGAAGCTCCTGACCAGTTGATACTCAGATTTGATCATGAAATTGCAAAACTGGACCAGAGTATTAATCCTTCAAAAATTGACTATCCACACAGGTGTTTCTTGCAAGCAAGGTTAGTTTCACCTGTAATAAAAAAAAAATTACTCTTTCAATTTGAAGCATGGTTAGCATCAGGTCATTTTAGTTGGTATTTGTGTCTATACCCTATAATAGAAAATAATTGGTAGGAGATTCAATTTATATTCGTGCTAACCTTTTCTCTATAGTAGCATATAAAGAATAATCAAAGATTGATGAGGCACATTTTGTATCCATAATGTTTAAAGGAGCTTGATCTCGAATTCACTTAATAAATATGTAGCAGCTTTAGTGGAATTACCACTGGAAGTCTCGGAGTAATTCATACTCAGCCTGCCTCGACTCAAAAGAAATTTATTAAGACCTGAATCAGATGTATTAAATGCTCCTTGATTATAGTTTAAATTGTTTCAGTTGACATTGGTTATAGAACTCGACAGGAATCAACAACTTTTTTCAGCGGCTATTATCCTCTTATAGACTATTTAAGAAAGATTAATTTGTTAATTCTTTGTGCACTGTCTCTTAGTATGGCTGCTGAAGTGAACTGTTGAAGTGAATTTCAACTAAAAATAGATTGTTGGATCTCACAAGGTTCTGGTTTTCTTTTTTAGGATTAAACTATGTTGGCGTGAGACAATTTTTTTAATCCGCAATAAGATTCACATCTCTCTGTGATAGTTATATTCCCACATGCTACGTATAAACCTCTAATTTGCAAACTATTAGTACAAATAGGGAGTAGACAATCAAGTAGCTATTATGTAAGTGAATGTCACATTATAAATATTGCTCAGTATTTGTTTTTTTAAAAAGCATTGTGACAATTTCAGATTACATCTAATATGTATCAAATATGTTGATACACTCATAAAATGATTGGATTTCTAATTAAAGGCAAGATTGAGCTTAGAGCCCGTATACGCTCTCAAGAGCCCCCCGTACCAAATAATATTGCATGTTCCTAGAAGACAAAATTTGTTGAGAAATTCTTATGATCTATTTAATCCTTTTGTCGATATCACTCTGTAGTATAATATCATTGATTTTATCGAGTAGCTGGTTCGTTCTTCTTTGGAAAAAGGAGATTGATAGAAAAGCACATTTTCTGAGAAATTCTTAAGAATTACACATTTTGTTGTCTAATTTTGGGTTGCTTATTCTATGCAGACAATCGGTAACCTGTTTTGAAGATTTTTGTTTTGAATCATGACATCATCAGTAACATTTTTTTTGAGAAATTCTTAAGAACTACACATTTTATTGATTACTACCTGTGAGTAAATAACTGGCCAAGTCTACTTTTGGGTTGGTTCCTCTATGCCGATCATCAGCAAACTGATTTTAATATTGTTGTTTTGAACCATGAGTCATATGCATTGTATATTGAACCTAATTTTTGCTGAACAATGCAGATCAGTGTAGGCAAACAAGTTTTAACATTAACAGACAATGATCTACTTTGAAATGACTCTCCATTAATGTAAAATATTTTTATTGATACTCTGCGTACATTGGTTTCTTGTTCTAATAGAATGTTTCCAAAAACAGATGGGGAGAGTAAAATGGTTGCTGGATTGGCAAGAACAGAAGTATTTTGAGCCATGTGGATTATCTGATGGCAATCTGGACTACTATTGAAGCGAGCTTTGTCCGATGTTCCTTTATCTCTGTTTTTGTTATATCAAATATTCAAATTTGACCATGCTTTATCTTGCTATTCTTGTACTTTCGAATCATGACTTTTTAACTTGACATTTACAAGACTTGCAACGTCAGTCCAATTTACTCACTGATTTTACTTTAGCAATTTGACTGTGGGTGTGTTTTTAAATGGCACAAATTCTTAAGATAGACTTTTTGTAAAGTATATTATTAAATCAACAAACAATCGGTAAAATCGTTTGGGAGCAATTAAAATTTTGAAATATATATTTTTTTAACACGTGCCTGTGGCATGTGCACTTTTGTGCCAATAATTGTATTTACTAAGGCCAATTATATTTTATCTTGGAGAGAAGTATGGGTGAAATTAAGAGGTTGGGCGGGCAATACAATTCCTACTCCAACATGTATCAAGGAAGTGGAGAATTGGTGGATGTGAACACATGCACTTCTGAACCGCAAGCAAAGGAGGTCACGATTGCAAATATGATGGCACATTTGAAGGAGAGGAACAGATGAGTGTTTGAGGGAAAAACTTTGAGGCCCAACCAAGTATTCAGTAAGATGTTAGTCTTAGGAAAAGAGCATGTGGGCACCCTTACGTTGGTTAGAGTTTCCTGTTTTCTTTAATGTTAGTTATGAGTGATTCAATTATTTTATGTATCAGAGTAATTGTCATGTTGCCATTCGTAGGCGTTATCTTTTTCCCTGCATGATTCATTTGTGGTTATAGGGACATCGACCTATTGTTCTGAGAGATGAAGAAATACTTCTTTAATTTGGTTAAACCTAAAAAATTATAGCACATATGTGGTTCATTATTGCACCTGTATGATATAAAGACAAGGAGAAATACTTCTTTGGATAAAGTATGTACAACTTTGATAAGTTAAACATATTTTTTTAATTTTTAAACACGTGCCCGTGGCTCGTGCATTTCCACTTTTTAAAAGAAAACGGCTTTTGCTTTGATATCTTTGATTTGAGACTATTAATTTAATTTTTTAATTACTTCCCGAGAACAATCAGTATATTTCTAAAGAGGGAAAATTTGCTGCCGGACACCGTCAAAACAGGGTCCTTTGCTGCAAGCCACTACAAAACACGGTCTTTGCTAGAAACCACTACAATTCCGTGAACATTTGCTGGGAGACATCATAGCCCATATAATATCATTTTCACCTCAAGCGGATCACAAAACACAAGAATCTGGACAAAAACACCCCTGCTCATAAACAGGTCATGTTGAGCGACTAACAGCCAGCCTGTAGAACAAACTGGGATCCATCATCCTACATAGACAGTGATATAAATCGGCAAAACACACACGATATGGTTTACATTCACAGTAACTAGTCCAATTGCGCAATAATGAGCCCAACTGCCCAAAGTTAACACTATCCCTGAAGAAAATTGGAGAATACCGTACCAACGGAAAAATCTCGCTCTATCTTGGAGTCTCTATCTTCTTGTCGAGGCCGCCGGGGTTTCCATCTTCTTGCCGAGGCAACCGGCGCCGGGGTTGGACGTGGGGAGGGGCCGTGGCTGGAGCGGCGCGCCAGCACTCCTGCACGCAGGGAGAGGCCGATGCCCGGGGTGCGCGCGGGGAGGAGCTCGCCGCCGAGAATAAGAGCCCGCCACCAGGAAGGGCGCGGGCGAGGGAGGGCCGCGTTGGCGGTCTATGCCACCAGAGAGGAGCCGCGTTGGAGAACTGGGTTGAGGCCACAAGAAGAGGCCCGTGCAGGACAGCAGGAGGGAGAGAAGAAACAGTGGCCTCTGGCATGTGGGAGAGGAAGATGCAGGCAGCAGGGTAAAGTTGTCATCTCGTGTTGCTCTCCAATTAAATCAAATAGTATAATGGGTGTGATGTCTCCCAGCAAAGAGCCACGATTTTGTAGTGTCTCTCGGCAAAGACCGTGTTTCATAGTGGCTTGCAGCAAAGGCCATGCTTTGACAGTGTCCAGGGGCAAATTTTCCCTTCTAAAGAAAACGTACCTACCAGTCCGCTCATGACAATCATCATAAGAAAGCTTGATAAAGGGAGGTGATTTAGGATTGCGGCTAAATCTTGGGAGTTGATTTAGGGGTGACGGTTCCAACCCCATCCATCCCCAAAACTCCCCGCCTTTCTCCCTCCCGCGCCCTCCGTCTTCCCGCCCATCGCCCAAATCTGTCTACCAGCCACCGGCGGCGGTGGCGGCAAGGCCAGCCATCCCGACCCACTGCGGCCGCCGCCGTACCCGAGAAGAAATGCCTGCCTCCACCGGCCACCTCCTCCGCGAGCCCGACCCTCCCGTTTTCCTCCCCCTTCCCCTCGCCCCGCACACCCCAACCCCGCCGCCGGCGCCGCCCTCGCCGGCGCCGCACGTCGTCCCGCCGCTCTCCTTTCGGTACCTCACCGCATGCCCGCGCTGGTCCTCCTGGGTCACCGCCGCCCTCCGCGACCCCGCGTTCGCGCCCGCGCTCGCCTCGTCCGGCATCTCCGACGCCGTCGCCGCCTCCACCGCCGCCATCGTCCCCGACCGCGCGGCCCTCTCCGCCCTGCTCTCCTTCTGGGATCCCGGCACCCACACGTTCCGCCTGCCGGCGGGCCCGGCGACCTTCACCCTCGAGGACGCGCTCGTCCTCGCCGGCCTTCCCCCCGCCGGCGCGCCGCTGGACCGGCCCCTCACCCCCGATGAGGAGCTCCTCCGCGCCCGCCTCGTCGTCGAGAGGGAGAAGATCAGGGAGCTCCACCCCTGCGCCAGTGCCAAGCGCCGCGTCTCGCCGGAGGTCTGGCTCGAGTGGTTCAGCGGCGGCGGCATACGCCCGGGCGAGGACGACGAGCTCCGCCGCCTCGGCTTCCTCGCCTACTGGCTTGCCTTCCTTGTCACGCCGCTGCTGCGCCCCAAGTGTGGCGAGCTTCCGGAGATTACATTCGTGCTTGCCGCCAGGCTCAGCCTTGGCGAGCGCATCTCCCTTGGCCCCGCCATGGTGGCTAATCTGTATGCTGATTTGGATAAGGTTGTTGCTTCCTTTGTACCCGATGGCGCCGTCAGTGGCCGTGTGGATATCTGGGCGCCGCTCTGGCTGCTGCAGGTGTGGATGTGGGAACGCTACAAGAGGCTGTGCCCGCCGCAGCTCAAGGCGCCGCAGTTCCCTGCCTCAAATGTCCGGGTGTTGTATTGGAGCCGGAGGAAGAGGACGACCGTACCCGAGGAGGCTCTGCAGATATTGCAGGACGAAGCATGCTTTGAGTGGAGGCCCTATCTGCACAACTCCCACAAGTGGATGGAACCCAAGTGGTTCGACGTCGACACTATACTGGTGAGCTGTCGAGGTAAAGCTAGGCCGGAGTGGTTGCTGGATTACATTGCTGTTATTAGTCAGACAGCATTGACTGGGTTCAATGGTGATGACATGGACAATTCGGTACTGTACAATCCTCACCTTGTTGCGAGACAGTTTGGTTATGATCAGGCTGCCCCTGTGCCTATTGTTGGTGGGTTTCAATTTGAGGTAGACGAGATGTGGATACCGGGTCTCGGTAGATATGGGATGCCTAGTGAAGATTTTCTTGTATGGTGCAGCAGTGTGCGGTTCTACAGGCGTCAAGTTGATGATCCGAATGACTGTTTGGCGGTACAGGGCCATGAAAATGGAGCTAATTCGCTGCAACCAAGTGTAAATAAGAAATGTGCTCTAGTGCCAGCACTTGATCAGCTTACAGGAGCCACCAGGAGAGAACACAATAATTACATCGGAGAAGAGCAGCTGGGACAAATGGATAATGGATGTCATGAGAATGAAACAGAGGTGACTGTGCTTGGCCTAAGAGCCTGTGATAAGGACAGCAGAACTAGTTCAGTGAAGCAGAAGAAGGAGAAGAAAAGAAGAGGAGGTACATTTGCCGAAGATGGGGGTAATAAGAAGAAGAAAAGCAAAGTCAGAAGTAATAACCAAAGGAGTCCGTTGCAATTGGAAGGGCAGAAGTGCACTGTACTACAGGAAGATATAAATTCTGAGACTAAGAAATTTGGCGAATTGGCACAACTTGACAGTGATGATGAATGCATTGTTCTTGAACAGCATGAGAATAAACGTGAAGTAATAAATCTGGATGATGATGATGATGAACAGAGTGCTCTTGATCCAAAAGATCATAATGTGCAACTTGTCCTAGAACTAGAAGAGTTTGTTCGCTCTGGGCTTCTGTCACAATGGGAGGAAAGTTCAGACGAAGATGATTCAAGTGGAAGGAAGAGAGAAAACCTGAAGAAAAGCCCCAATGACCCTTTCGCGGAAGCAGCCATGAGGGAGTACCCTATGTTCTTTAAGCTCATTCCCCAGAAACCACATTACAGTGGTTTCATTAACAAGGATGAAGCTCTAGGAGATCTAGCTTACAGCGGACTATGGTTTTTGTTAGTTGGCTTGGCAAAGGAGGTGCTCAAGACATCATGTGAGACACATGCTTCTGAAATTGCACGTTTAATGAAAAAAGCCCAGCGTTTACAGAAAATGGGTTTCAATGTGAAGCATCTCATTGCCCGCTTAAAGGAACCACACAACAGGCTTGGGAGGCTTCAAGGTTGTCGAGCAATGCCTCAGCTCGTAAGAAAGTCATCTAGGCAAACTGAAGTACAACGAAGAACGACGGAGAGGCATTTGGATGGTAATAATCAAGCTTCCATTTCATCTGCACGTGATAAATTGAACAAAGGACTTGATCTGGTCAGTTTGGAAAAGTAAGTAGAAAAATATTATTAGGCAATGAAGGATGAAGCGGCTGCAATGAGAATGAAGTGTTCAGTTTCTGTAGTTTAGATTATTCCAGTGTCCACTCTTTTCGCTTAAGCAGTTGCTTTCTTTCTGACATAGAGCTTGCTTATTATCTATTTTGTATCATCGAGCAAGCTTATGTGTTCTTCGTTTCCAGAAAAAAGTGTGCCATGATTCCGGGTCACATTTCAAATGCCAATATCATGGTTACAGTTATCTGAGGTATTCTTATCACTTTAAAACAACCAGGGGTGATGAATCAGATGCTAGAGTTATTAGTGAATATAGACTACAAGTCTGTGGAGAAAATAGTCCATTTTGTCATCATCAGACCAGAATTCAAATTACTATTATTTATCGAAGTCTGAAAGCTAAACTCTTAATGTCAGCAATTAGAGCTTAACTGTAGTTGTTCTCTTGTGTGAAGTAGATTATATTGGAGTGGAGATTATTATATAAGACACTTCTTGCTAGTCCTAAAGCTAATTTTGCCTCTTATCCAAGTATCCAACTTCAAGACATATAATATACACTAATGCTGGAAATAACTGTGGGTGATTTCTATCAAGGAGATTATTCATCATGTTGGGTGTTTAATTTCTAGTTCTTTGCTTTCTGACCAGTAGATTTCTGTTTAGTTTCTAGTTCTTTGTTATCTAACCAGAAGATTTCTGTTCAATTTGTAGTTCTTTACTTTCTGATGAGTAGATTTCCTGCTGCAGTATCGATATGTGCTGAACTCTTGCAATTATGAAAGTCACTGTTAGCCACTTTTTGATATTTCAGTACAAAAAGCATAATTCGAGTCAACTCAACAATACAAAGGAGATATACCTGCAATACACTAAATGTCTTTCAGTAGTCAGTATTCCATTGAAGAGTTCGCTTAATATTCCACACATCCTATGAGTGTCCCTAAATGCATGTACAACTTCACTACTAGAAAGAATTCTCTATGCCAACTACAAAGCTGTGCCTGACATCCCAGTGGAGAAGCCTCTGAAGGGCCTCTTCTCAACCTTCAGATATATTTTGCTTACTGCATAGAAGTTGATTATCTGCTGGGTATCATTTGTACCACCAGTTACGCACCAGATAGACACCATGCACCTGCAAAACATAAGGTTAAGCATCTCAATTCCCTCTGTTTCTTCTTCCTTTCAGGTTTGGCCATAGCGATGTATCCTAAACGAACATTACTAAGATTCAGATTTGCAGGATACACTTTGATTTCACTAATGAAGCTGAGAAGGACCATCACACCACCAACTTTTAGGGTCACCAGATGTAGTGCAGGAAAACTTTTGGGGTCTGCCAAACATTTGAGCTGCTGGTGACGGTTTGTAACCATCACCACTTTGCATCTAAATTTAGGCATATTTACTCACCCTGGCCTACAAGCCTGACTACTAGGGATTTACACTTAACAGTTTGTGCACATTGCAGTAACTATCTACATGTTTTTCATTTGTATTCCCTCTAGTCTATGACCATTTTGATATGCATTATGCATCCACATGTAACATTTTGATTTATTTGCGGTTGCAGCGTACAGGTAATTTTGCTAGTAGCCTAGTACCAACAATATGAGAAGAGTAATAAGGAGAAAAT
The DNA here is from genome assembly GCA_015476505.1 of Urochloa ruziziensis. Lineage (NCBI taxonomy): Eukaryota > Viridiplantae > Streptophyta > Magnoliopsida > Poales > Poaceae > Urochloa > Urochloa ruziziensis. The sequence continues at coordinate 8,018,892 of CM027125.1, read as the reverse complement.
TTCCTTTTTCTTTATGAGAAATATTAGTAAGAATTCATCTTGTCTTCTAAAGGTGCATACAAAGAACTTTCATAGAAACTCACTGAATATGTTGTAAGCTATTGATGTGCATGCCACTCATGTTTGTATTTAGCAAAGAATTCATTTCAGGCTATGCTGAAGGGTAAATTCTGTATATATGACTGGTAAAAATATAAATTCCAGATCTGTCACCGCTAGAATCGTTATTCCTCCAATGCCATGATTTAAATTTTAATACCTAAAATGCCATTTTAATCCCTGGTATGCCACTGAAATGGCATTGAAGGGATTAAAACTTTAACTCAGTGGCATTAATAGAATATCATTTTTATCAGTAGCAATTTCAGGATTAGAAATAAAAGGGAGATTAATACAATTTCTACTGTCCTTTATCCATTAATTTTCGTACCTCAAGACTGTGTGCTAGGCTTATTTAGTAGATATAATTGTAACATGTAACAAGGGTGGGAAAAATCATGTACAATGATCAGTACCAAAAATTATGTGCACCAGGAAAAATCATGTACACTGTTTATTACTAAAAAATCATGTAATTTTTTACTGTGCTTTATCTGAGGCTTGTCTGATGATACCGCAAAATTATATGCACAAGGAAAAAAAAAGGCTGCTAGCATCCTCTCTTTTTGATTCATTTGTACTAAAAACTGTAGTCTTCGTGCTAAAGGCTTTTCTGAATTTCACTGCCATGTGAGATGTGACCCAATCCAGCAAGTATGATGACACCAAGTGACTTCCAAAGTTGTTTCATATTGTGCCCACCATCGGAGACTTGGAGTATAAACACTGATTCCACCACACAGTAGTGTGGTGCTGCCTTCTTCGAAGGATAGCCATCAGGTATTTTGAAGCATACCTATTAATCAAAGGGGGTGTTCCATATAAGATCTTTGTCTATGTTCAATAAATGGAAATAATTAAACTTTGTTGCATATAATAATATCATAGTGCTCTTACCTTGAACTCCTGTTTTATTTGTCATTTATATTACATGACCTTAGTACCGCAGCATTTAGGCCTATATGGAACTTTCATCTTTGCAAACATCCTCGAAGTAGCTGATCTGGGTAAATGCTTATCAATTCTAGATTTAAAAATTTTGATTTGCAGCTATAATGTATGGGATATGATTGTGACGATCTTTGTTAACTTTTCCCCAAACGATCAGCAGGGAAGTAGCTTCTGATTGTGGCTGATGCATATATGTTGTCAATTGTATGGCCTTACAAGAAGGTAGCAAGCTACACTTGACTTCGTTTCTTTTGTTTTTATCTGTGATGAGTGATAATGTAAAGAGAGGTAGAGGTCGACCTAAACTGACTTGGGACGAGTCGGTCAAGAGGGATCTTAGAGAGTGGAATATCTCCAAGGAATTAGCTATAGATAGATGCGCTTGGAGACTTGCAATTAACATGCCTGAACCGTGATCTTTTGTTTCTTCTCTTTTTTACCCCTAACCTTATCTTTGGTCTTGTGCCGTTTTATGTCTTTCTTATCCTTGTTTCTTTTGGGTTTCATCTCTAGCCTACCCCAACTTGCTTGGGACAAAAGGCTATGTTGATGTTGATGTTGATGTTGATGATGTTATCTGTGATGAGTGAACACAGTTTCTAATTATGATATTTGTGACAGCTCAAGGTAAGCAACAAGGCATCAATACTGTCTCAGGGCACTGCAGGTATTTTATTCTGAATTTTACATTTATCAGTCAAACAGCCTACAACCAATGCTGCCAGGTAATATATGCCAGTCCTTGAAATCTCCGGCTAAGGGCTTTAGCGGCAGGACTCCAGTTTTACTTATTTTTGGTCTAGCTATTGAACTGTTATGGAATATGTGTTAGAATATGATAGAGGACTTAAGTCCAGCCGGCCCTACGGGCTGAGGGCATGGCTGTGCCAGGCCTTGCCCAAACACACCTCCCTCTGGTTTTCTTGTAGAGTAGGCAAGGGTCTCCTTGATTGGTGGTATTTCTATAAACCAAACCCTAGACCCTTGCCTATATGGGCTCGTCATCGAGGCCGCGTACCTCACCATCTTCTTCCTATACTCCAGTGGCAAGAAGCGTGTGAGTGCCCTCCCTCCCGTCCTGCGTATCATATCATCCATTCCCTGGCCCCTTCGATCTGTTCTGATTTTGAGATGAGATTGATCTGTTGTGCCTTATTTCTCTTGTGCGTGTAGACGAAGGCTTTCGCCATCCTGGTCGTGGAGATTTAGTTCATGGTCGCCGTGATGCTCTCGGTGCTCCTGGCCGCGCACACCCACGAGAAGCGCTCCATGATCGTCGGCGTCCTCTGCGTCATCTTCGGCTCCATGATGTACGCCTCCCCGCTCACCATCATGGTACGTTCCAATCCGGTCTCTCCCTTTGCTGTGCCTGTGTGGCGCAGCGGTGCGTTTGAATCCGCTGTGCCTGCCTGATTTTGCTGCCTTCGATTGCGTGGGTAATCTTTGCCGCCTGATTGGATTGGTTCTATCTTCTATGTGATCAGGTGTTTCACTGTTTTGATTAGATTGGGATTTCCTTCTGAAGCATGGGAGAGAGGATTAATCCATAATCAATCTATGATCAATCTGCTTTCCATATGAAATATGGACTATCATAGAACACTGAATTTAGGCCTTATATCTGGATATATGAAACATGTTTTGGAATTTATGGAAGCGTTATGGAATACTAGAACATTATTGAGATTTTGAGTCACTCTGTGTAATGGAATGCTTTTTAACCTGAGAGTTGTTGACTTTAGATACCTTGGTGTACGATGTTCATTTTGATACCTTGGTGTTATCCTTTATGTAACTATTCTTTGAATTCTGAAACTTTTGTGCATGGTCAGTATGCTTTGTTTGATGAACATTAGTAAAATATTCTGGAGGCTCCATTTATTAAGGCTATGCTGCTATTAATTGTTACCTGAGACATATAATCAGACATTCTCTATTGCAGTTCATTTCTGGGCTCTCCTACATCCGCATCTTCCTCCTCCGGAGGCGGTGGGGTGGAGCAGGCCGTGGTGCTGGCTAACGCCTCTGACGTCAGCCTAAGAATTGCTACTGGGCTAGTTTGAGTGATTTGAGGGATTGACAGATTGATGTGGAGATAAGCTTGCTGTCCGTGTGCAACTTGGTCTAATTTTTTTTTTTCTGGAACAAAGCTTGGTGTTCTTTAGCCTACCCCAACTTGCTTGGTATTGAGTTGCATGCACCAACCAGTTCAACCCAAAAGCTTAAGCTGATGGGAAGAGGTGGGCAATTCACTTATACTCCAACACTCCCCCTCACATACAGGCTCCCCCAGGCCGCATACGTGGAAATTGGAGTGGGCTGCAATTATTTTATTTAATTGCGCCCGCTAGGATTCGAACTCGAGACCTCTGGCTTTGATACCATATTGAGTTGCATGCACCAACCAGTTCAACCCAAAAGCTTAAGCTGATGGGAAGAGGTGGGCAATTCACTTATACTCCAACACTTGGGACAAAAGGCTATGTTGTTGTTGTTGTTGTTGTTGTGTCTCGAACAAAGCTTGGTCTAAATTTTGCAGTGCCTCTCAGTTCTTTTGATCGATTCAGTGTAACTGCAGCTTGTGCTTTTCTGGATTCTTTGCAGGCAGCACAAGAGCAACGAGCCTTGGTCACCAGGTATTGGCCATTTTCAGCAAGCATTGGTCACCTGGTAAGCAGCAGAAGAGCAGTCTCTGCTTTTTTTTTTTTCTGGTTATCTCTGTTCTATATAGCAGCCTGTTGCTTGTTTACTTGAATGAACATTCATATATTCATTGCATGACCAGTAACCTGAACGCATGAGCTAATATTAAGTCACTCTTTCGTTTCTCTTGGCTTAATCTGGATAATTAGCATGCTGCAGTCTCCAAGTGCCGTTGTGGTTGTTTCTGACAATGCCTCTTTCCCAAATCATGGTATTATTGTGGCTAACTACATATGCATGCTTATCAGTTGAGTTTATATCATGATCGATTGGGTGTAGTTAAAAATAGCTGCTGGTATGTACTTACCTAATTACTGAGCCCTCCGCCCTTGGATCACACATACAGGTGCCATGTTCTTTTTTTTTCTTTAGGTTGCCATGTTCAGGAGGTTGTGCAAAGAAGCAAAGCAACCGGGAGCTCTCTGGTAACTTGATGGATACAACAAAGTCAGATAGATATATAGATATTCTATCTGGTTGTAATTAGTAAATTGTTGAATGGCACTTTTGATGAAAGGTGTACTCATGTATATAATGGATAAACCAGTATGTGATGTACATGATATATATTTCACTTCCAAATTTTTCTTTTCTTTCTTTTTTTAATCCATGGCCAGAGAGGCGGGTTAGCAAAACGTGTCTCCAATAAGGATCATCGGATACGCAGATTTTTTGCGTCTTGGATGACCGATGAAAATTTGAAGACGTGTCTCCTATGACCACTAGAAGAGAATGAGGCATCCGCGGACGACATAAACAACGGCCATTTTTGGCCCCGGTGCTAATGGAGTATTAGCACCGGGTCCAACGGCTAGCAGCCGCGCGCAGGCGCGCGTGGCGCGCGTTGGTGGGGGTGAGAACCTTTAGCACCGGTTGCATCCAGCAACCGGTGCTAAATCTACCCCTTTAGCACCGGTTGCTGCCTGCAACCGGTGCTAATTCTGGAGCAACATTTAGCACCGGTTCTAGCTATGAACCGGTGCTAAATCCCCGATGTTAGCACCGGTTGCAGCCAGCAACCGTTGCTGATTATCTACCTATATATTCCCTCCTTCCTCCCCACGCCCGAGCCAGCATGAACACTCCGAGCTGTGTTCATGTTGTGCTCGGGTTGAGGGGAGATTTTGCCAATTTTTTTCAAAAATTGTGAAGCTTTCCTTCTTTTGAAGCATTCTACGAGGTACACAATTTCATCCTCTCATGTTCTTGTTTAGTTTCTATTGTTATTATACTTTATAAATATGAAATTTGTGAAGGAAAAAAGAGAAGAGAGAGAAAGGGTTATATATGTGTGTTCATAGTGTTTTAAATTTAATGTTAGGTATGTATTGGAGAAATTTTGTTAGAAATCTTTTTTGAGTATGCTTTTTAGTATTTTATTTATAAATGAAATATAATGATTTTTAAAAATGTGTTATGTAATTTTTTATATTAATTGGAGATATGTGAAATTGGTTAGTTTATTTTGACAGAAGTTCGTATGTTGTAATGAGTATTTTTTCAATAACATTTATTGTTTTTTGAGAAATAAAAGCCTTGTGGATATATCGATATGGCTACTGCTGGAGGAAGTGGGACCGGTGATAGTGATCGTGGTTCGTCTCGCGGGAAGGGCAAAACTACAGTACCACCTCATGATAAGTCGAAAAAACCAGGACCTTGGGTGAAAGCACAACTTAAATTTTTGATTAAAACACATGAAGAATGTGTTGCAAGGGGTGAGGAACCTGGTTTTGATCTTCAAGATCTGTTGCGGCGCTACGGTCCAGCTCCACCATCTTCTGCACCAGGAAAAAATATATCAGAGCATCCTACTTTCCCACCGAAGGATGGTTAAAGATATAGGTCATGTTGCATGTTGGATGTGGAGAAATTTATGTACGACATCTTGAATAAATTATGAACATTGGTCGTGTTTCATTATGACTTTGAGAAATACAATTTTATTTTCAATTAGATCACTTTGTAATGTATGAATAAATTATGAACCTTGGTCGTGTTGGATATTTCGATAATTTTGAAATGTGTATGAATTAATTAGATCACTTTGCTAAATGTAGATGAATAGGCAATGGATGCACTTGGCGGACCGACGCAGTCAGGAGTGGGTTGATGGCATGCATGCTTTTCTCGATGTGGCGGAGGACAACAAGTCGCCGTCAGGTGACATGTTTTGTCCGTGTGGGCAATGTAAAAATCAGATATCGTACAAATCAAGAGGGGTTCTTCACTTCCATCTGATGACCCATGGTTTCGTGCAAAACTATGCGGTTTGGTCCAAACACGGTGAAAGAGGAGTCATAATGGATGACAATGAAGAAGAGGAGGATGATAACGACATTCAATATGGTGCCTTTGCGGATGTTGCAATGGATTATGCAGATCAGGATGGTGCTGACCAGGAAGATGTTGCTCCACAGAATGACCCTAATGATGCACTTGGTCAAATGTTACGTGATGCCGAGCAAGGCTGCGACAATGACAAGGAAAGGAAAAAGATAGATCGTATGTTACAGGACCACAGAACTGATTTGTACCCAAATTGCAAAGAGGGGCTGAAAAGGTTGGGTATCACGCTTGATTTTTTGCAGTGGAAGGCATGTAATGGTGTTACTGACAAGGGTTTTGAGGAATTATTGAAACTCGTGAAGAAGATTCTTCCCGAGGGTGACGAATTGCCATCAACAACGTGGGAAGCAAAACGTGTTGTTTGCCCTCTTGGTTTAGAGGTGCAGAAGATACATGCGTGTCCTAATGACTGTATCCTATATCGTGGTGCTGAATACGAAAATTTGGATTGTTGTCCGGTTTGCAAATGCACACGCTACAAGATCAGGCGAGATGACCCTGGTGAGGTTGATGGGGAGACTATTAAGAACAAGATTCCTGCGAAGCTGGTGTGGTATTTTCCTTTAATACCACGTCTGAAGCGTTTGTTCAGGAACAAAGAGCATGCCAAGTTGATGCGATGGCACAAGGAAGAACGTAAAAATGATGGTATGTTGAGGCACCCCGCCGATGGATCCCAGTGGAGAAACATTGACCGAGCATGCCCAACATTCGATGCTGATGCAAGAAATTTAAGGTTTGGTTTAAGTACTGATGGCATGAATCCATTTGGTGAAATGAGCAGTAGTCATAGCACTTGGCCTGTGACTGTATGTATCTATAACTTACCTCCTTAGCTATGCATGAAGCGGAAGTTCATTATGATGCCGGTGCTTATCCAAGGTCCAAAGCAGCCTGGCAACGACATCGATGTTTATCTAAGACCATTGCTTGATGAACTTAAACAACTGTGGAAGGAAGAAGGTGTTACTATGTGGGATGAGTACAAACAGGAAAGTTTTAACCTTAGGGCACTACTTTTCATCAACATCAATGATTGGCCTGCACTAAGTAACCTGTCCGGATAAACAAACAAAGGATATAAAGCATGCACACATTGCTTAGATGATACTGAAAGCATCTATTTGAAGCATTGTAGAAAGGTTGTTTACATGGGTCATCGTCGATTTCTTCCTTCGAAGCACGAACTACGAAAGAAATGTCCACACTTTGGCGGGGATGTGGAGCACCGTACAAAGCCGATACACCGCAATGGACAAGATGTATTTGATATGGTGAAAAATGTAGAAGTAATATTTGGAAAGGGAGATGGAAGCCAACCTGTCAAGGCAGGTGAGGATGGGCGTGCCGCGATGTGGAAGAAAAAGTCTCTCTTTTGGAAGCTTCCTTATTGGAAATTGTTAGAGGTCCGCAACGCAATTGATGTGATGCATCTGACGAAGAATCTTTGTGTGAACTTGATCAGCTTCCTTGGTACTTATGGGAAGCCAAGAGATACACTGGAAGCACGACAGGAACTTAAACGTTTGAATCTACGGAATGATCTACATCCAGAAAACAGAGACAAAGGACGCAAGTACCTGCGTCCCGCTAGCTTCACTCTCAGCAAAGAGGAGAAGGCAAGTATGTTTGAATGCTTGAACAGTATCAAGGTCCCGTCAGGCTATTCCTCCAATATTAAAGGAATAATTAACATGAAAGATAAAAAGTTCTTAAACCTCAAGTCTCACGACTGTCATGTGTTGATGACCCAACTGCTTCCCGTCATACTGAGGGGTGTGCTACCAGTTATTGTGCGGAAAGCGATTGTGAAGCTATGTGCATTCCTTAATGCGATTTCTTAGAAGGTGATCAATCCTTAAGATTTGGATAGGCTACAGAACGACGTGGTCCAATGTCTTGTCAGCTTTGAGATGATATTTCCACCATCATTCTTCAATATTATGACACATCTATTGGTTCACGTCGTCAAAGAGATTCGTATACTGGGCCCGGTATTTCTTCATAACATGTTCTCTTTTGAGAGATACTTTGCTGTTCTGAAGAAGTATGTACGTAGTCGTGCTCGTCCAGAAGGATGCATTGCTAAGGGATACGAAACAGAGGAGGTGATTGAATTCTGTGTTGACTTTATCGAAGACCTCAAGCCGATTGGGTTGCCTGAATCACATCATGAGGGGAGACTTGGTGGAAAGGGCACACTAGGAAGAAAGACGATGGTAATCAGAGACATGCTGACATTTCGTAAAGCACATCTCACAATTCTGCAGCAGTCAGCCTTAGTTGCTCCATACATCGAGAAGCACATGAAGATTCTGTATGAAGAAAATCCAGGAAAGACTGCGACATTTATTCAACGTCAACACAATAGTAGTTTCGCAGATTGGTTGTGAGAACATCTAATGGCTGTTGTGGGTATTGATGCGCAACTAGCCTTTCTAGCTAGGGGTCCATCGACCACGATCTTAAAATTTCAAGGCTACGACATAAATGGGTATACATTTTATACAAGAGCCCAAGACAAGAAGAGCACCAACCAAAATAGTGGTGTCCGGATCGATGCGACCGACAGCAATGGCAATAAGAACTCATACTATGGTGTCATAGAGGAGATATGGGAACTGGAATATGGACCTTTAAAGATCCCACTGTTTAAGTGTCAATGGGTGAAACTGACTGCAGGAGGAGTTACAACTGATGAGTATGGGATGACTATAGTGGACCTAAACAAGATTGGGTTTCTAGACGAACCGTTCGTCCTAGCCAAAGATGTGACACAAGTTTTTTATATAAAAGACATGGCTAGCAAGCCAAAGAAAGGGACGAGCAAGCAATCGGACCCATCAAAAGACGAGCCAAAGCGTCATATAGTTCTTCCTGGAAAAAGAAAAATCGTAGGAGTTGAGGATAAGACAGATGAAGATTATGATATGCTCGACGGTCGACCTCCATTCTCGGTGGCTGCTGACCCAACCGTCCTGTTAGCAGCAGAGGAGACACCCTATCTACGTCGCGATCACAATCAAGAGACATTTGTGATGAGAAAATTTGTTAGCGTTCAAGTAAACAATGATGCTGTATAAGTTAATTGCACTATGATGAAAACTGTAATATTTTAACTTTTTTTTTCTCTTTCATTTCATATATAACAAATATATTAATTTTTTATATATTAATTGCACTATGACGTGGCTAATAATGTTTTAGTTATAATCTAAATAAATAAGACTAACTACAATCTAAATAAATAAGACCAGGTATAACCTAAATATATAAGACTAAGTATAAATTAAATAAATAAGACTAAACATTTAGATGTAATAATATTTTAACTTTTTTTTTCTCTTTCATTTCATATATAACAAATATATTAATTTTTTATATATTAATTGCACTATGACGTGGATAATAATGTTTTAGTTATAATCTAAATAAATAAGACTAACTACAATCTAAATAAATAAGACCATGCATAACCTAAATATATATATAAGACTAAGTATAAATTAAATAAATAAGACTAAACATTTAGATGTAATATTATTTTAACTTTTTTTCTCTTTCATTTCATATATAACAAATATATTAATTTTTTATATATTAATTGCACTATGACGTGGCTAATAATGTTTTAGTTATAATCTAAATAAATAAGACTAACTACAATCTAAATAAATAAGACCAAGTATAACCTAAATATATAAGACTAAGTATAAATTAAATAAATAAGACTAAACATTTAGATGTAATATTATTTTAACTTTTTTTTCTCTTTCATTTCATATATAACAAATATATTAAATAAGACTAACTACAACCTAAAAAATAAGACCAAGTATAAATTAAATAAATAAGAATAAACATTTAGATGTAATATTATTTAGCACCGGGTATTTGCAAAACCCGGTGCTAAATATAAAATTGCGCCAAAAAACTGGCGCCAAACGGAACTGGGGCACCTTTAGCACCGGGCGGATCTAAGACCCGGTGCTAAAGGTCCCCAATTTCGTTTGGCGCCCCGGCGGCTGACCTTTAGCACCGGGCCTTGGCTGCGCCCGGTGCTAATCCTAAACCTTTAGCACCGGGCCTTGGCTGCGCCCGGTGCTAAAGAACCTTTAGCACCGGGCGCAGCCAAGGCCCGGTGCTAAAGGTCCGCCCTATATATAGTCAACACTTAGAAAATTTTCGCATCTCGCCGTCTTCGTCTTCTCCACTCTCCACTTCGTCTCCCCGCCGCCGTCGTCCCCAACCGCCACCGCGCCGCCGCCGCCGTCTCCAAGCGCCGCCGTCGTCCCCAAGCGCCACCGCGCCGCCGCGCCGCCGTCGTCCCCCATCGTCGCCGCGTCTCCCCAACCGCCGCCGTCGTCGCGCCCATCGCCGCCGCATCTCCCCAAGCGCCGCTACCGTCTCCACCCCCGGCGCCGCCCCTCCACCGTTGCCGCCGCCGTCTCCAACCCCGGCGCCGCCCCTCCACCGACGCCCGACCTCGACCCCGACGACACGCCCCCGCTCGCGCCGTCGCCGGACGCGCCGCCGGCCCCGACGCGCCCGGCCGCCGCCCGCGCGCCGTTTGGTCGCCCCGGACGCGCCGCCGCCCTCCATCAGCAGCCGCCGCCGCCGTCCCGCGGCCTCCCGCCGCCCCGCCGTCGCTGGCCGCGCGCTCCGCCCCGCGCCGTCGTCGCTAGCCGCCCCACCGTCGCTGGCCGCCCCGCCCCGCCGTCTTGCCGCTCGGCCGTCCCCACCGTCGCGCCGCCAGCGCGCCGTTGCCGCCTAGCTCGACGCCCGTCGCCCTCCACGCGCGTACCGACCGACGAACGCGAGCTCGTCTCAAGCGATCCGCGAGCTCGATCGGCTAAAGCGATCCGCGTCCGCGAGCGGCTGTTCGTCTGAAGCCGGCCGAGTGCGACCCTGCGACTGCCGAGAACCGCCGCGCGAACACGAGCTCGTTTGAAGCCGGCCACACGTAAGCCCTTTCCGACGTGCATGGAGAACCCGACAGCTGCACGTGTATTAATTTTATAGTTAGTGTAAATGATTAGGGTTAACGTTAAATTTACTAGAATTTATTTATTTGACTTAGAATTATTTCTTTAACGTACAGTGATTATTTATTTGGCGTAGAATATTTATTTAACGTACACTAATTATTTGACATAGAATACTTGTTTAACATACAATAATTATTTATTTTACGTAGAATATTTATTTAACATACAATAATTATTTATTTGACGTAGAATATTTATTTAACATACAATAATTATTTATTTGATGTAGAATATTTTTTTGCGTACAATACTTATTTATTTGATGTAAATATTTATTTAACATACAATAATTATTTATTTGACGTAGAATATTTATTTAACATACAATAATTATTTATTTGACGTAGAATATTTCTTTTGCGTACAATACTTATTTATTTGATGTAAATATTTATTTAACATACAATAATTATTTTTTTGACGTAGAATATTTATTTAACATACAATAATTATTTATTTGACGTAAATATATTTCTATAGCGTACAATACTTATAAGTATTTATTTGACTAGAATATTTTCTTTAACGTTCAATAATTATTTATTTAACGTAGAATATTTATTTTTGAAGATGACGATCCACGAGGAGGATAATGATGAATTCTTAGCAGCTCAGTTTCATTTGGGTGGAAACACTGACCGGCCACCGAGCATGGAAGAAATAATGCAAGGTATTTCTGGTGGCGATAATTTGGAACAGGTGCAACCTAATGTGGGTCAACGTAATAGCGATGAGCCCACGTCTAGTTAGGTGCTAATATTTCTCATAAACATTATATATATTATCTTAACCTAATGTTGTGACTAATTTATACGTCTAATTATTCTAGCCATCTACGGCGACAACTGCCGCTACGAAACGCCCTGGAAAAAGAAGTACCACTAAGAGGCTGAAGGAGGTCAAATTGCACATCACCAAAGTGGAGGATGATGGCGAGCCAACTGAGCCCAAAGAAATTGCCAGAAAATATGTCTCCCAATGTGGGGTTATTGTTCGTGAACGCGTTCCCATTAGCATCAGGAAATGGAGATCTACGGACCCCAATGAACCGTATGTTCTGGCTAATACGGAGAAAGAAATGATATGGACTGATGTGAAAGAAATATTCGGATTTCCTTCAGATCGTGAAGAGAAATTGAAGGATTGGACGCTGAAAAAGATGGCAACTCAATTTCAAAATTATAAGACAAAATTGTGGAAGAAATATCTCAAAACAGAAGAAATTCCGGATTTTGACAATCACCCTACCATAAGACCTCATCATTGGGACGCGTTCGTGGAGTACAAACAGTCCACAGAAGGATCTGAGATATCCGCAAGGAACATCGGCAATGCGGAAAAAAAGAAGTACACCCATCGAATGGGTTCAGGCGGTTATAAAGGTAGCGTCGACAAATGGGACAGGATGGAAGAAGATCTCTATGCTAAAGGCATTCGTCCAGCGACACATGACTGGCCCTTACGATCCAAGCATTGGTATTATGGTCATGGAGGCACTCTCAGTCCAATAGACGGATCTTTGATTTTTGGCGAGGACTTGCGAGACCTAGCTCACCGCCTCCTTGAAATCATAAGGAAAGCTGAGGCCGGAGAATTCATCCCTGACAGAGAAAGAGATGAGCTAACCTATGCCTTAGGAAACAAGGAGCATCCTGGAAGAACGCGCGGAGTAGGAACTTCTGTTTCTTAGAAGTATGCTTTCAAGGAGGACAGCTCCTCCTACAGGAGCCGTAAGCGGAAGAAGACCGAAACATAGAACAGGATGAGGGAGCTAGAGGAAATCGTAGCCGCCTAGGGCGCACGGATACAGGATATGGAGGGAGAGATGGAACAGCGAATGAAGCTAGCACTTATTCAGATGACACAATCTAGAGGAACAGAAGATCCTGCTGCTTTGGTTACCCCTCCACAACAACGTAGCAGTCACGCTTCCACAGAGCTTCCGCCAGCTCAATCAGAACCGGCCCGTTACCCTGTGGATGAAATATCTCAGCGCACCGCTTGCGAGCTTCATTCAACATTGAAGAACATATCAGTGGTGGTACGTATAATAACAATGACTTAAAGTTAGTTTACATATGTTGAACATATTATTGTGTTATTAACTTTTCCAAATATATTAGGTTGCATACGGCACGGCTAGACCATTGGAAGAAGGACAAACAGTACACTCCAAGGAGATTCCATATGGCTACGCACCAGTCGAGGTGGAACAAGTTGTCTCAGACTACAACGGCTTGCAGCTTGACATCCCCGGAGGTGATAGGGAAACACTTCTTGGACAGTGTTGTCACGGCATCATTCTTTGGAGCAAGCGTGACATCATCATACCTGGTGTGGAAGCAACAACCTCGACAGGTCCGCCAGGTCCACCGTCTCCGCATGACGATGATCCTCCGGCAAATGATCCTCCGGCAGATGATCCTCCGGCTGATGATCCTCCGGCAGAAGAAGATTGGTCTCCATCGGCGAGGCCAAAAAGGAATCCGCCCAGAAAGAAAACTGCGCCAACAAGTCCTCCACCACCAAAGCGGCCAACTAAGCAAAAGAAAGTGCCGGCAAAGAAGAAATTAGCTTACGAGCTGACAGAAGAGGAACTTGACGAGGTAGTCGCCACAGAAGTACACGCGCATTTTCACAAGAAGAAAGAGCCTGAGAAAGAGTTCGTGGTTGACCCGGTCAAGGCGGCGAGGTTCTTACAAAATTTGACCAGGGCAGAACAGAAAAAAGCCGAAATATCTGACTACGACCGCTCATTAATAAAATCTTTTCAGAAAAGGAAGAGAGCTGAGCAGGCTGAGCGGTTGGCATCGCCTAAGTCTAAAGTGAAGCCGGCATCGCCTAAGTCTAAAGTGAAGCCGGCATCGCCTAAGTCTAAAGTGAAGCCGGTAACGCATAAGTCGAAACGTTCTACTATTCTTCAGCTCGGCGAACAACCTCAGCAAGGATTGACTCAGTTGCCAGATGCACACGAACTGATGCTCCAACGTCAAATGGAAGAGACAGGTCTCAGTAGAGCGGTCCTCACTGGCCAAGAATCCCCGCCCAAAGCTAAAGTGACTAAGTGGCATTTTGAGCTTGGCAAGTCGTTCGTCCCGCCAGATGATGTGAAAAAGCTGCAAACAAAGATGTATTTATTGCATGGATGGTACATGGTTCAAGCGTCGAAAGGACGAGACATGTTCGGGTGTCGCGTGAAGGATGATGATTTTTTCAATGGAGAAGACACGATTTGGTTGGAGTTCAAAGATATCTACGAAATCTACCAACGAGACGCCCTGGGCATGTCTTTGATTCAAACCTGGGTTCTGTAAGTATTTCTTATAACAATTTCTTTATTGTCATTTAAAAAACTCTATGAGTGACGGCGCTACTTTATTGCTTATTATGTAGAATGGAGATTCAAAGATGTTGGAGGGAGCGTATTTTTGACGTTGGTTTCATGGACCCATCAAAGGTAAACCAAGAAATGATTTATAAAGATCCAGAGGCGACATATCAGAACTTATTCAAGTATGTGGATAAGCAAAATTTTATGGACTCCATACTATTGACATACCACTTCGGGTGAGTGCTAACACTTATATTATCTCATTTTATTTTCTTAATTACTTAATTTCTTTAAATTATCTCATTATGCTAAAACACTTATACATATGTATGTAGTTACCACTGGGTGCTCATAGTACTGAATCCTGATAGAGGTGTGGTTAACGTCTTCGATTCGTTGAGGAAACCACAAGAACAGTATCAGGAAATCATTGACATGTTTACAAGGTCGTATATATAAGTAAATTTCAACAATTCAAATTTTTCTATATACTTACATTATTGACTTATTTTATTTGAACTCAAATTTGAGACTAACAACATGATTATGTAATTGTAGGATGTAGAACGAGATTCGTGAAAAGCACCCCGGTATTGGATATGAAAAGCTCGTATGGAATCTGAATTCCCGGTACGCATGCAATTTGTACATATACGTCTTTGCTAATCAACTTAAAAAATATCTTTAACTTTGTTTTCGCCAACAGTGTCATCAACAGGGGCCGGGCAATAATTTATGCGGATACTACGTTTGCGAGTACATGCATAGTTGGATTAAAAAAATATATACTAATCATGATATTATGGTACGCAATATCTATTTACAAGTTTCTAATTCAACTTCACCATTATTATACTTTAATTTTAATTGTTTGCAATTCGTAGATGATGTCCATCTCTAGTAAAAGCCTAGAGCAGCATAAGATCGATGCAGTTGCAGAACAACTCGTTGGATTTATTTGGGACGAGATCATCAATGTGAATGGAGAATTTCATTATGATGATGCATGGGACAATACGGACACCTCAAGTCTTCGTTCCTCCATCGCTGGTCCTAGATCCTCTGCTCGTCCTAGTTCATCATCAGCTCGTCGAAGTGCAGGATTGTAATTTATGGATACTAAGTTAGAAAACATAACTCTTTTAGCACTATGAGATGATGTAACTCTTTTGGCACTAAGATATGTAATATATGTCTTTTTTATGCTTATACGAGCCTTATACAAATACTAGTGCAGTGTAGTACGACATCCGTATTAGAACAAATACGTAGACGAAATACGTTGGCAAAATACGTATACAAACAAATAAATATGAAGGCTGGAAAAGGGAAAATTATATGGTCCCCCTTTAGCACCGGTTCTAGCCACAAACCGGTGCTAAAGGGGCTCGCACAGGGGCCATGTGCGCGGCCCCTTTTAGCACCGGTTGGTTTCGAGACCCGGTACTAAAGGGGGCCTTTAGCACCGGGTAAATGACCCGGTGCTAAAGGTGTACCCCTTTAGCACCGAAAGATCCGCACCGGTTGGAAAACTGCTGCTGAAGGGGGTTTCCCAACCGGTACGGATGCCTCGTTCTCTTCTAGTGGACTTTTAACCGTGTCTCTTTAGTAAAAGCTTACATAGGGTATGCTCTTTAGTAAACGTCTTACATAATGTATATAAGCTTCAAGTACTTATGTTGAGCTGATCACGTCGAGCTTTATAAGTGAAAATATGAGCAATCAGCAATGCAAGAACGTAAAAAATAGTTTATGTTGGAGCCTTCTGTCGGATTTGCACAGGCGCAAGTTTGCACGCCGCCTCCACAGGATCTTTTTCCCGTAATAAAAAATTCAAAATAGCGAGCGCTCGTTGTTTTTTCGGTCAAAAAAGAAGAAAAACAGGGGGGCGGTTCTTGGCGGGACGCGGGAGGAAAAAAAGTGCGCGCGCGCCGCATCCTCCCCTTCCGGCTGTATAAATACAGGCAAGCTCTCGATTGGGTGGATCAATCCCAATCCATCCCATCCCAATTGCCAGCCTAGGTCCATCCCTTGGAGCAGATCGCGAGGAGCGCCACGAAGGCGGCGGCAAGCTCCAGCGCAGGACCAACGCCGCGACCTGTTCGCAGACGCCGGCGCCTCCTACCGGGAGGCCAACGCCGCTCGCCGCCGCGAACGAGCACGTCGCCGTGGCGGCATCTGATGGCCGGCCGAGCTTGCTCGCTCCTTGTCCACTTCATATATGCTATGCTAGTATCCTTCAAGTATCATCTGCTAGCTAGTATCCTTCATATATGTCTATATATATGAACTAAACTAGTAGTGTCTTACTATTTAGAGGTAGAGCTAGGTATCAGCAACTCGATCTCATGTCCGCTCTCGATCTTGTAGCGTGTTTTGTACGTGGTCTTAATTAATTGTGTTATACGTGCTATTATTATATACAGTCTCTGAGTCTCTGACTGATGCATCAAGTATTCGAGTATGTATACCTATACATATCAAGTTATATGAGCATCATACTTATGTCTTAGGTACCAACGTAGTAATATAATGGGAATTCGATGAATGAGCAGCGCACAATAAATTAAGTTCCTTTTGGCTGCCGTCGACCCACCATATGGCCGCCACAATGCCGAGCTCCTCCGCCAGTGGAATTCGCCGCCATCCGGTCATACCTCGTCGATTACTTATGCCTAGAGCTCCTCCACCCTGTGCTCAACCTCACCGCGCCTCCTCTCCCCAACCCCGGTCGCCGTCCGCCGAAGATTTTACATCTCGTGGCCAGCCTCCATTGGTGCCGCTCGGAGCTCCACGCCGACGAGCCTCTCCGACCATCCTCCTCCCGATCTAATATGCAGCTAGCTCCAGCAAAGCCTCTCCGTCGATCGACGGCGGCACACCCACCGGTCAAAGCAGCCGAATCGGCCAAAACCATCGTTTTAAAGATGAGGGGGAAATGCGGACTCGAGCAATAGTTGAGGGGGTTCGAAAGGACTTGCTTTTCCTTTTCGGGCCTTGCTATACTCCAGATTACGACGAGGTAAAATGCATCACATCCATCGATTTTTAGAATTTAGGAAACAATTAATTGATTAAAATAATTCCAAAAAACAAAAAGGCAGCCACCCACTCTGCGATATTCTTGGCCTCCGAAGGCTCCGATATTCTAAGCTACATTCAGGCGATCCGCCCAGCGCGACAAGAAGAGGCGCGGCGTTCGACTCAGCGCCACAAGGTGCGGCATGGCGTCCGGTCCAACGCGGCCATGCACGGTGGCACGGCTGGTTGCTCGGCCGGCACAGCGAAGTTGTCCACAGATCAACGCCTCGCGGCTGCGGCTACTTGAGGCTATCTAGGTGATTGCAAGCTTGGCTTATTAGCGTTCCGAGGGGCGGCGTGGCGGGTGCAGCGTTCAGTAGGAGACGGCCGCCAGGATGGTGGTTTGCTTGAGAAATCGAGTTGGTTTCAATCTACCACCTCTTGTGGTGGTTTGCTTCCACTTCTAGGTGACTCATCGTCTGCCATGTCGGGGTTGTTGGTGATCGAGGCACCAGATCCCTTGCTCAGCGGTGACCGGATGGCGACGGGTCATCTTGCTTGGCCTGTTCGTTCAGCGATCACAAGACATGTTGGTGTCCCCAATGTGCTTCTTATGGTACCACTGAAAATTTCTGATGTTCTTTGTCCCACGGGTGGTCGGCTTCACGGTTGCAGCTTCGACCGTCCGCGACGAGGACGACCGGAAGAAACTTGCAAGGATTTAGATGTAATTTGTTTTACTTTAATTTTATGGTTGTTTTTGTAAGTTATGGGATGTGAACTATCAGAAGCTCATGTGAAATATAATCCCAATTTTCTCAAAAAAGAAAAAAGAAGGTGTACATACAACATCAAGTACAAGTTCGCGACGAGCGCGTTGAAGGCGGCAGGTAACGGCGGAAAGCTCCAGCGGCGGACCAAGTACCACGACAAGGTGCTCTATGAGGAATCCGAGGATGTTTAGCCGAAGATGCTGAGGACGGCGGCTACTCCTATCGCCAAGCCAGGCCCGCCCGCCGCCGCCTCTAATATATGGCCAACCTCGCGATCGTAGCTTGTCCACTAGTTCATCTTCATATGCTACCTAGCACAGCTAGAAAAACTACTCATTAGTACCGGTTAGGCCAGCCGGTACGGGCTGGGAGGCACTAACATGCTGCTCCTTTAGTACCGATCAAGATGGTCGGTACTAAAAGTTATTATTTAGTATGGGTTACCGACCAGACCGGTACTAAAAGCTCTCCTCCAAATGCAAGTTTTTCTTCCGTTTCCTTTTCTTTTCCCATTTTCTTTTCTTTTTTCTTTTCTCAATTTCTTTCCTTTTCTTTTCCCACGGTGCGGTCATCACAAACAAAATCACATCGCAGTCACAATAAGAATCACACATAGATTTTACAACAATCATAATAACACATATTTTACAAGAATCACTATCACACATTTCATATGAATCACTCAAAAAATCACAAAATACAAGGTAGCTTTGTCCATGGCGTCGATCTCCTGCTCCTCTTCCTCCTCACCGGCTTGCCGCGTTGTGGCTCCAGTGCCGGCGCAGCCTGGCGCCATGCCCACTGGCCTCCGCCTGGCCCCGCTGCCCACCCGCCTCTGCCTTGGACCCTGCGCCCGCCTTCCTTTGCCTGGCCCCGTTGCCCGCCCGCCTCCACCTGGCCCCCCACGTCCACGCCCGGGGAGGGTCACGCTTGCCAACGCCGGCCCACCGCCCCGCTCCCCTCCCCCGGCTCTGCCTTTGCTTGGGCCTCGCGCCTGCGGCCACGCTTGTCGCCGGCGGTCCGCACGCTGCCCGACCGCCTCCGCCTGCCCCCCCCCCCCCACCCATAGATGGTCGTGTCGCCTGCCTTCACCTGGCCCCACGCCCGCAGATGGCCGCGTCGCCCATAGCTCAAGGTGATAGATCAAGGAGATGAGAGAAATGGAGAGAGGGAAGAATGAGAGAAGAGAAAAGAGATAGGAGAATGGGAGGAGGGACAGGAGACATGGTAAAAAAGGGTCTGACCACTGTATGTTGGTGGGGGTAGATATTTTCACCTTGTGTTGTTCTGTATCGGGCGGAGGTTTTGACCAGTACATGTGCTGCATTTTGTACCGGGTGAAGTCTCTACCCGGTACTAAATATTGTGGCGTCATTTAGTACCGGCTAGAGCCACCAACCGATGCTAAATGATTGCTCCTGACGTCAGTGCCGCCCTTTTAGTACCGGTTGAGGTTTCCAGCCGGTATTAACATGGTTCCGCGGGCACTATTCCTTGAAGCCGCTACTAAATCCTGACATTAGTATCGGCTTTAGGGCGACCAGCACTAACATGCGCGGGCCAATGTGGGAGTTTTCCGGCAGTGTAGTCTCCTTTAATTGTTATCTGCTTGCTAATGTGGCCTAGTGTGCGTGTTCAACGACGACCGTCATATGTTTAGGTTGCATTGCATCTAGTGTCAAGTATCGGCCGTGTCATTTAATTTGGGGTATCAACTAGATGGATCGCATGTCCACTACTCGATCTTCTAGTCTAGTCTTTAGTTATAAACTTATAATTTACATATATGATGTATCAACTATCAAGTACTCCGTAATTATTACCAGCATACGTGAGGTACCTGATTCGATCTTAAACCTCTCCAAATGTATGGGGAATTATTCGAGACGATGAACTAATTAAGTTCAATTCAGCAATGGAAATCACTACCGGAAAATTCATCTTTGCCATGTGTGGCACGCTTTGCCGTGTGCAGCATATCGGGCACACGGCAAAGAGCCCTTGCCGTGTGTTTTTTTTTGACACACGGCAAAGAGGCGACTTTGCCGTGTGTCTTTTTTAGCACACGGCAAATTAATAAAAAAATTATCTTCTCACATCAAAACCTTTTCTACTCTCCACATACAACATGTGTTAGTCAATGTTAAAATTTGGTATATTTTTATGTTTGTTTGCTATATTTAGCTAATTAATTACATTTCAAGCAATTTTTTGAATCAAGTCAAATTTGAACTCTAAGTGATTCAAATGTAAAATAAAATGAGTGAAAAATGATATTTATGTTATTTCGTCCGGTTTGAGGCCATACCCATTAAATGAAAAGAAATTTTCAACATTTTGTCGAGAAAACACGACCACAAACGTGTGGCCACATGATTTTAAAATTCTAAAAAATTCAAATCCAGTCTGAAAATCATGATATTTGGCAATACCTCATGATATCATATGTGAAAGTTGTGGTAAAAAATTGAATGGATTTCGAACATTTTTGTAACACATGATGCTTACAAATCGAAACATCTACGAATAAGTTTTATAAACTTGAGAGGTATGTGGTTAGATTTAGAGACAAAGTGACGTTCGAATTATAATTTGACCTCAAATCTTTTGTATAGGCAATAGACGACATAAATTATTCCATAATAATTTTTCATAATATTTTGAACCTATTTTTAATAATTTTCTATAGTTTTTAAACCTTTTTATAAACTGTTTGTTGTGTGTCATTAGGTGCACACACGGCAAAACAAAACTCTTTGCCATGTGTCCCCACAGCAACACACGGCAAAGAAAAATGCCAGCCCCCGGCCCCACCCCATCCCCACACCGCACCCTCTCTCGGGCACCCCCACGTGCACCCCTGGCCCATCTGCATTCACCCCGGCCTTATTCTCTCCCTCGCCTCTCTCTCTTGAGTTTCCTCACTCACCCTGCCCACCCTCCCTCCCTCACTCTCTATCCCGGCCGACGCCCTCCCCTCCTCTCCCAGCACCCTCCCCTCCCTCCTCCTCTCCTGGTGGCCCCTCCTCTGCCTCCCCTCCCCCCTCCCCCACCGCTCGCCCCTCACCGGCCGTGAGGAGCAACGGCGGGGCGAGGTGCGACGACGGTGCATAGAGGAGCACGAGACCCGGTGGCTCCGGCGGCAGCCACCACGTGCACGCGAGATCCGGCGACGGCCACCACGAGCGCGAGATCTGGCAGCGGTCACCACGGTGGCGAGATCCGGCGGCTCCGGCGCCGGCCACCACGGGTGCGCGCGCGAGATCCGACGGCGGTGAAAGGCCCTTGTTTGGTTTTGGTAATTGAGTGACAACCTAGGTGAACTAATATATGTTTATATTGAGATAAACAGATGATTAGTCCATAGATACACTAGTATGAGCAACTTGAGCCACGATGGTGAAGTGGCTTGAATTTGTTGAAAGGCTCAACTAGCCGTGATGAAGGTGTGGAGAAGTATGAGCATCTTAAATTGATAAAGATCAAAAGGATGAGCATGATAAGTTAGTGATCACCAAGGAAATGTTGTTAGATTGGAATTTTATGTGGTGGTCATAATGAGGAAATGAATATATTGAAGATGTGGTATACAAAGTGGTTTTGTATGACAAGATGGTTAAGGACAAGTAAGACTTGGCAGCGACGGACCATGCAAGGGTGAAGGGCAAGCAAGAGGCTTGACGCCGAGGGACCAGTTGATGGGTCCCGCTTGTCAGATTGTGGGTCCCACTTGTCAGTTGATGGGCCCCGCTTGTCAGATGGTGGGTCCCATTTGTGTGCTAGAGTTGCATGTTTTATGAGACAAAGGGTCCCATTTGTGTGCTAGAGTTGCATGTTTTATGAGACAAATTTCAAACTTTAGAATTGCATGTTTTGGGACGGATGGAGTATTTTCTAATGAAATGTTAAGTGGTTCGTTTCGGGCTTAGTAAAAATCTTCCACAAGTTAAGCCCTATCCACGCTCCTTGTTTCCATCGAATCGAAAGAACAAAAAAAAAAGGCGGGCGATCCTTGCCACCCGCCTCCACCAATCTCGTGCGTGAACTCGGCTCCCGCCTCCCATACCTTTCGTTTCCTTCTCTCCATCGGCGGGGACGGATGGAGCCGGGCGGCACCGCCGTGCGGCGGCTTGGACGAAGCGAGGCGGTGCGGCAGCTCGAGTTGCAGGAGCCACTGAGCCAGTCTGCGCCGGGGGTGAGCTGGCCGGGCGGCGAGGAAGGGCTTGGCGGCGTCGGGCGGGGATGCGGCTTGGCCGTACGGAGCGAGGCGGCGCGGCCGGCGAGGGAGGACCCGGCGGCGCCTCTCCTCTTCACCGCATCACTGCCAATCGCGACAATCTCTTCCCCCCCGCCCCACGCCGACATCCGTTCCCCCCTGGGCCGCCCGAGATCACTGGTGCCCCCGTGTGTCCGGCGGCGCCAGCCTGCTCCACATCATCTAGTGCCACCACGGCTTCACCGAGGTACTCTGATGCCCCTCTTGCCCGCTATGCACGAAACGGACAGTTAGTTTACGTATTGAATTGTTCATATGGAGTCATGCGCATGTGGTGCACGGTTAGTGTTTGCTAATATGCCTCTGTAGTCTTCGCGGTTCGTGAAAGATCTAATCAAGTGCATTTGCATCTTATGTCTTGATTTATCTGCATGTGGGTCAAGTGACCAACTGATTATCCTTAGTATATTGCAGAATTACGAGTCTAGACATAGTATCTAACAACATGAAATTGTACAAGAGTCCAATCTACCTTGTTACGCTTGAAAGCCTTGGAAGAGAAAATAAATACGACAATGAATTCAGTTATTGCATCCCAGAGACAGTCAGTCCTCTATTATTCTGAGGTTTTATCATCTTGCCAAGTACTGCTTTGAGAGCCCTTTTAAAATCATAGTAACACCAGTATTCGTTTATGCAAATTGCATATTCTTTCAGCTTCCAGCATAGGTTTGGCAATCATTTTCTGTGTATAATTAATGCTAAATTTGGACATTATGTTTTGTATCTCTCTAGAATGGTACCTATGCACATGAAAAAGCTTATTAATTAGTATCAGAACATTTGCCTGTTTGAGATTCGAACCAATTGCTGCTCTGACATCTCTGAGCTATATAATGATATGTATGCGATTTGGATGATGCCTGCTGTAGCTACTTGTAGGTTAACCTAGAGTGCTTCGTGAAGGTTAGTTTCTGGGTGGTCGATTGGAAATGTTGTTGTTTGTAATCTTGCATACTTCATCTCAATTAGTTTCACTGCCTTCAAAGGAGGAGATATAGAATGGACTCTTGCGTGGCCATCTTCCACAGTTTAGGTCTGCTCTGGAGATATGTGCAGTGTTCAAGAAATTTGCTCATTTCTTGTATTTGTCTGTATTTCACTACGTCAATTAGTCTTGCCTGCGAATCATATCATTTTCAAACTCTGCTTTCTGATTAAGAAAAGATAATTTCATAGAATAAAATAATATTTGTAAAAGAAAACAAATGTAAACAAGTTCTAAGGCGATTTTACTTTTTATTCATTAGTTTATTTTTTTGAGCGGTAGACAATTAATTTTTGGTATGGAATGTATCAATTTTATATGTGCGAAAGGCTGAAAGCATAATATCGTGAAAAAGTACATGTTTTCAGTATGCACCTCCCCCTATTCCCATTCTCACAGAGTTGCTTCACCGCTAATGGCAGGGAGAAGGGAATCCAAATGTAGGGGGTTGCTGTACATGATCTGATCCAACCAGTTCAGGTTGCAGGACTGCTTCAAAGGGCTACTTTGTGCTCGACACTGCACTCTGCTGGTTACACAATCAAGTGCGAGGTAATCACATGTTTCAGAGTTTCTTTTTCCTGAGGAATAATGTGGATTTTTGTAGCTTTTTGTGGAAACCTATTTTTTGTCATTTGTCCTGTTCGGTGAGTCATTTCTCGATCGGCTACTATGCTTTCCACACCCTCCTGGTGATCTTTTCTGCTTCTTGAACTAAACTTTGGGTGTTAATTGTGATGAGAATTAATTTGTCGGATTAGTTTTTTGTTTGTTACCTGGCCTTTAGGTTTGAGATAGAAGCATTAGAATTAATTTGTGTGTGATTGGTTCCTAGGATTATCATAAAAAAGATAACAATTGGATGAATTAATTTCTATTGAAGAGGAGTGTGTTGTGAGTCCTAAATTTCTAAGGTGGTGCCAATTGGATGGATCACTCAACTTGACTGCTGCACATTCAGGTCAAGGCAAGCCCAAGAATTAGCAATGACATGACATATGAGTGATACTGTAGTTTGTTGTTTAACTTTGCAATTATCATTTCATAATGTCTGAGTCATTAGCTATGTACATGATGGAAAATCACAAGCTGATGTCATGTTTCACCCCTATGTTCAAAATAACTGCTTGGTTAGTTGACTGATGTTAATAAGGATAAGGACTTGCATTTTCCTTGCTGCCTTGAATCATATTTGCTGCCCAACACATCCTAATTTACAGCAATTTATCAAAATATTGTTTCTATGGACTATGGATTGCCGCAAATGTTGTTAGGTATATAGATAGACTTAGATAGATGATTGTTCAGAATGTAAATAGAACAATACCATGTGGTACTAATTTCTGGTTACTTTTTTTTCTTTGTTTGCATGATGGATCTTGCATCGGATATAAAGAAGTCGAGCACTGATTGGCATCTTGCATGGTCAAAGTCTCTAATGCTTGATCAAGTAAGAAACTACAGTGCTCACATATCAGCTACGTTAGAATTATGAGTGGCCTGGTCAGTGCTTACAAACTCACCAATTAATTTATTTCGCAGAATTAAATTTACTGGTGTACAATATATTCAAGGCAACCCATCACTGCCAATAATGCATCATGTAGGACTGTTGGAGTTTCTTGGATCAAAGTACTTCAAATACACTGATGTTTTACAATTTTATTTCTTCAGTTTTATTTGGGCAGTACCAAGACCAATCAGATTAATAGCTTTAGATATGTGGGTTCAAGCACTAGCCTATTAATCAATTGATTTCATCAATTGAAAGAGAGTTAGCAGTCATTCATTAGAACAATAGAGGATGGGTTACTTCTTCAGCAATTTCTTGATGATAATTTAGATGTTGGAAAGGTTTGCACTTCCTGTTTATTTGGTTTCTAGTATTCAGTTTTAGTATGTTACATGGATCTTGAGATATGAGGGAGGCCTCGGGTGCATAATGGATCAGGCTAGGTAGCCTTGTCTAGAGTATCCCGATTCAGGATTGGTGGAAGATGTGTCTAAAGAGAGATTGAATCCCCTTTTATCAGTGTGTCATTCTTAAATTAAATTTTGTTATCAAATTCAATTGCTTGACCCCTTGTCTCCTGTAGCATCAATTAAAGAGAGATTGAACCCTGACATATTAAATGCTTATTTCTTGCTTCTTAAGGTCTTGAGGTCAGCAGTTCTTTTTATAGTTTTTTGAGCTCATGTCACATCTTGTGCAGGAAGGCGGGTCTCATGATTATTAAAAGTTGTTGGTATTTGAGAATAGGCTTATTTTTGCAATCCTGGATATGGAGATGTGACTACCTTATGCACTATTGAAAAATGTTGACACCCAAACATTTTGTGACCTGATGCAATGAGCATTGCAGTATGGACTATTGAAAACATATGTACCCAAATTGGAGACAAGGACACACTCGACAATGTTAATTTCCATCTACAGGTATAGGTAATTACTTCCCTCCCCCCATCCATATCGGTTGATGTTGCTTAGAGTTTAGAATATCCTATAACTACTTGGCTTTCCTATGAATTACTACCTCCGTTCGTTTTTATATGACGCTTCCGACAGCTCTGCTAGGGCAAATTAGCTTAGATTTCCATCTACCGGCGTCAAATAAATAAAACCGGAGGTAGTAGTTCTTAATATCTCAAATTGTAACTAGTTGACTTTCATTTATCATGCCCGGATAAATGTAATTCTACGGTGACTTATCTTAGCTGAAACCCGTGAAAGCTTTGAGGGGCTAATGTAGTCCCTCGTAGTCCCATGTATTGTTTCCATGGATTGAAACGTGAATAGTTATTTCCCCATTAGGCCCTGTTTGGGTACTCTGTAATCTTCTACACCTGTAAATACAATCCGCCTGTAACCTGATGTGCACAAGAATACAGAGGTATCTTTTTTCACCGGTAAGCTTGCTGTTTGGGTAAACAGGAAAAAACTGATTTCTTTCACACGCACCATACCATCTTTTTTGATAATTTGAATTCTCATTTCAAACATCATACACAAGAAGGAAAACTGGTTTGAATCGATCCAGAATATGAAAAATCAAATAGCCAATGCCTTTTACATCAAGTTCAGACACAGGGAAGGGTCTCAACCATACTGTGTATAAACACACTGAGCTCATAAATACTTGATTTGTCCAAAATCGTGCATGAGCACCTTACGAAAATAAGCCTACTAGAGCCAATCGTGAGCTAGAACTTCTGGAGTTTTAACCCATATCTGCCAACAAGAAGAAAGTGTTAGCAATTGTAGTGCTTAATGTCAAGTTAACCATACTGAATTCGGCTCATACAAAAAATCAATCAGCAGGAATCACATGAGCAAAGACTAGGACCCACCTAGACTAAATGCAATTCAAATTCCGTGTCCAAGGAAACACTTGTCATAATATGAAAGGGAAACGAATTAGAACAAGCATTTGTAGGAAATTCTCATTGAAACAAATTTGAAAACCACAACTTACTTAAGTTGATTGAGTGCCAAGCTTGCTAACTTCCCTTTCGAGCCACAAGCCATGGAGTCTTGAAAACATCAGAGGCTTCTATCTGTTGGCGTATAGAGATATACAAGACAACTCTAGATATGGTTAGTTTAGGATTGATTGTAATCCCGGGATAACCTTCCTTATCTCTAGGAGAGGCTACTTGCCCTCCAAGCCATGTACTCTCATATATACCGCCCAAGGGGCTCAATGCAATAAATCGACCACATTATACGCATCCTACAATCTTACATGGTTTCAGAGGGTCACGATCTGACCTAGGCTTCCGCTGCCGCCGCTGCCGTGCCGCCCCCGGGGAGATCGATCTCCGCCGGGGGCAGCGCCCTTTAGGATGCGCGCAGATCCATCCGATCTGCCGTGACCGTGATCGTCAAGCAGCAGGAAAACCTCATCTCCGTCTCCGGGGCGCTCCGTGGTTAGGCTGTCACGGCCTCACAAGGTCGTGCCGCCGGGAACTGCCGCGCGCAGGTGCATCTGCTCCTTGCTGCGCTGTGGTTGGGAGGCCTCCAGGCTGCCGCACGCATAGCAGCCGTGGCCTTGTCTGGGTGCACCCGATCTTCCTTCCCCTGCCGGCCGATTCATCGGGAGTCCTCATTGTTTTTCTCTCTGCTTGTTTGTTCACCGTGAGCACTTGCAAAGATGAAAAGCTAGGAGGGGTGATGCACTCCGTGCACCCCTGGTTGGTGGGGGAATCTGCTACGTGCACCTGAATTCTACGTGAGGTTCCAACTGCTGCTGTTTTTTTTCCCTGATCAGAGATCAGGTTGTGTCGCCCTGCCATTCGTCGTCGTTCATCGTCGACACCCCCCGAAGGATGAGGTTGTTGTTGTGCCTTCTCAGGCCGCAGCGACGACGCTCGTGATCGAGCCACTACCGCCGGTGCCGCCGTCTTCGCGACGACGGCGCCCGCACCACCTCGCCGCCCCTTAGCGCCCCCGGACGACCACCTAACGCCCCCGGCTGACCACTTGGTGCCTTCGACCGGCCCCTCGGCGCTCCCCGCGCTGCCGCTCGACGACTCAGCACCTCTTCCAGGCGCTTCCGATCGGCCACTCGGCGCCCCCAGCGCCGCCGGTCGGCGACTCAGCACCGTCTCCAGGCGCCTTCGATCAGCCACTCGGCGCTCCCTAGCGCTGCCGGTCGGTGACTCAGCGCCTCTACTCCGAGTGCTTCACGCCGCAAACTCGCGGACACCGCCGCCGATGTGTCGAAGGGACTATAAGTCGCGCTTTTCAGCTGCGCCGTCACCATCGCCATCCAGCCGCACCGTCCTGCTAACCTGCCACCAGAAGCTGCTGCCTACCCGCGGCAACTCGGCTCTTCGGTCAACCACTCGGCGTCTACGGTCAACCACTTGGCGCCACCCGGGCGGCCACGCTGGGGTCAGGATCACCTCGCCCCTCCTCCACGGCTTCGACCACGACCACCTCGACTTTGGCTACTTCGGCATTAAGGGGCTATCATCTGCATGAGCTACTCCAGTCGAAGCGCTTGCACCGGCGTTCCGACTGCGGGGGGATATCTCTCCATTGTTCTCCAGTCTGTCCATTCGTGTTGCTAACGCTACGAACGCTACGACTGCGGGGGGATGTTGGCGTATAGAGATATACAAGACAACTCTAGATATGGTTAGTTTAGGATTGATTGTAATCCCGGGATAACCTTCCTTATCTCTAGGAGAGGCTACTTGCCCTCCAAGCCATGTACTCTCATATATACCGCCCAAGGGGCTCAATGCAATAAATCGACCACATTATACGCATCCTACAATCTTACACTATCTTTATCTTATCTGACAAATCGTCCATGCCCTTCAACACAATCAAATATCTTGTCACTAAAAATTCTTCTCCTTGTATTTTTACCATTTCTTTTGCAGCGTCTTGTCACATAATAATGAGGCAATGCTACTCAGTAAAACAATTAAAAAAGTACTATATTTAAGCCTAGACTTGTGTGATGTATGTGCTATCGAAATGGGATGTTAAATCACTGAATTCAAGTGATGTGCTATTGATCCATTCCTTGATGGTTGTTAGTACAATTAGCTCTATCAAGGCTAGCAATGGGTAACAGGTACCTGCAGTTGGGGCATTGCAGTGCTATT
The DNA here is from genome assembly GCA_015476505.1 of Urochloa ruziziensis. Lineage (NCBI taxonomy): Eukaryota > Viridiplantae > Streptophyta > Magnoliopsida > Poales > Poaceae > Urochloa > Urochloa ruziziensis. The sequence goes on along the minus strand of CM027125.1, from coordinate 7,989,734 downwards.
CTATTCTACAGCAGTTAGATCAATTCACACAGCTTGCTCCAATCACTATACCATCTGCCCATCGATTGGTGCGACAGAAAGAAACGCAAACGCACGAAGTAAATAAGCTAGGCACGAAGGAAAAACAAACGCACCTGAGAAATCAGAAGCCAGGAGCAGATCAGAGAGCCCGACGGTTCACTACAGACTTGCTCACCGTAGACGTCTACTCACCATGGCCGTCAATCCGCTCGCCGCCGTAGTAGATCGAATCGTGGCGCTCGTCGTGGACGTCCTCAAGCCGTCGCGGTGGTGGATCAAATCATGGGCGCTCGCCGCCGTAGTGGATCAAATCGTGGGTGCTTGCCGTCGAATCCCCAGCCCAGCACCCGCTGTCGGTGTTCTACCGTCGATCCTACCGTGTGATACCCCGAGGTTAGAGTTCAGGTGGGGTTTCGCCGAGATCAGGAACGCAATGGCTACACAACACAAGGTTTAGACAGGTTCGGGCCGCCAAGATAGCGTAATACCCTACGTCCTGTTTGGTGGTTTGTATTGCGTATGGATGTAATTGTGTGTCTCTCTGTTGAGAGTTGGTCTGGTCTTCTATCGATCTAGGCACCCTGCCCTCCTTTATATACTCAGGGGGCGGGCGTACTAGTCGGTTTATAAAGGTGGAGTCCTAGTAGGATTACAAGAGAGTCCTAGTAGGAGTCCGACTTCCTATTTCCTTCCTTCGAGTGGCTTCTTTGCGGATATCGGGGTTCCATATCCAACAAGCCCCCGAGCGCTTCATTGCCAAGTTCTTGCTATCAACCGAGTATTTGCCAAGTCTATCGAGTATTTTCTTGAGCTTCTGCTAGTTCTTTCAGTACTTGTCTTGTCGATCTTGGAAAGTCCTTGGTTGACACAAGGCTATGAGTTGCTCATGCCCCGTAAATCTTGATCAAATTGTAGTCTTCAATATTCAATATGGGGTGCAGCGAAAGTCACACTCCATATGGAGTAGCCCCCGAGCCTTAGGTTGAGTCGAAGAATCAGGCTGAGGGTCCACAGAATCTTGAATCTTCGTCTTGCCTTGAAATGTGCAATTTGAAAAAATTGCACTTGATATAAAAGTAGCCCCCGAGCCTTGGTTTCAATCTTAGAATCGAGCCGAGGGTCTTGATTTGAATCTTCATTCTTCGTCTTGAAAAAATCAGCAGTCGTTGTATTAGCATATCAGCCCCCGAGCCTTAAAATGATTTAGAATAATCAATTCAAGGGTCTAGCGAGCTTAGTTTTCATCGAATCATCTTGGAGATCATCATCCGAGTAGTAATTTGCGCCTAGCCCCCGAGCATGGGAGCCAGCGTAGATGCATCGGTAAGTAGTCGAAATAGCCACCATCAGTAGAGCAGCAAACAGAGGAGGTCGTGGTTGACTTGTCACGCCGCGATCTCCCCAGAACCAGGAGTCAGGTGCCAATGTAGTCGTGGCCCCATCATTGGTACTTGGCGACTCGAATATGCTGGAGAAAGGCAACTAGGTAAGCCTGATGGCGAACCGAGTTGTAATTTTAGCGTCAGCCCCCGAGCATGAAAGCCGGCGAAGATGTGATGGCACGCTGCGTGGCCTAGAGAGTTGTCACCTGAAAAAGACAATTAATACATTATGAAGTACATATTGTGGAATATTCAATATACCGAAATTGTATTCAGTAAGAGAATAAAACGCCAATTCTTGGGCATGCTTAGCTCTTGTTAGGTCATGTATTCTCCCGAGTAGTCCACCTGTTACGTTTAATCACCCTGCTCTCGTACTGCCTTACCTCATAATTCTGTATGAGTCGCTCATGTTTTGTATGAGTCGGTTAGGTACTGACTGAAAACTCAAGGTTTCACGGATTAAGGCATTTGCTACTCGAGAATAACGATCACTAAGAGAAATCAGCGAAATAAGGAGTCGACTGCGCGACAAAGAGGATGCAGACTTATAAAGCAGTCGGCAAGAGCGCGTATTCTGCGCAAAGAAGTCGGCGTAGCCTCCGAGAGTAACTGCGCTTGGCCAATCTTGTTAGAACAAGATAGAGAGATTAATAAAAATAATTGAAACAAGTAACTTAGCTTGATTCATCGCCGTTTGTCGATGAAGTAGACTAGTCGGAGTTGATTCCGACTAGTTTGAGTGCGTGAGAGCCGTCGCCGAGTAGTTTCGGATTGACCCCAGTAGTTGATGTCGGCAGCGGCGCAAGCTTGAAGTAGTCGATATCATCGCCAATACGTTGGAGACTGCATTAGGTAGTTGAAGTCGTCAGCAGCGACGCGTCATCTTGATCAATCCGCAGCCCGCGTACTTATAGAGCAGACGTGATCCTCCTTTGGCCTCCCATGTAATCATCGCTAGATCAGCCGATTGAATTGTTCTCTGGTGGCTTTGTTCCACCTTGATGCGGGTGCTGTTGGCATGTTACCAGACTCTGCCTTCTGGTGGCGTATCTCCCGTGCGTATGTACAAGAACGCCATCAATTGTTTTCACATGGACACAGGAACAATATTCCATGCGGTGCTAAACGGTGATCCTCGCTTCGATCCGCGTACGACTTGGAAACTGTGGCCGGCTCAGACTCGTTGCGACATAGCGTTGCCAAATTTCGGACTTTTAGACGCAGATGCACATCAAGTCGCCGACCCGCACGCCGGCTCAGAATTGCATCCACGATCACGTCGAGTAGATTGATCTTGGGAATCAGGGTGGGTGGGTGCTCAAACCGAACTACTCGATAGATTCGAATCCGCCTCGAGCAATTCAATCCGAGCTTGATAGACGCCATTGGGTTCACCACGGGATCTCAATGAACACCCATACCTGGCGCGCCAGATGTCGGTATTATACTGTCGATCCTACCGAGGGATACCTCGAGGTAGTAGATTTCAGGTGGGGTTTCGTCGAGATCAGGAACGCAATGGCTACACAACACAAGGTTTAGACAGGTTCGGGCCTCCAAGATAGCGTAATACCCTATGTCCTGTTTGGTGGTTTGTATTGCGTATGGAAGTAATTGTGTGTTTCTCTGTTGAGAGTTGGTCTGGTCTATGTCCTACCGATCTAGGCACCCCTGCCCTCCTTTATATACTCAGGGGACGGGAGTACTAGTCGGTTTGCAATGTTGTAGTCCTAGTAGGATTACAAGAGAGTCCTAGTAGGAGTCCGACTTCCTATTTCCTTCCTTCGAGTGGCTTCTTTGCGGATATCGGGGTTCCATATCCAACACCCGCCGCCGCCGAGGGTGGGTGCTCGCCGCCGCCGTCCGCTCGCCGTGGGTGCTCGCCGTGGAAGTCTGGATCGCTCCCCAGCCCAGCCCTCGCCGTCACCGAGGGATCCCTCGCCGCCGCCGACGGAGACGGACTCACCAAGCTAAACCTAGCGCAGAGCGCTCGGGAGGACTGGAGGAGATGGACCGCTCGGGAGGAGGCCCCGATACTTGTCGTTTTTTTTTTCCAGACCTGGGCACATGATTATTTTTTTTTCCACCGGTTTTGGCCCAAACCCAGGGTAAATTTAGTGGTCTCACCGGACATCCAAGCAGCAAAACTAGCCCGCGTTGGAAAAAAATACATCCCTGTAATTTACAGGCGGTTTGGGCCTAATACCAGGGTTCCAAACGGGCCCTTAATGTGCAAATATTTACAATGTAGATTTACATTACTGAATATAGGACATTAACACCATGAGTGAAGGAGATCATGAGAGGGTCCTTATGTTGGATGGTAGGTTTTATTGTGTTTTTATGACTGGTTTTTGGTAGTCCGGCTGAATTTGATTGTTAGATTGATGTTATTAGTTGGGTCATGTTACTAGCTGCTCTCCTAGCTACCATCACCGCTACCTCCCTTGTGCTGCCCATTCTATGGATGTATATGATCCAAATGTGGTTTGGTGGAGACAATTGTTGTTCAATCCAGTCCAAACGTGGGTGATTGTTTTACATGTCATCATTGATATTTTTTACTGGACATCCTTGCCACCATTCATAGCTAAACCTGTCCATGACCATGTGCTGTTTCTCCCCATAACTTGTTCATGCTTGTACTAGAACATTAATTTTTCCCTCTGAATTTGTTGTGATGCCAAGGTATCATACTATTCATGTACATGAAAATGGGCAAGAGGGAGAACTTGTTAGTTTTTTTTATCCAAAATCTTTGCACTTGGATCTAACGTGATTGTGTCTATCTCGACAAAAGAAAAAGAAGGACACATACATTTTTCATTTAGAAACTCACTAATCTTTGGCTCAGCTGACTGGTTTTAATTTTTTCCTGGGCCAAGCAGATGAGTTTCTAAAGCTGGAGATGTATGCTAGAAAAATAAACGCTCTTATTGTAGAAAAACAAGAAGGGAAGTGATGAGGGGTCGTTATGTCCAGAAGATTTGCTTTAATATCCTGACCTTTCTATTAATGCAATGATATGCAGCTCACCTGCATATTCGAGGGAAAAAAATAATATCCTGACCAAAAGGTGGTCAGGATATTGGCAACCCTGATAATGACCTGAAGGAATGCATAAGGACTCTATATGACAACCTGAACATCAAGGATCCTAAAGTTGGTATGCCTTCAATATTGAATTTATGATTATTTAAATGAACTGTTAATTCAACTAAAGCAGCAGTTTTTATGATAATTGTTTTCCATCTTAGCTGACCCCCTGTCTACACTTTTTTTTCTCGAACACGCAGGAGAGCTGCGTATCAATATATTAAGAAGAAAAAAAGGTGAAGCACCCAGTCACCAATACAAAGGTTTTTTTTTCCAATGGAGAAAAAAAACCAGGAAAAAACCCCCCACACACACCAGACCAGAGAAAAACAACCTCACAAACTAAACACCATGACCTGCACCCACCTGGGCAAGGAGATGAGAGATTCCCTGAGCCCCATCCATGTCCCACAGCCACATATCTTCATGAATGGATGAGAGAAGAGAATTCACACTAGGCTGCTGTCCATCGAATACACATCTATTTCTGTGATTCCAGATGGCCCAAGCTATTAGGATTACTGTTGAGTTCAGGCCCTGTTTAGCATGTTCAGCCACCCTGCTGCTCGCCTTGTCCCACCATTCGTCGAAGGATACATCATCCAGCTGTGGCGCTAGATCTTGCATCCCCAACCTGTGCAAGGCACTGAACCATATTTGGCGTGAGAAGACACAGGCTATCAGCAAGTGATCGATTGTCTCTTCCTCTTGGTCACATAATGAACAATGTTCAGGATGTGGCAGTCCTCTCTTTGCAAGCCTATCAGCTGTCCAACACCTGTTGTGTGCTACCAGCCACATGAAGAATTTACATTTTCCGGGCGCCCAACTTTTCCAAATCCTCTCCCAAGGCCTGAACTGAACAGATCCAATAAACATTGCCTCGTAAGCGGACTTAGCTGTGTATTTCCCAGTTGCTGCGAATTGCCAGATGTGGCAGTCCTCAACTTCTGGTTGCAAAACTACTTCTGACAACAAATGGCAGTCTTACGTATTCAATCAGAGCATGCAAAGTTAAAGCTCCTCTTATGTCAACTACCCACTGCATGTCAGTAAGGGCCTCAAGTACTGTTCTCTTCTTTGCTCTATTGGATACTGCCCCAAATAGATTTGGTACTAGCTTATCAAGGCTCTGTCCATGTAGCCATTTATCAGTCCAAAACAAGGTATTCCTACCATTGCCGACCTCTGAGATTATGGCCACTGAGAAAAAACCCCTGACCGACCCGTGCACTTGGATGGGGAATGATGCCCATGGCCTTTGAGGTTCGGTCTTCTGCAGCCATAACCATCTCATTCTGAGGGCCCATCCCAATTGCTGCAGTTGTGAGATACCAAGCCCTCCCAGTTCTGGTGGTCGAGTCACCTTTGGCCAAGCAATCAGACAATGCCCTCCTTTCACATCCTTTCTTCCCTTCCAGAGAAACCCCCTCCTGGTTTTATCAATTGCTTTGAGAGCCCATGGTGGTAGGTCCATGGCCATGATCAGGTAAATTAACATTGATGTGAGAACAAACTGAACCAGTACCTTTCTCCCTGCCCTTGTTAGCAAGTCCCGCTTTCCACCCCTGGGAGCCGATCTGCTATCCTGTCAATTATTGGCTGTATTTGAGCTTTGGTCAATTTGTGTAGAGACAGGGGCACCCCCAAATATTTGGAAGGGCCACATTTGCAACCCCCATTAATTATTATATACGTGTGTTTGTTAGATGAAAATATTGTCACAGTTTCTCTAAACATGCATTAAACATTATTATACTTGCAAGCAAGTAAAATGCTACTATTATTACTCCCAATTTTTTAACCTTTTATAATTTTCCATGGCTGTGGACCTTGTGATGGGTTTGTTTAGCCACGATCTGATGTTCACTACCCACCATGCAATAGTTATTTTAACTGCAGGTTAATGGATGCCCAATGCCCATGACCTGCATATCTGTCTGTAAGGTCTGAGTCAATATGTATATTTTGTGGTCCATGATTTGGGGCTAAGATAATGTTGCTGGTGCGGGATACGCATGGGTTTGTTAGTCACTGTTGCTGTTATGAGGTTCAAATCTTGTCTTCAGTGTTGCTCTGGTTTTTCCGCTATACTTGGTGGTAGGTGAAGCAATTTTACTTGCATTTTAGCTTCGCAACGCTACTTCATGTGTATGCTTTCTTATGGCAATCACCAGTTACAGCCAAGAGCCCAAGAGTGCTTGAAGATAAAATTAACATAGACCATGGATGACGAGTTAACTTATTCACTTCAATGGTTGTTTTCAGGTAATTTGTTTAATTCCTAGTTTAATAGTTTTAGCTATTTAGTTTAATTGTTTGTTTCAGGTCATCTGCTCAGTTTTTTCTTATTTGTTTACATGTGGCCTTATAACAGTTTGAAATCAGTTGCATGCTTGCATTTGTTTCTTGTTGATGGTTCAATTCCTAGAGTAGTGGTATTCTTTGATCATTGAAGTTAGTATACTGCTTGCAGTGTATTGTCATTTGCCTATCAAGCACAGTTTTGCCACCATGTATTGCACTAATTTGCATGTTACTTGAATTTCTAAAATCGATAGAAAGGGTCATATATTTCTGAAATCCCTATTTCATGCATCCTGCTTGATTGCATTTGCACTTGTATTACGTCAATAATATACAGCCAAAAATTTGAGACCTTTAGGTGAGCTTAACATGCTAGAAAAATAAAACTAATGAGTTTTGTGCCAGCCACATGTAATTGGTTTATTCAAAGATGACTGAATGTTGACAAGTGTGATGACTTTCACTTGTCAATTGAGATGTTTAGTTGTCAAAAAAAAAAAAAAAAAAAAGGAGCTGTGTGATGTTTGCACAATGAACATATCACACGTGCAAAAGAAATGTGCAAATTGATGCCTGCATAGACGATGGGAAACATTGAACACTGAACACTTGCAATCATTATTTTTCGGTAAAATCGCTTTTATTGTAGACCTATATATTCAATAGATCTCTCTTTCTGTTATGAGCAGTTAGTGGCCTATATGGGCTGAGTAGGGCCCAAAAGGGAGGCCCATGGTACTCAGCCCATATAGGCCCCCTAACTGCCCATAACCATTCATGTGAAGGAGAAGCTTGATCAGTTCTATGCCAATTCAGAAATTAGATGTTACTTTATTTGATCTTTCTTAATCCAATTTTGGTGGCTGCAGATTGTGCTCCAGCAATCGCCACTTAGCAAGTGGTTTCAGTAGCTCAAGGGCATGGATCCACAAAAACCAGTCCATGTAGCTGAAGAGCAACAATTCTGGTCTGGTAAGTTCAGCTGAAAATCGTATGAGATTTATTGGATCCATTTTATGGTAGCTCGTGGCTTTAATGTGAAACAGTTTCAGCTTCAATGTGCTGGTGTACTTCCAAAGGACTGGCGGGAAAAGAATTGAAGAGCAGTGTTAACCAGTTATGCTGAAGAGAACTGACCGCTATATGCATCCTTGTGCTTCTAACTTTTTTTGTTCACATATGGTTTAGGAAAGTAAAATGGAATCAGGATTTAGTTTCTTTTTATTATTTTGAAGCAAGCAGCTTCAATTCGAGAGGAATTGAATTGTCTTTTCTAGCCTCCGTGGTTAACATGGAGCTAGCTGCTTTTGTTTTTCTTTGTTCTATCTTTAAAAGTCTAATTTGCAGTCAATTAAGCTTTACTTGTAGATAAGCAACACGACGAAGACCGGGTAGTAATTGTTTGAGATTGTTCTTTTTTCTTTTGGAAATGTCATCGTCTGCAAAAGGCATAGGTACTCTCGCGGGCCGCTGGCTACTAGAGCTCGCTCTTGAGTAGTCGACCCGGATTCGAGACCCGCCTCTTCTTAATTAAAAGCGGTGGGGCAGTCTGCCCCTTTCGTCTCGTTTTATCATCTGCAAAGTGGCTACACTCTTGTCATTAATACGAGCCTTTGCTTGGTTTTTGAGGATGGCATATGTGCATTTCAAGGACCATGAGTCCTTGGCTAACACACTGATAAACCACTGCTGCATCACGACATTCATTAACGATGATTGTTTCAAGTTTGTAACACAAGGGACATCTTCAGTTCTTCACAGTTGGGATCATTGTTGTTTATGATTGTTGCTTTGGAATTTTTGGTCATCGTTGCTTGTGATAATAAACTTTATAATGTTCAATGCAGAATACGTCTAAGTTAATTTGTGTCACAACGATATTCATTTCTATTTTTGTAACTCTAATTTGAATTTGTGTGTGGCTGATCTTATTTTGTATAAACATAAAATTCCCATTTACTAATTTTTCTATGAACACAAAGTTCTTGTTTATTAGTTTTTTTTTCTAAAATACGTGCGTACGTGCACTCTACCAGTACATACAAAATTAAGATCAATGAACTTTGTTCGATAAGCAGGTAAAACGCATATCCGCATATCTGGTGCGTGCTTTGGTATCCAGGATCAAGCATACGTACACTGAAGCTGTTCTTGATGTATACTCCTTCCGGTTTGGTAAAGGAAGTCGTTTTGGACAAGATTTGAGTCAAACATTGAGAATATAAATCTTGAATAACTTTTAAATCGTTGAGTTTAAAAATGTGAAAACTAAATGAATAGATTTGTCTTGCAAAATACTTTCATAAAAGTATATATATGTTAGTTTTTAATAAATACCTTTATAAAAATAAGAAGTTAAAGTTGTATTTTCAAGACCGTGTCGCTGTCCTTAACGACTTCCTTTACCGAACCGGAGGGATGCGAGTATATATCTTATCGGTATGCATACACTGCGTTAGTTGCGTTGTGCTAGCTGCGTTAGTTGCGTTGTGTTAGTTGCGTTAGATATGCATACATGCACATTGACGGCATATTAGCAGTACAAGGACGGATCTTCAGGAATGGCATTCAATTCGTCCTTTGCCAAATGGTAATTGTGCACCTACTTAGTTTTAGTTTATGTGTTGTGCTAAAACGATGTCATGTCAAGCGTTGAGCATTATTTTGGATCAAAATTTTGGGTTGAAATAAGAGCATGTATGGCATGGGTTTGGGGGTTTGGAAGGTGCGAACCAGAGGCGCACGCGCGTTGTTTCTCGTCCTCCCCGAAAAGAACGAAAGAAAAAAAAAACAAAAAAACAGGCGCGCGCTTCTTGTTCTTGGCGGGACGCTGGAGACAAATGGCGCGCGCGCGCTCGCGGATGCGAGCAAAACCAACGCCGCCGCTTCCTCACCTTCCAGTTCTATAAATACAGGCATTCCGGCCCTCGGATCCATCAATAATCCATTCCATCAGATTCCCAGCCATGGCACCTAGATCAATCCCGCCGTCCTTCCCTTCCGGCCAGCACGCCGCCGCCGTCGTCACCATCTCCTCCGGCGACGTCATCACCATCTCCGAGGAGGGCGACGAGGCCACGAGCCATCCCACCTATCCCTTGGCATTGGCAGCCATGGCGCCTACTACCATCCCGCTCCCTGGGCAGCAGCACGCCGCCGCCACCATCACCATCTCCGACGATGACGTCGTTGACATCTCATCGGATGACGAGGAGGTCACGAGCCAGCCGACAAGTGCAGCACAGCGCCGGCGTCTTCCGTCCCCGCCACTGCCGGCGGCCGTCCGTTCGCCGGTGGTCGTGGCCGGCGACGAGGCCCCGAGGCCGCGGAAGAGGACGGCGGCGCAGCCCCAGCGGGCACGATCTCCGCCGGCTGCCGATGAGGCCCCGAAGCGGCGCCAGAGGAAGGCGGCGGCGCGGCCCCGGCGTCCATCCCCGCCGGCGACCCAGCAGAAGTCACCCAAGAAGAAGAGGAAGTACACAAAATGGAGCCTCGAAGACGACCTCGAGCTGGTGACCGCCATGGCCGAGCTTGGCAGTGACGGCATCCAAGCCCCGGCGTCGGAGATTCTCATCGAGCTCAAAGCACGCGCCTTGTTCAGCCGCCCTGACGTGCCTGTGGAGGAGCTCTCCGATAAGATCCGCCGGATGAAGAAGCAGCTCAAGGACGTCCACCAGGCAGTTCTAGCAGGCGTCTTCTACAAACCCCGCTCCAAGTATAGTAGCGAGGGGCAGATCTACAGGATAGCCAAGAATGTCTGGCCGGAGGACTTCAAACCTTGAAGCCTGCTCTCCATCTAATGGCCATCTCATTGCATTCTCATCGATCACATGCTCCTTCCATCAGTACGTCGTAACCTAGGTGTGAGTCGTCGTGTTACACGGTCGAATAAGTTGCTAATTATATTATCCTGCTAGTGTGTTTAATTAGTGCTCGATCGAGTCCGTCCTATTGCATTGCATGCATCTAGCTTATTATTGTGTAATTATTTCTATTTATTATATGTCGAGTGAACCAAATCTATCTTATACGTATATTGTTTAGACTATCACGTCTTTAATTACTAGCTAATTTCACCACAAGATTAATTTGCACATCAATTAGTTAAATTAAGTTTCATTAATTTTCACTCACCTTACCTAATGTATATCATTCGCGTAGAAAATGTTGCAACTCTCCTACTGTCAGCTTGGGTGGGTTAATTTGTAATTTGATTCAATAAAAACCAGTTACGGAGTAAGTTACCACAAGCATGCATATGCATGATCGTGGTTTCTACATGCTTAGTTAGCGCAAGATGGACTTGGTTCCATCATCATGCGCAACAGATGAAGAAAGAAATTAAAACTAATGCTTTGTCAAGAAAAGGGAGATGTGGTACCGGTGCATCCATGCTGAGATCCATTATCTCCTGAAATCCGGTCATATAAATATAATGCGTGCATGCATGCCTCATACAGATTAATTTGCTTTGCTATATACGTCTTTCTAGCTAATTTCACAAGATTCAATCTGCATATCGATTAGTTAAATTAAGTTTCATTTTCACTCACCTTCCCTAATATATATGATTCGCATAGAAAATGTTGCAACTCTCCCATGCCACATAGCTAAGAAAAAAAATTATAACTAACATATGTGATGAGCCGCATGTGGCTATATATGTCACATTAGAACATGAAACATCACGTGTCATTATAAGAGCCAATTAGATCTAACGTGACATGACATGAGGGCATCACAATGATGACTTTTTTTATCACGACCATATGATCATCCATGTCTTCCATGGCACGTTGAGATCCATACACGTTGAGAAACGGCACAAATACAGGAGACAAAAGAGAAAAAGGCAGAGTCGCGATTTTCACTATCCAAAAAATACCATACACACGTTGAGATCCATCTTTCACGTTCCATTTTTTTTTAAAAAAAAATACACAATTAGATCATACCATCACATCACATACATTTTAAGAAAACATACACGTTGAGATCCATTTGCATATTCCATCAGTAAAAACATTACACATTTTAGATCCATCTTGCGTGTAGCACGCATGTTAAATTGAACTGAAAAGACATTTTTCCTATTTTTCAAAATAATAAATAAATAACTATGCATTTATCCTATTACCTGCTTATAGGTAACATGCCGTAAAAATCACGTGTATGGCTCCCATTTTTTCTAGTCCTAGCTCTAAGCATCGGTCTTGCATCAATAATTGTAGTGTGGGAAGGGGCTTCTATGCGGGTAACGGAAGATGTTAAGAATTTCATCTATAAAAGTTCATCAAGACCTAACTTGAAGCCAACATGCTGAATGAACATTTTGAAGGAAGAGTTAAATCCAACATTTTTATGAAAAAAATCGAGCCAACATTTCATAGAAAAAAATGTTCAACAAAAAGGAAAGTTGAACAAACATTTTTTATTTTTTTCAAAAAAATCGAACCATTTTTTTGAAAAGTTGAATATAACATTTAAACATTTTTATTTCTCTATATTTTTTAAAAAATGTTGGATTCAACAATTTGGGAAAGAGAAAGCCACCTTCTTCTCCGGCTCCGATAGCGGCGCGAGGGTGCGGCGGGCCATGCGGGGCGGGCGCGGTGCAGTGTGGTGGCGTGAGCCCGTGCAAGGCTAGCGCGCCAAACGATTGTGGCACAATGCGGCCGGTGGCGGAGCCGGCAGCGAGGCTAGGGCATGCACCGCCATGACCGGCCTCGAAGACATCGCGCGCAAGTGCACTGTTGTCAACACGACCCGCCACGGCTTGCCCCTTGCCGTTTAGTCTGGCAGTCGCGCGAGCCGCGTTGCACTACCGCTCTGCCGCGGCTACTCGTCGCCCCCCGGGGCACCGCTGCCAAACGCGAGCTACGTGTGCCCCCCCCCGCCCCCGGCGCCGCTGCACGCGCGGGCTCGTCGTGGCCTATGCCGACCGCGCCGCCGCCACCCGCCGGTGACTGAGAAGAAATATTAAATGTTGTTCAATTTTTTAATAAAATTGGTAACTTTTTTAAAAATTATTGGATTTAGTGTTTTAGAAAAATGTTGGACCCACTTTTTTTAATTGTTCGTAAAAGAAGATAAAAAAGAAGCAATGCGTAGAAAATGTTGCAACTAACATATTACATACTCCGTATGTGAGCTTGTGGCTATGTCACATTAGAACATAAAACATCACGTGTCATTATAAGAGCCAATTAGAGATCTAACGTGACATGACATGAGGGGAAAAACACGCATCACGTGTTACCCATGTCACAATAATTTTTTTTTTTTATCTCAACCATATCATCATCCATGCCTATTCTAACAACTCCTTTTCCAGGAGAGAAAAAGAGAAAAGGCAGAGTCGCGATTTTCACTATCCAATCAATACCATACACGATCCATCTTTCACGTTCCATTTTTTTAAAAAAATTACACAATTAGATCATACCATCACATCACTGATTTTTTGTAGATGTTAACGAATTCATCTACAAAAGTTCATCAAAACCTAATTTGAAGCCAGGATGTTGAATGAACATTTTCAAAGAAAAGTTGAACCAACATTTTTTATTTTTTTTCAAAACAATCGAACCATTTTTTAAAAAAGTTGAATATAACATTTCAACATTTTTATTTCTCTACATTGTTTTAAAAAAAAGTTGGATCCATCAATTTGAGAAAGAGAAAGCCACCTTCTTCTCCGGCTCCGATAGCGACGTGAGGCTGCGGCGGGCCGTGTGGGGCGGGCGCGACGAAGGGTGGTGGCACAAGGGTGCAGTGGGCGCAACCAGAGCTAGGGCGTCAGCATGAGGCCACGGTGGGCTGCGCGGGGCGGAAAGCAGGTGCGATGACCGAAGGGGGAACGAGGCCCGGGCATGGCGAGTGTGCCCTGCAGCACGACGTGGCCGGTGGTGGAGCCGGCAACGGGGCCAAGGCGGGTTCTCGTTAGAGAGGTCGGGGTGCATTTAATAGACATGAGCCTTCGTATAAATCTAAACATTGTAAATTGGGCAAGAAAACCCTAGCTTGCGCTGCCACCTTGCACATGCACAGCAACGACTAGCCTCGAAGCCATCACCCGCCTGTGTGCCGCTGTCATCGCAACCTGCGACACCTTGCCCCTTGCTGTTGAGGCTGGCAGTCGGGCACGCCGCCGATCTGCCCTGCGCTGCCGTGGGCAATCGTCCTCTTAGGGCACCGTTGCCAAGCGCGAGCTTCATGTGCCCCCCCATCCCACCCCGGCACCACTGCCCCCGCGGGCTTGTCGTGGCCTACACCGATTCCGCCGTCGCCACCTGGTCAGAGAAGAAATATAAAATGTTGTTCATTTTTTTAAAAAAAAATTGGTCACTTTTGGAAAAAAAATATTGGATTTAGTATTTTTAGAAAAATGTTGGACCGACCTTTTTTAATTGTTAGTTCAATTCTTAAAAAATGTTGGATTCCACTTTTTTTTCAAAATATTGGTCCAACTTTTCTTGAAAAAATGTTGGTACAACTATTTTTAAAAATGTTGGTCAACATTTTTTATCCAATATTTTTTAGTGAAACGTTGAATGGGCCACTATCAGTTTGACTTTGGTGGGTTTTAAAGATGGATTCATTAACCATCTTCCGGTAGACATATAGTAACCCCAAATATTAGCCTTGTTTTTAATTGTAACGTGAATTAAAACTTCTTTTTTAATTGGCATGTGAATTTTCTTGAAAAAATATGATGTGAATTTGAATTAATGTATCAGATTCAGATATCCTGGTAGAAAACTGTAAATAAATCCAGTGAAAATCCAAAACACTCGTGCAGTTATGCTTAAATGATTTCCGTGCATAATTTTGTATGTTAGGAATTTAATATTTTGAGAAGCTGTGGGCGGAGCTGTGTTGAAGCGCCCCGCGCGCCGCCTCTATTATATGGTCATTTAGTCATGTGCTCATTGGATCTGTGCTGGGGCGCCATGGATAGCCCAGCTGATAAAAGCAGATAAAAAAGAAGCAATCTTCCAGCAAAAAAATAAAGAAAAAGAAAAAAGGCAATGTAATTGCATGCACACGAGCGAGTGCTAGTGTTGTTTGTCGTTTGTTTATTAATCACCGGGCACACGTACACCGCCGATGCATGCACCCTTGAACGTAAGCCAACGGCAACATCGGACGGTAGAATTAATTGATTAATTTCAGCTCACGGTCCAACATGCATTTGGTATGTAAGTATAAATTTGGCAAGCAACTCGCTCTGTAGATATATAAATTAGCGAGAAAGCACCATCTCCGGCAATCTGATGGATTGTTTCCATTTTCACCCGCCGGCCGGATCACGCGCGGATCGGGAGAAAAACGGATCAAACGGAACACGCCGCAAACTTTGGGAAGGGAATAATCGGAATGGCGGGTTTTCCTGGGAATTGAAGGGGCGCCGGGAAAGTACGCGATCGCGAGATTTAGGGGAGCCAATAGCGGAACCGGAGCGGCGGCGGCGGCATCATCCCCGATCACAATCGCCGGCCGCGCATGGTGATCTGATCACTACTACAGTACAGTGTATATATACTACTCCTAGTCCTAGCAGAGATCATCCAAGCACAAGAGCCCAAACCAACCCGCAAAGCACCATGGCGCCCGCCTCGTCGTCGGCCTCCTCCTCATGCGAGGAAGACGAATACACCGCCGCCCACGAGGAAGAGGTGGAGTCGCCAGCGCCCCAGAAGCTTCCTGCTGTCCCGCCGCCGGCGCGCCATCAGCACCCGACACCACCGCCGGCCCAGCCGTCCGTGCAGCTGAAGCGGACGGTGGCGGCGGCCGGGCTCGCTGCCGGATCGTCGTCGTCAACCGGCAAGAGGAGGGTGCCGATGCCGCCCATTGCCCTAAGAATCAGCCCCCTCAAGCCAAAGAAGAAGACGGCGGTGGCGGCCAAGCAAGTCATCGCCAAGCCGCCGCCGGCTTCTGCTGCTGCCCCCGCCGAGCCGCTCCCCTCGCAGAAGATGAAGATTGCGGCGGGCAAGGAGAAGGAGGCCTCCACCAAGCCGCCGCCCCCGCCGGAGAAGACGCCCGACGACTCTACCTCTTCAGAGGAAGACGCGTCATCCTCCGATGACGAGGAGCAAGAGGTGAAGAAGGCGCCGCCCTTGACCCAGAAACTTCCCGTCCCGCCGCAAGAAAGCGACGGCGAGGAGGAGGAGGGAGAGGAAGAAGAGGAGGACGACGATGGCAGCGACGCCGGAGAGGAGGAGGAGGGAGAGGAAGAAGAGGACGACGACGACGGCAGCGATGCCGGCGAGGAGGACGAGGGAGAGGACGGCAGCGAGGACGACCCCATCAAGCATCAAGTCCCGCCACCACCACTGCCTTCGCAAGGCACGGTGGTCTCGGACTCCGAGGACGGCAGCGAGGACGACCCCATCAAGCATCATGTCCCGCCGCCACCACTGCCTTCACAAGGTACGGTGGTCTCCGACTCCGAGGACGACGACAGCGAGGCCGGCGAGGAGGAGCATGAGAAGGAAGGAGTGGACGCTGGTGATCACCCCATCAAGAATCAACTTCCGCAACCTCCGCCGCCTCCGCAAGGTACGGTGGCCTCCGACGATGAAGATTCCAAGGAGGACGATGACAGCGAGGCCTCCGAGGAAGAGGAGGAGGGAGAGGACACCGTCAACGAACCCATCAAGCATCAACTCTCGCCACCACCGCTGGTTCGGCAAGCTGCGGAGGTCTCTGCTGTAGAAGGTTCCGGGAAGGAGGAGGAGGACGACAGCGAGGCCGATGATGAGGAGAACGAGAAGGGAGACGACGCTGTCAACGACCTCATCAAGCGTAAACTCCCGCCACCTCGGCAAGGTACGGAGGTCTCCGATGAAGAAGATTCCAAGGAGGAGGACAACAGCGAGGCTGGTGGTGAGGAGGGCGAGGAGGGAGACGACACTGTCAACAACCCCATCAAGCGTCAAGTCCCGCCACCGCCGCTGCTTCCGCAAAGTACGGAGGTCTCCGACGAAGAAGATTCCGAGGAGCAGCAGGAGGAGGACTCCGACTCTGATTCCTACTCCGGCGAGGCGCAGCTAGACGCACTGGTCCAGCTCAATGTGCCTTCTTCCCCTGATCTATCTGGGCCACCCCAACTGAAGCGGAAGGCGGCATCGGCCGGGCTCGCCGAATCATACTCCTCAAATAAGAGGTTGTTGCTGCCGGCAGGTGCCAGCACCAATCTGCTGGCCGGTCTTGCCGAATCATCCTCATCGAGCAAGAGGGTGCCGGCGGCTCTCCTCACCAAGCCGCCCATGCCGCAGAAGATGGTTGTGGGGAAGGAGGTCAACATGACACTCCCGCAGAAGACAGCAGCCGGGAGGAAGGAGGTCTCCAAGCCGTCCGCGCCGAACGAAGCTCCCGCTGCTGCTGTGGCAGGGCACGCCAAGGCGCCCAAGACTGCAGCGGTGAAGGAGGTCGCTAAGTCTGCCGCGCCGAAGAAGAAGGCTGCACGTGCTGTGGCGGACCACGCCAAGTCATCCAAGAAGGCAGCAGCCGTGGCGGCGGCAAAGGAGGTGGCCACATTGCCGCCCCCGACAAAGGAAGCTGATATGGTCATCGACAAGTCCCCCAATGCCCAGGGAGCAGCAGACGCACCTTCCCGAGCAGAGGATAACCAGGTGAAGAGGCAGCGCTTGGAGGAGAAGAGCGAAAAGTTCTGGTACCTTAGGGAGGTGCAGCAGGAACTGCAAAAAGATTTAGAAACAGAAGGAATGCTAGATGGCGGCTTTCTCAATTTGGATGAGACCAGGGCTGCCACGCTGAATGAAAAGATCAGAAAACAGAGGCTGGCCGAGTTGACAGTGCTTAACAAGAGGTCTGTCCTCAAGAACGAGGTCAGCAAGGCATTGAGCAAGTTCATATAGAGATATTTCAGGTCCATTCACTCTCCTGTCTCCGCAGCATAAATCAACACTGCCTTTTTTGTATTAGTTTGGTAACAGTTCAAGCCGTGCCCTTTAGTTTTGATGCTTTTAATTGAGCCAGACAGATTTTCGGCCATTGTTAATTTGTCAGATGAAGTTTTAATTTGTGTGCTACAATTGAACTTTGGAATAAAAAACCTGAAATTTCTGAGCTAGAGGAAATGAAATGCTTCTGGTTTTGTATCTAAATTAAAGGAGAATATCATGTGCAACCTGATGGTCTCTTACCTGAACATGTAAATATAAAATTGCAGACAAAAAAAAATCCATGCATCTGTACATATCTAAGTATACAGAATTTTTACTTGCATTGCCAGATCAGAAGATTTAGACCTACACATTGGAATTTTCATGTTGGGTCGTAGATGTTTCACTACTAAAAGTTGCATACATATGGAGTATAAAAATAAAAGCTGGAACTGAAATGAATAGGTTGATATCTTCATGATTAATAAACTCTGTATTGCATCCTCCATTAGGCTGTCTTACTTTACAAAGAATGCAGATTATATAGTTGGCTGGACATTTGATATGGAAAGTAGTTCTCCTAGTGGCATATGTTTGCACTAAAACAGTTCAGCAGTCAGATCCTAAGGCCCATATCATGTTCACTTAAGCTCTGCAGCGCAGATAATTTCATTTAGCTCTCAGCCCTGCACTGTGTACCTGCTCCACTATGAGGCACCTAGAATTCTTATATTTTGATTAGGAAATTGTATTCATATACAAAATGTACATTGATAGAGCAAAATTAAAATGACTTAAAGTATGTTTTTTGGGCAAAAAAATTGTTTCCAGTGAAAGCTTGGAAGTGGTATTTTTTAACATACTGCAACCTTGGTGACGTCTCAACAACATATATATTGGCTATACGTATGTATTCCCTACATTGTTCTTTATTGACATAACTGTTTTTTGTGGTCTGCAAGGCATAAATTTGACAAATACACAGGTACCAAGTAGCATAGTACATTCTTAAAACAGCTCTGCATATGATCCCTCAGGTTAAATATTAGTTTTCATGCTACAACCTAGAATCACTACATTTAAGAAAACTAAGAACGTGCATTATAAAATCATATGATACATTTGTTAGAACCGTTTGAACCTGAATTCATGTGATACAGATCAAGTGAAATAGAATCTTGTTATATTTAGCTATTTGTGGTTTAGTAAATTTAATCTCTAGTTAGTTTTAAGCATGGTTGGGAACTATAAGATCTATAAGTATCATGAAATGTGCATGCCAAAATTTAACCAACTTGGGCTCATTTCATTTTTTTGTACCCCTCCAATATGCAATGTTCTCACTTAGACTTGTTTGCTTGTCTTCTTGTTTGCTTTTGATACATTTAATATTCTGATGGAGCAATGTTCTCACTTAGACTTGTTTGCTTGTTGCAGGAATGGAGCAAGCTGTGAAGGTTGGGCTGTATTTTGCTGTCAGATTGCTTTTCTGTTGCTCTGAAACCTATGCAGCTTGCGATGCATCTTTTTGGTCCAGTCTGACATGCCTGGATGCTGATGAAAAAAAGACTAGGCCTTCATATATACTCCCTCCGGTGTAGTATTAGAAGTCGTTTAGGACAGCGACACGGTCACCAAAGCAAAACTTTGACTCCTTTTTTCTATAAAAATATTTCTTGAATAGTTATATATGTATATTTTTATGAAAGTAATTTTCAAGACCAATCTATTTATGTGATTTTCACATTTCCAAACTCAATGACTTAAATGTTATTCATGATTTATATTCCCAATGTTTGACTCAAACCTTGTCCAAAACGACTTCTAATACTAAACCGGAGGGAGTACACATATATGGTTATGGCCGGACTTATGGTTATATAGTAAGCTCTTGCTTGACTGCTTATGTTATATGTTCTCATCTAGAACTAAACTGGTGGCCTACTGATTCTGCTATTTAAAGGTCAGCATGAATCATGCATCAATCAAAGTGGATTAATTGGGGACATGGTTGCTGTTATTTTCTTCTTTGTCGTATGATGGATGCTTGTTTGATTACGTTCTCTTGCATTATTAGGGACGAGCTCTCATGCTTTCTTTTTTTTCTTTGAACAACATAAAGCACAAATGCATCTAGCAGACATGCATTGAATCTTTCTGTTTGTGCTACATTTTCACCGTAAAGTTCTATCACCCTAGTAGTATTGTAGTCTGACCCGTGCCAAACGGAAAATTGTTTCCCAAACAAGATCAGTATTTTTTTTGGCACCCGGTACCATTTTGACTTCACATCGTTACCATCAACCTCTAGCTTCTTCTCCGTCCTTGGCTTCCATGCCGGAGAGAGGGGGGGAGATGGAGAAGCCAGCCGCCGAGCGCGGCGGAGCTGGACGACGACGAGCTGCAGCCTCTTGGAGGACGGCCGCGCCGCCGTCGCCTGGAGATGGCCCACGCCGGCCGCCTCTGCTGCCCCGTGCCGCCCGCCTTAATTGCGCTGGCGCTTCCTCCACGCGCCGCAATCTGTGTGCCCACAACGATGGAAACAAATCAGTCTTCTCTATCAAGGCAATCTCCTCATCCCAAAGAAGCCGGTAGAGAAGCGCAAGATACACGAAATCTTGCAAAAAGTAGAGCCACCAGGTCGGTGCTTTGCTCAGATTGTTACCTCCATGGGCGAAGTCCAGGAAGAGCGGCAGAGCCTGCTGCAGCACCATCGCCTCCTTCTGTCTTTGCTGCAGCTCCATCGCCTCCTTTTGCCTTTGTTACATCTCCATCACGCCGTGCTGACCGCGAGCCATGCTGCCCCACTAGCAATCTCTCTCTGCAGCTCTCCTCCAATCATCAAGCAAGCGAACCATCAAGAAGCGCACGTGCATCTCCGAACAGAGGAAGCAACCACCAAAAAGCCTATGGCATCAAATTCACCTGTCTGCTTCAATCAGCCCAATATTCAATTCTACCAAATCGATGGATACCAGAGGTCAAACTCCACCCGAGTCTTGTGCCACCGGTGCCGTGCTCCTTCTCCCATGCGCGGACATGCCTCCGTACGTGAGCCTGCCGGAATACAGCTGTGCTGCAGGGGCCGTGGCTACGAGGCGTGCCCCCAACGTCGCAGCGCCCACCACTGCGTCCCCATCGCCGGAGAGCTCCGCCGCCAGGCGTACCGCCCGAATCTGCTTCTGCTGTCTCCGCTACGCCGTGCCGCCCAACCAAGATCTCGCGGCCGCCGGGGATGAGGGAGGGTCGGGGCGCTGGCGTGGAAAAACAAAGGAGAAAGACGGGGTGGGCGGATAGAACAGAGAGAGTTGATGGAGTAAAAGAGAATAAAAATAACTGAAGCGTGGGGTCCACTGCCTGGTAGTTAGTATAGATGTTGAGATATAAAGGTTGACGAGTACGGACAGCATCAATACTGAGAATTTTTAGCAGAGGGACTAGCTGGTAACAAGCAACATGATACAGATTAGTCGATTATAGATTGTCATGTGAATGTGCTATACGCAACAGTGGATATCAAGTCATAAATCATATACACCTAGTGCTAGATGCATAGATACATATAAGCAGAAAAATCAGCAATCAATCCCACCTCCTATTAAAAATAAGTGCTCAGTGAAATTTAAAGATAGTAGGGTACGTATATGTTACTATAGATCAACCAAAAGTAACACTAAATTACCAAACAAGCTTCACAACGGATAGTTTTTAGCACCAGAATGACATCAATTGGAACCAAGCCTAACAAGATAAGTAGGTAAACTGTAATTTCTCACAGGGGCATATACTTCGTACCCCTCAACATTTCTACCTGCAATTGATATTATGGCTATAATGCACTGGACAAAGTCAGATTCTTTGAACTTACAGTACAATCACAGATACAAAGAAATAAATACCAAATTATATGTGCTCAGAGAATATCTGTAGATAATAATATTATATTCTAGTTTTCAATCCTTCACCAAACACCAGCATCAAATTTGTTGATTGCCACATGATGGCAATGTATAGATCTACTACATCACCCATCTCATGCATCCATAAGGCTGGAATTATTATAATTTCAGGAATCAGGATGCTTCATGGATGGCTAGGAAACAAAGGGACCACTAGACAGATATTTGAGGATAAAATATTGAACTAAACATGGATCCATGTCATTACATCCATATATAGAAACTGATACCGAGCAAAGTAATAACAAACTAACTACCCCTTGGTAAGTAACAAAATAACAGGAGCTCTGCAAAACCACAAAAAAGGAGCTTCCTTGTACCATATAAACCCAGCAATAAGACTACTGACTTCAGTAAGACCAGGTACCTCAGAGATTAAACCACACCTGAGAATGCCAAACCAGTCAATTTATCAGGTTTGAAAATGCAGAAAGCACTGCATTGGTTAATTTTGCCTGTCTCAGCTCCAAGTTAAACGCGTCAACTCTTTGCTTCTTGCACATAGCATCAAGATGGCGGGCCGTATCATCAGCTATGGTAGTGAACGCTGCCATGATTGAGTTTCCAGAGCTGTGCTTTTCAGCATAGACTTTCACCTCCTCAGCCAGGTAGGGATACAAGCTTGATCGCTGACTGAACTCCCTATCCCTAGTAACAAATGTTGCCTCAGCCTGCCCATCATCATCAACTTGGCCCCAGAGCGCTTCAGATAGCTCAAACAGCTGACGGCCACGATGATCGGTTGGGCGGCCTTGCGAGCTCAACCTGCGATACCGTGTCCTGAGCTTGCGGATCTTGTCATTTAGCTTGTCTGCATTGGCGTCGGTCTTGTCAAAGGTGAGTTTAACCAAGAGGTCTGATGAGTTTGGCAGAGCACCCCCGTGGGACTGGGCATGCTCGACCAGAGCGGTGAGAATATTGAGCTCGTCATCCTGGGACCATGATCGTTCTACTGCTGGCTTCTTCTCTCCCTTGGAAGTGCACAGCTTGGGCGACCAAACATTCCTCTCCGACAAGGCCTCACGACATACCTCGACCCCTGTATGCTCAACCTCCTGGGCACTGTCATTCTGCTGAGGCAATGAGGCGTTATGGGAATGCTCTTGCTCTGCAACTTCCTCCCCCTGCTGTTTCTCTTTGTGGGCGTCATCATTCAACTGTAGCAGTGAGGTGATGCCATCATGATCTTGCTCCACCATTTTCTCCTCCCCTTGCTGCTCCTCTTCCTGGGCGCTGTCCTCCTCTGGAGATGAGGTGTTGCAGGCGTCCAGAGCCTCCTCTCTGTTCCCGGTGAGCCCCAACTCTGTGGAATCGGGATGAGGTGGTCCGGCCAACACCTTCCAAAGCTTCTTTCTGTGATTAACCTTGTCAGCCGGCACACAAATCACAGTGAGGGTCTTGCCGATTTCAACATCATCAGCTCCTGCAGCGCTCTTCTCTGCCTGCTCTTCCTCCTCCTGCTGAGGCGTAGCGCCCCTCTTGGCCCGCTTCGGCGGAGGCGTTGCGTCCCTCTTGTTGTGGTCAAGGGAAGAGACGATCTCGCGCTGCAGAGACACGGAGGCGTCGACCGGCACTTTGCTCACCAGCAACGGGTCGCCGGAGTCCACCTCTTCTTGGGCGCGCACCTTCTGGGACGGCGGCGGGGGTCTACGCTTCCTCTTCTTCTTCTTCTTGGACTTCTTGTGTGGTGGAGGCGCGGCGCTGCCGAGTTCATCGGTCGGCGCGTCCCTCACCGGAGAGGCCTCGACGGAGCCTCGGGCCCCAACATCCTCCGGCGGCGGCGGCGAGGATTTCTTCGCCCGCTCCGACGTCTCCTTTGGCTTGGGGGCCGCGGCGTCCTCCGGCGACGGCCGAGCGGTCTTGGCCGGCTTTTTGTCCCCGCCAGGGCCCAGCTCCTCCGTTTTGTCGGAGCACGGACGGCGGGCGCGGCGCTCGACATCCATCGGAGCCCCCATGGGCGGCGGAGGGAGTGGATTGGTCGGCTGCTCGTCGGAGACGAGGAGGTGGGGTGGGGTAGTGGTGAAATGGGGAGAAGGGGGTGGACTTTTCACTTTTCAGATAAATAGAGGGAGATTGACACGGGGGCGGCAGTTCTGGCTTTGTTGCGGATATGGTGGCGCCGTCTCCTCGTCTCTCCCATTTTTGTTTGGCGTTACCATATCTAGTTTTTTTTAATTGTTTCTTTTGTTTTTTATATTCTTTTCAAGGCCTCCTCGTATTCAGTATTCTTCATAATGCTGATGAAACCGTCCTTTCCCCTTTACCGAGGTATAAGATACTTTCCCCAATATGAACCAAGATAAATAAATGTAATATGACTCTAAATCAGCTCAGTGGCCGATGCATATAAACGGCCATCGAACTTACAGGTATAATATTATCAAATTTTTAGTTACATTTTGCGAACTTTTACTCTCTAAACATTCCACTTACATTATTCGAATGATAAATAATTTTGACTATAACAACACATGGACATATAACTAATACTAGTATAATTTAATTAATTTTTAATTGAAACTTACAAACTTTTACTCTCTCAAAATTCCACTCACGCCATTTGAATTGAAAACATAGAGTACTTTTCAGGTGCGCGCACATCCTAGTTTATCTATCTTACTCCCACCATATAAGAAATACCCGTGGTTTTGGGCAACGACACGGTTTACAAAACGTAACTTCTTATTTTTTTCAAAAATATTTATTAAAAAATAAAATGTATACTTTTATAAAATATTTTTCAAGACAAATCTATTTGTGTGTGTTGATGATGTTTTTTGACACGTGATTAGAGCCGGCGCCCGGGTGAGATTTGATAAGAGATTGAACCTAGATCGAAGGTGAAGTTCGAGTCGGAATCGGATCGGAGACAGATTCAAGACTTCGGAATCGGATCGGACTCGGAGAAGTGAGCTGAAGGCGTCGTGAGTTTTGGGCCGGAATGGGCCATAATGGGCTGACCTTTTTATTGTTATTTAGAGTCCGATCCGATTCTAAATATAAACCCTGAGGGTCGTGAAGAGGTGACCAACACATCAATATACAAACTTTTACTACTTGCATTTACTACTCGCAATTTATTTACAAGTCGGCGACTTCGTCAAGCTTTTTCTCTTTCAACGAGTTCTCCTGGGCTAGTCAAGGCGATCCAGATCTCCAAGGCTTGCTCGTGAGTTCCGCTTTTACTAAGTAATATCTAAGCTTTAGCATCGGGTGTATCGCTGTTGCTCCGTTTAGATTTATTCGACAGTTATCGGTACTTGCTAGATCTACAAGTTTTTTCTTGTCGTTTTAGTTTTTACCACCATCTATCCAGCTTAGAATTTTGTATAATCGGCTCTGTCAAAGGCATAATCTTGAGATTTATCTGATAGCTGATTATTATTGTTCTAAGTGTTGCTTTACTAAGCTATATCGGATCGCTTCACAGTTGTCTTATATTGCTTAGTCATCAATCGGCTTTTTGCTGTTTGATCTATCGGAATCGGCTCCCTGTGCGGTTTCTTTATATATCGAAATCGGTCTTATCATATTCGATTTCACTAACAAGAGAATCGGCTCTTCAGCTGTTTCTTAACGTCCGATTTTATCCTTGTCAATCAACAGGTCAGATTGAGTGGCACGCCCCGGATTTCAAGGCCACGCCTTTGCTCGTGTGTTTGCGCATCTGTCTCCGCCTGATTTTTGCGTCAACACACTTTTGGCACGCCCGGTGGGACACGAGAAGAAAAGCTCACGTATATCACGCTTAAATTCATGTGGTGAGGTGCTAAATTTTATTACAAGATTTATGGGTTCATATCACTCACAAGTTTATGGAGTCCATGCACCTGCCTACTGGCCGATGGTTCCTCAACCATCGCATCAGTGCCAAGAAAATATTCAGATACAATATTCTCCTGAAGTATTATGGCCGATGGCTCCTCATACCCAACCAATGTGTCGGCCACAACAATCAGAGAATTCTCAGTTACAGCATGCTCCCCAAGTGTTTCAGTCTATGCCTGCTTATTTGCAAGCACCAGTTCAGATGCATCATGTGGGGAATTATCAAATTCAGCAAACTCCTCAGGCGTCTTGGCCGATGAGTTATTATTCAAATCGGTCATATCAAGAGCAGTATCGGGAAAATTATCAACAATACGTTCCTCATCAGGTTATACAACCGATAGCTCCGATTGCTCAGATATCGATTCAGAGCTCAAAAGTAGAAAACTATCAGCTGCAGCAATCTGAAACGTTAGTTCAAGATCAATCGGAACTAATAGAAGATGGCCTTGAGCAAGATCAGAAGGAAGCCTTGGAAAGAGCCATCAAGGAATATAGATTGGCATGCCTCAAAACATTTAGTTTTAATAAGGAGGGAGGTGTGATTCAAATCTGTGATTTTTCGAGATCAGAAAAATTCATGATTAAAGATCAATCTGAAAGCATGGTTAATAATCTGGTCCCTGATAACAAAGTCAGGCAAAAGGATCCTGAAGGAAAGCCGATTCGTGATCGGCAGCCTTCCCATGAATTCAAGAAACCGCAACCGCAAAAGTGTCCAGAAGGATTAACCAAGCCGCGGAAAAAGTGTGTCCAGAAGTTAAGGCAAATCGAGTTGGAAGAGCAACGCCAAACCAATGAAAACAACAACGATCAGGTGTGGCAAGCGAAGGCCAAAGATAGTGATTGGGATGTTGCTCCAGCAACCGATGTTCTTATGACATTTATTTCATCAAAGGAAGTTATGGCATCTGATGAGGCAATTGAATCAGATATTAAAGAACAAAATGCTCAATCAACAATTGCTACCTTGGAGAAGCCAGAAGAAATGGATGCAGAAGATGATGGAAAATTAGGTTATGGATTTACGTCGGCTGATAAATTGGAAGAAGTAGATTTGGGTGATGGTAGTAAGCCTAGGCCAATATATGTAAGTTCTAAGTTATCTCCTTATCAGTTGGTTTATGGTCATGATGCCGTTTTACCTTGGGAAATTAAGACTGGATCTCGGCGTATTGACCTACAGGATGATTTAACGGTTGAAAATTATAATATTCTGATGAAAGAAGAATTGAAGGATCTGGCTGGGCATCGTTTGAGAGCTTTGAGCAATATAGAGAAGAACAAAGCACGAGTAGCTCGATGGTACGATAAGAAGGTAAAAGTAAAAAGTTTCGTTGAGGGAGATCTCGTTTGGAAATTAGTGTTGCCAATCAGATCGAAGGATTCCAAATTCGGGAAGTGGTCTCCAACTTGGGGAAGGACCATATCGTATTCATCGGTGCGCATCAGGCAATGCATACATCTTAGATACACTTGAAGGAGAAGTATTTACAAGAGCTCTAAATGGAAAATACTTGAAGCAATATTACCCTAGCATTTGGGTCGGTTCGTGAAACTAGTACTTATTAGGGGAGACAAAAGCATGAGGATTAATGAATCGGATACTTGTCCGTTTCAAAAAATTCTTGATGCGATTTAGGTATGAATCGGATGATAGATGGTCGATATGACATACATCATTTTTAGTGCAATAAACGAATCAGATCTACAAGAAATAATGTTCATGCAGTAGCCGAATTACAGGTCGTTACAGCAGAGATCGGATCATATTCAAGGCACGCAAGTGTATCTGATCTACCTCATCAATGACACGCTGTTGAGCTTCAATCGGACCTTCTTGCGCTGGGATGCTTCTATGAAGTTTAAGCGCCTCAGATGCTTGAGCTTTGAGGGTCATATTCAGCTTTGCGATCGTGGTTGGAAGCACTTGCAGTTTTTTCTCCTCTTCCTCGAGCTTTTGATTAACCGATTGAAGCTCATTCGTTAATTCTAATTTGTGAGCTTTCAACTCGTCAATTTTGGCAATTATAGAAGGACGACTTGATTCAAGGGATTCGATCTTGTCCTTAATGGCATTGACTGTGTTCCTTTTCTGCTCCGATTCTTTGATCAATGATTCCTGATTTTGTTGATCAAATATCTTCTGTTGAGCTTCAGCAAATTCGATCTGGTGGCCTTCTATGTAGGCTGCAGGGATGATAGCGGCTTGAGCTGCGTGATTGAGATGAGGCCGTAGTTGGTGAAGGATTGATCGGATCAGACTAGCATTTTGAACCAGCTCGGAAGTGTCACGTTCTAACAAAACCAGAAGATCCGATAGCTTGTTTTTGATATCCTCTGGAAATGATGAAGCATTGATCTTTGATGGTTGTGTAATTACGCTTGATGGATTTTATCAAACGATTGTACTTCCTCTTCATCTAAAACATTTCCGATTGGAAAATCAAAGAAGCTATTGTCAATTGAATCTTGAGCCTGAAAGAAAACGTTCGATTAGATCAGAGAAGAGAGGAATTCGATAATCGAATAAAAGGATATGTGAATGACCTGTTTCAGATTAATTTCATCGAATTGAGTACGCTTTGAAGGAATTGGAATCGGTTTTGTGATGGGTTTGGGAATTTTAGCCGATTTGTCTTGACGATGCTCCACCGATTTTTCTGGAAAAAGTCGGTTATGATGTTAAGATAAAAGGTTTCTTGATAAATAATGAAAGTTGAGTTTTAATGTTACCAATCGGATCGGGTGCAGACGCTGACAGAGCCGGGGAGTTTGAGCGAGAAACATGAGGGGAGTTTTGTCCTATGGTATCTTGAATGATTTGCTCTGTGGGAATATACCAAGGTTAAATGAAGACAAGTAAAGATAAGAAGAGTTAGGGTTAAAAGTGATACCTGTTTCTGGTTGGGATTCTGGTATTGTTTTTTGGATCGTTTTAGTGTCATTCTGGGTTTCTTTGAAGATCTTTTCAAATTGGAGCCGATTATACGTTTTGCCGATTTCCCTTTGATGAAGTCTTTTATTGATGGTGCGTCACCACCAATGTAGGGATCCTCTGATGGAGGAGCGTATTCGATCGGCTTGGTTACTTTTGCTTTTGATCGGAGGTTCCAGATCTTCGTCCTGTCAAGATAAAATGCCGGGATTATAACTGACTACAAAACAAAGGCAGGAATAAGATTAATACCTGGGGATCGATGACGAAATCTGGGTCGAAGATACAACAATAATAATTCGCCGATTTACAGAAGAGGTGTTTGGACTATTCTTTCCACCATGACTTGAATGATGGAGACATTGCTAAAGCCGGTTTCCATGTCTTGAAATCGGCTATATTTACATTGGGAATCCGATTTAACAATCGGTCGAAATCTGAATCAGATTCGATTGTCTCTCGAGGTCTGAATTGGTCAGCAAAGTGTAATTTAGGGACGGCTTGACCAAATCCCAATTGCCTTGCTATCACAGAAGGATAGTAGAGTTCATAAGAGAACGTGTTGTGAGACAAGGTGGGAAGAATGTTTGGAAGAATCATTTCTTTAAAGATTGGTTCTGAATCATCGGAGGTGGCCGAATCAAATCGGAAGATAGTTGGCTTTTCAAAATGGTGATCAGGATCATTGTATGGGAACCAGATCAAGGTATCGTCATTAAAACCATGATAGAAGCATTTGAAGTATAGCGTTGTTCGACCGAGATTGGCTTTGTCTCCACCGATCGAAGAAGCAGCTTCGCCGAAAGACAGACATTGGCGAAAGACGATTTCTTCTTCATCCATCTGATCCGATGGGAATTGGCTATCAAAAATATCGGCTTGAAATGTGTTTTGCATATAAAGATTTAGCCACAGATTTAGAAACCACCAAGGTCCTCCCAGAGAAGTAATCGGTTCATCGTTCCTTAAACGGGCAGATACCTCATGCATGAGATTGTATGTTGCTCCAAGAAGAAGCTTGCCCAGAGGAAAATGGTTCCCCGCTGCCAGATATTCTGCTAAACGATTAAATTTGGAAGAGGGGCCGATTGTTTTTCCACCGAAGAAATATTTCTCTAGCCACATCATGAGGAAAGCGATGTGTTCTTTTTCATCTATGGCTTCGGAAGACTCGGAGAAAGTCGCGATGTACTCCTTCCAGCCTTTGATTTTGGATGTGTGAATCTTATGGGTAACTTTAGGGAGGCTGTCCAAAATAATCGGAGAAGTGATATCGAGGCCGGTTAACATAACCACATCGGCCAGAGATGGAGACATCGGACCATGACCAAATAAGAAGGCATTTAAAGCATCAGACCAAAAGTATGAAGCAGAAATCAGGAGAGGATCGTTCCGTTTCATGTCTGCTAAAGAAAGAGTAATACATTGCCCGATGTTCTGGGAATCCCAAACAAGGCGTTTACTACTGTTCATTCTCATGTACCAGTTCTTCCAACCAAGAACTAAGGTGGGCCAAGATCTAAATGGGTTTTGCCAATCAGGAGAATTTTCCGATAAAGATTTAAAGGGAATGCGATGAATTTCTAAGTTGATGAAGTCAAGGGGATCCTTGTTTCCTGTGGTCCCTAAAAAGAAAAATCCTGAGGAGACCTTTGAAGGAATGATGATATCAGTCTGGTTCGCCTAAAGTAAAAAGCGAAGAAGAAGGTCTGAGAGATTCAAATCTGCGAGCGAATGTTTAAGGATGTGAAGTTGGTGATTTCTCTTACCTGGGGGGCAGATGAACTGGAAGCCATTTTTAGCCTGCGCAAAGGAAGATTTGGAGATCACCAGATGTACGCCGTCGGAAAGAATTCGCCAGGGAAAGCTCGTTCAAGAAGGCAATGGTGAAGGGGGAACGGCGGCTAAAGGAAGACGAGAGGTGAAGTATTTATAGGCTTTGCCCGCAGGGGTAAATGATGAATTTCGCGTCGTCGGATGAAAATCAGGGTTCCGTGCGAAATGGTAACTAATCGAAGGGATCCGAGAATTTCGGGACAATATGGACATCTTATCCCGAAACTGGGGGGCATGTGTTGATGGTGTTTTTTGACACGTGATTAGAGCCGGCGCCTGGGGGAGATTTGATAAGAGATTGAACCTAGATCGAAGGTGAAGTTCGAGTCCGAATCGGATCGGAGATAGATTCAAGACTTCAGAATCGGATCGGAATCAGAGAAGGCGTCGTGAGTTTTGGGCTGGAATGGGCCATAATGGGCTGACCTTTTTATTGTTATTTAGAGTCTTAGTCAAAGTGGTTTCTTTCTTTTTCGTTAAGTTTGTTCATGTCATGATCGACTAGGAGTCTGTAATTACAGGGTATAAATATAAACCCTGAGGGTCGTGAAGAGGTTACCAACACATCAATATACAAACTTTTACTACTTGCATTTACTACTCCAATTTATTTACAAGTCGGCGACTTCGTCAAGCTTTTTCTTTTTCAACAAGTTCTCCTGGCTAGTCGAGGCGATCCAGATCTCCAAGGCTTGCTCGTGAGTTCCGCTTTTACTGAGTAATATCTAAGCTTTAGCATCGGGCGTATCGCTGTTGCTCCGTTTAGATTTATTCGACAGTTATGGTACTTGCTAGATCTACAAGTTTTTTCTTGTCGTTTTAGTTTTTACCACCATCTATCCAGCTTAGAATTTTGTATAATTGGCTCTGTCAAAGGCATAATCTTGAGATTTATCTGATAGCTGATTATTATTGTTCTAAGTGTTGTTTTACTAAGCTATATTGGATCGCTTCACGGTTGTCTTATATTGCTTAGTCATCAATCGGCTTTTTGCTGTTTGATCTATCGGAATCGGCTCCCTGTGCTGTTTCTTTATATATCGGAATCGGTCTTATCATATTCGATTTCACTAACAAGAGAATCGGCTCTTCAGCTGTTTCTTAACGTCCGATTTTATCCTTGTCAATCAACAGGTCAGATTGACTGGCACGCCCCGGTTTTCAAGGCCACGCCGTTGCTCGTGTGTTAGCGCATCTGTCTCCGCCTGATTTTTGCGTCAATAGTATGGTTTTCACATTTTCAAACTCAACGGGCTAAAAGTTATTCATGAGTTATAATCCTAACGTTTGACTAAAATCATGTCCAAAATTACTTCTATTTCCTATAGGGGGAGGAGTATCTATTTTAAAACTTTTTTTTAGAAATGGCTATCTATTTTATAACTAATGTTGCATCTCTTATACACGAGGAACCAAAAGTCAATTCCATAAGCTTTCTCTGCATTTGCTTACGGCATGTATACATGTTCGACATTCTCTAACCCATTACATCTGTGCATACTCGTTTCGTATATCCGTTTAGTCATACTAGTAGGTTGGCACCTGATAATAAAAAGAGCCTAGAATAAAAGATTGTGATTTAAAAAGAAACAAAATATGCCTCCGTTACATTCAGCTCAAACTCACTCACTTCAAGGCTTTTTCTGTAGACTATGAAGGACCAATCATATAAAGTACATGTAGATTTGTTCTAAAACTTCTTTTGTAATTTTTGGTTTCGGGAGAACCGTGGAATATGCAATCTTAAGTATATTGATGAATAACTTGAAGGGGTGTCTTGAAACTCTAGGTGTGATTTACCGGAGAATGTTTTGAGCTCTTCCATAAACAAGTTCAGAACCATTACATTGAGTTTAAATTCCCACATAAAAGGTACCAGTACAATATAGATGAAAGGATACGAGACATAATTTTTTTATACTTTAACATTCAAGTTTAAAAAACTTAGTTCCGCAATTGATGTCCAGAGAGAATTATTTCAGATAGCAAATTCTTTTAGCATTAGTATTTTATCTAATCCTTACTGAACCAAATTTAATCATGTATGTGCATTCTCAGACTATTTGTCATCGTCCTATTTTTGCCAGTTAAATGAGCTGAGCTGAGCTTCATGGCCTCACGGTAGTGCTAACCCTTGCAACGTAATCAAGTCCTCAGCTTCGCCTCCTTTGAGGAGTGACCTGCAAGGAGCAACAACACACTCAACTAATCATGAAATCAATTGCAATTGGTCCATTGTTTGGAACCAAAGGAAAAAAAACGCCCAAAGTACTCAAATGAAAATGACAGATTCTGTTTTATTCCCAAGGTATGCATGTTTGCTTCCTATCACATCACAAATAAGTATGAGACACAAATCTATAATTGAGACCTGACCACTTGACCCTCCAAACAGAACCTTGAGCTGTGCGCAAAGAAAGTATCTTAGCAGTTAGCACCAGCCATAGTCTATAATCCAGATGATCCATGCACCAAGGACAATGAAATTAATATGAACAATTGAACATACATTTTTTAATACATTCTAAACCCTGGAAACACCTAATCCAAAGGAAACAAGGCTAAAGGAGTAAAAATGTGCCACATGATTTAAAAAAACTACAAATAGTAGCTCATATTTTTAAAGAAAATTTAAAAATTATTTAATTAATTCATGCTTCGTATATTCATATAACACAACACTACAGAAAAATTGACCTTTAGTACCGGTCACAGGACGGGTTAGTACCGGTCGCTGTGGCCGGTACTAAAGGTCTGGTACTAACGTGGCGCACGTTAGTACCGGTCGCAGCTAGCCGGTACTAACGTGCGCCGGTTAGTACCGGCTGGTATACAAGCCGGTACTAACCCGCCACACCCAGCACGGGGCCTGACGGGCGGTTTAGTACCGGCCGGTAATACCAGCCAGTACTAACCTCTTTTTTTCGTTTATTTATTTCTTTTCTATTCTTTTTGGTTTTATGCGTATTTGCATGCGTATTTATACCGAATCCGACTATACGTACCTGTACTACTGCATTGCACGTATTTATATTACGCTGATATCGCATTACTATTATATACATATATATACATACATACATCTATAAAGTTTACTACTAATACTTGAAAGATCCAACAAAATAAATGTTTTATTCTAGATATTACAAAATACACTTGTATGCCAGCCTCGACATCAGCTGTTGCGATGCTTCCGTAGGGATCGCCATAGAATTCTTCGTTTTTTATCGATGACTTCATCGAGCAGGAATCTGCACGTAGATTCTTGAATTGCCCTGACCCGAGAGACTTCGATGAGATCTTCTTTCATGGACCATTTCTGTAACATTTAAAAAAAATAATTTTAGAAAATTACATATTAGAACGAAACAATAATTACTCTAAACATTTCTAGATATAAACGTGAGAATAAAACAATAATAAATTAAACTTAATTAGCAGAATTGATTGTGCTCACGTACCGCAAATGCTTCTGCCGACATTTGTCCCTTTTCACTTACGAAGTTATCGATCCACTCGCATACGTAGTAACCACACAAGTTGTTACCTTTTTCCTGTCTCATGCACTATAGGGAAATGAGTTATGTCATAGAATAATTAAATGTTTATTTCAAATGACAAAAGAGGTAAGAATCTATTCATACCATTTGGTCACTCCTAAATCGAAGAGGGTCGACTTTTATTTTTAAGTGTTTTTCGAAGAAGCGAGCCCACGCCTTGTTGATCAGGTTGATGAGGTTTTCGTACATGGATCTATCTTGCCTCGACGAGTCATAGATCCAGACCGTGTGGGTTTCCATCTCAATAGCAAAGAGTATCCAGTGAAAGCTGTTCATATACATTCACAAAACCAACCAATTAATGTTGATTATAATAGTTATTAACTAGCATTATTCTGATGGTATTGAAAAAGTGATGAAAGACTCACTGATGATTGTATGGCAACAGAATGAATGGACACATGATTTGCTTACGTAGGCCTCTATATATAATGTCGACCACTTGACAAGAACGTGATGCGACGGTTTCCTCGTGTATAACATCGGGGTCCAGGAAACCGATGTTATGGAAGTTTCTTTGGCGGGCAATTTTAATTTTTTGCCTACAGAAAAATAAAACCACAAAATCAATTAAGGATTAGTCAACAAACAAGGAACGATTAAAAATAAAATAATAAGACGAGCAGAAACACTTACATGCACCATACACTCATGAGGCACTTGTGAAGGGCATCTTGATGGTACAAATCATAAAGTGCCTCAAACTGGACCTATACCTGACCATTTCCCCGCCAAAAATGATCATCTCTTATCTGAGCTGGGAACGCCAAGATTCCGTTTTTAGAATGGACCATATACCACTTGTGTAACGAGGCCATTCTCGTTTGTAGATACGGTAATAACTCTGGCCATATGAGAGGCTCACCTAGTACAAACTTCTTTCGACCTTTTTTTCTAGTACGGCATTTCCTAACAACTGCTTTGTCAAATCCGTTAGAATTATCATCCCAGCCATGGTCATCGGATCTGTTGATTCATTTGGACGTTCCTCGTTCCGCACTACCAACGGAGCGATCGATTGTTGTGATTGTTCTCCGAGCTGGGGAATCGGTTTTACATTTCTTTTTAGGTTCTTAGGGTTGGCGTGGAACTTTTTGATCTGCCGATCATAATCAGATTCTTTTTGTTTCTCCCTTGGCGTGGTCGTCTCTTTCATGAAGTATGCTTTCCCAATTGGATCTATTTCTAACTTATTTTTCAAAGCCATCCTCTTCTCCTTTTGTGCATCGAAGAAGGCTCGAACTGGGTCAACTTCCTCTTCCATGTCCACAACCTTCTCTTTCTTCTTGCTCTGCCACTTAGAAGGTGGCTGGCCCGAAGGTATCGTGTGTGCCTTCCTCCCTCGCTGTTCTGCGGCTTGTGATGGCGGGGTTGGCTCACTGTGCGCTGCTGCTGATGGCGGGGCTGGGTCGCTGTGTGCTGCTGGTGATGGCGGGGCTGGGTCGTTGTGTGCTGCTGGTGACGACGGATCCATGCTGGGGTCCCATGCAGCCGGTGGAGAAGGTGGACCACCACTTTGATTCCTGTCAGCTGAAGTTGGTGATCTTTGTCTGGAGCTCTGAGGGGAACCTGTGGCGCCTTGCACCAATCTTATATCATGTTTTGGCCAAGTGACCCATGTGCTTACGGCATGTTGTAGCTCTGTTTCTTCTGGACCTAACGGGATTGGGAGCTCCACATCATCCCAGCCATCTTTCACCCGATCAATCTGGACTTTGGCGTATCCTTTAGGAATCGGCCGGCAATGCAATATCTCCCCTTGTACGGGTAGTTCTGCTAAACCCTCAGCACAAACTTTGAGCTTTTTCCCAACAGGATACAGAAGCTCACATTTGGTACTCACCGTGATGGAATCAACGGGGTACAAACGTGGTTGCTCTGTGTCACCGACACTGCTACGACGCTGGGAGTCAGGACTGATGTCCAAGTTGGGAGCTGGTTGTACTGAGCGTTGGCTTACTACTGCCTCAAGAGAAGCTATCCGCTCTTCTAGAGCACGGAAATTCTCTGCCGCCGCTGCCTTGCTTCTGCATCTGCTTCGGTACGATTCAAGATCTTCAGCAAAGCCATGTTTCCATGGAACTATGCCCATGCCTCGGGTCCGTCCAGTGTGTTCTAGATTTCCAAGAGCGTAAGTCAGCTCGTCTTTCTCTCTGTTTGGCCGGAAAGTTCCATCTTCCACACGCCTCATTGCCTCTTGGAGTCTTTGGGTAGCCTCTCGTAGTGCATCGCTAGTCACAAACAACCCAGTATCCGGGTCTAGTGTGCCTCCATGAGCATAGAAGTAATATCTTGCTTGTTTGGGCCAACACAAGGTCTGCGGTACGATCCCCTTTTCA
This sequence comes from Urochloa ruziziensis, assembly GCA_015476505.1. Taxonomy (NCBI): domain Eukaryota; kingdom Viridiplantae; phylum Streptophyta; class Magnoliopsida; order Poales; family Poaceae; genus Urochloa; species Urochloa ruziziensis. The sequence goes on along the minus strand of CM027125.1, from coordinate 7,953,555 downwards.
ATTAGACCTGCCTCCATCCTTTCCCATTTCGGAATCGCAACCGCATAAGCGCCAGGCCCTAGATTATGGCTGCTTGTCCTTTTTCTTGAATTTTCTTTGGCTTGTTGTGATCGTGCCTCACTGTCTGCCGACATCTTATTCTGCACGAATTCATTCCACCAGAGTCGTTGCTTCTTGTAATGTTTCTCGAAATCTGGAGTAAGATCCTTTTTGACAAACTCTCGAACCAACTTCTTCTTCAAGGTCTTGAATTGAATAGCCATCTTCTGAAAAGCCCATTTCATCACTTTATCTTCTTTTCCCTCCGAAAAGAAGAAATGATCATTTATCTCTTTTCATAACATAGCTTTCTCTGAAAGTGGAACAATATCTTCTTCATTGTCACTTGATTTCGTTCTCTTCCATAGCCTATACTTTATGGGCACGTTTTCCCTCACAAGAGCGCCCACTTGATTTACAAATGTTGTCTTGACGCCAGGAGGGTGTGTCGGCTCGCCGTTATCAGCCACTGCCGTGATGGTCGTATGACCTTCCATCTTCCTCTTAGATCCACGTTTCCGTTTTTTCTTCATCGATTTTGCTGTTTGCAAAAATATATATCAACTAATTAATACATGTAAAAATAATATTTAATGTATGTACATAGATAGAATCAAATTTGTCTTACCACGGCTTCCTCAGCATTTTCTTGATTTTCCTCCTCATCACTACCTTGCTCATGATTACTATCTTCCTCCTGATGACTATCTCCCTTCACATCAGAATTCAAGTTCAAATACTGCCTGCCATCGTCCTCAGGTCCTTCTTCATTCTCAATGGGAGGTACGTACGAGCCAGCGCCACATCGAATGATCTCATGCATGTAGTCTTCGTTGTTATTGAAAGGATCCATTTTCACTGACAATAAAAAATATTAATCTCAAACATTGTCTAGTATTTTCCACTAATTTTCTAGCATTTCTTACTATTTTCTAGCATTTTCTACTATATGCTAATATTTTTATATTAATTACATGAAAAGAAAAATGAAAAAAGCGCTGACGTCAGCACTGTGAAGTACTGGCCACGTTACATGTCCAAACATTGTCTAGTATCTTCCACTAATTTTCAAACATTTCCTACTATTTTCTAGCATTTTCTACTATTTTCTAATATTTTTATATTAATTACATAAAAAAATGAAAAAAAGCGCGGACGTTAGCATTGTGAAGTGCTGACGTCAGCGCTGGGCACGTTACATGTCCAAACATTATCTAGTTTTTCCACTAATTTTCTAGCATTTCCTACTATTTTCTAGCATTTCATACTATTTTCTAGGATTTTCCACTAATATACAAATATCTATTCCTATTTTCTAGCATTTTCCACTATTTTTCTACTATTTACTTCTATTTTCTACTATTTTTCTAATATTTACTTCTATTTTCTAACATTTTCCACTATTTTCACTAATTTTTATTATTGTTTATACTAATAACAGAAAAAAGTGCTGACGTACATACGACAGATCGTGAGCGGCGGCGCGGCGACAGGCCGGGGCGGCGGGCCGGGCGGATGCTGGGGGGAGGTGCGGTGCCGCGGCGACGGCGGGGACGAGGAGGTCGAGCTCGGGCGGCGCGCGGCGTGTGGCGTTGATCGGCGGGCCAGCGGCGCCGAGGTCGGGACGGCGGCGTGAGGGGGCCGGCGCGAGGACGACGAGAATGGGGGAGCGGCGTGAGGGTGCCGGGTCGACGTACGGCGGCGTGAGGAGGCTCGCGGCCAAGCGGCGCCGATGTGGGGACGACGGGGCGCGGCGGCGGCCGGGAGCCGGGGGCGGCGCGGTGGTCGGGATCCACGCGGGACGACCGGGCGGCGCGGCCGGGATCAACGTGACTCCGCGCGGGGGAGTGGGCGGTCGACGGCGGGGATGACGGCCGGTGGCAGGGGCAGCGGACGGCGCGGGGATGGGTGGGCGGCCGGCGGCGGGGACGAGGATCGGCGCGGGGGAGAGGCGAAAATTTTGCTAAGTGTTGAGGAGGAAGAGGGAGGGGGTTTTATTAGGGGGCACGTTAGTACCGGCCGGTCTCTCCAGCCAGTACTAACTTGGCACGGGGACAGGTTAGTACCGTCTAGGGAGGCCAGCCGATACTAATCTGCACAACTTAGTACCGGATAGTCCCGAGCCGGTACTAACCTGCCACGCAGCGCGGGAATCGAAAATTATGGAGGCAGGTTAGTACCGGCTGGTACCACAGACCGGTACTAACTTGTCTCGCCCATTTTCTCTTCTTTTTCATTTTTCTTTTTATAAAATTATGTTTATACTTATTTTATGCTACATAATTAGCACAATAAAGTAAAAATTAGAGAATTAAATTTGTTAGCATATGTTAATTATAGACACACAACAAAAACATTAATTAGCACAATAAGTACCTTTAGCAATTAGTAGCAATTATGTGTAACTAATAGGGTATATATGTGGTTATATTTGTGTTATTCGTAATAAATAGAAAACATCTCATTTTAACCATGCAAAAATACACAACACTATTATCAGTAATATTCTATACAATGATTTATCAATTTAAAGAAAACTTTGTTACTTGTTTGTAATTTACTGTTTCAACGATCCTAGTAATTCGAAATTAATGGAAGTAAAAAATATTTCTACCATGCAAAAATATAATATTGTATTTTGATGATATTGTGTCCCTATTGCACGAACAATATCAAGAATTGAGACAAATATGGCACAGTTCTTACATTATTACACAACTTAGAACTACTCATCATTATCTATTACATTGTGGATAATCTTTCTTTTGATGAAAGTTCCTTGGACGTGATCGCGACGTAAGTAAGGCGTGTCCTCTTTAGATAAGAGGATGCTGGGGTCAACATCAACTGAAAATGGAGGACCATCATTGATCTGGTCATAATCTTCTGACTTGTCTGAAATATCCTCAACTCCAACAACTTTTCTTTTAGCTTGAAGAACTATGTGCCGTTTCGGCTCATCTTCTGACTTATTTTCAGGCTTGTTTTGTGACTTACCAGTGGTTTTTTTCTTCTGTTTGCTTGACATGTCCTTCACATAGAACACTTGTGTCACATCTTTGGCTAGAAAGAATGGATCATCTTTATATCCAGTTTTCAGAAGGTCCACTGTGGTCATCCCATACCGGTCCTTGATTACGGCTCCTCCAGCCACCCATTGGCAATGAAAACATAGGCACGACTATGGGTCCATATTCAAGCTTCCATATCTTCTCTATGACACCATAGTAGTTGTCCTTTTTCTCAATACTGTTTCCTACACACATACGAACACCACTATTTTGGTTGGTACTTTTTTGTCTTGAGCTGTTGTGTAAAATGTATACCCATTGATTTCGTACCCTTGGTATCGATGGACTGTGTTCGATGGTCCTCTAGCCAGCCACTTAACTTCTTGATCAACTGTGTCATTCCCCAATAATTTTCTCCTGAACCAGTCTTCAATAGTTTTTATATGTTGCCGTGTAATCCAACCAAGATTTTTCTCCGGATTTGCAGACCGTAAAATATTCATGTGCTCGTCAATATACGGAGCCACCTTGGATGAATTCATAAGAATCGTGAAGTTTGCTTTGCTGATTTCACTATATGGGATGTCCATAACAGATTTCTTTCCCAGTGTGCCTTTTCCCTTTAGTCGCCCCTCATGGTGTGAAACCGGGAGCCCAATCGGATCGAGGTCAGGAATAAAGTCAACGCAAAAGTCAATGACCTCCTCTATTACGTAGCCCTTGGCAATGCATCCTTCTGGCTGTGAACGGTTGCGAACGTACTTCTTGAAGACTCCCATGAACCTCTCAAAAGGAAACATATTGTGTAGAAAAACATGACCCAAGATAGTAATTTCATTCACAATATGAACCAGCAGGTGTGTCATTATGTTGAAGAAGGAAGGTGGGAAGATCATCTCGAAGCTTACAAGGCATTCAACAATGTCTTTCTGTAGCTTTATCAGATTCTTTGGATTTATGGCCTTCTGTGAAATTTCATTCATGAACGCACAAAGATTTACGATTGCCAACCTTACATTCTCCGGTAGAACACCCCTCAGTACAACAGGAAGTAATTGTGTCATCAGGACGTGGCAGTCATGGGACTTCAAGTTTAGGATTTTCTTCTCCTTCACGTTTATTATGCCTTGTATATTCGAGGAGTATCCTGTCGGGGTCTTGATACTGTTCAAGCAAGCAAACATACTTTCCTTCTCCTCTTTGCTGAGACTGTAGCTGGCTGGATTCAAATAGTGACGTCCTTTGTCTCTCTTTTCGGATTCCAAGCCTTGTCGTTGTGTCAGCTCATGCATGTCGCGTCTTGCTGCCATTGTGTCTTTAGACTTCTTACCATGCACTCCTAGGAAGCCTAGTATGTTCACGCAAAGATTCTTTGACAGATGCATCACATCAATTGCGCTGCGAACCTGTAAGACTTGCCAATAAGGTAGGTTCCAAAATATAGACTTTTTCTTCCACATTGGAGCATGTCCATGGTCATCCTTAGGAACAGGTTGGCTACCGTGACCCTTTCCAAATACCATCTTCACATCCTTGATCATCGAAAATACACGCTTTCCATTACGAAACAAAGGCTTAGGACGAGTTTCGGACTGTCCTTGAAAATGTTTCCTTCTTTTCTTAGGGGATGATCAGCAGGAAGGAATCGGCGATGACCCATGTATATGCATTTCTTAGAATGTTTCAAGTAAACGCTATCTGTTTCTTCTAGACAGTGGGTGCAGACGCAGTATCCCATGTTCGATTGTCCCGACAGTTTTGCAAGTGTAAGGCAATCATTGATGGTTACGAAAAGCAAAGCTCGGAGGTCGAAAGATTCCTGTTTATACTCATCCCAAACTTGTATGCCTTCTTCCTTCCATAGCAGTAAGGGATCATCAATCAAGGGTTGCAGGAACACATCAATGTCATTGCCAGGTTCTTTTGGCCCTTCTATAAGCAACGGCATCATGATGAACTTCCGCTTCATGCACAACCAAGGAGGAAGGTTGTAGATACATAGCAGCACTGGCCATGTACTATGACTGCAGCCAAACTCACCGAACGGATTCATCCCATCAGTACTAAGACCAAATCTTATGTTCCTTGGTGCCACCGCATCAACTTAGCGTTATCTTTGTTCTTGAACAAGCGTTTCAGACGTGATATTATAGGGAAGTACCACAACAACTTTGCAGGAACTCTCTTCTTGACTGACTGCCCGTCAACATCACTTGGATCGTCTGTAACACCCAAAAATCCATCACAAAAGTTATTCAAAAAGTTAAAAAATATAATAATTGTTTTAGGATAATCTTGTGTTTGATGCATCCATGCTGCTGCATTTATTTTTGAGTGGTTCGAATTCAAATTTGGTTGAATTCGAATTTAGTTTAAGTGTTGTTTTGGTTAAACTTCAGCAAGTCCACTTTTGCTCCCTGATCTCCTCGGCCCGCTCAGCTTTCCCCCCTTCTTCTCCTGGCAGCCCAGCCAGCAGCACCGCGGCCCGCTACCACGCGCTCGGCCCGCTTCCAGCCGGCCCAGCTCGGCCGCGCCAGCCGCGTTGAAGGCGCCCCAAACCCCTTTCCGCTTTCCCTTCGCGCGCGCGCCCCGCAGCCGCTTGGGCTTTTTCCGCCTTCACCCCGTGCCGCTGACAGCCGGGCCCCGTGTGTCATCTTCCTCCTTCGCCCGCGCCGCTCAACGGCCGCGCCGCCGCAACCCCTCCGCCTTCACCGCGCCGCGTTACTCCCCCGGCTGCGCCGCGCCGCACCAGTAACCGCCGCCTCCTCCCCTCCTCAAACCCGTAACGGCCGCCCCCCTTCAAGGCCCCCACTCGCGCGCGCCATTAATGGCCGCCGAGCTCCCCCTCGCTGGCCGTCCCTTTTCCCCTCCCCTCGCGTCGCCCCCGCTCCCCTCCTCACTCTATAAGTACCCCCCACACCTCCGCCGAGCCTCCTAGCCACTTCCCCGCCCAAAATTGCCACCCAAAGCCGCCGGCTGAAGCTCGCCGGAGTCCACCGCCGCCCGCGCTCCTCCTCTTCAAGGGTAAGCCGCCGCCGCCGCTCCAACCCCGGTGAGAACCTCCTCAACTTCTTCCCCGTCGCCCTAGCTCCCTCCAGGGCCAAACCGCGTCGCGAATCGAGCCCCCTAGCTCGCGGCCGCATCTTCTCCGGCGAAGCGCCGCCGCCTCCGCTGCCGCGCGTCGTCGCCCCCGCCGCCAGCGCGCCGCCGCACCCCGCCGGGCGAATCTCAGCCGCCCGCTCTCGATCCAACGGCCCGGATCAAAGCCGACCCGGGTCAATACTGGTCAACCAGCCTGTGCCCAGGCTCTTTTGCAAAAGAGCCCCTGGGTTTTCTGGTATTTGCAGCGCCATCCAACCCAGTGCAAAAATAATTAGAAAAGAACCCCTGGTTCTTCCGTTTTAGTCCCTGTCTTTCTGTTAAATCTTGTCAGCCACCCTAGCTTAGTTCTTTTGCTCGTTAGCCCTCCAGGTTTTATGAAATTAGAGTTTAGCCCTCAGTTTTTCTCAGTTTAGCCCCTGGAAACTAAGTTTTCTTACCAGCAGGTCCCTAAAACCTTGTTTAGCTCATATCTTAGCCGTTTTAACTCTGTTTTGAGCGATTCTTGCGCTCACGGATTCGTCTCTGCGTAACGAACAGTTTTATGTGCTTGTTTTGTTCTGTTTATTATTTTTGGTGTACTGTTCTTTTATTTATTTGTATTGCTTATGTGTTCGTGTAGAGAACGTAAACTTCGAAGAAGGGCAAGAGTAGCATTTTGAGGAGGACCAACAACAGTTTGCAGAGGAAGGCAAGTGGCTTCCCCCCCCCCTCATATTCCTTTTATAACCCAGAAATGTCATATAGCTCTGACTTTGGCAATTAACCAAGTGAATTTAGTGCTTTATAATCTTACCTGAAAAGGGCAAGAGGGGTGGCATCGACGGGGTATAGCCCGGTCCTCTTGGGGTAGCAGCCTTTGTTAAGGTGCTGACCATTAGGGAGGGTTATGCTCTGCGGTGACTAGAAACCTTAGCGGATTATTTTGTACTAAGTATATTTGGCAAAAACCTCAATGTGAATCCCTAGCCATTCACCTCGGAAGTGTCTAAGGGCCTTGCAAACCCGGGTGACATGGGAAACACTACTTATGGTGAAAGTGTACAACCTCCGCAGAGTGTTTAAAACTGATATATCAGCCGTGCTCACGGTTAAGAGCGGCTTGGACCCTCACATGATAATTAAACTGGAAGATGAAAATAAATTGTGGTTTCTTTGGTTCTGAGATGCTATGGTTTTCTTTATCTTTAAGGGGTTGGTATAAACTTGTACCTAGTAAATAGGCGCTTGCTAATAAAATATGACCAACTAAAAATGCTAAACGCCATAAACCTTAGCCTTTCCTTGGAAACTTTGCATTTTCCCCCACATGCTGAGTACCAACCATAAGTGTACTCACCCTTGCTCCAACTGCTGTTCAGAAGATTCGGATGTTGAGGGTTTCTTCGATGACTTTGAGGATTTCTAAGGCAGGCGTTCACCAGTCAAGTGCTGTGGGAGAAGTCCGCTGCAGTTTACGCTTTAAGTTATCGTTAAACGTTTAAAGACCTTCGAGTCTTCCGTGAGAGTGTAATAAAGTACTTTATCTATCCTTACGTTTTGAACATTGTCTTATGATATTTTCACTGATGACGTCAACATATGTGTGTAAATGGATCCTGGCGCACATATGCTATGCATTCGGTTTTGTCCTCAAAATCGGGTGTGACAGAAGTGGTATCAGAGCTGTGTTGACTGCAGGACGCTAGCCTAGATAGAAATGGTCGAATAAGGATTCATGATCTAGCAAGCCATTCAGCTCCAAAAACACTTCCTTATTCCCGCGTAAAAATCTATTTTATTTTGATTTATTTGTATCTCTTATTTCAACATATTTCTGAGTTTGTTTCTTAATCTGTCAGATGGCCAGGACTAAGCAGACTGCTCGCAAGAGTACCGGAGGACGTCAGGTTCGCATCGCCCCTCCTCAGCCAGCTCCTCCTGTTTCCCCCATGGAGGAGGAACCAGCGGAGATGTACTTCTACGTCGAGTTGGAGGATGGTCGCATTATGGAGATGGGACCGGACGAACAGCTGGTGACCCCCGTCGCTTCACCAGCACCAACTCCAGCATCACCCGTGCCAATAGAGGAAGAGGCACCAACACCACCTGCGGCTCCTGGTCCAGATGTCCCCGCACCTGCTGCCACGGGAGGAGATCCCGATGACTCTGGAGACGATACTGAAGATGATAGCGAAGATGAAGAAGAAGATGAAGATGAAGACGGAGATGGTGAAGGTGACTCCGATAATGAGGACGACAACAACAACGACAACAACAACAACGACGCCCCCGACAACAACAATGAGGCTAATGGCAATCAAGGTGATGATCAGCAGCAGATGGAGGCGACTTGCGAGGTTATCACCTCGACAGATGAGCATGGCTACCTCTCCACTCTGCTCGAGGACGTGCTGCATGAGTTGGGCAGCACCGTGAGGCCGCTCTATGTTACCCAGCGCGTCTCCGACCCCGCAGTCGACGACTACTACTTCACCCGCGTCCACATCCGGGAGCGCATGGAGACTTCAGGAGGCTTCAGGTCTCGTTCGATGCACGACTCCAACACGCCCCATGGTACCTACGCCGCTTCCATCAGCGAAGCCGCCAGGAGGGCCTTATGGTCCATCCGCTACGAGCATCGTCTACAGCTGAGCATCACCGAGTTCCGTCACCTTCCTCGTCGTCCCAGGGGCACCGAACAAATGAACATGATGATGGGAGAAGCTGAAGAAGACCGCATCAACATCCTCACTCGCGTGACTGCTGCTTTGAACATACTCATGACCAGCTGTTGAAGGCCAACGCCAGGATTGCGCAGCTGGAGGCGCAACTTGCCGGACAAGAGCCATCTGAGAGCGCAGAGGAGGAGATCCCTTGCCCCGCTGCTTCACCACCCCGCAAGAGGCTTCGCTATGGCACTCCTGGTTCTATCACTGGCTTCCTAGGCTAGGCTCCTAGCTTAGTTTTAATTAAGTTATCTCGTTAGAACCGTTCCTGCGAGGACGTGCGGTGTTGCAATGTTTGCTGTTTGGACAAATGGTTGATTTGGAGTTTCGTTACGATTGAGATGTTTTGTGGTGTGATGGCTGCAAATGCATCATCAAATAAAATAGGTTAAGTCTCTTAAGTTTAAATCTTAGCCCCTTTTCTTTCATCTTTCAAGCACAATGCAATTCTGTTCACGTCATCTCTCAGACACAGCAGCACTGTTTGATTTTTAACCGAAGCTTCAGAACTCCGATCGACATGAAACCAATTGGGTTGGATTGAGGATTTAATAAGTTATTTCCTGGTAAAATATCGTGATTTTAGGACTCTCAGTTCGTGAGTTATGCACCCGTCTTTACAGAAATGAGAATCTGTCATAACAGCCTGACACAGTTAGCTTCTTTATTTTATATCTCGAGCTACAGACATTGGATGGAGGTGATTCAACGTGGGTTAGTTTCAGAATTTTATTAACTAACTCCTGGTAAAAATACACGATTTTTAGATATACTATCTAAGAGTTACAACTGATTTAGCAAGGAAGACAGAATCTGTACAATCTGAACATTTGTCAATCTTTCAATCTTTGATTACTTATGATACTTTACTCCTTTGTCTACACCGATCTGAGTCTTATGTTCCTAACAAATCAGATGGTGAACACCAGGTCTGGAGGAGGACAGGACGTTCCAAGTCAAAGGCGTGCACATATAATCAACCAGCAGATCCCGGCACTGCCGCCTCCACCGAATCATCAAGCACCGCCTCCCCAACCGGATCCAGCCATGGAACAGTTCTTCGCAAACCAGACAGCACTGTTGCAGAACCTCACCGCTGTTGTTCAAAATTTGCAAGCTCAACAGAACCAACCGCCACCAAATGCACCACCACCGCCACCACCGCCCAGGGACAAGCACCAGGAATTTATGAGTCATCACCCTCCTACTTATTCTCACTCATCTGATCCATTGGATGCTGATGATTGGCTAAAGATCATCACCAAGAAGCTGGAACAGACACAATGCACCGATCGTGAGAAGGTTCTGTATGCATCAGGTCGTTTGGAAGGATCCGCATCTGACTGGTGGGATGCTTTCACCACTGCACATGAGACTCCCGACACCATCACTTGGGAAGAGTTCAGAACTGGTTTCCGTACACACCATATTCCAGCTGGTGTGATGAAGCTCAAACAGAGGGAATTTCTAGCATTGACTCAGGGTAATATGACTGTTAGTGAGTACCGGGATAAATTCACTCAACTATCTCGCTACTCCCCTAATGAAGTTGACACTGATGAAAAGAGGCAGGAGCGTTTCCTGAATGGTCTGATAGGCCCGCTCAACTACCAACTGCAAAGCCACACCTTTCCAAACTTCCAGATGCTGCTAGACAAGGCCATTGGTTTGGAGAGCAAGCACAAAGAGCTTGGTGAGCAAAAGCGAAAGTTTAAGTCTCAGGGGCAATTTAGTGGCAATAGCCGCCCTAGCTACAACTCACCGCAGGGGTTTCAGAATCGCTTCGGAGGACACAGTGGAAGCTATCAGCAAAATCAACAAGGGCAACGTTCTTCTCAGCAATTCCAGCGTTTCAACCAACAAGCACAATGCACTCCCAACCCGCAGCAGAACCGGTCAGGCAACGCCACAGGTGCACCTGCAAGGGCTAACAATCCAGTCACCCCCGTTCAACCAAATGGCTATTTCAAGTGTGGTGAAGTGGGGCATTATGCCAATAACTGCCCCAAACGCAATCCTCAGACTCCTCAGAATCAGAGAAGCAACGCCCCGAGGTCTGCTCAACTGTCTTCTCAAGGCAACAAGGGCCAACAGAACTTCGTACGTGGAAGAGTGAACCACGTGACTGCCGATACTGCCTAGGATGCTAATGATGTTGTGCTCGGTACGTTCCTCATCAACTCTGAACCTGTATCAGTTTTGTTTGATTCTGGAGCATCGCATTCGTTTATAACAATCAATTTGTGGCAAAGCATGACATCCCTAAACAACCTATGAGAAAGATGTTACTAGTTAATTCCTCGGGCGGCGAGATGAATGCTAGTCACCTATGCCCGCGGGTCAATCTTAAAATTTTGGGGATAGATTTTCCATCCGACCTAGTGGTCTTAAAATCCAGTGGTATTGATGTAATTCTAGGAATGGATTGGTTAGCGGCATATGAAGGAATTATTCAGTGTGCCAAAAAGTCCGTGTTACTAACCAGCCCTCAAGGGGACAATATTGAATTTGTTGCTACTGGCTCATCTAAGGAAGAGAGTACAGCCAATCGTCTAGAAGGAAAAGCGTTAGAAGATATCAAAATCGTCTGCAAATATCCAGATGTCTTTCCGGAAGACTTACCAGGTATGCCACCTGACCGCGATATTGAGTTCTCTATTGAGCTTATACCTGGCACTGCACCCATATCTAAAAGACCCTATAGAATGGATGTCAAAGATCTAGAAGAACTTAAGAAACAAATAGAAGAGTTCTTACGTAAGGGTTTTATCCGCCCTAGCTCGTCACCTTGGGGAGCGTCTGTTCTCTTCGTTGATAAAAAGGATGGCACCAGAAGGCTGTGTGTGGATTATAGAGCTCTCAACGATGTGACTATCAAAAACAAATATCCACTCCCTAGAATCGAGGATCTATTTGATCAAATGAGAGGTGCGAAAGTGTTCTCCAAAATTGATTTACGATCAGGCTACCACCAATTAAAAATCTGAGCAGAAGATATTCCGAAGACAGCATTCACTTCCAGATATGGTCTGTATGAGTTCCTTGTGATGTCCTTCGGGTTGACAAATGCGCCGGCATACTTCATGTATTTGATGAATAAGATTTTTATGGAATACCTTGACAAGTTTGTGGTAGTTTTCATTGATGACATCTTGGTGTTCTCTAAGAGTGAAGAAGAGCATGAGGAACACCTGAGATTGGTACTACAGAAGCTAAGGGAAAACCAATTGTATGCTAAATTTAGCAAGTGTGATTTTTGGTTGAAAGAGGTTTCCTTTCTTGGACATGTTATCACCGATGGTGGAATCATGGTAGACCCAGGTAAGGTTCAAGATGTGTTGAACTGGAATCCGCCTCAGAATGTGCCAGAAATCAGAAGCTTTCTTGGATTAGCAGGTTACTACCGTAGGTTTATTGAGGGATTCTCAAAAATCGTAAAACCCCTCACCTCGTTATTGGAAAAAGGAAAAGAATTCAAGTGGGATGCCGCATGTCAAGCTAGTTTTGAAGAACTGAAGAAAAGATTAACCACTGCTCCTGTGCTGATAATGCCTGATATCCACAAGGGGTTTGACGTTTACTGTGATGCTTCACGTCTAGGACTTGGATGTGTTTTGATGCAAGAAGGCAGAGTGGTAGCCTATGCCTCTAGACAATTGAGAAAACATGAGCAGAACTACCCTACGCATGATTTGGAGTTAGCTGCCGTAGTGCACGCATTAAAGATTTGGAGACATTACATGGTTGGTAACAAATTTCAGATCTTCACTGACCATAAGAGTTTGAAATACATCTTCACTCAAAAGGATCTTAATCTGAGACAACGCAGATGGCTAGAATTGATTAAAGATTATGATTTGAGTATTCAGTATCATCCTGGTAAAGCAAACATTGTAGCAGATGCTTTGAGTCGAAAAAGTCAAGCTAATACGACCATAGCCAGATTGATACCTCAAGAATTGTGTTGGGAAATGGAGCGACTTAACTTAGGGTTTCTTGCTCAAACCGAAGTCATGACCATGGAAATTGAGCCTACCCTCGAACAAGAAATAAGAAAGGGACAATTGACAGACGCCAAAGTCAAAGAAATTAAAACCTTGATTAGTTTTGGAAAAGCTCCAGATTTTACTGAAGATGACCAAGGGACTGTTTGGTTCAGAAAAAGAATTTGTGTACCCGATATTGACCATCTTCGTGAGCTCATATTGAAGGAAGCACATGATTCAGCCTATTCTATTCATCCAGGGAGTACTAAGATGTATCAGGATTTGAAAGATAAATACTGGTGGTATGGGTTAAAAAGAGATGTAGCTACACACGTTGCTTTGTGTGACGTATGCCAGAGAGTAAAGGCAGAACACCAAAGGCCAGCCGGTCTACTTCAACCCTTGAAAATACCTGAGTGGAAATGGGATGAAATTGGTATGGATTTTATTGTGGGGTTACCCCGCACTCGCGATGGCTACGACTCTATATGGGTTATTGTGGATAGGTTAACTAAGGTTGCTCACTTCATACCGGTCAAAACCACGCATACAGGGGCCAAGTTAGCAGAACTGTATATGTCAAGGATTGTGTGTTTACATGGTGTTCCAAAGAAGATAGTGTCTGATCGAGGCACCCAGTTCACGTCACGCTTCTGGCAAAAGTTACACGAATCAATGGATACAAAGCTTAATTTCAGTTCGGCGTATCATCCACAGACGGATGGTCAGACTGAAAGGATCAATCAAATCCTAGAGGATATGCTGAGAGCCTGTGCATTAAAGCATAGTGGCAGTTGGGATAAAAGTTTGCCGTATGCAGAATTCTCTTATAACAATAGTTATCAAGCTAGTCTCAAGATGGCTCCATTTGAAGCTCTATACGGGAGAAAATGTAGAACACCTTTGTATTGGAGTCAGACGGGAGAAAGTCAGGTTTTTGGACCAGAGATTCTTCAAGGGGCCGAGAAACAAGTCCAAATGATCCGAGACAATCTTAGAACTGCACAGTCCCGACAGAAGAGTTATGCTGACACACGAAGGAGAGAACTGACATTTGAAGTCGGAGATTACGTGTATCTCAAGGTTTCGCCTATCAGAGGTCTCCGAAGGTTCAAGGTTAAGGGAAAATTGTCACCACGTTATATTGGTCCTTTTCAAATCTTGGAAAGAAAGGGTGAAGTGGCATATCAACTAGAATTGCCTGCTCGATTGTCAGATGTACATGATGTGTTTCATATCTCTCAGTTGAAAAAGTGTTTGAGGGTACCCGAAGAACAATTACCTTTGGAAGAACTCAATGTGCAAGATGATTTGACCTATACAGAACATCCTATCAAGATATTAGAAACATCCGAAAGAGTCACTAGAAGTAAAGTGGTCAAAATGTGCAAAGTTCAGTGGAGTCACCACTCCGAGGATGAGGCTACTTGGGAGAGAGAAGATGAGCTTATCACAGAATTTCCTCAGCTGTTTCTCAATCCTTCTGAATCTCGAGGACGAGATTTTCTTTAAGGGGTTAGGATTTGTAACACCCAAAAATCCATCACAAAAGTTATTCAAAAAGTTTAAAAATAATAATAATTGTTTTAGGATCATCTTGTGTTTGATGCATCCATGCTGCTGCATTTATTTTTGAGTGGTTCGAATTCAAATTTGGTTGAATTCGAATTTAGTTTGAGTGTTGTTTTGCTTAAACTTCAGCAAGTCCGCTTTTGCTCCCTGATCTCCTCGGCCCGCTCAGCTTCCCCTCCCCCCTTCTTCTCCTAGCAGCCCAGCCAGCAGCACCGCGGCCCACTACCACGCGCTCGGCCCGCTTCCAGCCGGCCCAGCTCGGCCGCGCCAGCCGCGCCCACCGCGTCGAAGGCGCCCCGCCCCCCTTTCCGCTTTCCCTTCGCGCACGCGCCCCGCAGCCGCTTGGGCTTTTTCCGCCTTCATCCCGCGCCGCTGACAGCCGGGCCCCGCGTGTCATCTTCCTCCTCCGCCCGCGCCGCTCAACGGCCGCGCCACCGCAACCCCTCCGCCTTCACCGCGCCGCGTTACTCCCCCGTCTGCGCCGCGCCACACCAGTAACCGCCGCCTCCTCCCCTCCTCAAACCCGTAACGGCCGCCCCCCTTCAAGGCCCCCACTCGCGCGCGCCATTAATGGCCGCCGAGCTCCCCCTCGCCGGCCGTCCCTTTTCCCCTCTCCTCGCGTCGCCCCCGCTCCCCTCCTCACTCCATAAGTACCCCCCACACCTCCGCCGAGCCTCCTAGCCACTTCCCCGCCCAAAATCGCCACCCAAAGCCGCCGGCCGAAGCTCGCCGGAGTCCACCGCAGCCCGCGCTCCTCCCCTTCAAGGGTAAGCCGCCGCCGCCGCTCCAACCCCGGTGAGAACCTCCTCAACCTCTTTCCCGTCACCCTAGCTCCCTCCAGGGCCAAACCGCGTCGCGAATCGAGCCCCCTAGCTCGCGGCTGCATCTTCTCCGGCGAAGCGCCGCCGCCTCCGCCGCCGCGCGTCGTCGCCCCCGCCGCCAGCACGCCGCCGCACCCCGCCGGGCGAATCTCAGCCGCCCGCTTTCGATCGAACGGCCCGGATCAAAGCCGACCAGGGTCAGTACTGGTCAACCAGCCCGCGCCCGGGCTTTTTTGCAAAAGAGCCCTTGGGTTTTATGGTATATGCAGCGCCATCCAGCCCAGTTCAAAAATAATTAGAAAAGAACCCCTGGTTCTTTCGTTTTAGCCCCTGTCTTTCTGTTAAATCTTGTCAGCCACCCTAGCTTAGTTCTTTTGCTCGTTAGCCCTCCAGTTTTTATGAAATTAGAGTTTAGCCCTTGGTTTTTCTCAGTTTAGCCCCTGGAAACTAAGTTTTCTTACCAGCAGGTCCCTAAAACCTTGTTTAGCTCATATCTTAGCCGTTTCAACTCCGTTTTGAGCGATTCTTGCGCTCACGGATTCGTCTCTGCGTAAGGAACAGTTTTATGTGCTTGTTTTGTTCTGTTTATTATTTTTGGTGTACTGTTCTTTTATTTATTTGTATTGCTTATGTGTTCGTGTAGAGAACGTAAACTTCAAAGAAGGGCAAGAGCAGCATTTTGAGGAGGACCAACAGCAGTTTGCAGAGGAAGGCAAGTGGCTTCCCCCCCCTCATATTCCTTTTATAACCCAGAAATGTCATCTTAATTCACCTTTACATTTACATATGTTTTGCATAAACTTGACGGGTCCTATGTTAAGGATTGCTTAGATTTTATCCATACACCTTGTCAAACCGGGTTTTACTTTATGTTGGGTAGAAATGCTAGTTGCTATATGGTTATGGTGGTTTCTTTTGAACAAATGTTAAACTTGTTATATTTATGATGGACTTTGGTAATTGCAAGATCACTTTTGTTAATCGGAACATGGAGAACCACCCGGGAAAACAGTGCATCCATAAGTGTCATATGGCTCTGACTTTGGCAATTAACTAAGTGAATTTAGTGCTTTATAATCTTACCTGAAAAGGGCAAGAGCGGTGGCATCGACGGGGTATAGCCCGGTCCTCTTGGGGTAGCAGCCTTTGTTAAGGTGCTGACCATTAGGGAGGGTTATGCTCTGTGGTGACTAGAAACCTTAGCGGATTATTTTGTACTAAGTATATTTGGCGAAAACCTCAATGTGGATCCCTAGCCATTCACCTCGGAAGTGTTTAAGGGCCTTGCAAACCCGGGCGACATGGGAAACACTACTTATGGTGAAAGTGTACAACCTCTGCAGAGTGTTTAAAACTGATATATCATCCGTGCTCACGGTTAAGAGCGGCCTGGACCCTCACTTGATAATTAAATTGGAAGATGAAAATAAATTGTGGTTTCTTTGGTTCTGAGATGCTATGGTTTTCTTTATCTTTAAGGGGTTGGTATAAACTTGTACCTAGTAAATAGGCACTTGCTAATAAAATATGACCAACTAAAAATGCTAAACGCCATAAACCTTAGCCTTTCCTTGGAAACTTTGCATTTTCCCCCACATGCTGAGTACCAACCATAAGTGTACTCACCCTTGCTCCAACTGCTGTTCAGAAGATTCGGATGTTGAGGGTTTCTTCGATGACTTTGAGGATTTCTAAGGCAGGCGTTCACCAGTCAAGTGCTGTGGGAGAAGTCCGCTGCAGTTTACGCTTTAAGTTATCGTTAAACGTTTAAAGACCTTCGAGTCTTCCGTGAGAGTGTAATAAAGTACTTTATCTATCCTTCCGTTTTGAACATTGTCTTATGATATTTTCACTGATGACGTCAACATATGTGTGTAAATGGATCCTGGCGCACATATGCTATGCATTCGATTTTGTCCTCAAAATCGGGTGTGACATTGTCTCGCCTGATCTTATGCCGTATTGCTTTGCAAACTGGACAAGATTGCAAGTTCTTGTATTCCTTGCCGCGATACAGGATACAATCATTAGGACATGCGTGGATCTTCTGTATCTCCAATCCAAGTGGGCAAACAATCTTTTTAGCTTCGTATGTTGTCGACGGGAGCTTGTTACCCTCAGGAAGTATGTTCTTTACAATGGTTAATAGCTCATTGAATCCTTTATCGGTGACACCATTAGTTGCCTTCCATTTCAGCACCTCCACCGCTGTACCCAACTTCTTTTGCTCAGGTTTACAACCAGGGTACAATAGCTTTTGGTGATCCTCCAACATGTTCTCAAACTTCCTCTGCTCCTTCGCAGTTTCACTATCTTTATGTGCATCAAGCAACACCTGACCTAACTCGTCTGGTGGCTCCTCTTCTGCAACATTTGCTTCATGCTCGTCCATTGGTTCATCTTGAAAGCCACCAACTTCATGAAGAAATGCCCAGTCTGGAATGTCATTGTTATCATCATCTTCTTCATTATCTTCCATCATAACTCCATGTTCACCATATTTGGTCCAAACGTTGTAGCTTCTCATGAAACCTCTATCATAAATATGGGACCATAGAGTATCCCTTTTCTTGTATTCCTTCATATTTTGGCAAACAGTGCATGGACAGAACATTAAACCCTTTGGTGATCTGTTGGCCTCTGCTGCATTGAGAAAAGATTCTAGGCCGTTAATCCACGCTGATGTGGCTCGGCCGCCTTACATCCATTGCTGGTCCATCTGCACAATTTATTGAACATAAACATATATTTCCAAAACTCCAACATGCAACACGTCAAGGTTCAAAAATAAAACATTACAAACATAATTTATTCAAAGCAACATAAATTTCTCCACTTCAAACATGCAACACGATCAAGGTTCAAAAATAAAACATTACAAACATAATTTATTCAAAGCAACATAAATTTCTCCACTTCAAACATGCAACACGATCAAGGTTCAAAAATAAAACATTACAAACATAATTTATTCAAAGCAACATAAATTTCTCCACTTCCAACATGCAACACGATCAAGGTTCAAAAATAAAATATTACAAACATAATTTATTCAAACAACATAAATTTCTCCACTTTCAACATGCAACACGGCCTAGATCTTCAACCATCCTTAGGATGCTCTGATATATTTTTTCTGGTGCGTCAGATGGTTGAACTTGGTTTAGTGGTGATGGAGCGTAGCGTTGCAACAGATCTTCAAGATCGAAACCAGGTTCCTCACCCCTTGCAACACATTCTTCGTGTTTCTTTTGTAAGAAAGAAAGTTGTGCTTTCACCCAAGGTCCTGATTTTTTCGATTTCTCTTTAGGTACTACTGGAGTTTTACCCTTCCCGTGAGACGAACGACGATCACCGTCACTGGTACCACTACCTCCGGCGGAAGCCATATTGATATGACCACGAGCCTTTTATTTCTCAACAAAAGAATAACATTTTCTTCAAAATGTATTACCATGACAAATTAACTTAGAAGTAAAGATTACATAACATTTCTAATTAAAATTAAAAAACCAGAATAATAACATGTCACTGCAAAATAATTCAAAAAAAGTAACTCTAAACGTGTCATATGCAAACTATCTAGTAAACACTTTCTCTAAATTGAAATAGTCAATTCCACATATCTTAAATTAATATACAAATAATATGTACAAAATAAAAAAGACATGACGTATTTAAAAAAATTAGTTAAATAATATGCACAAATGTCACTATAAAATAACTTTAAAAAATTACTCTAAACATATCATATACATAGTATCTGCTAAACCTTCTCTAAAACCCAACGAATCGATTGTACATATCTACAAATAAAAAAAATATGCACATTCTCTCACATCCTAAAATCACTAATTTCTCTATGTAGAAACCATAAAACGAAAAATAAACACCGTGAAAGAAGAGAGGATGAAGTTGCTAACCTTTGACGCACTTAGATGAGTGAAATCCTCACGAATTTTGAAAAAAATGGGCAAAACTCCCCCCTAGCAAGCCATGGAGAGAGGAAGAAGCTCGAGCTCGGTCTGAGCTCGGGGAGGAAGAAGAGGGGCTCATATAGCCGTGACAAGTTTGTATCGGCTGGTAACACCAGCCGGTACTAAATGTCAAAGTTTAGTACCGGCTGGTGTTACCAGCCGGTACTAACTTGGCACGGTCAGGTTAGTAGCCAGTACTAACGTGTCATCTGCCCGTTGGTGGGTGGGGACAGTGATGCACGTTAGTACCGGCTGGTATTACCAGCCGGTACTAACTTGGCATTTTTGCCAATGTTGCCTAGAGCCGGTACTAAAGGTCCCCTTTAGTAACGGCTCCGCCCAGCCGGTACTAAGGGAGAGGGACCGAAAGTCGTTTCTCCCGTAGTGCAAGCAGTAGTACATCTTTTTTTTTGTTCAACCTCTGCAAACAAGGGGATGACCTTTTGCCTTATATCTGTCTCTAGTATCTCCCAAGCAATAACTCCTGCAAATAGGACATGCAAGGGCAAGCTGTTTTATCTCCGATCATGTCCACGTAAGTTTACACAGCCGCAGATATTGGCCATAAACACATCATAAACTCTATGGATAACAGCCGACGTACAATCAAGCTCCTGCAAAAAGACATCAGAAGTACCTGGATCGAGAAGGAGACAGGAAATCAGAGGAGGCGGCAACAGTTGCGCGACGCTGATGATCATAACGAAACAAAACATTCTCATCAGGACCATGAGTTCCTCCATCGTCCAAGGTGCTTGGCCGCAGAAACCAATGTTGCAGGAGACGATCCTACTATCCAAGGCAAGCAGCGATACCTATGTCAGACGCCTCCATGGGCACGCGGCACTCTAATGTATCAATCTTGACGTGTAGGCTAGCTATGGCAGGCTGGCAGCAGTGCAGCACCTCATTGCAAACAACCTCCGGAATCTCTTGTCGAAGATTGAGATATCCTTCACCATCCAGCACTCTTCGAGGGTCAGGTTGGTGAGGCGCGGGCACTCAACGATCTGCCGCCGTATCCCTGCTGCCCGGCGTCGAAGGTCACTACTACACAAACCACTTTCACAAACGGGCTATCACAACCGGTTTTGAAAAAACCGGTTGTGATATAGAGCTATCACAACCGGTTTTTAGAAAACCGGTTGTGATGCCCCCTGTCACAGCCGGTTTTTCACAAAAACTGGTTGTGATAGTCGGCCAACATATCACAACTGGTTTTTCTTACAAACCGGTTGTGATGCTCACTATCACAACCGGTTTTTGAAAACCGGTTGTGATGGTGAGCATCACAACCGGTTCTTCACTAACACATTTTTGGAGGGCTAAACGAAATCAAATTTTGTGAACGATCTCGGATGAACTTTTGACCAAAATGAAAGTTGTAGATCTTGAAAAGTTATGAAACATTTTAGTTCACCACTTTTTTATTTGAAGTCATCTTGTCAACAGAATCTAAGTTTGAATTTTTCAAATTTTAAAATTCAAATTTTGTAAACGACCTCGGATGAACTTTTGACCAAAACGAAAGTTGTAGATCTTGAAAAGTTATGAAACATTGTAGTTCACCACATTTTTATTTGAAGTCATTTATAGCCTCAACTAAGCAATTTACACTCGGAAAACATTAATATGAGGGGAATCAAAATGGTATATAGACACAAACACTCTAGTGGTGCAGTGGTAGAGGAGGCTACGCGCGAAGCTAAGGTCTCGGGTTCTAATCCCGCCGGCCGCGTAGCACGCGATTTTTCCGCGAAAAATGCGCGAGTTGTCAGATGACCGTTGACCGTGGGACGGTGGGTAGTGGCTGATGGGGTCCATCCCTCAAATAAATAAAATGTTTTGCTATTTTATTTTGGTTTATTTTGGGTTTAGATGAAAACCGGTTGTGATGGGGGTCATCACAGCCGGTTTTTGAAAAACCGGTTGTGATAGGGGGGACTATCACAGCCGCTTTGTCTCATCCGCCTCCCAAAACTGGCTGTGATAGGGGTTAAAAACCGGTTGTGATGGCAGTTTCTGTAGTAGTGGGTCATGCTGAGGCTCTGGATCTCCAGTAATGGCACGTCGATGTGCGCCTTGTGTCGTCCATGGAGAACATCTGAAGACACAGCGACCGGAGGGCAGCGCGAAGTGGAAGACGCTTGTTGGAACGTGGTAGGCCCAACTCAGACTCGGACCATCCTGTGGCCAGCAGGCGCCAGGCCATTCTTCTCCGTCTCCGCTATCATATGTAGCAGTTGCCAACGCCGTCGACCTACAGATCCTCAGCTCGTCGCGGCGGCAGGTTGTCATGGACACACAGTGCAGAGGCGGATGTCGAGGTGGAGCTCACCATGGGTGACGCCCATTGGTCGATCATGAGCGTGTGCACGTCCTGGCCGCTGAACCGGAACATGGCCACGTGGAGGCGGCACGTCAAGGCTAGCGATGGCTGATGTCCTCGGGGAGGTAGCTCAGTAGGTCGTCGGCGGCAGATACCATCGCGATCTTGGGCCTCGGCTTGCAGATCGGTGTTACTAGGGATAGACATCGAGCGAGAAGACGAAGAAAAAGTATGTTGCCAAAACTGAGTAGGGCACCTGATCGGCATATGGAAGGTGCAAAACCGTGGCGGCCGCGGGTATAAGAAAATACATGGTGAAAAAAAAACAGTCACGCGGGCAGAAAAATACACGTTGGGGTGAATCTCCGCCCACTCAATTTTTCACCAGTTTGTTTACACCAGGTGGACCCAATGTACCTTACATGTGGGGCCAACATGAGGGGTACCTGGGTAGGTTTGTTGGTGAGAATTGACATCAATTTTTTCGTCCTTTATAGTATAGAAGATGGATAATAAAAAATAGTAATTTGGCATGCTTAATTTTAAGAGCATATCTAGTAGAGTGCACATGCGGCTGCTATGGACTGATTATTGGACTGGTAGACATAAGAACATGAACTGCAGATCAATAAACAACCTGCTCGCCCTTCCTAGGAGGCTCTGAGCTCTTGAGGTTTATCTTTTCTGCTTACCAATCTAAGACTCACGACTGCCTTTTATTAGCAAGGCACCTAACAATCCTACTAACAAATCTTATCCAAATAACTAACCAAATCTTATCTACTAACAAATCTAAACAAACTAATCTTAATCTACTGCTCACACGTCCAGGCCAAGGCCAGCCCACTTGCCATAACACTTCACCACCCCTCGAAGACAACTCGTCCTCGAGCTAGGATAGTGCTCAGAACTGGAGTTCGTGAAATTCTGAAGGTGCGAGGATGGATGTAACAACCCAGGTTTTCGATTTCCGAAAACCTGACTCCCTGTACCATTGTGATACTCCCTGGATCAAGTAGATATCACGTACATAACTCATCACAACAAATATCTAAACCGTACCACGAATAAAGTACAAATATCATATTTATTACATCATTCTCATGATAATACGTCTGATACAAGCCCTTAGGGCTGAACTACAAACAAAATAACATCCAGCGCAGCGGAACTAGGCGTAGGAGCCTCCATCTTCTCGATCTCCTCCACAGGCAACTTGCGCGTCAAGACGATGCCTCAATCGTACCACCCATCGTGGTTGAACTCATGCTCATCCTTAGTACCTGCGTACTCAAAGGCTATCCTCAAGGAATGTGATAGGCTCACGTCACCAACCGTATATGCAAGCTTTAAGTGAACTATCATCTAAAGGGATAAAAGTATAACAAGGATAGGCTAATGGTTTCCTATGCAGCAGCAAAAGTAAAATAAGTATCTTCATATCCATCCATCCCATATCTCACCACATCGGGCTATTCCGGCACGCCGGACTCCCATCTCCATCTCCACACTCATCTAAGTCGATGCGAGAGCTCCCTCCCCTCGCACCTCACCAACTACGTCCGGATCCTGAAAGGAAAGGGAGCAAACTTCCCTTCCCCCCGTCCGTAGTTGCAAACCATAGTCACTCTCAAACTGGCTAGAAAGGTGAAGGTAGAATATTCCAAAATATGATAGGTAACAGGGAAAATGGGCAATGTCCATACCGAGGACGCAGCTATACGTATAGATTATAGACTCTCGAGAGCTTGTACAACTGGACCCACTCGGGCTGCGAGATGGTGGCCGCCATCTCGAGACGCAACCCACAGCACAGACCCCAACCGAGACGATGCCTGCTTGCTCTTCCGGTCTCGGTCCATCGGCTCGCAATCCAATGCTTCGGAAGCTGTGTCGAACTCTCCCTCGTAGGGCCAGACGGTGCCACAGTCCTTCGGGGAGACGGCCTCTCCCGTTCCCGTACACCATCCATCTGATCTTCTCGCAATCTGGGCATCACGCTAGCTAGGCTGGCTGGAACCCGTTCATATGGGTAAGCGGTAAGTACGTGGGGCCCAAATAAAGTTACCCCACTCGGTTTTAGACCGGGGTGAGCGTCATCGTCCCAAAGGCGTATCCTTCGAAGAAGAACGCAAGTCGCGGTGCCCACTATAGGCACCACCACCAACTCCTATGCTCCTACCCATCCATGTACCCGCCACAAGTACGGTGTGGGACCCCCTCGAGAGCAGGGGTCTCTCGGCACCTCGGTCAAAGACCGAGTTGTTATAAAATGCTCACCCCCGCCAAGTTTCCCAAAAACACCTTCTCCTGCCGATTTTATCCCCACACACGCCAGAATCCTAATCCACATGATCCCATACACATGCAAGCAACATCATAGCAATATCATATATAGAGTGGTAGGTAACAAGGCATTCACGGAATAAATTATGGCTATGCAAGGCTCAAGCATCATTCAATTGCAATAAGTAAAGCGCTAGCTCATCTAGTTGCAATGTCTAATAGGCACTCAAGAGATGGGCTGGGCGTGAACCTGAGGGCAAGTTCTCTTCCTCCACGAAGTCTTCCGGGTAGTGCTTCTCCTCGGTCAGCTCCTGGCCGTCGGTGGGTCCTAAATACGTAATTAAAATAAATATTGGGAACCTAATAGCAAATAACTCCATAAAACCAACTCAAGAAAGATCCAAATGGACAATACTTCACACCAAAGGCTAGATCACGATTTTAGAAAAATATAGAAACCAGTTTCATATTTTTCGGAGTTAAAATAAATTAGTTATGGATTTTCTAAGTTTAAATCCTTTTCTGAACTTTAAATAACTCCGAAAAAGAAAAGAAAAAGGGGCCAGGGACTTGTTTGTAAATAACCAGGGACCTGTTTGTAATTTTAGAAAAGTTCAGGGGGTTTTCATAAAAAGTCCAGGGTCGACCGAAATGCTGACGTCAGCAGTGGGCCCTGTTGACGTCAGCGTTGACCGGTCAACGGTCATCTGACAGGTGGGTCCGGATGATGACGTCATCAGTGGGCCCTGTTGACGTCAGCAGAAGGGCCTAGATGTGAAACCTAGAAAGTCCAGGGGCTAAAGTGTAAGAAAACATGGGCTTCTTTGTAAAAGTGGCAGACCGGCTCTGGTGGTCGCGGTCCACCGTGGACCGTGAGGTTGGTCCATATGAACCGCGCCCACGGGATTTAGGTGTGGCTCGGTGGATCCCGTGTGGTTAGACTTTGCGATCCGCGGTGCGGCTCCAGCGTCGGCGTGACACGTGGCGGCGGCAGGGCGGACGGCGGCGCTCGGCCTCTTCCCTTCCCCTACGCCGTGGGACAGGGGGTAGCTCGTCGGAGTTTGTGCTTTCGGTGGCGTTAGGGTCCGGCTTGTCCCAATCTCGCCGCTAGGGCCTAGATCTCGACGGCGAACAGGCTGGGCATGATCAAATCCGGTGAAAACGGCCGGAGCGGCGAGGCGACGCGGGCGGCGCATGGGCGGCGCGGCATGGTCACGAAGCTGCGCAAAGGCACGCTTTTCCTCGACTTGTTCATGCCCTGGGGCCTTGCGTGGGTCAAGGCGGACGTTTGGGTGCCAACGTCCCGGCCTTTGGCAACCGGTGGCGACGCGCAAAGCGCGACGGCGGCGGCACTTGGAGCTCGCCGGGAAAGCCCGGTGAGGCCCCCGTGCCACGGGTTAGGCGCGAGTGGTACCTAGCTACACCTAGCAGGGCTAAAGGCTTGGCCTTACGGCCTTGCCGGTGGTTTGGGTGCGCGGTGAGGCAGCGTGTCACGGTCGCGTTTGCGCGCAGAGCGCGCCCATGGCGGCGAGCGGCGCCACGGTTCCTGCACAGGAAGAAGGGCATGGCTCGAAGGCCGGTACACAGAGCAGGTCCGGCTGGTCAAGGGGTTGGCGGCGCGCGCGGGTTCATGGTGCCCCATGGCCGCGGCGACGGGTTCACGGAGGAGTTAGAGGTGAGCGGCGGCGGAGTGCTCACCTCGGGTCGGCGGTGTAGGCGAAGCAGGCCTAGGGAAGGATTGGCGACGACACGGCGTAGACGAGGGAGAGCAGCGACAGGGAAGAAGAGCCGGGACGGCCGCCGTCTTCTTACTCCGGGAGGCAGCGGCGGCGGCGTTCCGGTGGCGGCGCTCCGCGGGCGGCGCAGCTCCGGCTCCGCTCCTCCTCCTTCGGGCTCGTTTTCTTCTCCTTCTCCTCCTCCTCTTCTCCTTGCGCAGCGGCGGCTAGGGTTGGAAGGGCAAGTGCCCGGGGCGGATGGGGAAGAGGAATGGGGCGCTCCTCTGCTTTATACTAGCGGCGCTAGGGGGATCGCGAGGCTAGGGTTGAAGCGGCGCGTGAGGAGGGGGTTCGAGAAGCGGGACACGCGGCGCGATGCGAGAGGCGGGAGGCGAAGGTAGTGCGCGGCGGTGGGGTTGTCTCGACGTGCGGGCCAGGGCGCGGCGAGAGGAGTGCCGGGAGAACTCGCGCGAGAGGGCGCGGCTGGTCCCCGATCTAGGGTTAGAGGTGAGGGTTGTGAGTGCGTAGTGGGGTTTAGGGTGCTGGGGCGCGCGAGAGTGGGCGATGGCGAGATAGGATGCCGGTGGTAGGAGAGAGGCAGGGCGGTTGTGAGGAGGTAGGAGAAAGCTGGCAGGTGGGCCCCATCTGAAGCGAGATTGAGAGAGAGAGCAGGCACGTGCGGGCGGGCGACGTGGGCCGTGGGGAAAGTTGGGCCGCGCGCTGGGCCGAGGGAAGAGGGAAGGAAGCTGGGCCGGATTAGGAAGGAAGGGCTAAAACCAGACTTTTGTTTGGTGGGTCGGTTAGTGGGTTAGAGCCGAAGTTAGATTTAGTTTTAAACTTTTGTTTTGATTTCAAATCCAAATCCCACTCAAATAACTCCAAATAAACTTCAAATAAAATCCAAATGTTCACACTAACATTTAGACACCTTAACAATATTTTTATTTATTATTTATTTCTAAGAAATTTTAGGAGAGGTTCAATGAAGACAACCTTATATTTTTCCTGGCTAGTATTAAATCCAGAAAAAAATTTTAAATCCACATTTTCAATAATATAAACATTCCAGAAAAATCTGGGATGTTACAATCTCCCCCCTCACTAGAATCTCGTCCCCGAGATTAAGATTGTACATGGGTCTCGAATAGGTGTGGGTATTTCTCTCTGAGGTCTGCCTCCTTCTCCCAAGTAGCTTCTCGCTCCGTGTGGTTACTCCATAGCACCTTGCAATATTGAATTGAGCTCCTTCGGGTCTGTTTCTCGCCTCTTTCTAAGATCTTCACGGGGTACTCCAAATACTCAAGGGTGTCTTGCAAGTCAAGGGCTTCGACTGGCACTGTCTCTTTTGGCACTCGTAGGCATTTCTTGAGTTGTGATACATGGAACACGGGGTGCACTCCCGTAAGCTCCTCTGGTAGTTCTAGACGGTAGGCTACCTTCCCGATCCTTTCAGTGATGAGGAAAGGTCCTACGAACCTCGGGGCTAACTTGCCTTTCACGTGAAACCTCTTGGTTCCGCATAGTGGGGAGACCTTAAGGTAGACATACTCCCCCACCTCAAAGGTCAACTCACGTCTTCTCTTGTCTGCGTAGCTCTTCTGTCTGCTCTGGGCTACCTTCAAGTTCTCTCGGACTTTGGCCACATTCTCTTCTGCTTCAACGATGGTTGCGGGTCCAAAGAACGGTCGTTCTCCCACTTCTAACCACATGAGCGGGGTTCTGCACTTTAGGCCATAGAGTGCCTCAAATGGTGACATCTGCAAGCTGTTCTAGTAGCTGTTGTTGTATGAGAATTCTGCGTAGGGTAGACTCTTCTCCCAATCCTTGCCATAGGTCATCACACATGCTCGGAGTAGGTCCTCTAGAATTTGATTTACTCTCTTAGTCTGACCGTCGGTCTGTGGGTGGAAAGCTGAGCTATACACCAAGGTAGTTCCCATGGATTTATGCACCCTTTCCCAAAACTTAGCAGTAAACTGAGGTCCCCTGTCCGACACTATGGTTTTGGGTGCCCCATGTAGCTTAAGAATGTGCTCGACGTAGAGGTCTGCCAAAATTCTTACCGAGTGGGTGGTCTTTACCGGAATGAAGTGTGCTTCCTTGGTGAATCGATCCACAATCACCCAAATCGAGTCATTTTCCCTTTGTGTACGGGGTAGACCATTTATGAAATCCATGCAGATGTCCTCCCACTTCCACTCTGGTATATCCAAGGGTTGTAGTAGTCCTGTGGGCCGTTGATGCTCAGCCTTGATTCTGCTGCAAATGTCACATCGTGCCACATATTCTGCGATGTCTATCTTCATGTTCTGCCACCAGAATCGGTCCTTCAAGTCGTGGTACATCTTGGTGCAACCGGGGTGAATCGAGTATCTAGATTCATGGGCTTCGCTTAGGATGGTTCGGCGGAGCTCTTCATTCCATGGTAGGAAAATGCGATCCTTCAACCATACTGTTCCTTGCTCATCTATCTGGTAATCCTCAGCTTTGCCCTTAGCCATACGCTGTATCAATCCCTCGATCTCCGGGCATCCTTTCTGTGCTGCACGAATCTACTCTTCTAGGGTGTACTTCACATGCAGCTCACTGATCTTCTCTAACTCGGGATCTGCTGGTTTCTCATTCTCAATCATGACTCCGCAGTAGCTCTTTCGGCTAAGTGCATCGGCAACCACATTGGCTTTGCCAGGGTGATACTGAATGTTCAGATCGTAGTCCTTGATCAACTCTAGCCATCTCCTTTGTCTCATGTTCAGCTCAGTTTGAGTGAAGAAATACTTCAAACTCTTGTGATCGGTTAAAATGTCGCACTTGTTGCCAATCAAATAATGTCTCCAAATCTTCAAGGCATGCACGACCGCTGCAAGTTCTAGGTCATGGGTAGGGTAGTTCTCCTCATGCTTCCGCAACTGGCGGGAGGCATAGGCAACAACTTTTCCATCCTGCATAAGCACGCATCCAAGTCCTTGTCTTGATGCATCACAATACACTACAAAATCTCGTCTGATATCTGGCAGGGTCAACACGGGGGTGGTGGTAAGATTGGTCTTCAACTCTTGGAAGCTCTCTTCACAGTTGTCTGACCAAACAAATGGCACATTGTTCTTGAGCAACTCGGTCATAGGCTTGGCAATCTTCGAGAAGTTCTCTATGAATCAACGATAGTATCCAGCCAATCCGAGAAAACTCCTGATCTCTGACACGTTTTGGGGTTGCTTCCATTCTGTCATGGCCTCGATCTTCTATGGGTCAACTGCTACACCTTCTACTGTCAACACATGGCCTAGGAAGGCAACTTTCTCCAACCAAAACTCGCACTTGCTAAACTTCGCGTAAAGCTGATGCTGTCTCAACCTCTCGAGCACAATCCTGAGGTGCTCCTCATGTTCTTTGGCAGTCTCTGAATATATCAAAACGTCGTCAATGAATACCACAACAAACCTGTCCAATTCTTCCATAAACACCTTGTTCATCATGTTCATGAAGTATGCCGGCGCATTTTGTCAACCCAAAAGACACAACCAGAAACTCAAACAACCCATAATGGGTGGAGAAGGCAGTCTTGGGTATATCCTCTGGCCGAATCTTCATCTGGTGGTAACCGGGTCTAAGGTCAATCTTACTGAAGTACATGGCTTTCTTCATCTGATCTAAAAGGTCGTCAATCCTCGGCAACTGGTACTTGTTCTTGATCGTCACCACATTCAGCGAGCGGTAGTCTATGCACAGGCGAAGTGTCCCATCCTTCTTCTTGACAAACAACACTGGTGATCCCCACGGTGATGCACTCGGTCGGATGAACTTGTGATCCAACAAATTCCTCAGCTGCTTCTTCAATTCCTCCAATTCCTATACGGACATCTGATAAGGTCTCTTGGATATGGGGGCTGTGCCTGGAACTAGCTCAATGGCGAACTCAACATCTCTGTCTGGGGGTAGACCTGGTAACTCCTCGAGAAACACGTCCGGGTACTCACAGACAACCGGAACGTCAGCTACGGTCTTCTCACTAAGGCTGTGTAGGTGGGCTGTGGGTATTTGCTTGGCTGCCGTGGGCTCAATCTCCACTACTCTACCACTAGGGTGTATCGGGTCACTAGTCGGGGCGAACATGAGATGGTTCCCTTGTGTAAGATCAACCAATCCATGCCTAGGATAATGTCAATGCCGTTGACTGTAGGACGGTGAGGTTGGCTAGAAACTTCTGTCCTTTCATCATGATGCTCACATCCTTGCACATCTTGGTGCACTCAAGGTCCCCTAAAGGTGATGAGGTGATAATAGGTACGGCTCGGGGAATCATGGGGAGAGATGTATGTGCTACAAACTTACTAGATATATAGGATCCGGTAGCTCCGGTATCAAACAGAACCAATGCACGAAATCCATCAACAATGAACTCACCGAGTAAGATGTCGGGTGCTTCCTATGCTTCAGCTTCGGTCATGTGGTTGAGCTTCCCGCGTGCAACACCTGGCTGGCCTGGGGTAGTGGCTGGTCTGCCACCGGGTGCGGCACCGTAAGCTGGTGTCTGGGAGTTCTTCTTCTTGGGGCAGTCGTAGGACTTGTGGCCTGGCTTGCCATAGTTGAAGCAGGTGAACGGGGCACTCGAACTGTTCTAGCGTCCGTAGGATCCACCAGACGAGGGATAGCTGGGGTTCCTCCCTCCGGCAAACTGTCCATTGCCTCCTCTAAAGCTACGGGTTGGCTGGTTCTGACCTTGGTGGTAGCTGCGGTAAGGCTGACTCTGTCCCTGACGGTAGTTGGTGTTCCTCTGCTGGCTGGGCTGTCCATAGCTCGGTCTCTGGGGTGGCCTGTCACGGCTCACGGGTCAGCTGGTCGAACTTGCGCTTCTTGACTCCCAGGCGTCCCTCATGGTCCAGTCTCTCCTTCTCGACGGCGATGGCGTGGTTTACCATGTGGCAGAGTGTGGGGAAGTCTCTTCCGGTCACAATCTGCCTGATCCCATGGTGTAGACCTCGATGGAACCAGAACTGCTTCTTCTCTTTAGCGTTGGTGTCCTCGGCAGCATAGCGCATCATCCGGGTGAAGTGACGCTCACACTCCTCCACCTTCATCGTCCCCTGGGTCATCGTACGGAACTCCTGTGCCTTCTGAACCACAATCTGTCACGGCATATGCTGATCACGGAAGGCCTTGCAGAACTCATCCCAAGTGATGGCGGCTGGGTTCGGGTGCATGGCGCTGTAACTATCCCACCACCCTCTGGCTGGTCCCTCAAGCTGATGGATGGCTATCGCAACACACTCTTCATCACTGTAGTCGGAGAGGTCAAGCTTGGTCTCGACGGTCCTCAACCAGTCATCTGCATTGATCGGGTCTTCTGAAAAACTGAAGGTAGGGGCCTTGAGACGGATGAACCTCTCGATCTTGCGTGGCAGGTCATCAGCGGGTGGTCCTTGGCGGTATCCTCCTCCCTGAGGGTTTGCAATGGCATTGGCCATCCTTTCCATGACCTGAGTCTGACGGTCCAGAACCTGGGCAAGCGTAGCCACGGGTGGTACGGGTTGTTGCTGCTCCTGCTGCTGCTGTGGTTGCGCACCATGTCCACAGCCTTGCCCTGCTAGGATTGGGTCAATCTGGATCTCCTCGTCAACGTCCTCATCCTCTTCTTCCACGTCCTGCTGCGCGTCGTGTCCGAGCGGCGCCAGGTTGGGGTTGGCGGCACCTCCATCTCCTCTTCCGCGGCCACGGCCAACAGCTGGCTCAGGCGTGGGTTCAGGAGCTGGCGGTGGGACGGCACGACCCCGTCCACGGCCACAAGCGGCGACCATGGCTTCTTCCTGGGCGGCTGCCTCAAACTGCTCCTTCAAATGACCTGACCTTCGGATAGACATCCTGAGAAAAGATTGAAGAGAGGGCATTAGCATATTTCTATATGGAGTCGTTCTATATATGCCAGAGTCAATACAACCACAAATATTTCTTATATGCATGTATAAGCTTCTAACATTCAAGAAGAAATCATCATGAAACTCATTCATTATTTAAGATCCATTCACTCATCCATGCAGTACAAACACTAGGTGCTACCTCGAGGCTTGACTCACTAGCCTTGGAGGTCTCGCACACACGCGCACATGGTACAATGCAAAAAGATCTCAAAATGGTGGTTCCTACTACAAGGGTGAACATCTACCACCGCGTATCGAAACAGGCACACAGCTGACGCAGAATTAATCTATCCTATTCTAGCTACTCATCTAACTCAGAACATCCGGGGCTTCTTGTACTTGATGACGGTGCGGTCCTCCCAAGAGTGCCTGGTGGTGAAAAGGGGCTTCATCATAGCCTCGGCTCTCTGAGTCTCTAGGGTCTCGACGGTATAGATACTCTGAAAGGGGACCTTGTGAAGTCTCAACGAGCTGGGTCCAACCTTGAAGTCCTCCTTGCAAATCTGTCGCTGCTTCTCTGGTGGTAGCTGGTCGTTAAGCTCCTGTAGCTCCTCGACCCTGATGGAGTCGGCATCCTTCCATGTCTGGAGCATCTTCTTGTTCTTCTCCTTGAGGTAGAGGTAGTACGAGTGAGTGCGGCAATGTTGTTGGCGTTGCGCTCGCACCTCCGCTCGAACTGAGTGATCCTCAAACCCATAGCACCTGGAGTGGCGTTGTTCTTGAGCTCAGCAATCTTCTCATCGGCTCTCTTCATGAGCCCTATAGAACAGTTCTACAGCTGACTAATTCCTTCCAGTCGCTTGATCTCCTTCTCAAGCCTCTGCTTCTCTGTGACGTCATCGGCGATCATCTACTTCAGCTGGTCTGTCTCTGCCTGAGCTAGGGTGACTACGGCATCCCTGCGGCTCAGCCCCTCCGTCAGGTGGTCTACCTGGGTCTTCATGGTGTCCAACTCTCTCTCCACGCTGAGGACGTGAGAAACTCTGTTGGTGGCGGTGGAAACCCTGTTCTGAAGGTTGTTGAGGAAGGCCACGCTCTTTCCTTCTAGCTCTGTCGTGTAGTAGTCCAGGTCAACTAGGTAGTCTTCGGCTGTGGTGATCGTTAGGTCTGCGACGGCTGCGAACGCGGCTCTACACCTCTCGTTCTCCGCCTCCTCGTCGTCCTCGTAGTACTCTCTGGGCAGGAGTCGGAGCTCGGTCTCCTCAACCTGTTCCTTCTCTCGGACGAGTAGTACCTGAGTCAACCTCCGGGCAACACCCTCCGCTGCAAGCTTCATCGACAGGCCAATGCCTTCCATGGTGATTCCTGGCCAGTGGTCGTAGGGGTGAAGGAAGATCTTGGTGTGGGCACAGGCGGTGTTGTTATTGTAGCATGCTTGCGCCTCAAGTCCAAGGTGGCTCACCAGAATGCCCAAGCGATCAGCGGTGGTGATTAGCCAGTGGACCATGTCTCCTTGGTCCCGAGGGTCCACGTGCGTCTTGTGAATCGCGGCCACCATTCCTAAGTCACATAAAAAGAGAGTGTCGGCGTAGGTGAGTAAGAAATTTTCTCAAAGAGACAATTTTTATAACATAGCTCAAGGGATAACATATAAAGGTAGATCGTATAGAATCCTATTCTATCGATCGTGTCTATGGTACCGTCCTACGGGCAAGTATGGCTCTGATACCAATTGTAATGACACGGGTTTCTGATTTCCAAAAACCCGACTCCCTGTACCATTATGATACTCCCTGGATCAAGTAGATATCACGTACAGAACTCATCACAGTGAATATCTCAACCATACCACGAATAAAGTACAAATATCATATTTATTACATCATTCTCGTGATAATACGTCTGATACAAGCCCTCAGGGCTGAACGACAAACAAAAGAACATCCAGCGCAGCGGAACTAGGCGTAGGAGCCTCCATCTTCTCGATCTCCTCCACAGGCAACTTGCGCGTCAAGACGATGCCTCAATCGTACCACCCATCGTGGTTGAACTCATGCTCATCCTCAGTACCTGCGTACTCAAAGGCTATCCCCAAGGAATGGGATAGGTTCATGTCACCAATCGTATATGCAAGCTTTAAGTAGACTATCATCTAAAGGGATAAAAGTATAACAAGGATAGGCTAATGGTTTCCTATGCAGCAGCAAAAGTAAAATAAATATCTTCATATTCATCCATCCCATATCTCACCACATCGGGCTATTCTGGCACGCCGGACTCCCATCTCCATCTCCACACTCATCTAAGTCGATGCGAGAGCTCCCTTCCCTCGCACCTCACCAACTACGTCCGGATCCTGAAAGGAAAGGGAGCAAACTTCCCTTCTCCCCGTCCGTAGTTGCGAACCTTAGTCACTCTCAAACTGGCTAGAAAGGGGGAAGGTAGAATATCCCAAAATATGAGAGGTAACAGGGAAAATGGGCAATGTCCATACCGAGGACACGGCTATACGTATAGATTATAGACTCTCGAGAGCTTGTACAACTGGACCCAGTCGGGCTGCGAGATGGTGGCCGCCATCTCGAGATGCAACCCACAGCACAGACCCCAACCGCGCCGATGCCCGCTTGCTCTTCCGGTCTAGGTCCATCGGCTCGCAATCCAATGCTTCGGAAGCTATGTCGAACTCTCCCTCGTAGGGCCAGACGGGGCCATAGTCCTTCGGGGAGACGGCCTCTCCCGTTCCCGTACACCAGCCACCTGATCTTCTCGCAATCCGGGCATCGCGCTAGCTAGGCTGGCTGGAACCCGTTCATATGGGTAAGCGGTAAGTACGTGCGGCCCAAATAAAGTTACCCCACTCGGTTTCAGACCGGGGTGAGCGTCATCGTCCGAAAGGCGTATCCTCCGAAGAAGAACACAAGTCGCGGTGCCCACTATAGGCACCACCGCCAAATCCTATGCTCCTATCCATCCATGTACCCGCCACAAGTACGGTGTGGGACCCCCTCAAGAGCAGGGGTCTCCCGGCACCTCGGTCAAAGACCAAGTTGTTATAAAATGCTCACCCCCGCCAAGTTTCCCAAAAACACTTTCTCCTGCCGGTTTTATCCCCACACACGTCAGAATCCTAATCCACATGATCCCATACACATGCTAGCAGCATCATAGCAATATCATATATAGAGTGGTAGGTAACAAGGCATTCACGGAATAAATTATGGCTATGCAAGGCTCAAGCATCATTCAGTTGCAATAAGTAAAGCGCTAGCTCATCTAGTTGCAATGTCTAATAGGCATTCAAGAGATGGGCTGGGCATGAACCTAAGGGCAAGTTCTCTTCCTCCACAAAGTCTTCCGGGTAGTGCTCCTCCTCGGTCAGCTCCTGGCCGTCGGTGGGTCCTAAATACGTAATTAAAACAAATACCAGAGACCTAATAGCAAATAACTCCAATAAAACCAACTCAAGAAAGATCCAAATGGACTCATACTTCACACCAAAGGCTAGATCATGATTTTAGAAAAATATAGGTTTCATATTTTTTGGAGTTAAAATGAATTAGTTATGGATTTTCTAAGTTTAAATCCTTTTATAAACTTTAAATAACTCCGAAAAAGAAAAGAAAAAGGGGCCAGGGACTTGTTTGTAAATAACTAGGGACCTGTTTGTAATTTTAGAAAAGTTCAAGGGTTTTTTATAAAAAGTCCAGGGTCGGCCGAAATGCTGACGTCATCAGTGGGCCCTGATGACGTCAGCAGAAGGGCCTAGATGTGAAACCTGGAAAGTCTAGGGGCTAAAGTGTAAGAAAACAGGGGCTTCTTTGTAAAAGTGGCGGACCGGCTCTGGTGGTCGCGGTCCACCGTGGACCGTGAGGTTGGTCCACATGAACCGCGCCCACGGGATCTAGGTGTGGCTCGGTGGATCCCGTGTGGTTAGACTTTGCGGTCCGTGGTGCGGCTCCAGCGTCGGCTCGACACGTGGCGGCGGCTGGGCGGACGGCGGCGCTCGGCTTCTTCCCCTCCCCTCCGCCGTGGGACAGGGGTTTGCTCGTCAGAGTTGGCGCTTCCGGCGGCGTAAGGGTCTGGCTTGGTCCCAATCTCGTTGCCAAGGCCTAGATCTCGACGGCGAATAGGCTGGGCATGATCAACTCCGGTGAAAACGGCCGGAGCGGCTAGGTGACGCGGGCTGCGCATGGGCGGCGCCGGCGTGGTCATGAAGCTACGCAAAGTCGCGCTTTTCCTCGACTTGTTCATGCCCAGTGGCCTTGTGCGGGTCAAGGCAGACGTTTGGGTGCCCAAAGTTGCGGCCTTTGGCCACCGGTGGCGACGCGCGAAGCGCGGTGGCGGCGGCGGCACTCGGAGCTCGCCGGGGAAGCCCGGTGAGGCCCCCGTGGCACGGGTTAGGCATGGGTGGTACCTAGCTACACCTAGCGGGGCTAAAGGCTTGGCCTTGCGGCCTTGCCGGTGGTTTGGGTGCGCGGCGAGCCAGCGTGGCGCGGTCGCGTTCACGTGCAGAGCGCGCCCACGGCGGCGAGCGGCGCCTCGGTTCCTGCACGGGAAGAAGGGCGTGGCTTGAAGGCCGGTACATAGAGTAGGTGCGGCTGGTCAAGGGGTTGGTGGCACGCGCGGGTTCATGGTGCCCCATGGCCGCTGCGGCGGGTTCACGGAGGAGTTAGAGGTGAGCGGCGGCGGAGTGCTCACCCCGGGTCGGCGGTGTAAGCGAGGCAGGCCTGGGGAAGGTTTGGAGACAACGCGGCATAGACGAGGGACAGCAGCGATAGGGAAGAAGAGCCGGGACGGCCTCCGTCTTCTTGCTCCGGGAGGCAGCGGCGGCGGCGGCGTTCCGGTGGCGACGCTCCGCGGGCGGCGCAGCTCCGGTTCCGCTCGTCCTTCTCCTTCGGGCTCATCTTCTACTCCTTCTCCTCCTCTTCCCCTTGTGCAGCGGCGGCTAGGGTTGGAAGGGCAAGTGCCCGGGGCGGATGGGGAAGAGGAGCAGGGCGCTCCTCTGCTTTATACTG
Organism: Urochloa ruziziensis; assembly: GCA_015476505.1. Taxonomy (NCBI): domain Eukaryota; kingdom Viridiplantae; phylum Streptophyta; class Magnoliopsida; order Poales; family Poaceae; genus Urochloa; species Urochloa ruziziensis. The sequence goes on along the minus strand of CM027125.1, from coordinate 7,917,139 downwards.
GCGGCGCTAGGGGGATCGTGTGGGGACCATCCTTTGAACGTCCCTGAATCACATGTATCAGTCCCTAGATCAGTGCGCTGATAGAGGTTTTACACAGGATTAGCATCGAAAGCAATAAAAGCGCAGTAAATAAAGAGTTACTACCTTCGCTTTAGCGGAGAGTGGCATTATGGCCCATTCAAGGAGGGGATGGGCCGAAGTGCCCTACACGTCTGTGTACCTGTAACAGTTGAAAGCAAGGTTGAGTACATCTATGATTAGTACTCAGCAAATCCTGTGTAAAGTTACAATGTATGCAGGGGAGTGAGGTTATCCTTTGGTGGAAATATAAATGCAAAGTAAAGTTATACCTTTGTAAACAGGGGTGGGAAAGGAGACGTATTATGTTGTTTGGTCCTGGAGGGGTATTCTCTTCCCTGCCAGTCCCCATATTTTAGTTCTCTCTCTCCCAAAGGCCATCAGGGTCCTCCTGGGCTGGCTTATGCCTCACTCATCTGGGCTTCCGCCCATCTCGTCATCTCATACTTTATTACTACTGGTGAATGCTAATCAACGGGGGCTTTGACTAAATGGGCTCAGGACCGTGAGCCATGGCTATCGATAGATTGGTTACTCTGCAGAGGTTGCACCCTATGCCATACGGTCGGTCAACACATACCTCCGCGAAAGGCAGTGTTGCCCTACGAGACCTGTACCTGCCGGCGTCTGTCACCAGACAACCTTTCCTAGGTCCAGCCACAGATAGTACTGGGGGCTAAGCAGGGGCTACTAATCATCCGCCTCGCGGATATCGACCCGGGTCAATGAGCTCATAAATTAGGGCCGTCGCCCTTCAGGGCCTCCCGCCCTGTACTCTAGTCAACCCGTGCCGCCCTTCAGGGCCTCCCGCCCTGTACGCTCGTGGTGGCGGTGTGACCGCGGTGGGCGCAAATTCGGCCGGCGGGGGTTGTCGGCGCCGCACTTCTAGTGCGGTGGCACGCGGGGAAGCCTCCACGCGTCGCGCGCATGCCCCTAGGGCGAATCCTGACTGGCGTCCGGGGATCGAGCGGCGGCATGTTGCTCTGCCGCGGCCGCAGGGAGGGGGAAAGGAGGGGGGAGACGGCGTGATGTCACGCTGACGTCGCGCGTGTGAGCCGGGCCGGTGAGAAGGAGTGAGAGCGTGGGCCGCGCGTGTTGGTGGGCCGTGCGGAGCGAGCTGAAGGGAGAGGAAACTGGGCTGCAGGCCAGTCGAAGGAGGGGAGATGGCGAGCAAGGCCTGGAGTTGGAGGGCGAAAACCAGACTTCGGCGACGGGCTGCGAAGAATAGTTGGGCTGAAATGGAAGTGCCGACCCGTTTATCCAATTAAAGGGTTTTCTATTTATTGGAGTAAGAGTTTGGGTTCAAATTTGAATAGGGATTCAAATTTGAGGAGAGTTCTAGGGTGAGGCTTGTGATGGTTGTTATGTTGGGGTATTTCGGAAAGATTTGGGATGGAGATTTAATATTTAGATTGGATCTGAATATTAAATCCAAGATTTGGGAAGGGGATTTGAAAGAAAGGATTTATCTCTTGGGATTTAAAGATTAGAAGAGATTTCTAGGGCATTCAAATGCAACACATATGTTTAGTTCAATGCATGGTTGATTTAGAAAACGTATTTCGAGTATTATTAGAAAAGAAATTAGGTTTAATTAAAGAAAAATTTTATAAAGCTTGTATTTCTAAATGTCTTAAAAAGCAGGGTGTTACAGGGCTACCCCACTTAAGGGAAATCTCGTCCCTAGATTTGAAGTTAGAAAGAAGACTAGGATTTAACTTACTTTTTTCCTTACGGGGTGTGAAGATCGGAGTTTCCAATTTTCATTAAAAGGAACTTTCTTTTCCTTTTAATGTTTGCCTTTTCTCCTTCTTGTAATCTATTTACTCCTTTTTTTCCTCCATATAAGGGAATATTATTACTGGCGCTTTTGGGCTATTATTCCAGGAATACATCCAATAATTTTCGGCCATACCTAGATTGTTTTGAGGATGATCTCCTTTCTAGGTTTCTTTAATCCTCTAGTTCTTGAGGCCGGATTTTTCCTTCCTCATGGTGACCAGGAAATTATCTCATTCTTTGAGATGTTCACCCCGCGGGGTCTTCAGATAACCCATTCTTTCTTTTTGGGTTACTACCCCACTTAAGGAGAACTAACTTATTATTATTCTGGGATTTTCCTTTTTCCCGTAGATATCCCGGATTCCTGGGGTTTCTGTCTAGACTTCTCATCCAGGATTTTCTTTTATCTTGTTATATCCATGTCGGATCCTGGTACGTCCATAATAACTCACTCTTGATTGTCAAAGTTATTCCGTATCAGTGTATCTCCTGTGATTCTTTATTCTACCTAAGGAAAACTAACTCAAGGTTTTCCCTAAGTTTAATTGATGGCTCTACAACTAACTCTCAGATTTTTCCTTTGTCCCTGAGAGCATTATGTCTTTATTCGAGTTTCCAAGTATTTGAGGTTTGAGGCATACTCACTCGGATTTGGCAGAAACCTCCTGGGTTATTTGGTGGGAGCAGAATTGGTGAGGAGCTCGAGTGACCACTTTTCATCATATACTTGGTATGATGGTTCTTTTTGGTATTTGAGAAGTGTCCACTTTTCGGTATGACGGGATGGTTGGAAGGTTTTCTGGTGATTCTAGTGGAATAGGGCCTCCATAGTTTATGTGGTGATTTTCTCCAAATTACTCACTTTATTCCGCTAGAATCCATCCATTAAGTTTCTTTTATCCGGGTGGTTTGCCTCGAATGCTCAAAGAATGAGCATGGTTTATTCCTTCATTTGGTGGAACAATTTCCACGAGGTGTTCAGGGATACATCCCTTTCGAGGGATATTATTGGAGATCCCAAGATTACAAGGGTTTATCTTGGGCATGACCTCGGATAGGTAACCTTAACGGTTGAGTCAGGGTGGTTACCGTGGTCGAGAATACGGTGGGTTGAGTCCCCCGGAATGGTCGGGAGGTTCAGGTTACGAATGACCGAGGATGTAATTGAGGAGCATTTTTCTTAAAGAAACTTGCATGCCTCAATGCTCTGTAGGGTTTTGAGGGATTTCCTCATTGGGAAAGGGTTCTCGATCCTTGGAAGGATGTAGGTGTTTCGGGAGGGTTGGTAATGGGGCCGTGGGTTGGTGTGGAGAAGTGTATTATCTAGGGAGTAGATACACCCATTGAGCTCATAGGATAATTGAGTGGAGCGTGGATTTGGCGATGATGGCGATGGGGAGGTACATAGGTAAGGGCTCCTGGATAGGGTTGCATGAGAGAGCCTTTCCTGAAAGGGTGTCCGCTAACCCGGGGTTAGTAGTGTTGTGATTCCGGGTTATGGACGGAGCTATTTTGATAGGAATGGGAGCGGGGCTCCGGGGATGACGGTTCGCAGGGTTTATGGATGGGTGCTGCGGAGGGAGAGCAACGAGGGCATGTTGGTTCTCAAAGGTACCGACGGTGAGGATTAGCAAGGAATAACGTCGGTGGGTGGGAATCTTTTCGAGGAATTGTACGGCATATCCCTAAAGAGTAGTACCGATTCGAAATTGGTTATATGGGATCTGGGTTTAGGTAGAAGTGAGGGTGAGTTTCTTGGAAGAATTGGTGACAGATTTAGGTTGGGTTGGAGTTTAGAAAAGCTAATTCCATCAAGAAGCCAGTTTGATGAATAGCCTCGAGATGTCATTATTTGGAAGGATTGGACTCGACTTAGTGCCCAAGGATTCGGAGTTCTCCTGACGCCGTAAATTTGCAGAATAGTACCTGTGGTTGAAGGTTCTCGATACAATTCTTCATTGTATCATCTTTGATTTCCTTAGCTTTCACAGGTTTTCGTCGCATTTCCATTGCTTTCTTCGGAATACTGATCTTTATCACATCAGGTATATGGGCTTATCATATGCCTCTAATGTGATCTTTTCCGTATTTTTCGGAATTTGTGGGTTATGGGCCCACTTTAACTAACTTCTGCAGTTTTCCAAATGTAATATCCTGACCGCTTCAGGATCTACCCCACTTAAGGGGATCAAAGCTTGTATTCCTTGACGGTCCTTCGGCCTTATTTCTCAGAGATTTCCCTTATCTCTGAATCCTTGTTCAACCTGACATCATTTAGATGGGTATAGATTAGAGAAAATCCTTAAATTTTTAGAAACGAGGGAGTCTAACCACACATTTCTACAATCAGCTACCAATCAATCCTACAACTACTAGATAGGTGGGGGCTAATGACTAGGTTTAATCAAGCATTATTCAATCAAAAATATGTCACTACAAGGCTTTAGGCTTATACTTTGACTCAGTGCCTAATACTTCCGTGATTTCTTCTATTTACTCTGCCAGCTCTAGCTTTTCAGCTAGACTTTCTTTCACAATTTCTCCATGGTCTTGGATCATCAACCAATCTTCATTCATATGATCCATACCTGTCAGAGTAATATTTGGAGTTAAGCATAAGGTAAGGGAAATTCGAGGGTGAAATGGGGATTTTTCGAGAAATCTTGAAGGATATGAGGAGAATAGAAGGTTTAGGGTTTCCTAGCGTGTATGGTCTGTCTTATATGGTGCTAGGAATTTATTTATCGCTCTGATACCATCTCCTGTGGGACCATCCTTCGGACGTCCTTTAATCACCTGTATCAGTCCCTGGATCAGTGCGCTGATACAGGTTTTACATAGGATTAGCATCGGAAGCAATAAAAGCGCAGTAAATAAAGAGTTACTACCTTCGCTTTAGCGGAGAGTGGCATTATGGCCCATTCAAGGAGGGGATGGGCCGAAGTGCCCTACACGTCTGTGTACCTGTAATAGTTGAAAGCAAGGCTGAGTACATCTATGATTGGTACTCAGCAAATCCTGTGTAAAGTTACAATGTATGCAGGGGAGTGAGGTTATCCTTTGGTGGAAATATAAATACAAAGTAAAGTTATACCTTTGTAAACAGGGGCGGGAAAGGAGAAGTATTATGTTGTTTGGTCCTGGAGGGGTATTCTCTTCCCTGCCAGTCCCCATATTTTAGTTCTCTCTCTCCCAAAGGCCATCAGGTTCCTCCTGGGCTGGCTTATGCCTCACTCATCTGGGCTTCCGCCCATCTCGTCATCTCATACTTTATTACTACTGGTGAATGCTAATCAACGGGGGCTTTGACTAAATGGACTCAAGACCGTGAGCCACGGCTATCGATAGATTGGTTACTCTGCAGAGGTTGCACACTATGCCATACGGTCGGCCAACACATACCTCCGCGAAAGGCAGTGTTGCCCTACGAGACCCGTACCTGCCGGCGTCTGTCACCAGACAGCCTTTCCTAGGTCCAGCCACAGATAGTACTGGGGGCTAAGCAGGGGCTACTAATCATCCGCCTCGCGGATATCGACCCGGGTCAATGAGCTCATAAATTAGGGCCGTTGCCCTTCAGGGCCTCCCGCCCTGTACTCTAGTCAACCCGTGCCGCCCAGTCCCAGCCCTCTGTCGGGGGCTGTCTCCAGTACATCCGTTTCCCGACTTGGTGCGTGCCCTACTAGGCACCGGGCGCTGCCCAGTTCGCCGGTCTGCACTCTGCACCAATCATGCGGCTCCTTGGGATGGATTTACTAGGAGCTGCTAGCGGGGTGTGGGTCAAGGCCTCACATTACAGGTCATTCCCGAAGGCTATGTCCTTTTTGGCCCGTATGGCGGTACTGGCATTAGAAAGACTCTCCCGTGAACTGGTCCTTATGCGACCAGAGCAAGCCTTTGAGACAGGATCCTCTACCGAGGCTGCCTCCCTTACTCGCAAGTCCGTCCTTATGAGTTCTATTAGTTGGTTCATTTTATACTTAATCGAACATTCACTCTCATCTCCCGGAAGCTCTTTCTTCACAAGTCATAAATGTGTAGAATTCCTAAGAAATCTACTTCTAAATAACGCTCGGTCAGTGATAGGTCGTGACCGGGGTTATTAATAGGATATTGGGCTAGAAATGGCTCTAAATCAAGGGGGAGGTGGAATATAGAGGGTTTTCCTTAGGTTTTATAAAATATGCAGTCCATATTATTAACTTGGTTGATTTTATTATGCAGGAACTGGGACTGGCATGACCAAGGAGTTGGTTGCCAGGACTTGGCTTCATGAACGGTACTTGGACGTCCCCTAAGGCATACGTATGCTTGACGTTGACCAGGCTTGGACTTCTGGGCCTTCGGGGCTTCGGCATCTTGAGCGGGGCCTGGTCACGTCATCGACCTAACGATTAATAAAATATGGAAAATAACATTCAGTATAACAGTACATCAAACAATTCCTACAGAATGAAAATAAAGGATAAAATGGGGAGACTAGGGTTATTAAGGAATAATCCATAAATTGTAATAAATAATTAATGGACCAGAAGGAATGGGATTTCCGGCAAATCGATAAGTAATTTCCTCGGAGATGGTCGAACGGTCGAGAATTATATGGATTTCCAAGAAATAATTTGTGACAATCTAGGTGCTCATTAACTTAATCACCTGCTAAACCTTTTGTCTTAGCCTAATTAAGTTTAATTTGGCCTCACCTAGATTTTCACTTAAGGGATCCTACCAAAAAAATTCCCGTGCACCTCGGTGAACTTTGACCTTTCACGGTTGGCATGGTTCAATTCGGGATTTCACTTGAGAACTTGAAAATCGACCAATACAAAAGTTGTTCAGTTTTTAACAGGACACATTTTTGTCAATTGGCTCAATTCGAGATTTTGAGTGGAAGGCACCTTAAATTCCAGTCAAAGTCAGTCAAAACACGGAAGTCCACTGCAGACTGGTACCCGAGTCTATGCAGTTTTATGCACAGTTTTCTCTCGGATCCACTCACTTTTCCTTAGGTCAACCTTTACAAAAGTTGTGGCTGGTAACCTAGAACACAACTTTGCTTTTTGGAGATTTTGAACTTCAGTTCAAAATTTCGGAGAAAAGTTGGATGGAATGGACGCCCGGCATGTGTTCGACGAATTGCCAGCGCTCTTCGGCGCTGCGCAAGTCACGCGCCCGACAGCACCGCCACACGGCGGCCAGCTTCTGACGTGGATGTCGAGGTCGCGCCCGCGCCTTAAATGCGCCACGCGCTGTCTCCGTGGTCGTCCCCTACAAAACGCTTTGTCCACCGCGCCCCCTCCGACCAGATGCGACGTGCGCCCTGCGTGCGCCACGTGGTCGCCGGCGACCCGCCGGCGAGCCGCCGCGCCGCTGCCCCGACTAGGGCCGGCAAGCAAATCGCCGTGGGCCCCAGCCTCTCGCCAACCCGCGCGCGAGCTTCCCCCGACCGGCCACCGACCACCCAGCCCCGCGCCGCCCCGCCGCGACATGCCGCCGACCGGCGAACCATGTCCGCCGCGGCAGCCATTGATGCGCCGCCCGAAGCTCCGTGTGTTCGCTTCGTTGCTCCAAGCCGCAGTCCGAGCCTCATCTCGACTGCTATAAAAGGCCCCGCACCCTGCACGCAAGCTTGCCCCTCCGTCGCTTGCCTTGCCACCGCCAGCGCTGTCCTTCCGCCGCTCACCTTTGCTGCCGCCAGGCTGCTACTCCGCCGCCCCTCGTCGTGCGCACTGCTCCGCCGCAGTTCCCCGCCACCGCACTCGCCTCGCCCTTACCCTAGCTTCCCAGAGCCCTAGCCGCCACTCACAGCTCCACCGCCGAGTCCTTTTTCTTAGATCCGCTCCGCAGCCACCCAGCCGAACCACTCGAGTGCTGCAAACCACTCGGCGCAGCAAAACCACTCGAGCCCTTCAGCCGCAAACCACTCGAACGCTTTCCCCAAACCACTCGGGCAAAGCCGCAGCCTCACAGCTCCACCATCCGCCACCGTCGCGCCACCTCCGGTCACCAATCCATTCGTGATCCACTCGAGGTAAGGCGGTGTGCATCTCTAAGCCTCCACGACTGGTTTTCCCCCTTGTTTATAACCAGTCGGTGAAGCCTCCGAGTGCGTTTCTGTTCACAGAAGCCTTTGTAGAACTCTGTTGCCTGTCTATTTAATAGAAGAGCTTAGTTGAGCTGGCTAACTTGTATACCAGTTTAGAACTGGAATAGTTCAAGCAGCAAGATCCTTTGATCTTTTTAAGCTATCCTTGGCATGTGAGTTTGCTTAGACTAGTTTAGTCCCTGGTAAATTTCTAAGGACTCTTGAATGATAGTGTGATTTCTTAGAGCTTAATCTTGATGTTAGTGTGCTGTGTTGTTTTTGTTGTTGAGGTTAATGAATGCTTGACCTTGGCTTAAATCTTGGTCAGCAAATCAAGTAACTCACAAAGAGCACACAGTAACTTTCTCAAATTTTATTGGTTAACTGAACTGAAATCATCACACACACTCTCACTGTTTTATGGTGAAGTCAGAGAAGAATAAATTATGTGTACACAATCACCATCAACAAACCCTCATACTTTATTGAGTAATTGCAACCTTTTGTTAAAGAAAGGGAAGATCAGACAAATTGTCCAGGTGAATGTGTCACTAAATACACTCGGGTTCATCATTGTGCAACTGTAATGACTCGACCAAAGATCATACTCTTAATTGCATATGCATTCGTGTAGAACCTGCCCTCGCCGACGGAGACTACGAGCTGATCCCCACTGATGGAGAAGATCAAGCAGAAGGCGAGGTGAACGCTGTCCAGGTCGAGCAAGACCCGAACACGGTTGCAGAGGACTGTGTTGATGGCCGTTATATGCCATTATTGGCCGTCAACCCTGGCATGAAACAAACACCAAACTAGACATAGGGGTTAAATTCTAACTATTTCCACTAGCTTTGGTGAATTGTTGATTTCAGGAGGCCACATCTGGATACAATGATAAGAACATGCAAAATACATATAAAAGTGGCACCATTGGAATGCACCATTGCGAAGGCCTTGTCGAGATGATCGAAATGGATATTTGGATGACCCAATTCGGAGTCCGGACGAGAAAGTTACACCTCCGGGAAAATCGTCGGCGAAACCTGCCAGGCCGGTCGGCCTGACTTAGGCCGATCGGCCTGGACAAGGCCGGCCAGCCTACAATGGTCCCCAAAATGCTCCAAACTTTGCACAAGGACCCTAGGGAGTCACCAATGGACCCCAAGCAAGAATTGACAAGAATAAATGAAGTTAAGACCGAAAGGCCTAGGCCATGGATTGGAAGGTCCACCTACCTAGGATTCTCGGACAACTTCAACTCAACGCAACCAAAACCGCCTCAAAGGACAACATGCAACCGTTGGTGAGCGAGTCGGTGCAACGGAGGGCCGAGAGGGGCCAGTGCCAGGCCGAACGGCCTTTCCTAGGCCGGCCGGCCCCCAACTGTCAAGCTTGAGGTGAACGCCACCACAACCGTCATCAGGACATCATCAGGAGCGTCCACAAGAAAGACGGTGCCAGATGGCGACAGACCCAGGCCGAACGGCCTAAATCAGGCCGGCCGGCCTACTTTTGTGGTCGTTATGCCTCCCCTTTCGCGTGGAAGCTAAGCAAGCATGTGGCTTAACATCTACGCTGGCTCCCATGCTTGGGAGGCTATAAAAGGCGCCCTTCACCCCCACTCAAGACACAACAAAATAGAGGAGAAGTGCTACCACTTCCATACTTAGAAAATAGGGAGAGAGGTGTGGTGAGATTCCGGGGGAGAAGCCGGAGCTGTCGACTTCTCTTCCACTTTGTACCTTGGCGGATGCGGCTCAACTTCGAGTAACATCCGGGTCTTGTCTGGTAACTCTGGCTTCCTTCTATTTTATTAAGCATTCAGTCTTGCTAGCTTGTTCTCTGGTTCCTCGTTCACTACTTAGCAGTGGGTGCTTTGCTCTGAATTCAAGTGAAGTAGTAATTATTAGTATAGGCGTGGTGCCTAGACTAGTCGTTAGCTTGGTTTGCACCCAGTTCAACGGAATAGTTGTGGTAGCCGGCAGGTGGTGACAGCCCTGTCCGGCCGACGTAATCCACCACGTTAGTTCTGGTCTGTAGGACTTAGGGGTAGGCGGTACCACTCCCCTTCTCATCCCTTTCTGTGAGTGGTGGTGTCTCAGGCGCCCGAAGTGAACTCTCTTGAACAAGTCTGACTTGCTTGATTTATCGAAATATCCAGTATTGCTACACAAGTACCCTCTCTACCCTCAGCCTTTTTATCTTTTCTCTTCTTTTTGTTGTCATCATATCCCCCATATTACCCTTTCGGACGAATTAATTAAAGGATTAGTACACTTCTCGTTCCCCGTGGAAATCGATCCCTGGAATACTCCTGGGTGAAAGCTACATCGGTATCCGTACGCTTGCGGATTTATCTGTAGGTCATAAGAAATACCAACAAGCTTTCTGGCGCCGTTGCCGGGGAACGGTAGCTGTTCTTATCCCAAACCTAGTTCGTCCACATACCATCCACCTACCATCATGAATTCCACTCCTACCTTATATCAATTCTCAGCTCCAAAAGCTGAAGATCTGGAGCCACCATCATCATCTCACCGCATAAAAAGCTCTGGCTACAGAATATACACAAAATTCATAGCCAAGATCAGAGAGAATCCATTTTCTGGAGCTGAAGGGGAAAATCCTTATGTTCACTTACGTGAATTTGAGCAAATTTGCTCATGTCTCGTGATTACAGGGATGGCCCAACAAACTCTGAAATGGAAGGTGTTTCCCTTCTCTTTGATGGGTCAAGCAAAGATATGGTGTGATCGCTATCGTGGGAGAGTGAAGGGAAGTTGGGAGACACTACGAGATAAATTCTACTTAACCTTCTTCCCTGAATCTCGGGTCGCGGACCTTCGAATCGAGATCCTTACCTTCAAACAAAGGGAAGGAGAATCACTAGGGGCCGCTTGGGCTCGATTCACTTATCTTATGGCCATAGGACTTGATCTAGGGGTCTCCGAACCTGTCCTTCTAATACATTTTAGAAGAGGCCTCGAAATCGAATCAGCCAAAATTCTAGATTCATCCTCAGGAGGATCTTTCAGTCATTTGACACCTAGTGAGGGAAGGGCCATTCTAGACAAAATTCTAGAAAACACCCCTTACACTGGGATCTATGATGATTTTCCGGAAGAAATTCCGGAGGAGGCCATAGAAGAGACATCCGCGTCGGAAGATGTGAAAACATCAGAAGAATCCACACCAATCGTAGCACATCTCTCCGAAACTCTCCCTGAACCAACCCCAGAATATGATCTGGACCTACATGATTCTCGTTGTGCCTTCCCCTATAATTTCCACGACGAGCTATTCCTGGAGTACAGGGACAGCTCAAAACCTCCCGTAGTTGAAAGGCACACAATTACTAAGGTCCAAGCCACCGACTACATTGACCAGCATTCTCGAGAGGAGTTCTATTCTGTCCAAATCCATCACTCTAAAAATTCTCTGACAGATCCTTTTCACAGGCCTACGATACCTCCTTTGCCTCCCGATCCTCCTAATGAAACATCCCTTAAGGAGGCTATGAATCAGGAGTGGTTGTGTGGAGCGAGATGCTATTCCGAAGAAATTTGGATTAGTTCTCCCTCTACGATCCTTCCTTGTTCTATAAGGGGAATAACCGTAGAAGCCCATTTTAATCCCATCATGGAGGTTAATGTGATGCCATGGCACCTAGCGTATGCTATATTGGGCAGTATCTCGCTAAGATCATCTGACAAGCTCCTTGAGAGTTGTCCCTTCGGACATATTCTTGAATGTCGAGGGGTTGCATATGCCATGCCACTCATGATAGACAAGATCGAGGTAAGCTTAGACTTTCACATCTTTGATATACTCGATCTTGATCTACTCCTAGGCTGCCCGCTAAAAGATCTGCTTGAAAAATCTCATGGGAGCCTAGATGGAAGGCTTAGGGAATTCGCATTCAACACCGCTACCTCTTGGCTGAAAAATCCTTTGGCAAGGCCTCTTCCCAAGCCAACCTCATTTGAGAGTGTGATGTATGTATCTCCGTTCACATCATCCAAGCCTGTTCTCTTTGAGGTTGCGGTCTCCGCTCTCAAAGATTACGAGTCGGAAGAGACCCTTCACCTTTGTGAAGATGAACGATCATCATCACCCTCGAACGAGTTTGAGCCTCTTCCCACTGGCCCTTACTATGTTGTTTCCGACCATGATCGAAAAGCAACATTAAGCTTCCACAATGAATCTCTTGAGATAGAGAACCCATGGGCCATGGAAGATTGTAAAACATTAACTTTGGAGTCCCAAGAAAATAATCTCTTGGATGAGCATGGAAGTTTCATTCTTGAAGTCATACATAGACCATGCTCGTTCACTGCCTCTCCAAAGTTAACCACGTCTGGTGCCCAGAGCACACACGAGGACTACAACCACCTCAAGGTCCTCTTCTACAAAATGTTTAGAAGTTTGGTTGTAGATGCATATGTTTACCATAAGCATTGCAAATCTCGTGGTTTCTCTATTGCACTAACCTTGCAGCCAAAAGCTTCATGACACATCAACAATTGGTGATGAGACGGGAATGACATCACCAATGGCAGTCGCAAGAGAATGTTCCCAAGGTCAAGCTTATGACCATAAACAAAGCACTGCCGGTGTGGGGGATATAGTACCCGGGTACCTCACGAGCAAGCCTGGCAGCCCACCAAAAGGGGGCGGCCCAGCCCACCGTTCTGGACCTGAAGACGTGCGGGACAAGTCGGCGCACGGAGGAAGGGTCTGGAAGGAGAAGTTATAGTTGGAATAGGATTTATTGTAAAGAAGGAAAGGCTACTTAGAGATAGGATCGGCTACAAACCGACTGGTAACCCTGCCCCCCGATATATAAGGCGGGCAGGGACCCCCTCCAAAGACATCAGACAACAACTCAACCCATCGAAACTCACAATCCACGCAATACAACACCCCAAAACAGGACGTAGGGTATTACGTCGAGTCGACGGCCCGAACCTGTATAAACCCCCGTGTCTGTCCATCCTAACCATCCTGCTTCCGATCTTTGCGATCTTCCCTGCATTACAAATCACTTCCGTGGGCTACCCCGTGGAAGACTGCCGGAGATAATATCACCGACAGTGGCGCGCCAGGTAGGGGATATCGCCGAGATCAATCTGGTAAGCTCGATGGATCGCGTCAAGATCTTGGACAGCTGCAACCTCCCGGACGTGGACGAAGTTGAGATCCAGTTCGGGGACGTCATCACCGCCGCCTTGGATACCCAAGCGGCAGGAGCTACGGTCGCCACGGAGGTCTCCTCTCTGGCGCCGACTTCGGCCATCACGGCCCAGTCCGGTCCGATCGCATCTGATCGGGCCGACTCTACCCCGCTGAGTCCATCGCAAAACGCGAGGCCCAATCAGTCGAGAACAGATCTACAATCACTCGGTTCCGATCCGGCTCCTGAGAGTCGCGTCGCCGATTCATCGCAGAGCGTAAACGCTCAACCAGCGCGCGTCCAGAGCCCTGAGGTCATTACTGTCCAGACCCCTGGCTTTAGCGCGCTCGCTCAGAAACAGAAGATGAAGGACATCGTCCAGGCGGATGATTACCTCTCTGGGAGCGACTCCTATGAGTTAGATCCTCAGGGACCCTTAATCCTGGACGATCTGCCGGAAGGATACACAGTGTCCGACGCCTCTACAGAGCCGGAACTGCTAGGATCACTCGGAAAACTGACTCTGAGTAGTTTGGAGCATTATACGCCCACATCCGACTTCTCCGAGTTCGAGGAAGACTACCTCGCGCGAGAAGGAGTCGGGTCATACTGCTACATGGTGGCGCCAGCAACGCCAACCAATCCTGTCTCAGAAGACGAGGTCACTCCAGCTGAGGAAACGACTGAAGCCAGGGACCAGCGTCGAGGACGCAACGCCAGTCGGGCGACTCGTAGAGCCGCACGACCGCACGGAGCCACCGCGTCAGGATCTGGCACTGCTCGACTCCAGGAACCACGCTCTGAAGATCATCGTCGCCAACGGGATCGGCACGACCGGAGGAGCACCCGGAACTTGATGCGCGACGGCATGTTCGAGTTCAGCGGATACGACGTCTACGAGACACCGGTCCAGAACCTCGTTACCATTAACGAGGAAATCAGTTGGCTGCCACCCAGCACTCCGGGCCTGGAAAAGGTAAGGGCTCTCGTGCAGGCCGCCTCCGTCCAGGTTCACCAGATGCAGGGCAGAGCGACCACGGAGGCCCCTGAGCCCGGTCCGTCTCGACACCGGGCCAGCGGCGGATCGGATCGTGATGAAGACCTCCGCACCACGATCAATAGAGATCGAGATGCGAGGAACGTCATCCGCAACAGCACCGAAGAGCGCCATCGTGAGGAAATCCGACGGCACGAAGAGTACGATCGGGATCATGGAGATCCCCGTCGTAACTCCAACAGGAGCGGCTACTCGACGGAGTCAGACTACTCTGACCCTTCCGGTAGTCCAAGGCACGGCAACAACGGCGGTCGCACTCCGCCACGAGGACGAGCGCTTCCACCACCCAGGCGACCGACTCCGCCAAGGGAACGAACTCCACCGCGCAGCAGGACCTACCGACGGGACCGAACTCCACCCAGGACTCAGAACTATCGGAGGACCCGTTCCCCGCCCAGGGACCGGGATCGCAGGAGGGACTGCACTCCCCCAAGAACAACAGACGGATCGGGTCCGAGCGATTCCCGCCCTAGAAGTCAGATCGGCGGATTCCAGTCGTTCACCGAGCGCTTGAGAAGCGTGACATGGCCCAGAGGCTTCAAGCTGTCGGACATTGACAAGTACGACGGGAAATCTGATCCATCTCAATGGCTTCAGATCTACTACATCGCCGTACAAGCGGCCGGCGGCGACGAGGACGTGATGGCAAATTACCTTCCCATCATGCTCACCAAAGACTGCCGCAACTGGCTGGCAGGACTCCCACTGGACGCCATCGACAACTGGGAGCAGCTTACCGAACTCTTTATCGGTAACTATCTCGGTACCTGGGAAAGGCCCGGGAGCAAGCGGCTCCTCGGTCAGATCAGGCAGCGCAAGAACGAGACTCTGCACGACTTCGTGCGCAGGTTCTCAGAGAAGCGCAACTCCATCACGGACGTGACGGATCAGGAGGTTATGTCAGCCTTCCAGCACGGCATCTCCGACGGGAGACTGATTCACAAGTGGACTCGGAAGCCACCCGCGACTGTCAATGACATGTTTCGGATCGCTAGCACGTGGGCGGACGCAGAGATCGCGGAAAAGGAACAACTCAGCGAGATTAGGAGCCGCTGGGAAGAAGAGAACAAGACAACCCGCAAGCGCGACCGCCGCGAGGACGAAGACCGACACGACGACCATTGACGCACCGACAGCCACCCTCGCAAGAAGAAGAGCGAGGGAGATATGGTCGCCGCCCTGGACCGGTCCAGAGGCCGGGTAACTCCAGAGGATTTCCAGCGCATGCTCGATGAGCAATGTCCTTACCACAAGCACAAGCACTCGGCACGAGAGTGCTACGGGCTCAAGCGAGCCTTCACCGGGGGCAACAGAGGCCCTCCATACAGAAAGAGGAACGATGGTTCCTCGCGAGATGACAGGCGGAACGACGAGCCCGGCGACGACTTCCAGGAAGCCGACCGAGTGGTTCGCATGATCTACGGCGGACCAGAGTTCGAGTCGAAGCGCCAGCAGATGCTCGCCCATCGCCAGGTCATGCACGCGAGGGAACCACCGGTACCTGAGTACCTCAAGTGGTCGGAAGTTCCGATCACCTTCACCCGGGAGGACCATCCAAACTTCATACCGAAGCCCGGGTCCCATGCCTTGGTAGTAGCCCCGACGATTTGCAACGTTCGGCTCACCAAGGTACTAGTCGACGGTGGCAGTGGCCTGAACATCCTCTTTGCTAACACATTGAAGGAGCTCGGCCTGACTACTCTCGACCTGAGTCCCCCCCAATCCGCGTTCTACGGTTTGATACCGGGAGAGGGGGCGGAACCACTCGGGCACATCACACTGCCCGTCACCTTCGGAGACCGGAACAACTACCGGACCGACCATATGCAGTTCACGGTGGCGAACTTTGAAACTGCATACCACGCCATCCTTGGGAGGCCGGCGCTCGCCAAGTTCATGGCAATTCCTCACTACGTCTACCTGCAGGTCAAGATGCCAGGACCTAAAGAAGTAATTACCGTCTTGGGGGACATCCGAGTCGCATACACATGCGAACAGGAAACCCTCAACGCGGCAGCTGCCCTGGACATGTCCAAGCGCATGGAGCAAGTACTGGCTGCATCACAGGAGGTGGACAAGGACTCTCTAGAGATCCCCACCAAGAAGCCAGCAAGAGAAGCCATCGAGCCAAGCAAGGAGACGGAGCTGAAGAGGATCTCTCTGGACTTGGATGACCCGAAGAAGACAGCCATCATCGGGGCAGAATTAGACCCCAAATAGGAAGAAGTGCTCGTCAAATTCCTAAGGGAAAACGCCGACATATTCGCGTGGAAACCATCCGATATGCCAGGTGTCCCAAGGGAACTTGCCGAGCACTCCTTGAAGGTCAATCCGACTGCCAAACCGATCAAGCAGAGGCTTCGTCGATTCGCGCAGGACCGCAAGGAGGCAATTAGGGTAGAGATTACAAAGCTGTTAGCGGCTGGTTTTATTCAGGAGGTGTTCCATCCCGACTGGTTAGCTAATCCAGTTCTTGTAAGAAAAAAGAATAATAATGATTGGAGAATGTGCATCGATTATACAGATCTCAACAAAGCTTGCCCTAAAGACCCCTTCGTTCCCCCCCGCATCGATCAAGTCGTTGACTCCACGGCAGGCTCTGCCCTGCTCTGCTTTCTCGATTGCTACTCAGGCTATCACCAGATAGGCCTGAAGCTGGAAGACCAGATAAAGACCGCGTTCATCACGCCGTTCGGTGCCTTTTGTTACAACACAATGGCCTTCGATCTGAAGAACGCAGGCGCAACCTATCAGAGGACGATTCAAGCATGTCTGGATCAATTGATCCCAGACATAGTAGAAGCATACATCGACGACATCGTGGTCAAGATCATGAACCCCGAGGACATCATAGGGAATCTGACAAAGGTCTTCGAACGCCTGCGCGTATTCCGGTGGAAGCTCAACCCGGAAAAGTGTGTCTTCGGAGTACCCTCAGGTAAACTACTCGGCTTCATGGTCAGCAACCGCGGGATCGAGGCAAATCGCGAGAAGATCACGGCCATCACCAAGATGCTACCACCAACCTGTCAAAAGGATGTGCAGAAGCTTACTGGATGCATGGCAGCGCTCAGTCGTTTCATATCACGACTCGGCGTTCGCGGATTGCCGTTTTTCAAACTGCTCAAGAAGCAGGATAAGTTCGTGTGGGATGACGAGGCGAAGCAATCTTTCCAGGAACTCAAAGATTACCTGCAGAGTCCGCCCATCCTCGTCCCACCTCAACCAAGAGAACAGCTCTACCTCTACATCTCTGCTACTCCCCGAGTGGTTAGCACGGTACTAGTGGTCGAGCGTCCTGAAGAAGGACACGCATATGGAGTTCAGCGACCAGTCTACTTCGTCAGCGAGGTCCTGACCGTATCTAAGGTACGCTACCCCCATGTGCAGAAATTACTCTATGGAGTTCTCATCTCAGCAAGAAAGCTGAAACACTACTTTGAGGCCCATCCAATCTCGGTTGTGAGCGAAAATCCTTTAGGGGAAATTCTCCATAACCGAGACGCCAGCGGCCGAATCGTCAAGTGGTCAATAGAATTGGCTGCCCACCACATAACCTTCGTTCCACGTACTGCTATCAAGTCTCAGGTCTTGGCCGACTTCGTAGCAGACTGGACAGAAAACCAAGCTCCGGCTGACGACGAGGTAGTTGAGTACTGGGAGATGTACTTTGATGGCACCCTCCAGATAAAAGGAGGCGGCGCAGGCGTACTCCTGATCTCTCCAAGTGGACAGGAATTAAAATACGTCCTTCAAATCATGTTCCCAGTATCCAACAACGCAGCCGAGTACGAAGCAGCCTTGCACGGTCTCCGCATTGCAGTATCTTTGGGCATCAAACGCCTGATGGTACGTGGGGACTCTGCCCTGGTCATAAACCAGGTAAACAAGGATTGGTCCAGGACCAACGAGAAGATGGACGCTTACTGCGAAGAAATCAGGAAGCTGGAAGGGAAATTCTATGGCTTAGAGTTCCATCACGTGGTGCGCGACCATAACAAGGCAGCAGATGAGCTCGCTAAGATAAGGTCCACCCGTGAAGGCGTCCCACCCGGAGTTTTCATACAAGATCTTGTCAAACCATCTATCAAGATAAACCCGGATGGCACTGCCGCGGAGCAACAAGTCGGAGAATCCCTGGAGTCAGCCACATTAGTGGTAGACGAAGCGTTGGACTGGAGGGCCCAGATCATCGACTATCTTGACAGCGGCATATTGCCCGCAGAGGTCGCGGAAGACAAAGATCTAAACTCGCTCCACGAACAAATCGTGCGGCGCAGCAAAAGCTACGTCATCATCAGAGACAAGTTGTATCGTCGATCTGGAGCTTCCCAAATCCTCCAAAAGTGCGTAAGTCGCGCAGAGGGCATAGAGCTCTTGACAGACATACACAAAGGAATCTGTGGCAATCACGCCGGCGCTAGAACCATTGTTGGTAAAGCTTTCCGGTCTGGTTTCTACTGGCCGACTGCCGTAGCAGACTCAGAAGACATCGTGCGCCGCTGCAAAGGGTGTCAGTATTTTGCAAGGCAAATACACGCACCCGCACAACAGCTGCAAACCATACCAGCGTCCTGGCCCTTCGCTTGTTGGTGCTTGGATATGATTGGTCCGTTCAAGAAGGCTCCTGGTGGTTTTGACCATGTCCTTGTAGCTATTGACAAGCTCACCAAGTGGATCGAGGTGAAACCAGTCAGAAAGCACACGGCAGCCAAGACCATCGAGTTCTTCACCGACATCACCCACCGCTTCGGAGTCCCAAATCGTATCATCACAGATAATGGTACGAACTTCGTGGCGCAGGAGTTTAAAGACTGGTGCAGCGAGAGGAGCATCAAACTATGCCCTGCATCCGTGGCGCACCCAAGGGCCAATGGCCAAGTCGAAAGAGCCAATGGCAAAATAATCAAGGCGCTCAGGGCCCGCATATTCAAGCAGCTGAAGCAACATGATGGACGATGGATCAAGGAGTTACCAGCTGTAGTCTGGGGGCTGCGCACCCAGCCGAGTCGTGCCACGAAGCAAACCCCGTTCTTTCTGGTTTACGGCTCGGAAGCTATCCTACCAACGGACCTCGCATACGGCTCCCCCCGAGTGGAGTTCTATGACGAATACGACGCGCAAGTGGCGCGCATTGAAGACCTCGACAGCATCGAGGAAAAGAGATTGGCTGCCCAGATCCAAGCCGCGCGTTACGCTCAGGTCCTGCGACGTTATCACGATCGATCAGTTAAGCAGAGGTCCTTTGAAGCAGGCGACTTGGTTCTGAGGAGAAAGCAAGACACCAAGGGCGCGCACAAGCTTGCGTCCCCTTGGGAAGGGCCATACATCATCAAGTCAGTAAGTCGCCCAGGCTCATACCGCCTCATGACGGAAGACGGCGTAGACATCCCAAATCCATGGAACGTCGGGCACTTACAGCGTTTCTACGCCTGATTCAGTTATGTATTTATCTTTTTTTTGTTTAATATTTGTTTTTCCGAGTGATTTTGGAGGGTATTCACCCCCAGTCACGACTCGGCAGATTTATAATAAGTTATCAATAAAGTTGATTTCATCTTTCATCTATTTCTACTACTCGAATTTCCTCTTTCGCGTCACGCACATAAAGTATGAGTGGAACAAACTTTAAATTGAGAGGGAAAGTACTCGCCAAGTCAAAGCTCTAAACGTACGACAAAGACTCTGCGGCATGAGACTGAGACCAACAAGACTAATCTACTTCGTAACAGGTCAACCACTCAGAAATTAAGGCCAGCGCAGAAAGAAAGGAAGTAGTAGACCCATAAAACTTATACACAATAACAAAAGCTTAAACATTGTTCAAATGTTCTACTTCCACAAAATACTACAAATATTCTATCTACATTACACTGCAGGATCACCAGACGGGGCCGCTTCATCAGAGTCATCAACAACATCCTTGGAAAGGACATTGGCGATAGGCTCGACCTCAAGGAGCAGTCTGCCCACGTCGTCTTCGGAGGTGCCGGCAGCGTATCCGCGGCTGAGTGGCTCCAGGTCCGACGCCGGGAACAGCGACTTGAGCACCGCCAGGACATGACCACAGCTGGCCTGGCTGATGGAGCAGAGCTGTCGCCGGAAGAAGCGTGGAAGCGCCCGAACGCGGTCGAGGATAGAAGCTGAAGACGATGACGCCTCCGGCTCGATCTCCTCCGCCACCACTCGGATAGCGTCCTCCAGCGCGATCCTCTCGGTGCGCAGCGCCTCAGCCTCGCCTTGCAGCCGATCCACCTTGGCAGTGAGCTCTTTGAATTGGGACATAATCCGATACCGATAATCTACAGAAAGTTAGATCTGGATAATATATTCACGTCTGACAGAAAAACAAACAGGGAATAACATACCTCTGAGCTCGTGCACGGCCTGGGCTTCGTTGAGCCTAGCCTGCTCTACCTCTCCGCGAAGATCGCGAGTGGTACGCTGGGCTTCCTCCAACTCGGCCAGGCGTTGGGTCGCAGCACTTCGAGTTCAGTCACTCGGGCCACCAAGGAGTCGGCCTTAGCGACTGTAGATGAAAGTTCTTGAATAACCGAGGATTTTGCCTCGGCATCATCAGCTAAGTCCTGCAAAGACAAGTCAGATGACAAAACAAATAGATGTACCACTCGGTACTTGACCTCAACAAGAAAAGTGGCTCAGGAAATACCTTGGCTATCTGGACCATACGAAGATGGAGTGACATGAACTCCTCCAGAGGAGTCATGGGAGCACCACCACCCAAAGCGCCGACCACCGCAGAAGCAACTTCGACCGCCGCAGTTGGGGGCTCCTCCGCTGCTGCAGTCGGTTCAACCACAGGAGCAGGCTGAGGGCTGCCTTGAGGAACTGGCGGTGGGGTCGGCGACGCCGGTGTAGGACTCGGTGGAGGCGGGGTTGGTGCTCGCAGCAACTCTGGTGGAGGACCCACAGGCTGATCGCTGAGAAGATCAGCCGAGTGGGTCGGCACCTCTGGCACTTGGATTGACGGGATCTCTGTCTCAACGGTCGACTGAGGCGCAGGACCCGCAAAGGGAATCTCAAACGGCGTGCTACAGGATAAAGGACATATGGATTACTAACAGATGAACATAAAGGAAAATCAAGAGATGACAATGATACTTACAGAGTAGATATGCGCATTCTCGGGCGCTTTCCTTTCCGAGTGGGGGAAGGAAGGTCCCTCGGACTTGCAGCACTCAGAGGTACTACTGCAAGGGGAGACTGCTCTGAGCTGATGATTGGGGGCGGGATTGACGACTCAGCACCGCCAGCTTCGTCTTCTTCCGAGTCAGACGACTCAGAGATGAGGAGTTGGCGGCGGCTTGGCGCATCCCCAATCACGATCCCCGTTGAAATCTTCCGCTTCTTCGGGGCAGGGGCAGCCTTCCCACCACTCGGAGATAGCACGTCTGGAGAAGGAGAGGACGACAGAGTAATATCAGAGTCGTGCAGGTCACTCTCACTTCCTCCGACTGCTTCTTCAGCACCACCGGCCCTGCGCCGAGCCGGCTGATCCACTCCCTTCGGCATCTCAGGCAAAGGAGGGAGGGATACAAAGGCAGCTCGACCCTGCAAAAGTTGGGTTCAGTTCTGAGATTACACCCAATGGGTGCAATTGAAATAAAAATAACAACAGATTGATTAAATACCTCAGGGCGTGGATTCCCTAAGTTGAACGCCGGAGGACAATCAGTAGTCCTCAAGGAAGTTCCTGTCGCGAAGAATTTTCCAAGCCGAGCTGCGGCTTGGACTTTGTCGACACGCTCGGGGGCTTCACGCGTGTTGTCCCCCTCGGCGTAGTACTCATACGCCGGATGAGCCCGCTGCTTGAGGGGCTGGATCCGGCGCAGCACGAAGTTGGCTGCCACTCCGATGGCAGCCAACCCTCTGTCCTTCAACTGGGCTATGAGACCCAGCAGTTCCTGAACCTCGTCCATCTCACTCTCCTTGGGAAGAGCAGTCCAGGACTGGGAGGGAACAGGACGCGAATCGATTTCTGGAGAGATGGCAGGCGAGTGGTTTCCTACGTAAAACCACTCGGACTGCCACCCCTTGTTGGAGGTAAGAAAAGGAATGTCAAAATACTCCCGAGTTCGACCCTCGCGGAGTTGGAATCCGGCGCCCCCGACTACTTGCGGGCACTCGGTTCTGGGATAAGGTTTCAGAAGAAAAAGATGGAGAAAAAGATTGAAGTGAGACTCTATCCCAAGATAGGCCTCACAGAGGTTGATGAAGATGGCGATGTGAAGAATGGAGTTGGGATTCAGTGCGCAGAGACTGATCCCGTAGAAGTGCAGTAGCCCGCGGAGGAAAGAATGCGCGGGCACGCCAAAGCCGCGCAGAACAAAAGACTCAAACACCACCAAATCAGAGGAGTTTGGGGTGGGGAAAGACTCACCGGCGGCTGCGCGCCACTCGGCGGTTTGCTGGTCAGGGAGGATGCCGTCGACGACGTGCTGCTCGAGGCGCCTGGTGGTGGTGATGGACTCCCTCCACTCAGCGGCGCGATCAACGGCGACTTCAACGGCGACCTTGGCCTTGGCCGACCGGGCCCTTCCCGGCGACCTCTCCTTCCGCTTCGGGGCATCCTTCCTCTTTGGCGCCATGGCGATGAGCGGGGGCTGAAGGTTGAGGATGAAAGCTGCGGGAGTGGATCTAGGGTTTGCTCTTGCGCGCGGAGGAGAACTGGAGCGCTGGGGAGGCAAATGGCGAGTAAAGGAAGAAGATTGCGGTGGGGATGGCTTATAATGGAATGAACCGTTCCTCCCGCGCGCGGCGCGATGCGTGTCTTGGGAACTCAACCGACGCAGGCACGTCCCGTCGCTTTGAATTCAAAGGTGCGGTAAGGAGTCGCGATATCTCGCGATATTTTGCCCTCTGTGAAGCAACCGTTAGTTTCCTTAGGAAACAACGGACTTTGCGGGAGTAGTGGGCCTAAATGGGCTGAAATGTAGCACGACCTTTCGGTTCTGTTGCGCTAACAAATTTGTGGGTTCCTGAGCTAGTGTTCAGGGGCAGAAACCACTCGGTCGTGAGGCTAAAATTAGTCGACGGCCAGACTTGATTTTGCAATTAATATTGCATCCTTGCAATTGATTTTTACGTAAGGCATGCGATACTATCGCTAAATTCGCTCAGAAGTCTGGGTCAAGTGCTGACAAGTATAAATCTTGCGAGAAGGTGGCTTACCATATGGTCAAGCTGAGTCGTGGGACACGACTCGGGGGTCATGCCGAGTTCAAAGAACTTGTGGACAGAATCCTTATAAAGGGGAAACAAAAAAGCCCTAGAAGGAAAAGATTATCTAAAATCCATGCCCAGAGGCATGGGGGCTAAAAATTCAGTCAGAATTCACGGCTTTCAGAGTCTTGACACGATCGTGCCGAGTCGTATCAAGACTCGGGGGCTACACCCATTGGGTGCACCTGGAGGTGCACACCATTGATGGATTAAGTTCAAGGAGAGATTCATAATATTTTATTTTTGACCCTCGACCAGAATATTCTATTCTGCTCAAGGCTCGGGGGCTACACCCAATGGGTGCACCTGGAGGTGCACACCATTGAAGATCAAGATACAGATGGATAAAAGTTGAAGACCTTTGGCCAATTTCATACTAAAATTGCCTAAAGCCCGGGGGCTAAGTGTATTCACTTCGCTGTCGCGTCGTGAAAAAGAGCACTCCTTCCCCTCACTATGGCCATAATTGAAGAATTGTTTTCAGGAGCGTCTGATCATGCACTCAGATCTTCCTTGAAACCACTCAGATTTTTCTCATAATCACTCGGATCTTCTTCGAAATCACTCGGATGAGATCTTAAACAACTTGGGAGCACTCGGATCATGCAAGAAAAGACGGATCAATTACAGCCAACGATCGGCCAAGAAGTGCTCGGGGGCTACTGTGGGGGATATAGTACCCGGGTACCTCACGAGCAAGCCTGGCAGCCCACCAAAAGGGGGCGGCCCAGCCCACCGTTCTGGACCTGAAGACGTGCGGGACAAGTCGGCGCACGGAGGAAGGGTCTGGAAGGAGAAGTTATAGTTGGAATAGGATTTATTGTAAAGAAGGAAAGGCTCCTTAGAGATAGGATCGGCTACAAACCGACTGGTAACCCTGCCCCCCGATATATAAGGCGGGCAGGGACCCCCTCCAAAGACATCAGACAACAACTCAACCCATCGAAACTCACAATCCACGCAATACAACACCCCAAAACAGGACGTAGGGTATTACGTCGAGTCGACGGCCCGAACCTGTATAAACCCCCGTGTCTGTCCATCCTAACCATCCTGCTTCCGATCTTTGCGATCTTCCCTGCATTACAAATCACTTCCGTGGGCTACCCCGTGGAAGACTGCCGGAGATAATATCACCGACAGCCGGGAGATAGCCCGGATGATTAGCATTTATTTCCTTTTGAATAAAAAGCAAGATCATATCTTTAGGATAAAGTTGTCTTTCGGGTATTTTTGGTTGCTAACCATTGCAGGTAGAGATCAAGAACAACGATGGACAAGTAAAGCCTAAGAGCATGAGAACTACATCAACTACAACACCTTAGTACGTCTTGGTGAGGGAACATTATGAAAGGAAGCTTGAACTCCACACACTTGATTTGTGTTGCTTAGCAATCCAAAATCCAAGTGTGGGGGAGGTATGTGAGTATCCCAAGTAAAGTTCCTTTCATGCCAAACTTGCTTTGGTTTGGAGATGGTGTTTGTTCATGCATCTTGCCAAATAAAAAATAATAATAATAATAACAACTTGAATAAAGGCTCCCTGGTTTTCGAACCAGTAGAGCCCCTCTTTTTGTTTCCACCTTTTTGTTTTGAATAACAGTACCAGCATGAGTACAAGTGTGGGGGAGATCTCTCAAGCTCATCATCAACATACACATTTGAGGCTCCCCACAAAGGTGTCGCACAACATCGACTGCGCTAACATGACAAGAAAAAAAGGGCGATGGTATGTGCACTCCACCTCTTGCTCTTTAATTCATGAGTTTGATTGAATTTCAATCCCTATCATTAAAATCAATCTCAAGATAAAATAATTCACCCTGCTATGCCTACCCTCCATGCTCCCATGTTTGGCTTGCATACGTTTTATTCCTCGCTTCATCTTGCCACTTGTGAATAAATATTTTTAGGGAACCATATTCATCTAAGTAGTTGATGTTTGAGATATGGTTTGAGGATATGATCTTCACTCTTAATGTTTGAGTGCTTGGGAAATTTATTTGAAAATTTGAAAACCCTTTGCAAAGCCCCTCTTTGATATGCCAAAGTCCTACCGAAGCCATATGTTGAGTTATCTTGAAAACCATGTACACATATGCTACTTGTCATTGCATTGAGCTTTGTCAAATTGTTGTGACCCTTATGAGAATTCTTTTCATGCTTTCATGATCAAGATCACGTACACGTTTATCCCCCATTGCCATACTTCTACACTGGAAGTTAGCATTGTTTCATTCATCCATCCATTCCACAAAATAAATGCTCCATCATGTACATGTAAGTCTCACTCCTCAGTTATTGTTACAAAAGAGACATGGCTATCGAAAAAAATGGACACATGAAGGTCCACACAAAAAAAAGGAAAAAAAAGAAAAAAAGAAAAAAAGTTGGACACATGAAGGTCCAAGAAAGAAAAAAAAATTCTGATAGCCATGTTCTCAAAGATTTTATTTAAAGGAGAGAGACCACACACAAAGGAGTCATTTATTCCGTCCACCATCCATCATACCCATACACGTGCACATCTTGATCCGATTGTATGATTTGATTTCTTCTTGGATCCGCTCTTTGACTTTGCAATATATGTGATGCAAGTATGCCTCATCTTCATACCCTACCTTGAGCTCCACATATAGCCATCTTTAGAAGTAGGATGAAGAAAGGCAAGTTAATGCCTTGGTGAGGATATATACACATTGAGAGATCCGAGAGAATCAAATGAGGAGCAATGCAAAGGTTTGTTTTTGAAAACTTATTGAAAAATCCCAAGCTACTTGACACATGGAGTTAAAGTGATTTGATTCACGACCGTTCCATTCCTCAACTACTCAAGATGGCATGATAGACACTACAAAATTCACAAGTACAAGGTATGGCTTGGAATATTTCGTATGCTTGTTCCATTTCCTTGGATATCATGTCTCGTCTTAGTCCCTACTCCTCGCTCGAGGACGAGCAAGGGTCTAAGTGTGGGGGTGTGTTGATGGCCGTTATATGCCATTATTGGCCGTCAACCCTGGCATGAAACAAACACCAAACTAGACATAGGGGTTAAATTCTAACTATTTCCACTAGCTTTGGTGAATTGTTGATTTCAGGAGGCCACATCTGGATACAATGATAAGAACATGCAAAATACATATAAAAGTGGCACCATTGGAATGCACCATTGTGAAGGCCTTGTCGAGATGATCGAAATGGATATTTGGATGACCCAATTCGGAGTCCGGACGAGAAAGTTACGCCTCCGGGAAAATCGTCGGCGAAACCTGCCAGGCCGGTCGGCCTGACTTAGGCCGATCGGCCTGGACAAGGCCGGCCGGCCTACAATGGTCCCCAAAATGCTCCAAACTTTGCACAAGGACCCTAGGGAGTCACCAATGGACCCCAAGCAAGAATTGACAAGAATAAATGAAGTTAAGACCGAAAGGCCTAGGCCATGGATTGGAAGGCCACCTACCTAGGATTCTCGGACAACTTCAACTCAACGCAACCAAAACCGCCTCAAAGGACAACATGCAACCATTGGTGAGCGAGTCGGTGCAACGGAGGGCCGAGAGGGGCCAGTGCCAGGCCGAACGGCCTTTCCTAGGCCGGCCGGCCCCCAACTGTCAAGCTTGAGGTGAACGCCACCACAACCGTCATCAGGACATCATCAGGAGCGTCCACAAGAAAGACGGTGCCAGATGGCGACAGACCCAGGCCGAACGGCCTAGATCAGGCCGGCCGGCCTACTTTTGTGGCTGTTATGCCTCCCCTTTCGCGTGGAAGCTAAGCAAGCATGTGGCTTAACATCTACGCTGGCTCCCATGCTTGGGAGGCTATAAAAGGCGCCCTTCACCCTCACTCAAGACACAACAAAATAGAGGAGAAGTGCTACCACTTCCATACTTAGAAAATAGGGAGAGAGGTGAGGTGGGAGTCCGGGAGAGAAGCCGGAGCTGTCGGCTTCTCTTCCACTTTGTACCTCGGCGGATGCGGCTCAACTTCGAGTAACATCCGGGTCTTGTCTGGTAACTCTGGCTTCCTTCTAATTTATTAAGCATTCAGTCTTGCTAGCTTGTTCTCTGGTTCCTCGTTCACTACTTAGTAGTGGGTGCTTTGCTCTGAATTCAAGTGAAGTAGTAATTATTAGTATAGGCGTGGTGCCTAGACTAGTCGTTACCTTGGTTTGCACCCAGTTCAACGGAATAGTTGTGGTAGCCGGCAGGTGGTGACAGCCCTGTCCGGCCGACGTAATCCACCACGTTAGTTCTGGTCTGTTGGACTTAGGGGTAGGCGGTACCACTCCCCTTCTCATCCCTTTCTGTGAGTGGTGGTGTCTCAGGCGCCCGAAGTGAACTCTCTTGAACAAGTCTGACTTGCTTGATTTATCGAAATATCCAGTATTGCTACACAAGTACCCTCTCTACCCTCAGCCTTTTTATCTTTTCTTTTCTTTTTGTTGTCATTCATATCCCCCATATTACCCTTTCGGACGAATTAATTAAAGGATTAGTACACTTCTCGTTCCCCGTGGAAATCGATCCCTGGAATACTCCCGGGTGAAAGCTACATCGGTATCCGTACGCTTGCGGATTTATCTGTAGGTCATAAGAAATACCAACAGACTCCCAAGCTAACTTTGTGTCCGAAGGCAAGCCCAGGAGCATCTCCTATGTTTCAATTACATGCAATTATGTTTGGCTATGTTTATGTTTGTGCATTTAAGTTCAGGAGTTGATTTGAAACCCTAGTTGCATGATCCAGGTACCAATGCTTTGCAAATACTAGCATGATAGGTCGATAGCTGCTCCGCTATAAGGATCCGGTAAAAGCCGAGTGATTTCCTGTCACTCGCGAGATATAGGAATCGACTGCTTTACTTATGTTGGAATCATAAGGATGACGGGCGGGGATTTTTGTCATGTAGATGCCCCGTCCGGATATGCTAATGTTGGTTAAGGCCGAATGGTGTGGTACCGACGGTTAAGCTTTTGAAAGTACCAAGCGCTTGTCGATTCTATGGGGTCGGTAAGTTTAGTACCTACATGACTCCAGGGTGCGGACTTTTTCCGACTCCTTCCGGGAACTTTTTTCCCCATGCTTCGAACATGTGGGTACGAGGGGCATAAGTGTTGGTTCGGCCAAGCCTTAGACCTCGTATGCCAGGGGGAGTTTGTTCCTGGACGCGACTGGAAGATTGGTGGGAACTACCTGGTAGTGCTAGCCTTTGGCTGAGTGCGATGATCCGAGTGTTTGGGTTCCCCCTTGCAAGGTTGAAATCGATACGAACTGTCTGTCTCTCGCAGCTAATGAGACTGCTTAATCCCGCTGCTGCATTGAGTAAGAAGTGAAACATGATAATGGAAAGAAATTTGATGTTTGCTTAATTGCTTGCTCCACTTGCTTGATTACTACAGGATGCTTACCTAGAATGGTTAACTTAACTAGAACTTGATGCTAAAAGACTGAAAGTAAGGATCCACTCTTAGCCGCTCTTTGGCAAAACAAACCCACCAGCCAAAAGCCTTGCATGTCTAGAAGTTGGTGATGTAGTTGTCACCCGACGGTTAAGTCTTGCTGAGTATTAGTATACTCAGCCTTGCTTGTGGCATTACTTTTCAGGTAGCGCTCTCGAGGAAATGGTTGCCAGTCTTACTTGGCCGACCACTCTTCCTCCGGGCTGGTCTGTTGTTTGG
Source organism: Urochloa ruziziensis (assembly GCA_015476505.1). Lineage (NCBI taxonomy): Eukaryota > Viridiplantae > Streptophyta > Magnoliopsida > Poales > Poaceae > Urochloa > Urochloa ruziziensis. Next base: position 7,888,040 of record CM027125.1, on the reverse strand, counting down.
GACAAGGATGCTTCAGAGTGACGTCACGACGGCTTCACGTGATGTTGCTACGACTCTGAATAATTAGTTATCTTCCGCTGTTTTCAAAACTCTGAGATACTGGTACTTTATGCTCTGAACTCGGTTTGTAATAAATTTTCCTCAAGTGGAACCTGATTAAATTGTGGATGTGTTGTAATCTCTGGGATCCACCTTTGAGTGGGTTTTTGTATGACTGGTTGCGATCGAGGTAACTGTCCGTGGTTGCATCGGGCTTGACCCGACAGACTGTCACGTTACTCCGATTTAATTGCGTGGTGACCAATGGAAGGTTAGCGCACTTAAGCCGGATTAATTTGAGCAGGTTCTGCCACAGCTGGTATCAGAGCGAACAGTCGTACACCAGATGTTTACACGATCCCAACACACTTGTCTTGCAATAAAACTTGACCAACTAGTGCTTTGTGAAAACTCGTTGGATCCCTAAGGATTAACTAGACCGTGAAGCCCTAGAGGGAATTTCGGGTTGTTTCAGGTGGCTTGCTAATTATGGTGTATTTGACTAACCTGTCCAGCACATCTTGCCCACGTGTTTCATACGTGCGCTGGTTTCCGTGCCCGAATGCGCGAAGGGTGATAAGATCTCCATTCCAAGGACCCTATCATTACGGTTGTGTATGAGTCGCCACATGTTTTATATGTGAGCAAGGTCTTGATGGTGTGGTTCTAATTCAAATGAGCCTCTCATCCTGGTTGTTCGCCATGTTCGAGACATGTGCAGGATACCGCATCACGAGTTATGCGAAGGGTTGTGTGCTCTATTCAAAAGGAGCGTACGGCCTAGACTAGATGCACTGTCCATGCAGTGTTGCACGCATGGATATCATTTTTATAAATGAACGGTAATGAATGGGGACGCTTCCGTGGCGTGCTGGCACGGAAGGTTCATGGTTTTCTTGCAGGTACACTGACCCCGATCGTTAAGGGTTACGATGGTCCAAGTGACGACTAGTTATTATAGGGAGAGACGTATATTGTGCCTCGCCACCGGCAACTAACTACGTACGCCATGGCTTCTTGGTATTTGGGAGGACGTTTTTAGTTCTTTTGCATCATGTTAATCACCTTAAAAATTGTGAAGTTAACTAGAAGCAAAAGGAATTAAAAATCATAAACCCCACAAACCTCCAGAAGTCTGTCAAAACTGTGTTTCTTGCTGGTCCGAATTTTTTTTCGGGTCATTAAAACCACTCGGCTGGCCGGGTACCTTAAATAAAAGTTGTTCATAATTTCATAAGAAAGCTCCTGTCAAAATTTCAGAATTTTTGGTTAAGTAAAACTGGAGTTTTGACCAAAACAAGAGTTGTTTGTTTGCTGGAAAAATCTGGCGGACCGCCAGTTGGGAACTAAGTGTTTCACCCATCTTGCACCCAAAATCAAAGCAACCCCAGAATACCAAACTTGAGGTTGATAACCTTAAGAACCACCTGGTAAAGTTTGGGAACTTTTGGTTGGGTAGTTTCAGAGTTGCACTCGTTTTCCCATCGCTGTTCCGACCTTTGTTCTCCTCTCCCACAGTTCTTACTCGGTTCCCTTGGTTCCTTTCTACAGATGGCAAACGCGGCTTACTTTGTGTTTGGCACCGACGGTTTTCTCCACTCGGATTGCCTCGCTTGGGAGGGTTTTCCCTCTATCTTGTGGGACGCTCTGAGTACCGCCGGTTTCGCCTCCCCACCTCTCTACTCGTGCCGCGAGTACCTTCAGGATGGTGTGCTTCGTTGCATCACCAGGGTCTACGTGCCACCACACCCTCACCACCCTGAGTGGCCTTTGTTCGACGCTGAGGTGATTGGACACAGGTTGACTGATACCGTGGAGCTCGCTGCCTTGCGGGTGCTGAACGTCTTTTGTGACTTCCGCCCCGTGGAGGTGATGACCTCTCCGCTTGGGTTGCTTCCTACCGCACAGCCTGACGACCCAGCTTGGGTGGAGCGCCGAGCTCACGTGAAGGCCGTTGTTGAGTGGACTGGTGCTGTTCCTACCGCTGAAGGACTAGCGCGGTATGTGAACACGTTCTCCAGACTTCTTACACTACTTCAGGGAGGACTAGCCGACTCGATCGAGTACGGCATGGCTTCCTACCGATCTTACCGACAGCTGCAGTATGACTACACCACTCAGTCCCTGGATGCAGCCGACTCGGACACGGCTATGGCCAACTTCCAGGCTCAGATCAGTGACTTACTTGGACGGATCACCACTCTTCGGCAGGAGCAGGAGACTCACTTGGCACAGATGGCCGAGATGCAGGCACAGATGGTCTCGCTGCATAATGAGCGAACTGGGCTTATTGAGCGTGTTGGAGAGCTAGAGGACCAGGTTCACGACCTGAACCTTGACGTTGAGGACGCTCACCAGCACATCGAGATACTCCAGCAGCAGGTTCCTCTTGAGCAGGACGTTGAGATGGTCAATGAGGAGGAGGAGCCTATGGAGATAGAGGTTGACCCCGAGGAGGTTCAGGGCATGTCCGGCATGGATACACTTAGTGACTTGCCCCCACTGCCCACGACACCCGGTTCACCCGCCGAGAGTGAGGCCTCGGTCAACAGCCTTGATGATTTCTAGATGTTGGCAGTGTTACTCCTTAGCGTAGCCTACTTTTGGACAGTGATGTAATAGGCTAGCTTCGAGTTGAGTATGCCTTTTGTGCAGCTTAACCATGATGTAACTTAGGGTAGGGATGACCCTGAAGTTTGTAGCTTCAATGTGGTTGTAACCACTAAACTCTGCAGTTGAATCTAGTTCGAAATTTTAATGCATGTATTTCTCATTTCTGGGCTAAATGATGGATACCAAAGTTCTGAGGAATTTCATAAAAAGGATGCTCGCAAAATTTTAGCCCTTTTGGTTAAGAATTGTGAGAGAGTTATGTACGTTTTGGCGAGCCTCGGCAGTTTGAAAACCGCAAAAACAGAAACGTGAACTTTGAATTTTTCGCCCTAGCTAGATTGAGAGTCAGACCTGGAGCGAAACTCGAAAGTTGTAGCTCTTTAAATTCTCTAGCTACTGGCAAAAGTTCATAATTTTTGGGCGTGTAACCTGGGAGATATGAATTTTCTCCCCTGACAGCCTTGCTGATCAGAAAATTTCTGCAATGGATGTTTACTGTTTTCGCGCATGATTGCCTTGTCTACCTTGTGTACGAGTTTCGAAATCATGTGGCTGATGGTAAATAATTCTTACAGATGGTTGACTCGACCCGCCGCACCAACTTCACCGCCGGGCAAGCCAGTGGCGCCCAGGCTAACCAGCAACCGTTGCCGCAGCCCCCGCAAAATCCAATGGAGGCGTTTTTCGTCACCCAAACTGCGATGATGCGGGAGATGCTCGATATACAGCGACAGCTAATGCAGCAACGCCCAGGGGGACATCAGGATGCTCAACCCCATGTTGCTCGCTATGAACACTTCCTGAGCACTAAACCACCGACCTTCCATGAAGCAACTGAACCACTGAATGCAGATGCTTGGATTCGCACAGTAGAGTCGAAGTTCTCAGTGCTTGCCCTACCATGCTCTGAGGAGAGCAAGGCTAGGTTTGCTGCCCAGTTACTTAGAGGACTATTGGCGGTCGATATCCATGACTTTTACCACCAACATTTCTTCGGATTTCATGCCCATATAGTGATAATCATGCTAATATCATTTATACTAATGAGTTCCACAAGTTTTGTACAATTTGTGAGTGAAGGAGCAAACTGGAAAAATGGGAGGCCAATTGGGCTCAGGGCCAGGCCGGCCGGCCTAGCCTAGGCCGGCCGGCCCACTTTTTCCTCTTTTGGCCACGGTGTTGATCCACAAGTTTACTAATGTATCAAGGATGATCATGAGTCGTGCAATTGATGTCGGTTTGATCAATGGACCCGGAAGGCCTAGGGTGGGATAAACATGGATTGAAGGGCCCACAACCTAAGATTCTTGGACAGCTTCAACCGGACGCAACAACTACCAACTTTAGGACATCATCCAGGCCGTCCCTGCAAAAGTTGGTGCCACTTGGCACCAGGGCCAGGCCGGCCGGCCTACACCAGGCCGGCCGGCCTCCCACCGTGGCCTCAACGCTTCCTCTTTCGCGTGGAAGCTAAGCAAGTAGTTGGCGTCACCCCTAAGCAGGATTTCACCCCTGGAGGGCTATAAAAGGCGCCCTTCACCTCCACACAAGACACACCATCCATTGGAGAGAAGAGAAGGCTCAAGATGTAGTCCACTATTATCTTAGAGTAGAGTAGAGAGAGTAGTGGGTGAGTGCTTGGGTGACAGCCAAGCGTGTAGAGGGAGTTCGGGAGTCATCTCGGCCTTCCCTCAACATTGTTCCGCCCCCGAGGAATAAAGCTTCAGAGATATCTTCAGTAAGTTCCTCGGTCTCTTGCCTTAGTACCTCGCTAGTTTACTCTTTACTTTCAGCAATTTATCTTGGCTATCTATGATCTGCGGGTACCTGAGTCTGCGCGAGTGACAGCGACTCTTGTTTGGGGTTTCCTCTATAGCCCTTCGCGTTGGGTGGAGGTCAGTGGCTGAAAGCTTAGGCGTGGTGCCTGTGCTGGCTAGTCACCTCAGGTTGTGTTGCACCCCACGAAACTGCAGTGGTAGGCGGCAGGTGGTGACAGCCCTGTCCGTCCTTTGTACTCCACCACGTTCGGGTGTACTCATAACAGTAGTGCTGAGCCCGGAAGAACCCCTCTCTCATCCCGTTCTGAGTTCTTCCCGTTCTAGCCGTCGAAGCAGATCATGTTAGATTAAGATAGGTTGTCTGGGGTAACGAGTGGCTAACTAAGGTTAAGCTCTCTACACCCTTTACCCTTTCCTCCCCTGGTGGGTCCGGTTAGGAATGTTCTAGACTAGTCGCATCTACCGTTCCTTGGATTTGACATCCAGGTTTTTACTCCCCTGGTGAAAGGCTACATCGGACTCCGTGCGCTTGCGGATTTAGTTAGGCTAAGGAGTGCCAACAAGCTTTTCTGGCGCCGTTGCCGGGGAACGGTAGCAACACTAGTGTAGGATTTTTTTAGCCGTACACTTTATCCCCATAACCATCTACCACATGGAGTTTTCTCCTAGTTATCAGGCGGTTCCATTTCGCGAGTGTTTGGAATTGCCACCATCCTTCCACCCCGTTATCTGATGGCTTCGAGATCCGCCCCAATCTCGTTGCCATCATTTGTTCACACTCCTTGCAATAGATGAGAAGTTCTCTCCTAACATTCCCGGGATGAACCAAGACGGAACTCTTCCTGTTTTTCTCTGACGGGGGAAGCAAAGTTTTGGTACAATCGGAGTGCAAGAGGAGTTGGAGGAGATTGGATCAAAGTGAACGTTGAAGTTTGTCTGTTTGTCTTTCCCATCCCCAAAGCTCAGAGATGAGCAACTTGGAGCAACCTGGGAGAAGTTTGGTATGGTGCTCATACAACGAACGTTGGTAGATCGAGACATAGTGCTCATCCTTAGGATCAGTTTTCTGACCCTCCCATCGACTTTCCCATGAACCCAACAGCAAATCCTCACTCTTTCATTAGATCCACCGCCTCCGACCACACGACGTGAGCGAACAAAAAACCCCCAGACCAAGAGAATTCCCTTAAGGATCTGCCACGTTAGGTGTGCACGCTCAAGGTCTGAGTAATTCATTCCGAAAGTCACGACCGCAGACCAAGGGTCTATCTGCGGTTACGAGCAAGGAATGATGGAGGAAGCAGAAGCTAGTCGACCCTAGCTTTAATGCCCTCCACCTATTGAGGGGACTGACACACAAGAAGTTGTCGATGATTTTTCATAAGCACCTGAAAGGGATCAACGGCCAGATGTTGGAAAACAAAGGAATTATCCGAGTTGTGCCTGAGGGGCGCAATAGAGTGATCCTAGATTTCCACGTCTTCGATATCCTCAAAGGTGACAAAATCTTCTTGTTGGATCAGCCAATAGAGCATCTTGTCAACTTAATCACGATCGAGCTATAGCTCAGAGTTGACAAAGAAAACATCCTGATCAACCTTGCATGATCAGTGAGTTCAGCCTTGCACGATCATTATCGCAAAGGGCTAGACAGACCCCGTGAAGAACCAATGAGCACATTTTTCAGATGCTCACCCAATTCCAGGGGCAGAACCGGGCAGTCAAGCTCGACATGGTGGAGAACCACAGCCTCCTCCACTAGAGTTGTTGATTGCTGCCACTTGGATTGAGACATGTCTCTCTTCCACTTGGAATCGAGATATTTACCTCTTCATGACAATCGCAGCACGCCAGTCATCATCAGTGATAAACTGACAGAGAATGAGGCTCGGCAGGCTGCAACAGTCTTAGAGAAGTATCGGTCCATTTTTAGGTATTCTCTACAGACTAGACGGGGATCAACCCCAACACCCATCGTATCGCTTGAACCGGACAAACAGCCTTTTGGCTGAATGATGCGATGAGGGAGGTAGGCACACCTGCATGTGGGTATTATTTACCCAATGTAAGCACCCACTTTAAGTGGTGAGGCACTAGTCAATTTTCATCTACCTCCACCTGTCTTTATTGTTTGGTCTATGCAATGCACTAACAGAGGTGTACGATATCAGCCTTCTCTCCCATTATCAAGGACATCCTTTGTCCTTGTCGAGAACATCATGGAGGAATTCCTTGATGATGTCTCAGTCCATGGACAACCTTTGGTTTATGCCTCGCGGATATGGATAGAGTTCGTGAGAATTCCCAAAGGCTCCACCTTGTCCCAAATTGGGAGAAGTGTCAGCTGAGAAGCCCCCCTCCCCCCCATCATACAACCTCCTGATTGGATTCTTCCTATCAAGATCATGTGCAACGCTAGTAACCATACAATCGGGACAGAGCTGGATCAATGCAAGAAATCATCATTATCAAAAGCATTGACCAGAGTTCGAAAAACAACGGAGAAGGATCTATCTGTAGTGGTATTCACCCATGACAAGTTCAGACCCTACTTGGTCGATGTCAAAGTGTTAGCACACGGACCATGCTACACCAAGATATCACCTGACCAAGAAGGACGACAAGCCACAACTCATCCGTTGGATTCTTGCTCCTTCATGAATTTGCTTCACGACTCAAAAAAAAAGAAGAGAGCAAATAAATACGTGGCGTATCATCTCCCAAGGATACAAGTTCAATCATATGAGATGATACTCTCTCAAGGGTAGCTTTACAAACTTGGATTAACACCCTTAAAGAGAAGGAATGCATTCACCTTATCAGATTTAACCAATGGGATTCATATCATACTGGTTTACTCCACCGCTGCAACCCATATGTGAGACCCGCAAGATTCTTAAGTGTCGGTTCCACTTCTCACAGAGAATGAGCTACGGAAGTTTTTGTTTCCTTCCGTATAAACCTCGTGCTAAGGTTCGGCAGACTGATCACCTGACCAACCAAGCACACACACGCTAAGAGTCTTTGTGGTGCCCACGATGCGCATTGAGTCAAAGGACTGACGAGCATCTTGGTGATCATGGACTAAACGTCCATAGTATTTGAAGCACTTCATGTTGTGGATAAGGAGATGGAGACTCTCACTCTAGCCTTAGAAGTGCAATAGCGGGTTGGAAGTAAATCACCGGGTCGCAAATCCGTACCATCTTCAGATAGTCAATCAGAAACATCAACAGAATATCATGAACAATCTGACATGGAGAAGGGATGGAAGGGCATTCACCCGAGACACTTTGTGCACACAGAACATTATTCCCATTAGGAGAACAAAAAGGTGAAACAGAGACCCCCAATCAGCCAGAGTCGAAATGATGAAATCAAATGGCTGAATTGGAGGATGGAGAAGGAAGGTTTTCCTTTATGCTTCTCCTCAAGGACAATGACAGGGATGCTTTCAGTTGAAAATATTCCTCAAGCCCGATATCCCGGAACTCGAAGTGATGGACTACTATGAGTATCCGAGTTACAACCATAGTCCATGGTCATGGCCGGACCTAAAATGTGCCATTATCTTAGTATAGGTTTGGGTGCTGCAATTTCCCTTTTCATTTTGTTTTTCCGATATTTATTTTCCAACAGCACCCCCATATTTCCCTTTTGAATAAAATGTTGCTTTGTTCCTACCATGCTTTTGGTGGTTGGTGCACACTTGTGTGCCAACCACACCCCTGCTCTAACTCTACACTAAGTGCGCAGAAAACAGGACGAGCAACACATCGACGAGCAGTCTTCACCCGTGCCCAAATAACCACATGGCAGCCATCTGCTGAGATTCAACTACGCACGGAGGTTTGAAACCCTTTCTCTATTTCCTTTCTTGGTTTTAATTCAAATGCGAGCATGAGTTCACGACAATTAAAATTTGAATGAAACACCTAGAAAGAGATGAAAATCCTACATGTTTATCAAAGGTGCATAAGCTTTATTTCTTTTCAAGTACCTATGTGCCTTTGGAACTTTACGATAGGATCACTTGATCTTTTGCTTATTGACTCTTATGATATAATGACATGAGAGGCTTGTTCTTTTCTAATTCAAAGTCTTGGAGAATTTCATTTTAAAAATAAAACAAAAAAAATGAGGCAACTCTCATTCATGCTCAACTTTGCCAAGTCCCATCCAGAGCCATATCATGCATGACACAGTTTTGAAACTCCACATAGCTATCTTTACATTTTGAGCTTGATCAAACATCGTGCCTTCTGAGACATGCATGTTCTTCCTTGCACTTTGGTCATTCACGTACACGTTTCATCAAATAAAAGTCCATCAAAAGTGGTTCTCAAGCAGCTCTCCATTCCCCTGAAAAAAAAAAGAAGAAAAAAAATGATGAGTGGGAGGTCCTACTCGAGCAAAAAAAAAAAAAAAAAAACAGAGAAGAAGGGGAAAGATGGAAGAAGCTAGAATCAAATACCACTCAAGGACATTCATCATCCATCATCCACATTCACTTGCACTTGACCAAAGTTCCTGGTTGACATGATCTCTCGGAGACAAGTTATTTGATCTCGCAACATAGATGGAAGAGATAAGCATTTCTATCGATCCCTACCTTGAGCCCCACATATAACCTTGTAGAGGTAGGTGAGGCTACTTGAAAAGCCTTAGTGAGGATCAAACACTTTGAGCGACTGAGTGGCTTGAGAGAATGAGAGTATGCCTCCATATTTTTTGAAGAAAAAAATCTCCAAGTACTGAGAAGGAGGAATCAGGCTCTCCATTGATTTATTTTGAGGTTCAATAGGTGAAAGTGAAGGTGTTAGCCACCTGGAATCCAAGGTGTGAGGGAAAGCTTTGAAATAATTCTTCTGCATACTCTTGATTTCATGACCCTAGGCTTTGCTTGATCCTCTGGATCTAACTCAACCCTTTGCTCGGGACGAGCAAAGTCTACGTGTGGGGGCGTGTTGGCGGTCGACATCCATAACTTTTACCGCCAACATTTCTCCGGATTTCATGCTCATATAGTGATAATCATGCTAATATCATTTATACTAATGAGTTCCACAAGTTTTGTACAATTTGTGAGTGAAGGAGCAAACTGGAAAAATGGGAGGCCAATTGGGCTCAGGGCCAGGCCGGCCGGCCTAGCCTAGGCCGGCCCACTTTTTCCTCTTTTGGCCACGACGTTGATCCACAAGTTTACTAATGTATCAAGGATGATCATGAGCCGTGCAATTGATGTCGGTTTGATCAATGGACCCGGAAGGCCTAGGGTGGGATAAACATGGATTGAAGGGCCCACAACCTAGGATTCTTGGACAGCTTCAACCGAACGCAACAACTACCGACTTTAGGACATCATCAAGGCCGTCCCTGCAAAAGTTGGTGCCACTTGGCACCAGGGCCAGGCCGGCCGGCCTACACCAGGCAGGCCAGCCTCCCACCGTGGCCTCTACGCTTCCTCTTTCGCGTGGAAGCTAAGCAAGTAGTTGGCGTCACCCCTAAGCAGGATTTCACCCCTGGAGGGCTATAAAAGGCGCCCTTCACCTCCACACAAGACACACCATCCATTGGAGAGAAGAGAAGGCTCAAGATGTAGTCCACTATTATCTTAGAGTAGAGTAGAGAGAGTAGTGGGTGAGTGCTTGGGTGACAGCCAAGCGTGTAGAGGGAGTTCGGGAGTCATCTCGGCCTTCCCTCAACATTGTTCCGCCCCCGAGGAATAAAGCTTCAGAGATATCTTCAGTAAGTTCCTCGGTCTCTTGCCTTAGTACCTCGCTAGTTTACTCTTTACTTTCAGCAATTTATCTTGGCTATCTATGATCTGCGGGTACCTGAGTCTGCGCGAGTGACAGCGACTCTTGTTTGGGGTTTCCTCTATAGCCCTTCGCGTTGGGTGTAGGTCAGTGGCTGAAAGCTTAGGCGTGGTGCCTGTGCTGGCTAGTCACCTCAGGTTGTGTTGCACCCCACGGAACTGCAGTGGTAGGTGGCAGGTGGTGACAGCCCTGTCCGTCCTTTGTACTCCACCAAGTTCGGGTGTACTCATAACAGTAGTGCTGAGCCCGGAAGAACCCCTCTCTCATCCCGTTCTGAGTTCTTCCCGTTCTAGCTGTCGAAGCAGATCATGTTAGATTAAGATAGGTTGTCTGGGGTAACGAGTGGCTAACTAAGGTTAAGCTCTCTACACCCTTTACCCTTTCCTCCCCTGGTGGGTCCGGTTAGGAAAGTTCTAGACTAGTCGCATCTACCGTTCCTTGGATTTGACATCCAAGTTTTTACTCCCCTGGTGAAAGGCTACATCGGACTCCGTGCGCTTGCGGATTTAGTTAGGCTAAGGAGTGCCAACAAGGACCCGCCCTCATCTGGTGGGAGAATCACCTGGCCACCCTTCCAGAGAACACGGTGATAACTTGGGCCGACTTCAAGACCGCCTTCCGAGCCCACCATATTCCGGGGGGTTTAATTGAGAGGAAGTTGAATGAGTTCCTGGCATTGACCCAAGGCACTCGGACTGTGTCCCAGTATGCCCAGGCTTTCAACAACCTTTGCCAGTATGCTGGTACCCATGCTGACACAGATCAAAAGAAGATGGACCGCTTTCGCAGAGGCCTCAGTGCAAAGCTCAAGGAACGTTTAAACCCCATCCGTACGGCCACCTACAATGAGCTGGTAAACCTGGCCATTACTCAAGAAGATGATGCCATTACTTCTCTCAAGGCCGAGAAGAAGAGGAAAGCTCCTATGACACAGGCTGCTCCATCAACTCAGAAGTTCTGGATTGTTCAGAACACTCCTACCTCCAACCCCCTAGAGGCCAGGACAACAAGGACGCTGGACTATCAGGCCACCCCTAGCAGAATCAGAGTCGTTTCCCTGCTCCCCAGCAATCCGCAACCCCACGCCCCAACTATCAAGATCCCACTCGTCCAAGCAATGGGAGTGCTTGCTTCAAGTGCGGACAGACGGGTCACTATTACAAGGACTGCCCCCAGAACAAGCAGCGAAACCAAGGACGGGCGCAGAACCAAGGCAAGGGAAGGAAGTAGACGGTGCAAGTCCGTCAAGGGAGGATCAACTTCACCACCCTTGCAGAACTACCCGAAGGAGCGCCAGTTATGACGGGTACTTTCTATGTCCACAATTACCCCGCTGTTATACTGTTTGATTCTGGTGCAATGCATAGCTTTATCAGCACAAAGTTTTGCACCAAGAGTGGACTAAATCTCACCCAAACCGCCACCCCCTACTTAATCACTACCCCGGGTGGAAAGGTCTCAACCAATCAGAGGTCCAACCGAGTACCGCTAGTTATGGGCAGCAAATTGTTTAAAACTGACCTTATTAGCGTGGAATTGGATGGAATGGATATAATCTTGGGAATGGATTGGATGACTAAACATCGGGTCATACTTGATATTCCCGAAAGGGTAGTTGAGATTCACTCACCACTCCTAGGCCGCACAGATCTATATCTGCCACACAAGGTCTACACGAGCTCCCATATCCTTTCTATGGCCGAGCTCCGGATAGAGGACATTCCCGTAGTTTGCGAGTTCCCTGATGTCTTTCCAGAGGACTTGCCAGGTATGCCCCCTGACCGGGACATCGAGTTCGTCATTGAACTGCAACCGGGTACTGCTCCGGTATCCAAACGACCGTATAGGATGTCACCCATAGAGCTGGCTGAATTGAAAACGCAATTGCAAGAGTTGCTTGACAAAGGCTTTATCCGACCTAGCACATCACCTTGGGGATGTTCGGCCCTCTTTGCTAAAAAGAAGGACAAAAGCTTGAGGTTATGCGTGGACTATCGCCCTCTCAATGCAGTGACTGTCAAGAACAAGTACCCCTTACCCCGCATCGACATTCTTTTCGATCAGCTAGCTGGTGCCAAAGTCTTCTCTAAGATTGATCTTCGTTCTGGGTATCATCAGATCAAGATCCGTCCTTGTGACATACCCAAGACTGCTTTCTCTACTAGGTATGGTCTATATGAGTACCTAGTCATGTCTTTTGGACTCACCAACGCACCTGCTTACTTCATGTATCTCATGAATTCGGTCTTCATGCCTTATCTTGACAAGTTCGTCGTAGTCTTCATCGGCGATATTCTGATCTACTCCAAAAATGAGGAAGAACATGCTGAACATCTTCGCATTATTCTGCAAACCCTTAGAGATCATCAACTTTATGTTAAATTCTCTAAATGTGAATTTTGGCTCAACAATGTCAAATTTCTCGGACACACAATTTCTGATGAAGGTATTTCCGTGGACCCCGGAAAAGTACAAGAAGTCATGGACTGGGAAACTCCCAAGTCTGTTCACCAAATCCGTAGTTTCCTTGGACTAGCAGGATACTACCGTCGTTTCATTCCCGACTTCTCCAAGATAGCCAAGCCTATGACAGAACTACTCAAGAAGAGAGCTAAGTTCCATTGGACAGAGAAATGTGAAGAGGCTTTTCACACCTTGAGACGACTCCTTACTTCAGCCCCCGTTCTAGCACAGCCCGACAACACGAAGCCGTATGATATCTACTGCGATGCTTCAGGCACCGGGTTGGGATGTGTTCTCATGCAAGATAACAGAGTCATTGCTTATGCTTCTCGAGCACTCCGCCCACATGAGGTGAATTACCCTACCCACGATCTTGAGCTAGCAGCAGTGATTCATGCTCTAAAGCTTTGGAGACACCACCTCATGGGAGCACAGTGTAAAGTGTACACCGATCACAAAAGTCTCAAGTACATCCTTACACAGGCAGATCTGAATATGAGGCAACGTAGATGGTTGGAATTGGTCAAAGATTATGACTTGGAAATACTCTATCATCCGGGAAAGGCCAACGTTGTAGCGGATGCATTGAGTCGAAAGGCACATTGCAACTGTCTCACCGCAGACGCCTACAGCCAGACCCTATGTGCTGAGATGAGGAAGCTTTGCTTGGAAATTGTTCCTCGTGGCTCACTCAATAACATCTCCTTAGAACCGACTCTCTACGATAAGATCGCCACCGCTCAATCTCAGGATAAATGCATCAAGATCATTAAGGAAAGACTTTCTGTCGGAGATGAGAAGTATCGTTGTTTCAGATTGGATCAAAAAGAAGTCATACATTTTGGCAAACGTCTAGTAGTACCTAGAACCCCGGAGCTCCGAAAGGAAATTTTGGATGAGGCTCACCTCTCTAGATTTTCCATTCACCCTGGGAGCAGCAAAATGTACCAAGATTTGAAACAAAATTTCTGGTGGACAAGAATGAAGAGGGACATTGCCACGTACGTCTCAGAGTGCGATACTTGCCAGAAGGTTAAGGCCAGTCACCTTAAGGTAGCTAGAACATTACAACCTCTTCCGATACCTTTCTGGAAGTGGGACGACATAAGCATGGATTTCATTGTTGGATTGCCCCTTACCTCTCTGAAACATGATTCCATTTGGGTTATCGTGGACCGACTCACAAAAACCGCTCATTTCATTCCGGTACGCACTACTTACCGTGCTGACCAGTATGCCGATATCTACTTCGAGCAAATCCTTCGTTTGCACGGAACCCCCAAAACTATCGTATCAGACAGAGGACCCCAGTTTATGTCATGGTTTTGGCAAAGATTGGAAGACTCCTTAGGAACCAAGTTAATCCACAGTTCCGCATACCACCTCCAAACAGATGGCCAAACCGAAAGGATTAATCAGATCATTGAAGACATGTTAAGAGCTTGTGTCATACACTGTGATAAGAATTGGATAAGTGTTTGCCACTCGCTGAGTTTTCTTACAATAATAGCTATCAAGCCAGCTTGAAGATGGCACCGTTTGAGGCACTTTACGGCAGAAGGTGTCGAACCCCGTTGAGTTGGTCGCAGCCGGGTGAAAGACAAGTCTTGGCACGGACTTAGTCGCCGAGGCAGAGGAGAAAGTGAAAGTGATTCAGGCTAACTTGAAGGCTGCCCAATCCCGACAGAAGAGTTATTTTGATAAGAGAGGGAAGCCCCTACAGTTCTCTATGGGACAGCACGTCTATCTTCGAGTCTCACCCACTAAGGGAGTGCTAAGGTTTGGAGTAAAAGGAAAGTTGGCACCCCGTTACATTGGACCCTATGAGATCATAGAAACCTGTGGACCGGTAGCATACTGAGTCCAACTCCCCGAGAAGCTGTCAGGTGTCCATAATGTTTTCCACGTATCTCAACTTAAGAGATGTGTTCGAATTCCTGAAGTTGAGATTGTCGATGAAGACTTGGCCTGGGTAGAACCAGACCTGGCTCTCGTGGAACACCCTCTCCGGATTCTCGACCACAAGGAAAGAGGAACAAGAAGGAAGATAGTTAAAATGTACAAGATACAGTGGAATCATCACACAGAGGAAGAAGCCACATGGGAGACGGAGAATTAACTGAACACTAAGTTTCCGGGTTTTCTTCTTCTACATGATCGTAAGCATTCTTGCACACACCAGTTCTTTCTACACTCGAATCTCGGGTCGAGATTCTGTTTAAGGGGGGTAGGCTGTGACAATCTAGGTGCTCATTAACTTAATCACCTGCTAAACCTTTTGTCTTAGCCTAATTAAGTTTAATTTGGCCTCACCTAGATTTTCACTTAAGGGATCCTACCAAAAAAATTCCCGTGCACCTCGGTGAACTTTGACCTTTCACGGTTGGCATGGTTCAATTCGGGATTTCACTTGAGAACTTGAAAATTGACCAGTACAAAAGTTGTTCAGTTTTTAACAGGACACATTTTTGTCAATTGGCTCAATTCGAGATTTTGAGTGGAAGGCACCTTAAATTCTAGTCAAAGTTAGTCAAAACACGGAAGTCCACTGCAGACTGGTACCCGAGTCTATGCAGTTTTCTGCACAATTTTCTCTCGGATCCACTCACTTTACCTTAGGTCAACCTTTACAAAAGTTGTGGCTGGTAACCTGGAACACAACTTTGCTTTTTGGAGATTTTGAACTTCAGTTCAAAATTTCAGAGAAAAGTTGGGTGGAATGGACGCCCTGCATGTGTTCGACGAATTGCCAGCGCTCTCCGGCGCTGCGCAAGTCACGCGCCCGACAGCACCGCCACGCGGCGGCCAGCTTCTGACGCGGACATCGAGGTCGCGCCCGCGCCTTAAATGCGCCGCGCGCTGTCTCCGCAGTCGTCCCCGACAAAACGCTTTGTCCCCCGCGCCCCCTCCGATCAGATGCGACGTGCGCCCGGCGTGCGCCACGTGGTCGCCGGTGACCCGCCGGCGAGCCGCCGCGCCGCTGCCCCGACCAGGGCCGGCAAGCAAATCGCCGTGGGCCCTAGCCTCTCGCCAACCCGTGCGCGAGCTTCCCCCGACCGGCCACCGACCACCCAGCCCCGCGCCGCCCCGTCGCGACAGGCCGCCGACCGGCGAACCATGTCCGCAGCGGCAGCCATCGATGCGTCGCCCGAAGCTCCGCGTGTCCGCTTCGTTGCTCCAAGCCGCAGTCCGAGCCTCATCTCGACTGCCTATAAAAGGCCCCGCACCCCGCACGCAAGCTTGCCCCTCCGTCGCTTGCCTTGCCACCGCCAGCGCTGTCCTTCCGCCGCTCGCCTTTGCTGCCGCCAGGCTGCTACTCCGCCGCCCCTCGCCGTGCGCACTGCTCCGCCGCAGTTCCCCACCACCGCACTCGCCTCGCCCTTACCCTAGCTTCCCAGAGCCCTAGCCGCCACTCACAGCTCCACCGCCGAGTCCTTTTTCTTAGATCCGCTCCGCAGCCACCCAGCCGAACCACTCGAGTGCTGCAAACCACTCGGCGCAGCAAAACCACTCGAGCCCTTCAGTCGCAAACCACTCGAACGCTTTCCCCAAACCACTCGGGCAAAGCCGCAGCCTCACAGCTCCACCATCCGCCACCGTCGTGCCACCTCCGGTCACCAATCCACTCGTGATCCACTCGAGGTAAGGCGGTGTGCATCTCTAAGCCTCCACGATTGGTTTCCCCCCTTGTTTATAACCAGTCGGTGAAGCCTCCGAGTGCGTTTCTGTTCACAGAAGCCTTGTAGAACTCTGTTGCCTGCCTGTTTAATAGAAGAGCTTAGTTGAGCTGGTTAACTTGCATACCAGTTTAGAACTGGAATAGTTCAAGCAGCAAGATCCTTTGATCTTTTTAAGCTATCCTTGGCATGTGAGTTTGCTTAGACTAGTTTAGTCCCTGGTAAATTTCTAAGGACCCTTGAATGATAGTGTGATTTCTTAGAGCTTAATCTTGATGTTAGTGTGCTGTGTTGTTTTTGTTGTTGAGGTTAATGAATGCTTGACCTTGGCTTAAATCTTGGTCAGCAAATCAAGTAACTCACAAAGAGCACACAGTAACTTTCTCAAATTTTATTGGTTAACTGAACTGAAATCATCACACACACTCTCACTGTTTTATGGTGAAGTCAGAGAAGAATAAATTATGTGTACACAATCACCATCAACAAACCCTCATACTTTATTGAGTAATTGCAACCTTTTGTTAAAGAAAGGGAAGATCAGACAAATTGTCCAGGTGAATGTGTCACTAAATACACTCGGGTTCATCATTGTGCAACTGTAATGACTCGACCAAAGATCATACTCTTAATTGCATATGCATTCGTGTAGAACCTGCCCTCGCCGACGGAGACTACGAGCTGATCCCCACTGAAGGAGAAGGTCAAGCAGAAGGCGAGGTGAACGCTGTCCAGGTCGAGCAAGACCCGAACACGGTTGCAGAGGACTCCCAAGCTAACTTTGTGTCCGAAGGCAAGCCCCGGAGCATGTCCTATGTTTCAATTACATGCAATTATGTTTGGCTATGTTTATGTTTGTGCATTTAAGTTCAGGAGTTGATTTGAAACCCTAGTTGCATGATCCAGGTACCAATGCTTTGCAAATACTAGCATGATAGGTCGATAGCTGCTCCGCTATAAGGATCCGGTAAAAGCCGAGTGATTTCCTGTCACTCGCGAGATATAGGAATCAACTGCTCTACTTATGTTGGAATCATAAGGATGACGGGCGGGGATTTTTGTCATGTAGATGCCCCGTCCGGATATGCTAATGTTGGTTAAGGCTGAATGGTGTGGTACCGACAGTTAAGCTTTTGAAAGTACCAAGCGCTTGTCGATTCTATGGGGTCGGTAAGTTTAGTACCTACATGACTCCAGGGTGCGGACTTTTTCCGACTCCTTCTGGGAATGTTTTTCCCCATGCTTCGAACATGTGGGTATGAGGGGCGTAAGTGTTGGTTCGGCCAAGCCTTAGACCTCGTATGCCAGGGGGAGTTTGGTCCTGGACGCGACTAGAAGATTGGTGGGAACTACCTGGTAGCGCTAGCCTTTGGCTGAGTGCGATGATCCGAGTGTTTGGGTTCCCCCTTGCAAGGTTGAAATCGGTTTGAACTGTCTGTCTCTCGCAGCTAATGAGACTGCTTAATCCCGCTGCTGCATTGAGTAAGAAGTGAAACATGATGATGAAAAGAAACTTGATGTTTGCTTAATTGCTTGCTCCACTTGCTTGATTAGTACAGGTTGCTTACCTAGAATGGTTAACTTAACTAGAACTTGATGCTAAAAGACTGAAAGTAAGGATCCACTCTTAGCCGCTCTTTGGCAAAACAAACCCACCAGCCAAAAGCCTTGCATGTCTAGAAGTTGGTGATGTAGTTGTCACCCGATGGTTAAGTCTTGCTGAGTATTAGTTTACTCAGCCTTGCTTGTGGCATTACTTTTCAGGTAGCGCTCTCGAGGAAATGGTTGTCAGTCTTACTTGGCCGACCACTCTTCCTCTGGGCTGGTCTGTTGTTTGGGACGAGGATGCTTCAGAGTGACGTCACGACGGCTTCACGTGATGTTGCTACGACCCCGAATAATTAGTTATCTTCCGCTGTTTTCAAAACTCTGAGATACTGGTACTTTATGCTCTGAACTCGGTTTGTAATAAATTTCCTCAAGTGGGACCTGATTTAATTGTGGATGTGTTGTAATCTCTGGGATCCACCTTTGAGTGGGTTTTTGTATGACTGGTTGCGATCGAGGTAACTGTCCGTGGTTGCATCGGGCTTGACCCGACAGACTGTCAAGTTACTCCGATTTAATTGCATGGTGACCAATGGAAGGTTAGCGCACTTAAGCCAGATTAATTTGAGCAGGTTCTGCCACATAATCCCCGGATGACGGTGGTTTCTAAGAAAGGCTTTGGAGTAGCGGATTTGGGGAATTATTGGACAGCTAAGCAATAATCCTAGAATAATTAATGAATAATTATATTAATTATTTAGAAATAAGTTTCTAAATAATTAATGGCATGGATTGGATTTGGATAGCACAACGGCTACGGTGTTACAAAAACCTAGGGTTTTGATCGGACGGCGAAACGGCGTTCGCGGGGGTTTGGACGGGGTCTTGGCGGGGCTTTGGAGCAGTGCGACTGAGATTTGGGGCTAGGATTGGGCACTACGCACATGGAAATGCTTAGAATAATCCCTAGTATTTATTGAAATTCACAGAGATTTTATGGAGCTTTGAAATGGAAAAGGGGATTTTTGGGGTACACTCAATGGGATTTTCTATTGGATGAGGGTTGTTTACTTGGGATTTTGGGTTAATAAATATCCTAAAATGTTTTAGATGGTTCTAATGGGTTTAGAATTATTCCTAATATTTTTGGAGAAATTTGGGGAATTTTTGGAGTAAAGGAAGGGCTCTAAACACACTTGGGTGTCCACTTACCGGGGTGTACCTAGCAATTTGACAGGGCTAACGCGGCCGACCCCGCGGCTACTGTTCCATGGGCCGTCCGCGTGGGCGCGGTGGACCGAGGCTGAAGCCTCACGGTCCATGTGGACAGTGTCCGTGCGCTTGGGAGCGTGACGGCCGTCAGGTGGCCGTCGCGTGGGGCCCACGGTCAGCGAGTGAGGGAGGAGGGGACGGCGTCGGGCGCCGTTCGACGGCATCACGGCCATTAGGCAGGGTTATGCGGGGCCCATAGGGCAGTGGGTGGAGGTGGGGAGACGGCGTCCGCCCGGCCTTCCCCTTCTTCACCCCTTTCTCTGCTTTCTTCGCCGCCGAGCAGAGGAAAGGGGAGGGACCGGCTGCCGGCCGGGACTGCCGGCGGGCGGTGAGGAGCGGCAGCCAGCGGCGTGCTATGGTGGGCAGCGCCGGCGGCTGACGGAGGGCAGGCGGGCAGGGCTGAGGTGACGCAAGGCGCTCGCGCCGCGCGCGGTGGCGCGTGGCGCGGCGCGGCGCGGCGCTGAGATGGCCGCAGCGCGGGGTCGGCGTGGCGGTGGCGCATCGCGGCGCGCGCATGGTGGCGTGCGGCACGGTGGTGCGGTGGGGAGTGGCTGGCGGCTGGCGGTGGGCAGTGCGTGCACTTGGCTCCGGCGCCGGCTCGGAACGGCGGCGTGTGGCGGCGCGCGCGCGTGGTGCGGTGCGGCGCGCGTGGCGCAGGGCATGCGCCGGCGCGCTGCACGGCACGGTGTCCAGTGACGGCTTGGTGCTGTGGAGTACGGCGCGGGGCAGCGGTGGCGCAGGGCGTGGAGTGGGGCGTGCGGCATGGTGCGGCACGGCGCGCGGTGGAGCGCGGCGTGGGGTTGGTTGATAGAGCTGAAGTGCCCGATCTTTCGGTGAGTGGAGGATAATTTTGATTCGGTGGAAGTCGACCCTCACGATCCGACTACGACGAGCGAACCCGAAGCGCCAATGCAATCGCTGAACCAACTCCCTGTGGTTACCGACCCTGTTGCAATCAAGATCAGAACTTCCTGTACGCTATCAAAGAACGAACAAGAAAAAGAAGGCGAGCAATCTTAATATCACACGAAGGTGGAGTTCTGAATCACACGAGGACAGCACGTACTTGTGCGTGTTCGGTGTAGCTAAAGCTAGATGTAAAACAAAACTCAAGTCTAAAAATACAAAAGGAGTCTATCTAAATAGGGGGCGCAGCCCCTAGGGTCGGCCGTGTAGGACGGCGGCGTGCTACAGTACCCGCGCGTACTGTTCACGGCTAGGGTTGCTGAGTTGGGCCTCCTGTTGGGCCAACAGCCCAAATGACGATGGCGCAGCGCCTTGGCAGATTCTGGACGTCCACTTGTTTCGACGATTCCCGTTGACTCAGAAGGAATTTGGACATGAGACCGGTGCCATTGGAAAGTGCGTCTGCTTAGCTTTCCATCCATATGTAGAACGCCCAAAACGGACACCGTATGTGGTCGGGGCGACAAAAACATCACGGACTGCTCCAGAACTCCGAGATGGACTCGAACTTGAGTTGTTTTGGGCCTCCACCTTGGTGACTCGAATTGAATTAGCCTTGGGCCTCCTTCATGACTTGGACAATCTTGTTGGACTCCTCCTTCGCTAATGCACGACCCACTCATGGTCGTATGCATGTGTGTCATGTCCTCATCATCCTCCCCTTCTTGACGAAAAGCCGTCCTCGGCGCCAATTGTACTTGAAACCGATCCTGCATAACACAAAGGAGAACGGGGTTTCGAAAAACAAGGAAACCAAAAATATTAAGAGGAGGGATGTCACTATGTTTCCAATTCACGAAAGTGTCATCTTGCGTAGAACTTTTCGCAAACATGTATGCTTCTTGATCGGCCAACACGTGATGTTTTTCAACACGATCCTGCATAAGATTAGTACCAACAAAAGACAAAGCAGGCATAGATAGTAACCATTAAGGCTCCCCTTCTTTATAGTAAACTTGTTTCATGAAAATAGAACTAGAGGAATGTAAATTAGGATGTGTAGTATGGCTGTCCTCTAATTGATCATAATCTATCACAACAAAAGGAGTACTCATATCGCAACCAATATAGACTCTTTGTATCATATATTGTCCTTTGTTGTCATATTTGCCAATAACATGATAAGTGTGTTTAGCAAACCAAGACAAATCAGCATTGTGAAAAGTTTCTCTTGCAAACAATCTAGATTACACAAATCATCAAATTCAATGTAACCCAAAGTATGTAAAGAAGACAACAATCTTAGTTCATCATTTGCGCTAGCAATATGCATAACATGTTTATTTTCAGTACAAATGGTTGGTTCCAAAACATATAGAACTGAAGCATGATCAACCAATTCATCTTTATCACAAGGAACAACAAGCTCATCATCATGTGACAAAGATTCGTCAAGAGATGGTTCCACTAACAATTGCTCTATGATAGCATGAGGTGTGGAAAAATTCAGCACAGGAGAAGTGGTCTCACCATCCATGAGTGGAACACCTGTGATCGTGGGCGCTGTAGGTGTGACCGTCCTCTCGCACGGTGTAGTGCTAGGCGTGGATGGCGCAGGGAGAGCAAGATCTATACTGGATGCCGGGCTTCGTCCTGCAAAAGAGTTAGTATATGTCGTCGAGCGGCGTCCCTGCACTTCACGTTTAGCTTTGCAAGCATATTCAAGCAATGTGGGCATATCAACACAATCTTTATAATCAAGTATGTCCTGAATTTCGTGGTTCAAACCACCGCGAAAACGTGCCATAGCAGCGTCATCCGTCTCAAACAAACCACAACGAATCATACCTTTTTGTAGCTCCTGGTAATAGTCCTCAACAGATTGTTGACCTTGCTGAAATTGCTGCATTTGTTTAAGCAAATCTCGGGCATAATATGAAGGTACAAATCGATGTCGCATAGCAGTTTTTAATTGAGCCCAAGTGGTTGGAATAGCAGTGGGATGTCGTTGTTTATAATCACGCCACCACATTAAAGCAAAAAGATTAAATGCACTAATAGCAGCTTTAACTTGTGCGCTAGCAGGAATATTATGGCATGAAAAATTCTGTTCAACCTCTAATTCCCAATAAAGATATGCAGCAGGATCATATTTGCCATTATAAGAGGGTATATTAAATTTAATCGTAGCAAATGAGTCAATGTGTGGAGGACATACCACACGGCGGGCACAATCGTGGCGATCTCCATCGTCTAGCTCCATGTCACTGTCATAGTCCTTGTGCAACGCCGTGACCGACGTGGACCATGCATCGAATCGTGCCACGATGCCGTTGACGTCTCCTGACATGATTAGCGCAAACACAAAAACAAAAATCCTAGGACAGCAAAGGTGTGTATGTGTCTATGAGATGCTCACAAAGATGCTGCAATCAAATTCTTATCCGTTCTTACCAAGCAACAGGGGCGACCTGCAGGCAACAAGTAGCACCTGCGAAAGATTGGCGCAGCGATTGCCTGGAGAAACAAAAGTCGGCTCGTCGTAGGAATATGTGTAGTTCTGGGTAGGCTGCACTCAAGTCAAGGATTTGCACAGTCTAACAATAATGCAAAGCTGAATTATAGTGCTAAAACACGTAACAATGGTTGCTGGACACAAAGTGCAAAAGTGGAGCAAAAATTGTTGGAACAACAGATGGAAGAAGACAGGCGCCGCCCTTCTGTTCGGTTTGGCACAAGATTTCTTTCCTTACCCTTTTTTTTTGCTGTTTTTTTTTACTTGCCACGCACGCGTTGGAGGACAGAAATCGATCCAGAGAAGAACGCGGCGCAGGCGTTGGAGTCTGGCGGCGCGCACCCCCGATATGGGATCGATTCGGTCTCGTTTTTTTCTTTTTTTTAATACTTTCTTGTCTTTTAACTTTCCTTTTTTTTCAACTTTCCCTTTTTTTCAACTACCCAAACCGAACAGAAACCAGCGCTAGCAAACGAAACGAGTTGGTGCCTTTAGCGATAGGAAACGGAAAATCAATCACGATCAGGAAATAGCGGGTGCTAGACCGAGACAAAAATCATAAACCGATCGCTAGGAAGGAACGACGCAAGGCGTGTAGGCTTGAAATTTTATTCTGGCTTTTTTTTGGACGTGCCCAAAACAAAACCGAACAGAACAAGGAAGGGGAGAGATCACGGTGGAAAGGATCGGCGTATACCAGGGAAACACGACCAGGAGTCTGAGTCGGCTTGGAAAAACCAATCGACGCAGCGGCGGCGACAGAAAAACGGCGGCGGAAACAAAAACGGTGGAGGCGAAACAAGGATTAGACACCAAGTAACCAGCAACAATTTGACTCGTAAGCACACAAATTCAACAAAGCAAATTATTGAAAGAGAGTGCAAGGCGAAAAGGGTGCTGGGACAAAGATCTAACCTGTGAATTTTTTGTTTTGGTTTTGTGGACTGTAGGTAATGAAAAACACTCGATAAACTCACCGATCAACCTGGACTTTTGATACCACTTGATAGAGCTGAAGTGCCCGATCTTTCGGTGAGTGGAGGATAATTTTGATTTGGTGGAAGTCGACCCTCACGATTCGACTACGACGAGCGAACCTGAAGCGCCAATGCAATCGCTGAACCAACTCCCTGTGGTTACCGACCCTGTTGCAATCAAGATCAGAACTTCCTGTACGCAATCAAAGAACGAACAAGAAAAAAAGGCGAGCAATCTTAATATCACTCGAAGGTGGAGTTCTGAATCACACGAGGACAGCACGTATTTGTGCGTGTTCGGTGTAGCTAAAGCTAGATGTAAAACAAAACTCAAGTCTAAAAATACAAAAGGAGTCTATCTAAATAGGGGGCGCAGCCCCTAGGGTCGGCCGTGTAGGACGGCGGCGTGCTACAGTACCCGCGCATACTGTTCACGCCTAGGGTTGCTGAGTTGGGCCTCCTGTTGGGCCAACAGCCCAAATGACGACGGCGCAGCGCCTTGGCAGATTCTGGACATCCACTTGTTTCGACGATTTCAGTTGACTCAGAAGGAATTTGTGCATGAGACCGGTGCCATTGGAAAGTGCGTCTCCTTAGCTTTCCATCCATATGTAGAACGCCCAAAACAGACACCGTATGTGGTCGGGGCGACAAAAACATCACAAACTGCTCCAGAACTCCGAGATGGACTCGAACTTGAGTTGTTTTGGGCCTCCACCTTGGTGACTCGAATTGAATTAGCCTTGGGCCTCCTTCATGACTTGGACAATCTTGTTGGACTCCTCCTTCGCTAATGCATGACCCACTCATGGTCGTATGCTTGTGTGTCATGTCCTCATCATTGGTGGCGACGCAAGCGGCATACGGTGGCGCAGCGTACTCGCGGCAGCGGCGTGGGGTTGCGCCGACGGCGGCGTGGCGTAGCGGCGGCGTGTGCGGTGGGGGTGGGGGCGGAGCAGCGCCGGCGCTCGTGCTAGCGGCCGTGGTGGTGGCCACTGGCAGCGGCGCCAGGGCGGTGCGTGGGAGCAAGGAGTGTGGCGGCGGCGCGGCCGCGGGCGCGGCAGTGGCGTGTTGCGCCGGCGGCGGCGCTCGCGCGGCGTGGCACAACGTGGCACAGGGCAGCGGGGTGGCGCGGGGTGGCTGGGCGCGGTGGCGGTGTGACCGCGGTCGAGGTGTACCTCGAGCTGGGCTCCGGCGAGGTGTGCCGGGGGAAGGAGGGCACAACCCTCCATTTATAGGCCGGAGGGAGGGCTTGGGAGGTCGACACGTCGCGGGGCAGAGGGGAGGAGGCCCGAGCGGAGCTCGACGCGTGGCGCCGGCCGGAGGAGAGGGTGATGGCAGCGGCGGGCGCAAATTCGGCCGGCGGGGGTGGTCGGCGCCGCACTGCTAGTGCGGTGGCGCGCGGGGAAGCCTCCACGCGTCGCGCGCATGCCCCTGGGGCGAATCCTGGCCGGCGGCCGGGGATCGAGCGGCGGCATGTTGCTCTGGCGCGGCTGCAGGGAGGGGGAAAGGAGGGGGGAGACGGTGTGACGTCACGCTGACGTCGCGCACGCGAGCCGGTCCGGTGAGGTGGAGTGGGGGCGTGGGCCGCGCGTGTTGGTGGGCCGTGCAGAGGGGGCTGAAGGGAGAGGAAAGTGGGCTGCAGGCCAGTCGAAGGAGGGGAGATGGCGAGCGAGGCCTGGGGTTGGAGGGCTAAAACCAGACTTCGGCGACGGGCTGCGAAGAATAGTTGGGCTGAAATGGAAGTGCCGGCCCGTTTTTCCAATTAAAGGGTTTTTTATTTATTGAAGTAAGAGTTTGGGTTCAAATTTGAATAGGGATTAAAATTTGAGGAGAGTTCTAGGGTGAGGCTTGTGATGGTTGTTATGTTGGGGTATTTTGGAAAGATTTGGGATGGAGATTTAATATTTAGATTGGATCTGAATATTAAATCCAAGATTTGCGAAAGGGATTTGAATGAAAGGATTTATCTTTTGGGATTTAAAGATTAGAAGAGATTTCTAGGGCATTCAAATGCAACACATATGTTTAGTTCAATGCATGGTTGATTTAGAAAACATATTTCGAGTATTATTAGGAAAGAAATTAGGTTTAATTAAAGAAAAATTTTATAAAGCCTGTATTTCTAAATGTCTTAAAAAGCAGGGTGTTACAGATCGCGAGGCTAGAGTTGAAGCGGCGCGTGAGGAGGGGGTTCGAGAAGTGGGACACGCGGCGCGACGCGAGAGGCGGGAGGCGAAGGTAGTGCGCGGCGGCGGGGTTGTCTCGACGTGCAGGCCAGGGCGCGGCGAGAGGAGTGCGGGGAGAACTCGCGCGAGAGGGCGCGGCTGCTCCCCGATCTAGGGTTAGGGGTGAGGGTTGTGAGTGCGTAGTGGGGTTTAGGGTGCTGGGGCGCGCGAGATCATCACGCGGCGCGAGAGTGGG
This sequence comes from Urochloa ruziziensis, assembly GCA_015476505.1. Taxonomy (NCBI): domain Eukaryota; kingdom Viridiplantae; phylum Streptophyta; class Magnoliopsida; order Poales; family Poaceae; genus Urochloa; species Urochloa ruziziensis. Next base: position 7,862,009 of record CM027125.1, on the reverse strand, counting down.
CGGTGGCGAGATAGGACGCCGACGGTAGGAGAGAGGCGGGGAGGTTGTGAGGAGGTTGGAGAAAGCTGACAGGTGGGCTCCACCTGTCAGCGAGAGTGAGAGAGAGAGCAGGCGCGCGTGGGCGACGCGGGCTGTGCGGAGAGTTGGGCCGTGCGCGGGCGACACCGCCACCTTTGTCTTTGTTTTGTTGCCCCCCGAGCATTGAAGTGCTAGATATAGGCTCTATGCTTTTACTAGGAAATTTTAGGTCAACAACTTTGGCTTGACATGACCGACTTGTTTGTTGACCAACAACATCACAAGTTGACAAATTTTTGCAAGTATCAATAGTAACATTAGCCGGCTTTTGAATAGCCGACTTTTGAATAACAGAAATTGCTAAACCATGTTTTTTAACCAAGCTAGCCGACTGTTTACATCAGTAGCAGCCTCTTGTATTACTAGTTTAAGCTCTTCACGCAGTTCAGTAAACATGTTAGGAATATTTTTATGTACCATGTTGTTCATCGGCATTTGAATTGGCTAGGATGCCGATGCGTGAGAGTACATAGACATCTGTTGGAAGTTGTTGGCATCATGTAAATTATTTTGCATAGGCTTTTGTATAGGATTTTCAGATGCATAATTTGGATACCTAGAACAATAATCTAAATAATCCCTAGCCAATGCAATATTTTCCTCAAAAGATTTAGCAATACCAACATACGGGTACATTGCAACCACAAAGCTAGATTGATAATTTATACCTCACTTGTAGATTGCAGACCCGTGATGATGATCTCTTTCCCCAGTGGAGTCACCAATTTGTTGGCGCCTTTTTAGGGCCAACAGCACGCAGAGGAGCTCCTTGCTGCCCCTCCGCACCAAACCCGGTTAGACCGGTATTGGAGGCCGGTTAGACCGGTCTCGCCAGGGAGTCCGGCAAGAGACCAACGAACGCCCGCCCGGGAGGGACCCCGTCGGGGCAGGCGCACCTTGGGTTGCCCTATGCTCGGCATGCCAGCTAGGGCGCCCTCTCATGCCATGGAGACGCGAGAAGAACAGCACATGGGGTTGGAAAAGTAGGGTAAAGAGGAAAAAGGTAAAAAGATAAAAGATAGATTGATTTGTGTTGATTGGATTCCCTCAATCGGCAGTGACCCTTTATATTTATAGGGAGGGGAAGGTCTTGCCCCATTAGGAGTCGAAGATTACATAAATCCTGTGTCAAATTACAACTCCTAACTCGGATTTGGCTGTCAAACCCGGTTAAACCGCCCCTAGGACCCAGTTTAACCGCCCCTGGCACGTGTAGATCTTCCCGAGGTCATATCTCCTTCATCCGGACTCCAAATTAGGCGATCCACATATGCATTTTGATCAGCTCGACGAGAGAAAGAAGATGGTGCAGTCCAATTCCACTTTTGAGAACTTTACCTAGACCGGTTTAACCGCCCTTAGAACCCGGTTTAACCGCCCTGCCAACATAGTCCAATGGTAGAACGGTCTAGTGGGACACTACCCACCAGGGTTCAAATCCTGGTGCTCGCACCATTTTCCTGAGATTTTTCAGGATTTACCTGCTTTAATGTGGTAAGCGGCACTCCCGTCGACAACGAGGCGCCAATAATGACTTCGGGAATCTCCAGATCTGTCGGGTGCTCAGTCCTTCGAAGGTGCTCATAGAGGTAATATTTGCGTACGTGTTCTCATAGAGATAAGTGTGCGTGCGTGCTGTGAGCGTCTGCGTTGTACTGTGTAATTTAAAAAAAAACTGTTAACAAATCTTATCCAAATAATTAACCAAATCTTATATGCTAACAAATCTAAACAAACTAATCCTAATCTACTGCTGCCAACTACTGCTCCCACGTCCCGGCCAAGCCCGGCCCACATGCCATAAGAGCGGCACATATACGATACTGCAAATTAAAGTTTTATATTATCAAACCGAGATGCATGGGGCACATGCATATATTCAATAACCAAAAAATTAACACATACCACAATAACTTTTTTGGCATCTATCTCTCACGGAATATTGAAAATAGAAAAATGTCCAAATTACTCCCCTCAAGTATAAGCAAAATCCGGATAAGTCCTTAAAGTATGTTTTGGTTCAGTTTACCCCCTAAACTATGGCATTCGGTTCAAATTACCCCCTAATACGATTTGTCTTTTTGTTTCTCTATACATAAGTGGAATCTTGAGTTCAAAATTTACAGGACGGTAGCTGACATCGCAACGTATGTCAAAAAGATATATTATAATTTTTTGTCATTATTTTCACATACTTTTGCATCTGAATGATTAATTTGTTATCAAATATCCTACCATAAGAAAATAATGATAAAAAATTCATGACATATTTTTTTAATATGTGTTATGATGTTTATTATCATCTCACAAAATTTGAACTCAAAATTCCACTTGTACATGGAGAACCAAAAAAGACAAATTGTATTAAGGGGAATGTTATAGTTTAGGGGTAAACTGAACCAAAACATACTTTAGGGGGTTATTCAGACTTTTCTTATACTTAAAGGGGGAATTTAGACTTTTCTCTTGAAAATAAGAATATATATGAACTTTGAATATATAAATTGTCCCACCAAAGATTATGGTGAAAAAATAGACACGGTCACAACAACTTTAATTCAGAATATTAACAAAATGGCTGATAAGTTATTTCATTGCCACTCTACAGGACATGATGGTTTTTACCTTGAATCAAAGGACAGAGCAAAATTAGTTAACGTGGAATTTATAACATTTGATCCAATACTTTGTTTTCCCCAAAAACATGTGAAAGAAAAAATAAACACAAAATGAAGCCAAATAAACACAAGGGTATTGAAACCTATATGATGGATTCATTGGCCACCATGATGAACAGACGAGTAAGTTACCAATATGATGAAGAATAATGTATGGCAGGAGAAGGGATAAAAGCGAGAAGGGAATAAAAGCATGTAACTATGGGTGAGAACTTCACCTGTCCAAATATCACAAATCCATGAATAGAGGGTTGTCATGATTTGAATGGCACGTGCAGAAATGCACCAGACAAGAAAAAAACAAATAAGACGCACAACTGTAGAATGAGCACAAGGATTGATTAAACAGCCAAAGCACCTAAAGAGTGCAATTTGAGTCAAAAGCAGAACCAGTTCCAGATCGAAATTGGTCCTTCTCAATAGCCAAGAACTTCAAAGAATTACATAAAGACAACCAATGATCAAGAACTCTGTTGTTACTCATGCAAATTTCAAATAAACAGAGGTCATTGCTAGCTATGAACATGAGGACAGCTTATTAATTAGAAGGCCAGCAAGTTAGGCAATGATCGCCAATTGGAACACAGTTGCATTTAAAGTGCATTAAGATTTTTGGATTTAAATTGCACCAGAAATGTCGGTTAAGTTGGATAGAATTGTCAACGACAGACGCATGGCATTGGAGCTTTTCCTCAAGTGCTAGCAAATTAGAGATGTCCCATATATAGAGTCCTCCTTCCAGCCGGAGTCCATTTATTTTTGGAAAAAGTGTATTTTTCATCCCTCAAGTATTACGAAAGTGTGACTTTCATTCCTTATGTTTCAATTGGTGCAAATCAATCCCTTAACTAAATAATTTGGTGCACTAATCATCCCTACCTAAGCTTAACAACGAATTAGTGCCATCTAGTGGTTTAGACCATGTAATATTTTGCAAATTCACTTATTAGCAATTATATCGTTGTAGAAACTTTATTCGCGCAATTACTAATAAGATAGAATAAATTCAGTAAAAAAATATTTTGGATGCTAAGTAGAATTAATCGTTAAAGAAATTGATGTGGGTGAGGTTTTGTTAATTTTTTATAAACTATGGTTAGTTGACTGCATGGCCTAAAACGGTGCTAAATGGCACTAAACAAAACCGACACATGGATGATTAGTGCACCGGTTTGGTTAGTTAAGGGGTTAATATACACCAATTAGAACATAAGGGATAAAAGTCACACTTTTGCGATAGTTAAGGGATGAAAAATACACTTATTCCTTTATTTTTTTACTACCTTGTTGTGGTTCAAAGTGACTACAAGTTGGGAGGGCTTTAGCTTTTCCAAGAAATTCATAGGCTAGGCTGCAGGACCTTCCCAATATATGGGCAGAGTTTAGCTGACAAGGCACTCTAAAAGCATCCAACTGTGTCGCCGGACGCGGACGGACGACGTGCTGGGTTATATATACTAGGAAGAACGGCGCGCTAACGCCGCTCCTGTTAGATTACGTGGGTAATTACTTGTTATCATCATGGATTGTTTTTTATTCTCTCTATTTCTTAATTTTTTTTAATCACTAACAACACTAAATGGTTATATGCATGAAATAACCACACAAAAGTATTGAATAAAGTAGACAATATGCATTGAAGGTACGCATATAGTAGCAATCATGGACAATGATGGTGTCATGCTGGTACTCGTCATCAAACTCGATGGTGGGAAGGCATATGTTCTCGACCATAGAGAGCGTGGCCCTGTTGACAGAGTGCGCACTAAGGAGGCCCTTCTACCACTGTCGCGCTATAATTCGTGAGAACTGAGGACTGGAGCGGCGCGATGTGACGTTGTTGGGCGAGGAATAACAAAGAGAGGAGAGAGGAGAACTGAGGGCAGGAACTACGGTTTGACGAACTTGTCTCAAAAAAAAGGTGGTCGTGGCTTCACATGTGAGGCGTGTTAGCTCGGGGTGGACAGCATGAATGCATGTATTTCTTCTAGGGATAATACTTAGGCATCATCATACGTGACACTCGTGTAGGTAAACGTACTGTAGCAAAAGAAGTGCAGTGTAGAAAATTTAGCATGCTGTGCAGCAAACTGAAATGACGCACTATTATTTTGGGAAAAAAAGGGGCACTATAACCGGGGGCCCATGCTACTGTAGCAAAAGAAGTGCAGTGTAGAAAAATTAGCATGTTGTGCAGCGAACCGAAATGACTCACTATTATTTTGGAAAAAATGGGGCACTGTAGTGTGGGACCCACGTGGACCCACATGCTACAGTAGCAGGGGCGCTGGGAGCGCAGGAATGCTCCTAGCAATGTATCTCTACTTATATATAGGTAATGTATATTTAGTACCCAGCGCGTCCAATAATATTCAATGCGACGGCGGCGCCGTCCGCGTCCGGCGACACAGCTGGAAAATCAACCGCGACCGTAATTAGCGACCTGCGCCATAAGGCCAGTCTCAGTGGGAAGTTTCATTGCACAGTTACATAGAGTGAGACATCATCTAAAAAATGGTTGAAACTATCATGAAACACTCTCTCTCAATACATAATTTCATCTATTGTTGTTTCCAAGGTTACATGCAAGACACAACCTATATAGGTAACTGTGTAGAGAGGTTTTCATCACCATGAAACTCATTTCACCTGCCTCTTCATTAATACACTGCCACATCATCAAAATTGCTGACATGGCAGTCCATTTAATGTCCATGAAACCCCCACTGAGACTGGCCGGCCAGTCTCAGTGCCAGTTTCATGAGCACAATTTCATAGACAGACACATCAGTTTCATGAGCACAATTTCATAGACAACCATATCGTCTTTTTAATGGGCACTAGAAGAGAATGAGGCATCCGCGGAGCACATAAACAGGGGTCATTTTTTAATCCGGTGCTAATATGACCTTTAATACCGGGTTTACAAAAACCCGGTGCTAATGTGAGCTTTAGCACCGGTTGTAAAGACTAGAAGCCTAAAAAAAGGGTATGGAAAGACTTTAGCACCGGTTGGTGGCAACACCCGGTGCTAAAGCAACCCATTAGCACCGGGTACCCCACCAACCGGTGCAGATAGGCATGCCGGGGTACTGCCAGCAAGCACAGCCACTCCTTTTTCTCTCCTCCTTCCTTCCCTCCTCTACCTTATCCTTTTCTCTTCCATCTCCTCACCTCTCTCTTCATCTCTCCAGCGCGGGGCGGGCTCTCCGGCGCGGCGCAGGAGGGCGCGCGGAGCGGCGCGGGCGGGCACGCGCGGGAGGGCGCACGCGGGCGCGCACGCTCTGCGGTGGCGGCGCAGGACGGCGCGCGCGAGGCCGCAGGGCGCGCGGGCGTGCACTCGCGGCGGCGGCGCGGGTGCGCGAGGGCCGGCGCGGTGTACGGCCTGGCTGCGACGGCGGCGCTGGAGGTGTCTCCTCAGTGTCTAAAATTTTTCATTGTATGAATTGTAATTTTGGATCTGTGTAGATTAAATGAGGCCTAATGTTTTCAGATATGTTCTACATCTTTCCTTGTGGATCTTGGGTCTTTGTAATTTTTAGTTATACTGTTGTAATCTACATCTCTTTCTTCTCCTCTATTGAAGAACAAGTTCTTGTTTATGAAGAACAACGAGAACAGGGGAGAATGTGGTAGGGGAAGGGGAGAAAGGAGAGAGAAACCAGTGACGGGGAACATTTTTTTTTTGCGTCCGGAAACATTTAGCACGGGGCCATGTTGCCACCCGGTGCTAAAGCTAGCCTTTAGCACCGAGTATTTGACCCGGTGCTAAAGGACCCCCTTTAGCATCGGAAGATTAGCACCAGTTGGGAAACCGGTGGCAAAGGGGTTTCCCAACTGGTGCAGATGCGTCTTTCTCCACTAGTGGGGATGAAACTGTCTCTCAATGCAAAGTTTCATTTCATGGTTTTATATGCTAGCATATCATTAAATGTTTCTTCCAAGTTACCAATGAGAGTTGGTGAATGTGTGCAGATGAAACTCAAATTCTTTCAATGCAGTTTCATGGCTTTTGGTAACTGTACCCACCAAGTTTCATCTCCATGAAACTCAAACCTTCTCTTTCCTCATTGCATGTCATGTCATCACTTTTGCCTACGTGGCGTGTCATTCAATGGGAATGAAACTTGCTCCGAGAATGGCCTGGGACTATGGCGGAGGAAAAGGTCTCCTCTGCTGCCCGGCCGGGATGCTAGCTGCGACCAATTAAAACGGGTGCGGGAGCTCCGGCAGCAGCGCCGCCGTAGGCGTTGAATTATATTTAAGGCGCTGCGCTCTGAATATCCTTGTCCTTTCCAACACCAACTATGTAGTACGGATATTATTTGCGCTGAGTAAACAAAATTCACACAAATAGTTTGAACTGGAAAAGGGTAGTAGTAGGGAACACAGTACAGGGGTTAAGAAAATCATAAACGCAAACGGTCTCATTGGAGCACTAAGCTCATGATAACAGCCAAAGTACTGTTTTCCACATTGAGCTGTAACAGCTAGTTCCATGTATGTATGAGAAAAAGACATTGACACTAAGCAACCAATAGCTAGTTCATACCCATAGAAGCCTCTTGCAACCACATAAACCCAGTGGCAGCAAATCTACTCATTACAGTGTACTGAAACAAAAGGTACCAGAGACGAGTTTGTTATTACCACACCACATAATGCAAAACCAATCAATTAATACGACCTGAAAATGCTGAAAGCATCGCCTTGGTTAGGTTTGCCTGGCTCAGCTCCAAGTTAAACGCGTCAGCTCTTTGCTTCTTGCACATAGCATCAAGATGGCGGGCCGTATCATCATCTATGGTAGCGAACGCTGCCATGATGAAGTCTCGAGAGGTGTGCGTCTTGGCATAGACTTTGACCTCCTCAGCCAGGTAAGGATACAGGCTCCATCGCTGACTGAATTCCCTATCCTTACTAGTAACAAGTGTCGACGCCTCAGCCTGCGAATCATCATCACCTTGACCTTGGCCGCCCCAGACAAGGGCAGACAACTCAAACAGCCGACGGCCAAGGTTATCAGTTGGGCGGCCCTGCAAACGCAACTTGCGGTACCGTGTCTTGAGCTTGCGGATCTTGTCATTGAGCTTGTCTGCATTGGCGTCAGCTTTGTCGAAGGTGAGGTTGGCCAAGAGGTGTGACGAGTCCGGCACAGCACCGCCGTTGGATCGGGCATACTCGACCAGAGCGTTGAGAATCTTGAGCTCGTCATCTTGAGACCACGCTCGCTCAACTGCTGTCTTCTTCTGCTCCGCCAATGAAGCATTATCCCTCTCCCATAGAGCCCCCGCGTCCTCATCCTGCTTCCCCTGTGGTGGTGAGATGTTACCGGCATGATGATGCTCCATTATCTGCTCCCCCTGCTGCTCCTCTTCGTGAGCGCCATCCTCCTTCGCGCCCCTCTTGTTGTGGTCGGCAGACACGGCGGCGCTCTCGTCGGCCGCCACGTTGCTCACCAGCGACCGGTCGCCGGACTCCTCCACCCCATCTTGGGCGCGCCCCTCATGGGTCGGCGGCGAGGATCTCTTGGCCCGCTTCGTCCTCTTCTTGGTCTTGGACTTCTTGCGCGGCGGAGGCGCGGCGGCGGCGACCCCATCGGGCAGCGCGTCCCTCACCGGAGAGGCGCCGCCGGAGAGCGCGGTGGAGGCGTGGCGCTTGGTGGCCATCAGAGCCCCGAACGACGGCGGAGGGAAGGTGATTGGGGACAGGGCCGGAGAATGGGGTTTTATTTCCTTGTGATTAAACCAGGGCCGGAGAAGGTGATTGGGGACAGCCCCGATCCACGGCGGAGGGAAGATGGGAGCCTCCGCTTTCCTCCCATCTTTGAGTATTTTGTTTCCTTACTTTATTTTCCTCTGCCGGCTTCTCATTTTTTTTAAAACGATTCGTCTGCCGGCTTCCAAACTTACTTTTATTTAAAGTACAGCGACGGTTTTTTTTGTCTCAGTTTGCTTCCTGTTTTTTTTTTTTTAATAAGACCGCGTCTTCCTCCAAACCGCAAGTATTTCTTTTTATATAGAGGTACCAGATCCCGGAAAAAAAGGAGTATATGCAATGCGGGTATAATTGCCCTTTTCATGATTCATCACTTGGATCACGAGTTGGAACATAAAGGGAAATGATGCATTTTGTTGGACGCTCAACTTATAGGAGTTAAGGCTGCCCGCGCTAGGGCCGGTAAACGCGCACGGTATGCACCACGTCCTCCGCATAGCGTGTGGTTTACCGGCCCCCTCCACGCATAGCGCTGGGGCTCCCTCCACACGGCAAACCTAGAGTGCGGCGCCTCTGCACGCTACGAGCCACGTCAGGCGCGGGGCTTGCACACTCACGGGCTTCCCCAACCAGTTGCGTGCGGAGAAGACGAGGAATGTGGCCCGACAGAGAAAATGAGGAGCGTGAGCGGCCGGTGGAGAAGACGAGGAGCGCGAGCGGACGCAGATTGAGCCCCGTCGGGCCAAAAGAGGGAGCCACGCCGTACAGGAAGGGTGGCACGGCCGGGATGGAGGCGATGTCGCCCGCCGCCGAGCTCTGCCGACCGAGAGGTGAGGAGACAGAGCACCACCCGTGTCGCCAAGCCGATCCGCCTTCGCTAGCGTCCTCCTCTCTCCCTCCGCGCAGGTCCGCCGCCGGTGCTCCTCCATGGCCCGTGCGCCACCGCCCCTCGCTCGACGAGCCCGATTTGGCCGAGGAAGAGGGAGAGGAGGGGGCGTGGGGTCGATTCGGGAGAGGAGGAGCACACGGGGGAGTTCGCAAGCTCCGCCACGAGCCCGCGCGCACCACTGTCGGAGCTCGATGCACTCGTGAGGTCGATGCGCCGCCGGAGGAGGTCCGCCCCGCGCAAAGGACAGCGAGTGCGGGCAGGCCGTGGCAGAGGGGCGGTGTGGTGGGGAAAGGAGCAGCCAACGATGGCGGGCCCTCGATGCGCCAACAGAGGAGATGGAGACGAGCAGAGAAAGGGGGAGGGAGGAGAGAGAGAGACGGGGCCGAGAACGTTCGGGAGAGAGATACAGGGTGGGGGCTGTGGGATATTGGTACCTGGGGGCCCGTCACCGACCAGGATTATACTCGGCCTAGGCCCACATCTGACTGCAATGTGGGCCGACTCATGGCCCGGCCCAGAGGTCAGCCCGAACTTGTAGGACAAGACTTCAAGGACTTAGCCCGCAATGTGGGCCGACTCATGGCCCGGCCCATAGGTCAGCCCGAACTTGCAGGACAAGACTTCAATGTGGGCCGAGAACTTGCAGGACCTAGTTTCCAGATGGCGGCGAGTTCTAGGTCGCCGGCACCGTTCTCCCCCCGGTCATAACCGACCAAGCCAACATGGAAACCTGCGACACCTCTCCATGACATGAGGTGTTCGTATCTGAAGACAGGCCCACACAGGATGGCGAAACCGACTCCATGGGTGATCGGCGAAGACAGCGCAACTAGGAGAAGGCGCGCCAACGCGCATGGGATGCTCAAGCAGCCGCCGGCACCGTTGCCGCCCCCGCGGCTGCAGCACCTCAGGGGAAGCAACCCCCGCAGGTGAACTCGCTAACGACAACGTCGCCGAAGACGACGACCAGCACTACGACAACGTCGATGACGACTATGACCAGCATAACGACAATGTCATTGACAATGATAACCGATGCAATGGCGGTCAGCAGGACCACCACAGGCACCGCGATGCTCATATTGCACCTAGAAACCTCGACGCCGACTTCCGACGAGCCCACAGGACGCCATAGGCGAATGTTGCTGCTGTGGCAGAACTGGAACATGTAGCCGACAACCCGGCGATCTGCCATGCAAGACAACGACTCGAAGCTGCTCAAGAGCAAGTCGAGAGATCGTATCAGTTGGGCCGTGGCTATTCAGGCCGATCTGGCAGCAACCGCTCAGCCCATAGTCGCCCCGGCCAGCACAGACGCCGGCAGAACGAGCCCCGACTCCAGGCGGTGAATGAGGTGGTTGACCAGCAGAACCCTGACGATGAAGACCCCGAACACGGCGATGGGCGGAACCCGCGCAACAGACGTGATCCCCAAGAACAACCCCGCCAGCCCGCCGATCTATGAGCGGATTGAAACCGGTAGCCCGCATTAGATCTCGGTGGCCGGCTCGAACAACCCGCTCGCGACCTTCGGCCAGGCCTCAAGAATCGTCACACCACACGCGATGTAGCCGAGCTAGACCAACGCGCTTGGTACGACGAGGACTACGGCCCTCCGAACCATCGCCGACGCGGGGTAAACGGCAACAAAGCTGAAGCAGCAAAAGAAGAACGCCGCGCCTTCAACGAGTTGATAGCCCGTGACCGGTACGACCAAGAGTTCGGGGCTCCACGTGGCACCGGCTGACCAAATCCAGAACCACAGCACGTAGAGCGCGTCTGACTCAGAGTCGAGGCTAGCCGGCTCCCCCGCTACGAGAGGATTTCGGGCGACGATGACAACTTCAACGGCTTCGTCGTGTTACGCCAAGGCTACGGGCCGTTGTCTACCCGGACGAGTTCAAGCCTACCCATGTGGAGAAGTACAACGGGCGCTCTGACCCAAAGCTGTGGCTCAAGCAGTACCACACGGCTGTCCGAGTGGCGCGCTCGGACTCCAACGACCAGGCAGCCGCCTACTTTCCTGTCATGCTCGGACCTGAAGCCCTGCTATGGTTCGAAGGCCTCCCCGCAACTCCATCGACAGCTGGCAAGATCTTTGCGCAGTGTTCTCCAAGAATTACCAAGCTAGCTACACACCCCCAGGATCGCGCTATGACCTTGACAACATCAAGTAGAAGAAGGGCCAAAGTCTCAGAGACTACGCCAACCGCTTTTTCGATAGTCGTAACAACCTTACGGACGTCACGGATCGGGAGGTGATCGATGCTTTCTGCCGCGGACTCGCCCAGCCAGGGCTCTTTCGCACACTCTTCACGGTCGACCCCAACGATGTGGGGGAACTCATGGACGTTGTCAACCTTGAAGCACACGCTGATGAGGCCAAACAAGCCCAGTTCAAGAACAAGGGCAAACAAGTTCATGAAGAAGATCGACCCGACCATGTCAAGAAACATGAGCCGGAAAGGGCAAGAAGGCAGGGCCCTAAGCTTGTGGTAGGTGTGGCCGAGGCAAAGGGGAAGACAGCATCCCGCTTCCTGCCAAAAGAGTTCCATGACACCCTCAATGACTTCTGCCCTTTCCACAAGAACGCCACGCTTCCCTTGCGCGAATGCTGCAACCTCCTATAGGAGCTCGGCGTCCTCCCCCCACCAAAGAAGTAGTGCGTCCAAGACGGGTCACGCTACAACGACGGCGGCCAACCATATAATGGCCGTCGCGACTACCACAAACACAACGACTACAGGCGGGGCGACTGTCGTCACGACGACGAGAGGCGGCGCGAGGAGCCCCGCAGAGAACTGGAGCAGCACGACAACCCCAACGGCGAGTTCCAGCCCGCCGACTGGGAGGTCCATGTCATCATTGGTGGCCCTAGCAAGACTAAGCGCCGACAGAAGCTCCAAACTCGAGAGGTCAACCTCGTCTCTACTTGGCCAATCGAGTATCTCAAGTGGTCGGAACTGCCGATCTCCTTCAGCCCTGCCCCGTCGTCGATGAGCACCTTGGTGAGTTGTGATCCTGCCACCGTGGGGTCCTGGACGAGTGGCAATTGCCCGGGTTCGTCGTAGCTGTTCCACTTATCTGCCCTGGAGAAGGTAATTGGAACCTCCGAGTACTATAGGTATCTGGGGACGGCTGGCTCAATTGCCATTATGTGCCGTAGAGTGAGCTTATGCTTCCTCCGAGTGGGGAAACCATAGTCGCCCCCCATGATGACCATGAGTACGCTCTTGGGCTTCTCGAACTTGTTCGTCTGGTCCTCCTCGTCTTCTTCATCTTCGTCGTCAGTCCTTTCCTTGTTCTTGGCTTCAGGATCGAGTGGTTCCCTTGCCGTCTTCTTCTTGGCTTTGTTCTCTCGATCCATCTCGGCGTATATGCGTTGGAGATCATAACATTGGCCCATGGTGTGCTTATGCTTTGGGTGCATTGGGCACGGCCTGTCCATGATCTTCTCAACGTCACTCTTGTCGGGATAGTTCTTCTTTTGGCTTCGCATGCCAGTCTCCAGAGTCGCGACTGTGTCGTCTGGCTTGCGCTTGTTGTGCTGGGAGCCCTGCTGGCATATTACTCGAGGTCGCGGTCTTCTTGCTCGGACCACGTCTCGACTTGGTCACGCAGGGCGTCCAGAGTCCTTGGTCGATGCAGGCCAAATTGCCTGTCAAAGAACCTGTTGGTGATGCCGTTCTAGAACAAGTCGATGCAGTCGCGGTCAGAAACGTCCACCACCAGAGTCTTGATTTCCATGAAGCGGCGCATGTAGTCGCGCGCGCTTTCTCCTTTGTGCTGCTTGCACATGGCGAGGTCGTGTCGAGTCTTGGGGCGACTGTATGTGCCTTGGAAATTTGACACGAAGATCTTCTTTAGGCGTCCCCAGGAGTCGATGGAGCGTCGTGGCAGGTTTTCAAACCATGTGAGTGGAGCGGGCTCGAGTGCCATTGGGAAGTATCTGCACTTGATGGCAGTGTTGCCACCTGCGCACTCGATAGCCGTAGGGTAGATGCACAACCACGACTCAGGGGAGGTCTTGCCGTCGTACTTCTCGAAGCCGACTGGTTTGAATGGTTGTGGGTAAACCGCCATCCGGATGTCCCTGGAGAACATTGGGTCTTCCTTGTATCCCCGGGCTTCATCACGCCTCTTGGATTCAAGGATGGAGCGCGCGTCGCGGTTGACTTCTCCCAGTCGGCTGGGGTTTGGGGGGCGATTCTTGTCGCGGGGAGGTTGACGTCTGCTGCTCTCGACTTCTTCACTACACGATGGTGCGGCGGCGATGGCCTTGTCGAGAGTGCGGATCATGTCGTTGATCCTTTCGAGTGCAGCTGCCGTCTCTGGAGTTCTTGGCAGACTGCGGACGTGGTAGGCAATCTCCATGGCGTTAGCCATAGGAGAGTCGTAGCATGCCACTCGCGCGAACTCTTGAGCGAGGTTGCGACCAGCCCTGACGCGATTGCGAGCGTTTAGGCGGCGCTGAGCCCTCCTATTGTTCCGGATTTCTCTGTCCGCGGCCGCTTGAGTGGATTCGCCAGTGGGTGCGTCTTCATTTGCGGAGATGTCTCCTTCTAGCTCAAAAGCGCAACGCGGGTCGTTGTCGATGTCGCCAGCTGCTGCTGCGCCAGCCATGAAGACTTGTCGATTGGGCTCGACAGAGTCACTGGAGCTTGGGGTGATGAGCTCTGTAGAGCTTTCCTCTTCTGGCAGCAGTGGTGTGCCATACTGGAATGGTAGGTCGTCAGTAGCTTCAGGCCCAAAGAGTACAAAGATCTGGCGGGACTCGTAGATGTCCTGTGGGATCCTGTCTCTTTGGTACTCTGATCTTCCTTCAGTCGCGGCGTAGATCATGAGGTCGTGTCCGCCATCGTCTTGTAATATCTCCTCGTCCGAGTCCGAGTGGCATTCGGGGACCGCTTGGCTCAAAGAGTTGGCGTGTCCTGCCATGACTCGGACTGGGACATCCCGCTTCGGGTCCATGACGGACTCGAACTGGCTCCGTACCGCCTCACGATACGCGTGGGTCGAATTACGGAGTCCAAACGGGAGTTCTTGTAGTGTCTCCTCGTTCGAGTCCGAGTGGCATTCGGGGACCGCTTGGCTCAGAGAGTTGGCGTGTCCTGCCATGACTCGGACTGGAACGCCCCGCTTCGAGTCCATGACGGACTCAAACTGGCTCCGTAACGCCTCACAATATGCGTGGGTCGAATTATGGAGTCCAAACGAGAATTGGGGTGGGAGGGTTGTTTGCTTCTCCGTACTCGTGATCGACTCGTCTGAGTCCGAGTGGCATTTGGGGACCGCTTGGCTCAGAGAGTTGGCATGTCCTGCCATGACTCGGACTGGAACGTCCCACTTCGAGTCTTTGACGGACTCGAACTGGCTCCGTAACGCCTCACAATATGCGTGGGTCGAATTACGGAGTCCAAACGGGAATTGGGGTGGGAGGGTCGTCTTCTTCTCCATAGTCATGATCGACTCGGACTCTTGCCCGCAGATGAGGTCCGCGAGCGTGATCTCGCCGAGTTGTTCGGCCAAATCTTCCACGATGGGCGCTTGCTCCTGCTTCAACTCGACAGGTGTCTCGTAGTAGCTGTAGAAGCCACCCGAGCTGTCGGCGACGTAGACCCACGAGCCAAAGTGGAACGTTGTGCCCTCCTGAGGCGCTTCAGCTTGAATGTAGGTCACCATTGCGTTCTCCACGGGATCTTCGAGGAAAACCCCTACCTGGCGCGCCAGATGTCGGTGTTCTACCGTCGATCCTACCGAGGGGTATCCCGAGGTAGTAGAGTTTCAGGTGGGTTTCGCCAAGATCAGGAACGCAAAGGCAAAGAGACTCATGATTTAGACAGGTTCGGGCCGCTTAGAAGGCGTAATACCCTACGTCCTGTGTGGTGATTGGTATTGATGAGATCGTCTTCTCTGTTGAGAGACTTGGGTTCCTCTGAGAGGGTCCCTGCCCAGCCTTATATTCACGGCGGGCAGGGTTACAAGGTTGGTTTCGAGTAGAATCCTAACCAATTACTACTCGGAGAGTGCTTTTCAAGGCAATCCGAGTAGTTTACAAGTCATACGACTAGTTTCCATAACGAGAAGAGTCCTTGCAGTACTCTACTCGTGTTCTTTACGCCTGGTACGACTCTGTCTGGAGACAATCCATGCGCCCTGTGAGCCCATGGTCGTACCTCCAACATTCAACTCTTTAAAATTGAAATTTGAAAAGCTTTTGGGTAACAAATGAACTCAAATGTAAAAGTCATGAATACCAAAGTTGTAGAACTCATCAAGATCTACAAAGTTTATTTAGATCATTAATCCATGAGACAAAGTCGGAATGATCCAAAATTTTAAATTTCAAATTTTGATAACTAAAAGCAAGATTTTTTAACACTAAATGATGTCAAATGGAAAAGTCATGAATAACAAATTTTCATAATTCATCAAGAACTACAATTTTTATTTAGGCTATTTCTTCATTTGACAAAGTTGAAGACTACATTGATCATTCATCTTAGATTCACTCACATAGTTTAAGAAACTATGTTAGAGAATAGTCAAATATGTACTACATGTTATGATCACTTTTCAATATGACAATATGTCCTAAATAAAGATTGTAGACCTCATCAAGATCTACAAAGTTTATTTAGATCATTAATCCATGAGACAAATGGAAAATAATCAAAATTTTGAATTTCAAATTTTGATAACTAAAATCAAGAATTTTTAAACACTAAATGATGTCTAATGGAAAAGTCATGAATATCAAATTTTCATAATTCAACAAGATCTACAACATTTATTTAGAAAATTTTTTCATTTGACAAAGTTAAAGTCTACATTGATCATTGATCCTAGATTCACACACATGAAAAAGACATGAAAACCGAACTACAAACTTGTACAACTCATCAAGATCTGCAAAGTTGCATAATGGCATCAGTCAAGTATAGATATTTCCTAGTTCAAAGTGAATCCATTAGTTTAACGTGACATATGTGTATATTATGTTGATTTTGTTTGTACATGTTAGTTCAAAAAACAAGTAACACGTAACCCTGACACGCACGACCTTTTCTTGACTCGGCGTTTGAGCAAATTTCGGCATGCCGCCTAAACCTTTTTCCTCGCCCCCGACTTTCCCCTCGGTCGACCCTGGCATCTCTGATACCAGATTGGTAGAACCACGGGAATTGCGGAGGGCGTAGGAGTGATGAACGGGTGGCCGGGGCTTGAACCCCCGGCGTCGGTGCGGCGCCGTGGGCAAGGCGCAGGTGGAACGAAGGCAACAGCAATAGATTCTGTTGTATTGCTTAAAAGAAAACAGATGACAATGCCTTGGCTTTTATAGCCTCAATCCTATCCTAACAAACTGCTAACAAAGATACTAATCCAACCAATCTAGCTTATCGAGTTTAACCAATATCCTAACAACCGAACAACTCAATTGAAATCCCGGAACTACTTCTCTCGGCGTTGATCCTAGCCACTGCTTCGCTGGCGCTTGCCTCTCCTCGTGTAGGCGACGCCGGTCATAACATCATACCTTGCTAGATAAGGTTGGTAATAAACAACATAACTAACTATAAAAATCCAGGCTGATAACCTCCAATCAACCTTTTTGGGTGAAAATGAAATGAGCATGACATCTCAACTCTCAAGTGGGATTTGTATATATGGTTTTGTCCCTAGTGAGGATAGGCTACAGCAGATATGTTTATTCAAAGTTGGCTGTAATTCTATGTTTGATTTAAGAATATTCGGTTTCAGAATTGGGAATGCTGTGCACAGTATTGTTCTTTCTGTCAGAATTAAGATACTTTTTTCAGGCTTTGAAAAAGCTGAGAAGGTACATTTATCAAAACTTCTGCTAATTTTTCAGTTTCAACTGTAAATTTGTTAATTTATCTGAAGGTTGATATGCGTCTTACAGGCTAAGATTGAAGAATTAGTGACAACCATGGGGGGCCTTTTACAAAGTAAATCCTCCATGGATGTGAACTTTGTAATTGTAAAGGATGTCATGGCTGCTAAATACAAAGTAAGTTAATAAGTTATGCTCTGTTGATTTCTACTGCAGCTAATGTATAACTTCGCTACATTAGCCTTCAGAGTTGTCCCACTTCTAGTTTTAAAATTGCTATGGCTTATCAAGGCAACCTCTGATAATCTATCATAGTTAGTTAAGATAATATTTAGGAAAAAGTCCAAATTACTCCCCTCAAGTATAAACAAAGTCCGGATAACCCCTTAAACTATGTTTTGGTTCAATTTACCCCCTAAACTATGGCATTTGGTTCAACTTACCCCTTAATACAATTTGTATTTTTTGTTTCTCCATGTATAAGTGGAATTTTGAATTCAAATTTTGTGAGATGATAATAGACATCATAACACATATTAAAAAAATATGTCATGAAATTTTTGTCATTATTTTCATATGGTAGGACATTTGATAATAAATTAAACATTGAGATACAAAATTATGTGAAAAATAATGACATACATTGAGATGTCAACTACCATCCTATAAATTTTGAACTCAAGATTCCACTTATGTATGGAGAAACAAAAAAACAAATCGTATTAGGGGGTAATTTAAACCAAATGTCATAGTTTAGGGGGTAAACTGAACCAAAACATACTTTAGGGGTTATCCGGACTTTGCTTATACTTGACGGGAGTAATTTGGACTTTTTCCTAATATTTATTGTGAAGATTTCCTTTTTGACATGGAAAGGGGATTATCAGTTATATATTGTCATAAAAATATTAAATTATTGTTCGCACTCAAATTTGGCAGGTCTGAACAGGGTAGTCTAACCGGGTTGCCAAGGGCGGTTGGACCGAAATTTTCAAGTTGTTCAAAAGGCAAATTGGACTACACCATTGCATAGCTCGCGTCGAGACGATCAAAATGCATATGTAGAACGTCCGATTTGGAGTTCGGACGGAGGAGTTATGACTTCGACAAGATCTGCACCTGGCCATAGAGGTTAGACCGGTTTCCCAACCCGATTAGACCGGTCTTGGTCTATTTAATCCGAGTCGAGTTGTATTTTATCATGGGATTTGTTAGGGATTCGACTCCTTATGGGGCAAGACCTCCCCTCCCTATAAATATAAAGGGCCACAGCCGATTGAGGGTATCCAATCGATCAAAAACACTTTTATCTATTATTTTGCATCTTTTACCTTTTCTCTTTGCCCTAGCTTTTCCAACCCCATCTGCTGTTTCTCCTTCGTCTCTACGGCGTTTGAGGACGTTCTAGGTGGCCTGCCTACCCTAGAACACCCCTGCGTGCGCTTGCCCTGACGGGGTCCCTCCCGGGCGAGCGTTCGTCGGGCTACCCACCAGGCTGTCCGGCAAACCCGGTCCAATCGCCCCTGCATAGAGGTGTGACCGAGTTTGAGCAGCTGCACTGCAAGGTGTGCTACTGCCTCCCGCGCGATCTAGCGCGATCGTGTGTTGGCCCCGTTTTAGCGCCAACAATTATGAGCCACCAGTCCATGACTGGGATTTCGTGGTATGGATCATTTTCAATCTATTTCTGGTGCGCCAAAACCTAAAAATGTGTTTCTTGTTGTTGGTGTTACTATCGTCCAGTTCCTATAGAACCTATCACTAAAAAACCTGATAAACGGAATGAGTACTTTGGATGTGAACAAAGAGCTTTTGGTTTAGACAAAATGGAATGATTTGTTACTAAAGTACTGACTGCCGTATATCAAAAAGAATGATTGCATGTTACCTTTAGTGTTGTTACCTTCTTGGAACTTGTAGATGGCATCAAAGCAATAACTGCTTTTCAATATCATGTTCTCTCAGTATTGGATCATTGGTATTGTAAGCCTATGACTAACATGGACGTGGCTGCTTCCCTTTGTGTTTGTAGTATGCTGTGAATAGTTTGAAGAAACCCGTTGTCACCATGAACTGGTTAGAACAATGCTGGACTGAACATCATGTTGTGCCCTACGAGCCCTACAGGATTCTTCCCTTTGCTGGGTTGAATATCTGCGTTGAAGGACCGAAACGGCGACCAGAGAGGGGGGGAGTGAATGGGAGCCGATAAAAAATCTTTCCAACCGATCCGGCTATTCTCCCAAAACAACTCCGAAACCTCCGAGAGCAATCTTGCCAAGATCACGTAGCCACAGTCAAGCTACTGATCCTAGGAACAAGAAACGAGCAGCGGAACTCGAACCAATCGAAACGAACACCAAAACAACCCGAAACGCGGCTCGATCTAACACACCCAGAGGGGGGCGGTTAAACCGGCCAGGGGGGGCGGTTAAACCGCCCGGGCCTGGGTGGCTTGGGAAAAGTCAAAACAAAAGTGGATCTCCTAAACCGCTTGAGCTCTTGAGGCGAGATTTTGGTCAGATGATCTAGACCTCCAGTGGAGTGTTTTCCCAAAAGATCTCGGCCTCTAACTCAGTACAACTCCCGGAATCGCAGATCTCGCGAAGAACACCATGACCTCGAGTTCATCCCGAAAATCTCAAATCCAGAGCGATTCTCGGCGTTTCGGGGCAAAGGATCACCAGCAAAAGAGGCACAAGGCACTCATACGTGAATCCCCCAAAGAAATCCGAGAGAAAACGCCCTAGAACAAGAAGAACGAAAATCCCCCAAAAATAGCTCCAAAAATACCCACGAAAATGGAAAAAGGAAAGGGAGCTCGGAAAATCAAATCATGGCACAAAGATGAGAAGCACAAACTCAATCACATAACCATGAATTCACCTATACAAACTAGGAATGATTCGAAGTAGTTCTAGGTAGAGGGGATGAAGGGGAAAACAAGTTCAAAGTAAAACCTAAAGAGATAACTAGAGAGATGACAGCCACCAGCCCTGAAGGGGCCTATTAGTAGTCCAAGTGGTGGTGTCCTAAAGACTAAACTACCCCTAAGTGATACATACCCCTCAGGGGCAAATTTGACATTTTGATCTCAGATATTTTCCGGCTCGGGCACCTTCCACTGCAAGCTAGCTTCCCTCCGACGCAAGCCTTGCAGTCACGCCGCGTGTCCTCCGGATCGAAGCTCCTCGACGCCGTTCTTGGGCCAGCCCAGGGGGGCGGTTAAACCGGCCCTGGGGGGCGGTTAAACCGCCCCTGCCAGCCTCACTCGGCCCAGCTGCCCAAGTTCGCCTCGTCGAGTCCTCAGTCCTTGGTTTTGAGGCCCAAACCAAGAGAAACCGTCCACCGATGATTTTGTGGCCAAATCACCAAACCCCGCGCGCAAACTTCGGTTGTTAGCCGCCACCTTGCGCCGGCTTCTCGTCCGCGTACGAGCTTCGGTTGTGAGCCGCTACCTCGCACCGGAACCACGTCCCCTTGCCCGTTCTTGCCAGAATGTGAACCGCACTTGATCCACCGGCCACAGGGTCCCTCGAACCAAGCCTACTTGTCTCTCCGCTCCTCGGAGGCCGCCATGGCTAAGACCTTTCGCGCCTGTTCTTCACCTGCACCAATGCAACCAAGCCGCATTCTACACCTGCAATACTTAAGCCAAGGGAAACGTCAATCCACACCACGTTGTCAATCACTCATCACACCAGGAAGCGACCATCCACCGGTCCTCGGACACACTGGGTCCTCAATCTCCCCCTTGATGAGTGCATTGACAACACACACATAGTAACCATTGATATAAAGAAAATATAAAGGAAATCGAAAACAAAACTCAAGCAAGTGACTAGAAGCAAGAACAAGCTGAGAACAAAGTCACTTCGCAAGAGAAAGCTCCAGAAACGCCGACCCTTCAAGAAGAAGCGAAAGGGCTCAACACCATCGGCAAAAGAGCAAAAGCACAAAGCACAAATCACAAATTTCAAAACCTCCAAATCACTTTTCAGGACACTCAAAGCACTCCCCCTGCAAAGATGCAACTCCCCCTGAACAAGTGAACTTGTGCGTGCGAAAAACACTCGAAAATGGCTCAAACCAACACAAACTTTGTGCTCTCAGCACAGGGGCGGTTAAACCGCCCAGGGGGGCGGTTAAATCGCCCCTGGCAGATGACCAAGGCCAAAAATGCCAAAAATGCACAAACCAACTCGCAACGATGCCGTTTCAACTTGAAAACCTTCCACATGTGCCCAGCAAGATATTCCAATGATCAAACTCTCAGAAACTTCACAAATTTTCAGAAAACCTCATTTGGGCAAAACTTTCAACCTCTCACACAATTTCGACAAATTCTAGAGCAAAAGCTTGCTTCAAAGTTCAGCAACATCTCCCCCTTGCCAAGTGCTCCAGAAATTCTCCCCCTTGTTGACAATGCACACATCAAGGCAAAATGTACAAAATGCAACTACAAGCTTCTCAAATATACAATGAGCAATACAAAATGCTACAAGATAGAGAAGAGGCATACAAGCTAGTTCATCATGTCACACGGGCATTGCCATCAAGAAGGTGAAGACATATATCCAATTGACAAAGCCATGAGCAAATTGTGGATTTTTATCAAAAATGTCACCGCATGAGCAAAGTCCTAACCATGGATTGTTTAAGCAAAAATAAACTTCATCTCACCAAAATCATGAAAGGACAAGCATTCTTGACAAAAGATCATCATAAACGCCCAAGTTCTACCTCATGTCATGTCAAAGCACGGAGCCATGTGTTCACTTCTCATGGGAGACTTCTCCGGCAAACAACATGCAACCGCTTAGCACCCATGTGTGCAAGTGTGTGTAATGGTGAAAGCATAGAGACATGAGCATAAATTCAGCAAATATTTCTTTTTCTCATCTTTCTTCTTTCATGCATAGACATCTCATTTTTCAAGTTTTTCAAATTAAGCATGGTACATGAAATGTCTTTGCGACAGAAAGAAGCTTATGCTCCTCCACAAGATAAAGCATGGGCTAAACATTTACAATGACAAAGGTCTTTGACCCATTTGAAAAGAATATCACACCCTAGCATGATCTTAAGCAAGATATAGCCATTTCGGCTCAAACAAGACATGCAAAGGCATTTACTCATGGGTGAATAGATTTAAGTTCAGTTTGTCATTTTAATTCGAAAAGAAGCTATCTCAATAGAATATATATCAAGACCATCAAGAGCATAGCCATCCATACAATCAATCCCTAGCCAGCCTGCCTAAACTCTAAAATGTAGCAAGTTGTACCAATCACTGCATATAGGAGAAGCTCATCCTAAGATATGATACAAAAGATGAAATCAAGATACAAAAGCAAGAAAAATATACATCAAGATACAAAGATGGTACAACAGTATACATATGCTACAAGAGAAGCCTCCAAAACTCAGCTCAGAAAACCGCACACACACCAAGTTCTCCTCGCAAGCGGGTGAAGGTAACTTGGTCAAGTGGCTTAGTGAAAATATCTGCAAGCTGGTTTTGGGTAGAAACATGGGCAAGCTCAATATCTCCTTTCTCTACATAATCTCTCAGAAAGTTGTACCTCACTTCTATGTGTTTGGTTTTGGAATGAAGCACGGGATTTTTGGCTACGCTTATGGCACTGGTGCTATCACAAAGAAGTGGAACATGGGACATGTCTAAGCCAAAATCTCTCAAGGTGTATGTGATCCAAAGCAACTGAGAACAGCAGCTAGCAGCAGCAACATACTCGGCCTCTGTGGTGGATTGGGCTACACTAGACTGCTTGCGAGAAGACCAAGACACAAGAGACGATCCAAGAAACTGACACTGACCAGAAGTAGACTTGCGATCAACACGACATCCAGCAAAATCCGCATCAGAAAAACCATGAAGTGCAAGAGTGGAATCGGCAGAATACCAAAGACCCAGCTCAGGAGTAAACTTGAGATACCTGAAAATCCTCTTGACGGCCTGACGATGTGAAGTCCTCGGTGAAGCCTGAAAACGAGCGCACAGACACACGCTGAACTGTATGTCCGGCCTCGTCGCCGTCAAGTAGAGGAGGGAGCCGATCATGCTCCGGTACTCCTTCTGGTCCACTGGTTCTCCGTCCACATCCGCATCCAAAGCTGTAGTCGTACTCATCGGCGTAGTCATCGGCTTGGAGTCGCTCATGTCGAATTTCTTGAGGATGTCCTTGGTGTACTTGCTTTGGTGCACGAATGTCCCATCCTTGGTTTGCTTGATCTGCAGCCCGAGAAAGAACTGCAACTCTCCCATCATCGACATCTCAAATTCCCTGCTCATATCATCTGCAAACTTGGCAACAAGATCATGAGAAGAGCCACCAAAAATGATATCATCCACGTAAATCTGAACGATTAAAAGATCATTGCCATTTCTCAGCAAGAAGAGCGTCTTATCAACCTTCCCCATCACAAACCCCTTGCTAAGCAAGAACCCTCTCAACCTACCATACCACGCTCTGGGTGCTTGCTTTAGGCCGTATAAAGCTCGGTGGAGTTTGTACACTCGGTGTGGGTATCTCTCACTCTCAAAACCCGGGGACTGCCTCACATACACTTCTTCCTCGATCACTCCATTCAAGAAGGCACTCTTCACATCCATTTGGTACAATTTGAACCCTTTAGCAACTGCAAATGCTAGAAGGATCCGAATTACCTCCAAACGGGCAACAGGAGCAAATGTCTCCTCATAATCTATCCCCTCCTGCTGCGAAAACCCCTGAGCAACCAACCTCGCTTTGTTTCTCACAATCTCACCACTCTCATCCCTCTTGTTCTTGTACACCCACTTGGTTCCTATGGGATGGCAATTTGGAGGTGGTTCTACTAACTTCACACCTGATTTCTCTCAAAGTTTTCAAGCTCTTCATGCATGGCATTGACCCAATCGGAATCAGATAAAGCGTGTCCAACATTTTTGGGCTCAAAAGACGCGACAAAAGCAGAATGAGCATAATGAGAGATGTTCTGTGACCTCGACCGTGTAGTGCGTTCATCCATGTTCCCGATGATCTTCGAAGGTGGATGATCCCTCTGTACCAGCCGGGGAGCTTCTCGCCTCGAGATTGCCTCCCCCTCAACATCAGCTTCCATTTGAACTCGATCTGGAGCGCGACTCGACGAAGGTGTAGCAGAAGGGCCGTCGTCGAACGTCGTGGTAGTAGTGGAAGTAGAAGGTACACGATCTCCACACGGTGCCTGAAATTCCTCATCATCTTCATCATCAGGCTGTTCTTCCTCAAAAATGGGCTGTCCCAAGTCATCATCACCTGCACACTCAAAAGCAGAAGAGCTACATGGAATGGTCTCGTCGAAGGTGACTTCGCAAGTCTCCATGATTTGGTTAGTTTCAAGATTGAGCACACGATATGCTCGAGAATGATTAGCATAACCAAGAAAAATTCCATCCATCGAACGAGACTCAAACTTGTCCAAATTTTCTTTCTTCAAGATGAAACACTTGCAACCAAATACCCGAAAATGACTCACACGGGGGGAACGACCATGGAAAAGCTCATAGCAAGTTTTCTTCTTGAAAGCACGAAGGAAAATCCGATTCGAAACATAACAAGCTGCGTTCACCGCTTCTGCCCAATACTTCCTAGGAGTCCTATGCTCATCTAGCATCGTCCTAGCCATCTCACAAAGTGTTCTATTCTTTCTTTCAACAACACCATTCTGACAAGCAACATATGGCGAAGAGTATTGGTGTTCAAGACCAAGATCACGACAGAAGGCATCAAAACGAGTGTTCTTAAATTCCGTACCATTGTCGCTACGTATAGCTCTCATGGCACCTCCATTACTCTCGTTTTTCAACCTCAAAATCAGATCTCGAACAAAATCAAATGTCTCATCCTTCGACGCCAGAAAGAACACCCAAGCATACCGAGAAAAGTCATCAACAACCACAAGAACATACCACTTCCCACCAACTGAACGAACTCGAGCGGGGCCAACCAAATCCATGTGCAAAAGCTCTCCTGGACGCTCAGTCATAACATCTGTCAAAGGTGGGTGAGAAGCAGCAACCATTTTTCCATGTCTACAAGGTGCACAAACCAAATCTTTCTCGAACTTGAGCTTGGGCAATCCTCGGATAAGGTCAAGAGCACTCAAGCGTGTGAGTAGATCAAAGCTCACATGACCCAATCTCCTATGCCACTTCCAAAGCTCAGAAGAAGTACCAGCGATCAAACACCGTGAAGGACCAAAAGATCGAGAAAAATCAGCACGAAAAATCTGTCCCTCAGGAATGATCATACACACAAGGTCACCACGAGAATCAAGAATTTTCGAATCACCACGCTTAAAGCGAACCTCATAACCCTCATCAAGAAGCTGAGAAACTGAGAGCAAATTGAAACCAAGATTCTTGACAAGTGCAACCCGCTTCAACATGAAAGTGTCGCTCACCTGAATAGCACCCTCGGACAACACTCTACCTCTACCCTTATCCCCGAAAGTGATGTACTGCCTGGACACCACCGGGGTGAGACTGGAGAACCACTTACCATTACCTGTCATATGTCTCGAGCAGCCAGAATCCATCAACCAAAAGTTCTCCAAGCCTCCCATCTGCACAATCAGAACCGAGAACGAGAATGAGCAAATGACTCGACACTGGGGTTAGCACAAAACGAGTCAAACCAGTGTCGGGCCATCTGCTCAAAAGAGGGGTTAGCAAAATCAACTCTACCACGCGAAACCCTCTCGTCTCTTACCATCGGACCTCTAGCACCACGCGGGGGAAAACGTGGCCTAGACTCTCTCCTAGCCACAAAGCTACGGTCGAACCTCCCTGAACCGAACTGACCACGAAACGGAGGCCGCCTAGCAAACTCACGAACAACTGGAACACCACGACTAGCAACCACAGGAACTGTGCGCACAAAGGCGTCGCCTCTCGGCCAGGGTGAACGAGACACAGGCACACTACGAGAAGAGTAGTACCTGTCCCTGTTCCCCACCTCCTTCTCTCTTCTCACCTCCCTCTTCTTCCTCCAACAGAACTCCTCAAGGTGTCCATCCCTTCCACAATGCTCACAATGGAAGCGGACTGGCTTTGGCTTTGGGGTCTCTCTCGGCTGTGCCCTCTCTCTCGGCTGGTAAACCCACTCCTCACAAAGGTCACTCTCCTCTGAAAGTTCTCTGACTTAGGTGGAAACTTGGGAGGATCTGGAGTGGTGTCAAGCTTGTTCAGCAGGTGGTTTGGTTTGGGTGTGAAAGTGTTCTTGAGAATGGTTTTTGGTGGGTTTGTGGGAATGTTTGCGGTGGAGCTCTCTGGATCTCTCTCTCTCTCACCACTACTCTCACCAACCTTCTCAGAACCAAGACCACAACCATCAGCTCTCTTGAAACTCGCAATCAACATGTTGAGCTGAGGCTCACGACCAGACAACCAACCCAAACACTGTCTCAGCTCATCATTCTCATCTTACAAGCGATTCACACACTGCTCTAACTCAACATTTTTCAATGCAACAACATCACAAGCAGAACATGAATTCGCAATGGGTGATTTAAGTTGTGCTTCAAGTGAACTAATCATGGTGCGTGATTCAAGCAACTGAGCATGCAAAGCAGGACAAGAAGTACAAGCACCTAGCAAAGATGACCTAGACTTCAACTCAGCAAGCTCAACTCTAGCACCCTCTAGTTCATCCAAGCAAGTCATGTGTTTCTCCTTAAGCACAACAAGATCAGCAATATGCACATCACAGAACGAGCATTCTACCTCATCAGACATAAGAGGAGCATCTTTCAAAATAGCAATCTCAGACTCAAGCGAAGCTGCTCTCTCCCTAGACTCGCAAAGCAAAGACTCAAACTCCATAGCCTTCTTTCCAGTCTCAGAAAGCAAGGTCTCAAGCTCATCCACTCTATCCTTGGACTCTCCTAGCAAAGACCTAAACTCCCTCTTCTCCTTGTTGGTCTTTCTAAGCACATCATCACGGTTATCGACCAACTGCTCTAATCTAGCAATCTCCTGACGCAAAGAGGTGGGATCTGTCAATACCTCATCCTCGGAGTCGGAGTCGGAGTCGTCCTTGCTCTTCATGGAGTCGTGCGCCATGGTGCAGTAGTCGACGACGGCGAAAGAGATGCCGTTGAAGTTGCGGTTCAAGCTCTTCTTCTCCTTGCGGTGGCCGCGGTCTTCATCTTCACTGCTTGAGCTTGACGACGTGTTGGTGGAGCTTGTGTCGATGTCGCTCGCATCAGCCACCATCGCTCGAGATCTGTGCTTCTTGTGTCCACCGTGCTTGTTCTTGGATCTTCTCTCGTCCTTGTTCTTCTGCTTGGAGCGGTACTCGTCCTTGGGACGGTGCTTGTAGTCGTCTCGCGGGCGGTGCTTGCGGTTGTAGTCGTTCTTGATCTCCTCGGGGCACTCGGCGATGAAGTGGCCCATCTTCCCGCATCTGTAGCACGTACTCCCGGCACGCCTCGAACCCTTGCGGTTCTGGTACATCCGTTCGAACCTCCTCGTGAGCAACGTGAGATCCTCCTCGCTCAGCACCTCATACTCTTCATCTGGAAGGGACACAAGAGAAGACAAAGCAAAGTGTCTAGGAGTGTTAGCATGTCCATATCCAGAGCCACCGACTAGAGCCAGACTATGGGGATCAGTCGGACTCTTAGCCTTGGCAAGCAACTGTCTGTCCACCTCGGAAGACTTCAACTTCGAGAAAAGCTCATCAACAGACAGAGTCTCATAGTTTGCCGACTCCATGATCGCCTCAACCTTGGCACCCCACACGGATCTATCAAGTGCTTGCAGGAGCTTGATAGCTCGGTCATGATCCGAGTATGGGAGCACGGTAATGTTGGCTTTCATGTTGTTGACAATCGAAGTGAAACGCTGAAACAAAGCATCAACCGACTCTCAAGGCAAATGAGCAAAATTTTCATACTCTCTCCTGTACATCGAGAAAAGCCTAGCCTTGACATGGCTATCACCACCGTGGGCTAGCTTGAGCTTCTGCCAGATCTGGCAAGCTAGGTCCTCGCCCAAAACACGCTCAAACTCCTCGGCAGACAAAGCACGGAACAAGTAGTCAACAGCTCGGGCATTCGCCTCAAATCTATCCTTTGCATCCTGGGCATCTAAGTTGGTGGGATTGACATAGTTTTCATCTTTCGTCACATCCCACAGCAACTTTCCTTTGCCTCGCAAGAAAGCGCCCATACGCGCAACCCAGTTCGGGTAGTTCTTCCCATCGAAGTGCGGAGGCCCGGAACCCCGATCTTGGTACGCCATCTTTGGATCTTAGACTGGTTAGAGTCGCAAAGACCCGTAACCGGCTCTGATACCAATTGAAGGACCGAAACGGCGACCAGAGAGGGGGGAGTGAATGGGAGCCGATAAAAAATCTTTCCAACCGATCCGGCTATTCTCCCAAAACAACTCCGAAACCTCCGAGAGCAATCTTGCCAAGATCACGTAGCCACTGTCAAGCTACTGACCCTAGGAACAAGAAACGAGCAGCGAAACTCGAACCAATCGAAACGAACACCAAAACAACCCGAAACGCGGCTCGATCTAACACACCCAGAGGGGGGCGGTTAAACCGCCCGGGCCTGGGTGGCTCGGGGAAAAGTCAAAACAAAAGTGGATCTCCTAAACCGCTTGAGCTCTTGAGGCGAGATTTTGGTCAGATGATCTAGACCTCCAGTGGAGTGTTTTCCAAAAATATCTCGGCCTCTAACTCAGTACAACTCCCGGAATCACAGATCTCGTGAAGAACACCATGACCTCGAGTTCATCCCGAAAATCTCAAATCCAGAGTGATTCTCGGCGTTTGGGGGCAAAAGGATCACTAGCAAAAGAGGCACAAGGCACTCATACGTGAATCCCCCAAAGAAATCCGAGAGAAAATGCCCTAGAACAAGAAGAACGAAAATCCCCCAAAAATAGCTCCGAAAATACCCAATAAAATGGAAAAAGGAAAGGGAGCTCGGGAAATCAAATCATGGCACAAAGATGAGCAGCACAAACTCAATCACATAACCATGAATTCACCTATACAAACTAGGAATGATTCGAAGTAGTTCTAGGTAGAGGGGATGAAGGGGAAAACAAGTTCAAAGTAAAACCTAAAGAGATAACTAGAGAGATGACAGCCACCAGCCCTGAAGGGGCCTATTAGTAGTCCAAGTGGTGGTGTCCTAAAGACTAAACTACCCCTAAGTGATACATATCCCTCCGACGCAAGCCTTGCAGTCACGCCGCGTGTCCTCCGGATCGAAGCTCCTCGACGCCGTTCTTGGGCCAGCCCAGGGGGGGCGGTTAAACCGCCCTGGGGGGCGGTTAAACCGCCCCTGCCAGCCTCACTCGGCCCAGCTGCCCAAGTTCGCCTCGTCGAGTCCTCGGTCCTTGGTTTTGGGGCCCAAACCAAGGGAAACCGTCCACCGATGATTTTGTGGCCAAATCACCAAACCCCGCGCGCAAACTTCGGTTGTTAGCCGCCACCTTGCGCCGGCTTCTCATCCGCGTACGAGCTTCGGTTGTGAGCCGCTACCTCGCACCGGAACCACGTCCCCTTGCTCGTTCTTGCCAGCATGTGAACCGCACTTGATCCACCGGCCACCGGGTCCCTCGAACCAAGCCTACTTGTCTCTCCGCTCCTCGGAGGCCGCCATGGCTAAGACCTTTCGCGCCTGTTCTTCACCTGCACCAATGCAACCAAGCCGCATTCTACACCTACAATACTTAAGCCAAGGGAAACGTCAATCCACACCACGTTGTCAATCACTCATCACACCAGGAAGCGACCATCCACCGGTCCTCGGACACACTAGGTCCTCATGCGTGACCAAACTGAATCAAGGTATGTGCAGTTGAATTAATTCAGCTTGGTGTTGAAAGTTAGTTCAACTTTTTCCTTCTTTCAACATGCATGCTTTTTTCTAGCATTTATTGGAAACCAAAGGCCTGTTTGGAAGAGGGGTGGTTACTTTTACTATTAGTTCAGATTTAAACTACATTATTATCTGGATCACATTCCGCTCATTTCGAACATACCCTTATGGTTGTTGACTAAATGGTTGATAATTGATATTATTGAATATTGTATGTAATGCTGTATACAAGGTTATTACAAATCTCATTAAACTGGTAATTGCTGTTTATTACAGGGAAAAGTATTTCCTTTGTTGTAAGTGGTATTTTGAATTACAACAGAGAACAGACAAAAATTGCTGGTCTCTTGTTGTAAAATGATATTCTATTACAGGACCAGGTCCAGTATATCTTTAATGACCAAATCTAACTTCAAATTAAAACCTGGTAATTGACATGTGGTTAACTCTCAGTCAGTCAAAAGTGTGCAAAATAACCTCACTTTCATGTTGTGTTTAGCAAGCAAGCCATGTTGAATGCCTAGTTCTGAAGTTGAGAGCTGATTTATGCATCTAGATTAGACTGTAAAGGTAAACTGGATTATTCCATCTTTTAAATCTTCTCACAACCATCAGTAATCAGAGTTGAGAATAAGATTTCTCGGTATCAGTCGAGAATAAGATGTCTCGATTTCCACTCTGAGATTGGACTAGACCATGCAGTCTGCAGGTGATTCTGCTCAGATTTTTGGCAGATTTGTAGCTGGGTTTTGTGGAAATTGGCTAGGATTTTTTACATATCCCTGTGGAAGCTGACCAAAAACATTTACTAGCTACTACCTCTGAACATTATTATTCAATATATTCAAGCGTTAAACTATGTAAGCTTTATCTCATAAAAAATTGATCTTTACTATATGAAATTATTTGTTACATGAAATATGGTGTTAATAGATTCAATGTCCATTTTTCCTATATGCCATTTATTGTAACGTATTATCTTCTCAAACATGTGCATTGGAGAATGTACAGATTTCATAAAAACATTAAGTAAAACTGACTTCTGAAAATAGTAATTAGTCCAAGCACAAGGTAATGAATTGCTGCATGTAGACATAAAGAGCTCTGGATCCCTCACAAAACATAGGAAAAAAATGCATCCAACGATACCCAAGGAAAATTTCCTTCAGGCATTTCGTTGAGCTGGTGCAGCCCTGCATCTCCTACAGAGTTTGTCCTATCTTATGAAGCATCCAATGTTTCACGGTTGGTGCCAATGAATCTTTGGCTTCAGGCCTTCAATCCTTTGTCATTGTTTCATGGTAAAGTGAATGGCAACGTGTGGGAGCTGTAGGAACAGAAAACAGTAGGGGTTCAGTAGGGATGTCATTACGGGAAGAAGGAAGAAACGAAAGGAGAAAACAGAAAGGGGTAAGATCTGATTTTCATTTATTAGCATGGGAACCCAGTTTAATTAGAGTGGACATGGCCGGATGTTTCATGAGCACTAAGGTCTCCATTGTTTTCCTGCAATCCAAACACTGTAAAGTTCCCACTCCTGTGTTTTCAAATCCTGCAGTTTTTCAATTTTCATTCCATCCTATTCCTACAGTTTTTCCCGTTCTGTTTTGTATTCATATGTTCCAAACAGGCTCATATGTCAATATTTTCTTTATTCTCTTGAATTATCATCCTTCTTTGATGCTTTATTTTTCTTTTGTTTGGTCAGTTGAACGGAAGGAATTGGTGAAAATAATAGTGCAGAATGGTGGCCAGTTTTCAGCCTGTCTTACGCGGAAGTGCACCCATTTGGTTGCAAATATATCCTTTGATGCTTTCTGCATTCGATGTTTTCTGTATGAATTAGTTACATGTGTGTACTGTCTATTTGGTTCACACACCCATAGAACAGGAAATGAAATGTTGAGCAGCAAATTTGAGATATCAAAAGTTAATACGGTTGAGTGATGGATGCACATCACAGTGGTGAATTCCTGAATGCCATGTGTCCGTTTGTCATTATGACAAAACAAGATATAACACCAGAAGAAGTACCAGTAGATCAGAATTTACTGAATGTTTGCTCTAGAGTTAGTGGAACGTGCAGCTTGGCATTTGTTGAACATTACTGATTTCCAATACAGCTAGGTACTACCTCCGTTTCTATTTAGATGACGTTTCCGACAGCTGCTGCAGTGTTATTTAGCCTAAGTTTGTGGCCTCCGGCGTCAAATAAAAGAAAACGGAGGTAGTAAACTTTGATTGCTATGGGCATTTCGTTATTTATCACAATAATCTTAAGGAAACTTTTCTTAACTTGTTATTTACAAACCTGGTGGTAACTGTTGTAAAACAACCGGACTTTCCAAGAAGGAAAGGAGGACTAGAAGTCCTAGTCCTTGTTCGGTTGCTTGTGGGCTCTTACCAAAATCTCTAGCCTTAGTTCGGACTATATAATTGGAGGAGCACCCCCATTGTAATATATCGATTTGAGGATTAAAGAGAAGCTCCACCTATATTGTCTCTTGTCTACTTTATACTTGTTCTTGTGTGCTTGTCGTGAGAGGCGCGAGAGAGAGAAGATCCAACCGTTGACGACGTGTTTCACAACACGTTATCAGCACGACCGCTCTTCGTCGACTACGCCGGAGGAGTCGCCATCAAGCTCGACGCCGGCGATCTCACCGTCGCCCTCGCCGACGACTACTTCGACGACGTCGACTACATCAACGTCGCCAGCGAACGGATCTGCACCGACTCGCCATCAAACAGGCATGTCTACGACTATGCCTAATGCCCTACGCGGTATGTATCTACTGATAACTGCCCTACGTGGCAAGTGAAGTAGATCAATTGGTATCCATAAATACGAGGTATGAATTATTTTACTCTCGGTAGACCAAATATACGTGGAACCAGCCTTCGTGTTGGATGATTTGATCTACGAAACTAATCTACAGAAATAGATGACAACGTGTGCTAGCTGGTTTGATCTAGCGACGCATGTGCATGTGCTAGTCTAGTATGAACGTACCAAAGCACAGGGCATATGAAAAGAGTAATTTTTTTAGCTAGGTGTGTGTACGATGCTACTAGCAATCGTAGCCGGGACTTGCATGCAGACGAGATTGTACACAACAGAACGCGTGCACAAACGCCACCGAATCGGCTATGAGTTTGACCTGTCGTCGATCTCTTCCACCTTGACATTGATGCACATAGCCCTGTAGCGCCATCGCACGCGAGCTCGATCCCAAGTCGAATTGCTTTGACCGCCAATCGGTACCCTGCCAAATCCGCTCGAAAGTTGTACCCGAAGTCGACTGCACACGCTAGTACATGCAAAATTGAATCGCCTGAATGCGAAAAATCCGGACATCAAGCTTCCCATCGCTGCAAAACGGGCCGATCCAAGCCATACATCATAAAAATGAAACCGAGATACATCCGTTGACAGTCGAGCCACGCCTGCAGATGAGCTCGTACATGATTGAGACCTGAAGCCCTACGCCTCCGCTCGAAGTCACCGTGCACTGCCAAGCGCCTGCACGCGTGTTGGCACTCCTTAGCGTCACGTTTTAGCAACGCTCAAGAGTGCATAGATATATGTCGTTGTATGCAAAATTAATTCTGCAAGCGCACAGAATATATCTCGTTGTAGCACTTCACCGTGGGAGTTACCCCAGGGTATCGTATTTATATTTTCGCAGGGAAGCAGATGGTTAAAGTGTATTGAAGAATGAAATGATATATCTTGCCAGAAATATCAAGCCACAAACCCAGGGGCACAAACTCTAGGTTTGGGTGGATAATGGTCAAGTTAATGACCGAATAGAAGGTCTGAAAGACCAGCGACACACGGAGCACCTATTTCTAAAGAAAAGGAAAGACGTTGGGAGAAACCGGACCTAGACTCTTTCTAACTCAGAGCAAAAGGCACTCTAGCTTTAGCCTAGACCCTAGCTTAGATACCGGGAACAGAGCTCGCTTCGACGGCTAGAACGGGAGAACCTCAGAACGGGGTGAGAGAGGGGGTTCTCCGGGCTCAGCACTACTGTTATGAATACACCCGAACGTGGTGGACTACGAAGGACGGACAGGGCTGTCACCACCTGCCGCCTACCACTGCTGTACCGTGGGGTGCAACACACTTCCAAGTTAATCAACAAGCCAGACACCACGTCTGCACTCGATGATTAAGATTTCTCTTGAGGCCTGTCAAGAGAAATCCCCGTCTTCCCTAAGGCGTCTTACGGCCCGGTCAAGGCGAGCAAACCCGCGAGATAAAACCCGGTAGAGCTAAACTAAACTCTACACTAAAACTAAAGGGGATAGGACTTTGCTCTAAAGAGAGCAAGATCTTTACTCTTAAAGAAGAGCAAGAGAGAAATATAAAAGATAACTTAAGCTCTGAAATAAGAAAGTAATTGTATAAATAAACTCTTCAAAAGAAGGAAAGGATACAAGAGCTTTACCAGAACTCCGAAGACTCCAAAGATCCGAGCTAAGCTCGACTCGACTCTACTCCCAACTCTAATCCTAATCTAAGAAATGAAAAAGGTACTAGAGCTCCCTTCAAGTAAAGACTTGACATATGTGGTGTGTGTCTTCCCAAGGTGGATGAGCTTCCTTTTATAGCCTCCAGGGGGTGGATGTCAGCGTCATTAGCACGCCAAGGCTCTGCTTAGGCTTCACGCGAAGGAGGAGACGTGGCGGCCACAGAAGGAGGCCAGCCGGCCTGGGCTAGGCCGGCCGGCCTGGCCCTGGTGCCACTTGGTACCGTCCTCTGCAAGAACGGTCCTGATGCTCTCCCAAGGTCGGTAACGGTTGCGTTTAGTTGAAGCTTGTCCGAGAATCCTAGGATGTGGGCCCTTCAATCCATGTGCTTTCACCTCTAGGCCTTCCGGGTCCTTGGATCAAACCGACGTTGTTTGCACGGTGCTTGATCATCCTGGGCACTTGGCATGGCTTGTGGATCAATGACGTGGCCAGACCTGGCCAAGGGAGGCCGGTCGGCCTGGCCTAGGCCGGCCGGCCTGGCTCTGTGCCAGGTTTGGCCCTTGTTTCTCCTGGTTCATCCTACAAGCACAACTCATCCAAAACTTGTGGAATTTGTCAGTAAAAATACTTTTATGTATGGAATATGGTATGATCATCCTCATTTTACCGAAATGTTGACGGTCACTACGAAGTTATAACGGCCGTCAACACACCCCCAAGCTTAGACTCTTGCTCGTCCTCGAGCAAGGCTAAAACTCTAGGTTCGGTGGGTCAGGAGTTGCTTCAATGTTTATACTCTTAAAGTACCCTGTGCTTAAGCCAAAACTCAACAAATCACTTGAATAAGTTGGCATAAAAGAGAACTCATACCATGGTTCCACGTTGGGCTGCATTGATTCACGTTTTGGGCTATTGAGAGCTTGAACGGTCATCTCTAAAGTATTTCCTGCAACTTTTCAGGTTCCATCTCGGAGATATGAATTTTTCAAAAGATGGTTGATTCATTCCCCGATGGTACTCTCGAGTTACTCAAGGTGTTTTAATCCTCACTCTTGGTCTGGATTGACCAATGTTTCCCTATACTAAGGCTGAAGTGGAGTTATAGGTAGGGTAAGAGTGGCATACCTTGGTTACTTCTGTTGTCGAGTCGAAGAGTGGTCCGCGAGCGATGGTACTTGTCAAATTCCGGTATTTGGAATTCATGGGGTTTGACTGGAGAGGGAGAAGGTGTAATATTCAAAGGTCTTTGGACTCCTTATTGTTTCTCTCTCATATTTTTGAGATGTTTCTTCTTTTTTTTCAGATGGAGCATTTGCCTCCATTTTTTTTCGAATACATCTCTTCTCTCACTTTGGTAACAGAGAGGGATTCAGCTTTGTATGGAGTAGTTGAGGACCTTTTGGGGTGAGCTTTGTGATGAGGTGAGTGTATGTCATCGACGGTGGACGTCAACCCCGGAGTGGGACTTTGACTAGTCGGACATTTTGAGGCTGAGGTGGATGGGAAGACCGGTAAATGTCAAGTACCTTCTGCACGCGGACTTCACCATTCGACAAGACTCAAAGCAACTCAAGATAGCATATGGTAGTTTCAACAAATGTATAACTGTTTAGGCTCTGGATAGGACATTTAAACCATCGAGGAAGATTCACCATGTAACATTTTATAAAAACTTCCGAGAGGTTCCTTACTAAGTATGCAGTTATACCTCGAAACAAACCATATAAAAACTCACAATAACTTAAACAATGAACAAGTGCTCTTGCTCCCACAGTTTTATCATGGCGGATCCTTAAATGCCAACGAACTCAAATACTTAAGAGTAAAGGATTAAGTACGAGGCACTTAGAGGGCATAAACAGAGCAACTATTCATCATTCCAGAGGTTCTGAACCATAGTTCCATACATAAAGACATCTTTTGGAGCTTTTATTTTTTTTTATTATTTTCTCTTTTTATTTATTTATTTAGTTTTTTTATTTTATTTAGCATTTTATTTCATCATGGCACGGCAAGGCAAAGGCAAGGCAAAGGCATCGGTAAGGCAACGGCAACGGTAAGGCAAACGGCAACGGCAAGGCAAACAGCAACGGCAAGGCAACGGAAAGGCAAAGGCGATGGCTTTCGAACATACCTGAGACTCCCCCAAGCTTCGATGAAGCTCACTGGTAGTACTGGTCGGGGTCGTAGTGCATGTAGCTGAAGAAGCCGTGCATGTCGGTCTAGAGGGATGTGGTCATCCCCCAGTTCTGCTGCGTGAGATCAATGTTGTGTGCAACTGCATCTCTGAGTTGCTGTTGTTGCAGCGTCATCGTCTCCATCCTGGTATTAAGATCAGCGATCCCCCGGGAAACCGGGTTCTCGTAGTCATACCTGGCGGAGGCGGATGGTCCGACCTGCGGGCCGTAGCCTGCTGTTCCTTGGTGGTAGTCGAATGCTTCCTCAAAGTTCATGTTGGCCGTGGGGTTCTGCTGGTAGTCGTACTCGGGCTGCTGCTGGTAGCGGTACTCGGGCTGTGGTGCGGTAGAAGTTCCGGCTTCGTCATCATGCCTTGCCCGCCTGCCACGTGTTGCAGGGCCTGCAACACTGTGGCGAGCGGGTTCCCTCCTTCTGAGCTGCATGGTTAGACTTCTCGCTGATCTCAGCGACAAAGCTGGGCATGGAAGCTCAACTTCATCGATGAAACCAGGATAGCACATGAAAAGAGTATGGCCAGGGCCCTCGCGCATCAAGTGACCCTGGATGAAATGGTCTAAACCAATGCAGTACTGATATTCTTGTGTAGTTGGAAGGAAGGTGACTTGAGCGCCCTGCAAAGCACCAACATGGTTGGCGATGCGTGTGACTAGCGAGGTTATGTCAATTGTGGCTCGGCCACTGACTAACCTCTGCCTGTTCTCAAGCATGCTCATGACCGGAGAAAAGCGAATTTTCTTGACCATGGCATACAGGCACTCTAAATCAGGCAAGAGGCAAAGACGCAAATCAGCACGCGGGTGGACCACCATAGCGATCCACTTCGCCAGGAAACGAAGAGTGGGGTTGTGGATAGCGGTAATGCTATTTTTCCCCGAGGATGGCTCCCCTGTGATGCTATCCCACCATGCGGCACGGTTGTACCGGTGGTTAGTCACCAACACGTTGGCATCAATGATGCATCTCTTGTTGAAACCAAGAGCCTCACTGAGTTGTTTCGGGGTCAAAACAAAATCCTCGTTGAAAAATCGAAAGCAAATGTTTGTCTCGTTGGGACGAACTTCGATTTTCAAACTCATCAAAAACTCCATAGTAAGAAAATGCGAACCTGTTTCCGTGACGGGGTAGAAGTTTTGCCATCCGGCATTGTTGAACGCCCGTTCCATGTCTCCTTCGAGACCGGTCTTGATCAGCAGCATGGGGTCGAAGTATTTGGCGTGTGTGAAGTAGCGGTCCTGGAGCTGGCCCAGTACCGTTCTCTCGTCTTCGGTCCGAGCAACGATGTGCTCGACCCGAGTCATGATCCTGATGCGGAGCCTGTTCCTCGGCACCTCCTCCTCCTGGGACTCTGTGTCGTGTCGAGTTGAGACGACAGACATAGTATCCCGGGAAGTAGAGGATCCCCGAGAGTGGCGAGAGCTCGAAGAGGTGAGCTTGGTGACGACTCCACATGCCTTAGTCCACATGATTCCTGCAAAAGATTAGTCTCACAATACCCAAAGGAAATCAAGGGTTAGACAGTCAGATGTTAGGCGTTCTTGTGGGAGATTAATCACCACAACTCAGTTAGTCGTTCTTGTGGGGTAAGAACCACCACAAACGTTCTCGTTCAACCGGCAGGGGTTGGTTCTCACAAGGATTCAAGAATGGATTTTAGCAGAACTTCCTTGTGGTTTAAACTCTAACCTTACTTAGAGAATTTCGAAATTTAAGCGAGGGAGAAGGGAATTGAGCAGGATGCACGCATACCTGTGCTTGGGGCGTCTTCCTTCAGAGCTGGGCACTGGTATTTATAGAGGCGCAGCAGGGGGAGGCCGGCCGGCCTGAGGCAGGCCGATCGGCCTGCACATGGCGCCGGTCGTGCCCATCCCTTGCGTCGGTGGTCACTGCGCTGTGCTTGGTGCTCTGGTAGGTGAGGATGGGACAGCAACGGTGCTTGGAGGCCGGTCGGCCTGGCTGGGGCCGTTCGGCCTGGTGTTGTGTCCAATTTCCTCCATCCTCTCGTGTCGTGTCCTCCCACATGCTCTTGTTCCTTGCTTGCTGTGATCTGGCTAGTGGAATTGACAAGTGGGGCCGGCCGGCCTGAAGTTTGGCCGAACTATTTTTTTTATATGCTTCCTAATGCACAATTGAAATATGAATGCAAGCTTCGAAAATTTAAACATGCTGTGATGAATGAAAAGAATTGAAATGAAAAGCCTATTCTATATGCAATGCAAAGATACGTACCATATACCTTATGGCGAGGGCTCGAGTTTTTCGTCCTGAGCGGAACTCTCTGAATCCTTGTTCGGGACTGCTTTTACCCGCCATTCCTTTCGGGGTGGACGGGACTTGGATTCAACCTCCTTATCACGCTTTGCTTGCTCCTCCAGCGCTTTGGTTCTCGATATTCTTCGCCGTGCATGATAGCGATCATGCCTCTTCTTTTCTTTGGCGGCGAAGGATTCCACCATCTTCATGAGCGTTTCTACGCTCGGCATCTTGGACTTTCGGGGCATGACTTCTTCGACCATATTGACTTGATGGGGGATCTCCTTAGGACGGAAAGAGAAACTCTCGGTCCCTCCGTTAATCCTCAGTTGAATGGTCCCACGTCCCACGACAATGTTTGCATTAGTAGTACTTAAGAACGGTCTCCCAAGAATGAGAGAGTTCGTTGCTCTGGCTTCCATATCCAGGACGATGAAATCCACAGGGATGAAGAAATCCCTGATCTTGACCGGAACATTTTCTGCGACTCCATGGGGGTAGCGGATCGATTGATCCACTAGCTGCAAACACATGGGTGTAGAGACAAGCGATATATGTTTAAGGTGGTCAAATACTACCTTGGGCATTACGCTGACGCTCGCCCCCAAGTCACATAGGGCGTTGTCGAAATCATGGCCTCCAATGGAGCATGATATTTTGGGGCAGCCAGGATCTTTCTTCTTGAGGTGGGACCCGAGTATAGCTGAGCTACATTCCTCGGTCAGCTGTACCGTCTCCCTTGTGGGTAGAGTCCGCTTGTTGCTAAGTATATCCTTGATGTACTTGGCGTATGTCGGGACCTGCAAAGCATCAAGTAATGGTATGTTGATGTATACCTTCTTGATTACCTCGACAAACTTGTCGAATTGTTCGTCGGCCACAGGTCTTATCCTCCGTTCTGGGAACGGGAGGAAAGTGGGATCTCGGCTGTAGCTTGAGGCTTGTGGTGCCTCATTCCCCTCCTTTGAGACGGGGGTGGTTTCCTCGTCATCTTCCTCTTCGGCGGCCACCTCGGTTTGGCTAGCTTCCTTCTGTCGAGTACCTGCATCCTGTGGATTGTGTGGGTCCTACGTGGACTTGCTAGTCCGCGTGGTTACCGCACTAACATTTTCCTTGAAAGGAACCTCCGGTTGCCCGGGTAACTTCCCCGCATTTGGGTTAGGGCAGGATGCAGCCAGCTGAGCTACTTGAGTTTCAATCATTTTGTTGAAGCTCAGCTGGTTCTTAACGACAGAATTAAAAGCTTCTATCTGGGAGGCCATTGACTCCATAACTTTATCATTAGCAAGAAATTTCTTGCTAATGCTATCGTTAATCTATTTTTGGCCATACCAGATGTCCTTTAGCGACGGTTGAAAACCGTTGTTAGAGCCATTACCTTGCTGTTGGCCGAAGGGGAAATTGGGCTTAGAATTCCAACCTTGTTGAGGACGGAAGCCTGAATTGTTGGTATTTCCAATGAAATGGGCTTCCTCTTGTGTCATCGGGCAAGTGTCGCCCGAGTGTCCTGCTTCTCCACATGTTTCACACGTGACTCTCTCCTCCATGATCTGATTCATCTCCTTGCCAGGGGATTCCATCTTCTTCAAGAGGAGGTCCATTTTAGCGGCCAGCATATCAACGGAGTCAATTTGATGTACTCCCTTGCGGGGAGCTTGTCTTTCTCCTATCCAGCTCTGATGAGTGGATATTTTCTCGATGAGCGCCTTTGCTGCGTCTACATCCAACGAGAGGAAAGCTCCTCCCGCGGCTGCATCCAACATCTCTTGCGATCGTCGGCTCAGGCTGTGGAAGAAGTTCTGGGTAATCAGCCAATCTTCCACACCATGGTGGGGGCAGGCTGCAATATACTCTTGCAGTCGTTCCCAAGCTTCAGGAATTGTTTCTCCATCTAGCTGCTGAAAGCTAGTGATTTTTCCTCGGAGGGCATTGGTTTTGCCCACCGGAAAGTACTTGGCCAGAAATGCATCTGCGCAAGTCTGCCAGCGTCCATTGAATGATGCCTTGTTAGCATAGAACCACTCCTTTGCTTTCCCAAGCAAGGAGAATGGGAAGAGTTGAAGGCGGATGTTGTTGATCGGTGTGCCATTGGGGTTGATAGTACTGCACACCTCCAGAAAATTCCGAAGGTGAGCGTTCGCATCCTCAATCGCCTTTCCACAGAAACGGCTGGCCTGAACCATGTTTACCAGGCCAATTCTCAGCTCAAATGCACCTTCCTGTGCGTTCGACAATCCCGGGAAGTTGCTGCTTGACGGGGCTGAGAACTCACGGAGCGTCTTCTTAACTTGAGCCATAATCTCTGGGGACTCTGGGACTGAAGAAAACGACGAATCTGATTCGGACTCGGAGTCGGATGACGACTCGAGTATATTGCTTGAGCTGAGTGAAATCTGAGGGGGTACGATTCTGTTTCTCACTACTCTTCCAATGCGTTCTGGATTTGGATCAAAGTTTGATGGTAGGTTGAAACCAGTCATGCACTACCCTGCAAAACACATCAAAAATAGACGAGTGTTGCAGTGGTGAGGTCACTAAGGTTAGTGGTTTGGTAAATCTGTAAAGATAATCAAATGATTCAACAATAACTTTAGCCAATTGCTTCCCCGGCAACGGCGCCAGAAATGCTTGTTGGCACTACTTAGCGTTACGTTTTAGCAACGCTCAAGAGCGCGTAGATATATGTCGCTGTATGCAAAATTAATTCTGCAAGCGCACAGAATATATCTCGTTGTAGCACTTCACCGTGGGAGTTACCCCAGGGTATCGTATTTATATTTCCGCAGGGAAGCAGATGGTTAAAGTGTATTGAAGAATGAAATGATATATCTTGCCAGAAATATCAAGCCACAAACCCAGGGGCACAAACTCTAGGTTTGGGTGGATAATGGTCAAGTTAATGATCGAATAGAAGGTCTGAAAGACCAGCGACACACGGAGCACCTATTTCTAAAGAAAAGGAAAAAGGTTGGGAGAAACCGGACCTAGACTCTTTCTAACTCAGAGCAAAAGGCACTCTAGCCTTAGCCTAGACCCTAGCTTAGATACCGGGAACAGAGCTCGCTTCGACGGCTAGAACGGGAGAACCTCAGAACGGGGTGAGAGAGGGGGTTCTCCGGGCTCAGCACTACTGTTATGAATACACCCGAATGTGGTGGACTACGAAGGACGGACAGGGCTGTCACCACCTGCCGCCTACCACTGCTGTACCGTGGGGTGCAACACACTTCCTAGTTAATCAACAAGCCAGACACCACGTCTGCACTCGATGATTAAGATTTCTCTTGAGGCCTGTCAAGAGAAATCCCCGTCTTCCCTAAGGCGTCTTACGGCCCGGTCAAGGCGAGCAAACCCGCGAGATAAAACCCGGTAGAGCTAAACTAAACTCTACACTAAAACTAAAGGGGATAGGACTTTGCTCTAAAGAGAGCAAGATCTTTACTCTTAAAGAAGAGCAA
This sequence comes from Urochloa ruziziensis, assembly GCA_015476505.1. Classification (NCBI taxonomy): domain Eukaryota; kingdom Viridiplantae; phylum Streptophyta; class Magnoliopsida; order Poales; family Poaceae; genus Urochloa; species Urochloa ruziziensis. The sequence goes on along the minus strand of CM027125.1, from coordinate 7,819,514 downwards.
GAGAGAAATATAAAAGATAACTTAAGCTCTGAAATAAGAAAGTAATTGTATAAATAAACTCTTCAAAAGAAGGAAAGGATACAAGAGCTTTACCAGAACTTCGAAGATCCGAGCTAAACTCGACTCGACTCTACTCACAACTCTAATCCTAATCTAAGAAATGAAAAAGGTACTAGAGCTCCCTTCAAGTATAGACTTGAGATATGTGGTGTGTGTCTTCCCAAGGTGGATGAGCTTCCTTTTATAGCCTCCAGGGGGTGGATGTCAGCGTCATTAGCACGCCAAGGCTCTGCTTAGGCTTCACGCGAAGGAGGAGACGTGGCGACTACAGAAGGAGGCCGGCCGGCCTGGGCTAGGCCGGCCGGCCTGGCCCTGGTGCCACTTGGCACCGTCCTCTGCAGGAACGGTCTTGATGCTCTCCCAAGGTCGGTAACGGTTGCGTTTAGTTGAAGCTTGTCTGAGAATCCTAGGATGTGGGCCCTTCAATCCAAGTGCTTTCACCTCTAGGCCTTTCGGGTCCTTGGATCAAACCGACGTTGTTTGCACGGTGCTTGATCATCCTGGGCACTTGGCATGGCTTGTGGATCAATGACGTGGCCAGACCTGGCCAGGGGAGGCCGGTCGGCCTGGCCTAGGCCGGCCGGCCTGGCTCTGTGCCAGGTTTGGCCCTTGTTTCTCCTGGTTCATCCTGCAAGCACAACTCATCCAAAACTTGTGGAATTTGTCAATAAAAATACTTTTATGTATGGAATATGGTATGATCATCCTCATTTTACCGAAATGTTGATAGTCACTACGAAGTTATAACGGCCGTCAACAACGCGCTACCACGTGACCATCATGGCTCGCAAGCCGTCGATTTCGTCAAAACGGCCAGCAGTCGTATGCCTCCGTCTGAAGCCGAAGTTCATCTGAATTCGCAACGAGAGCCACCGCTTGTAGAGATGTTACAGCCCGCCGCCGATGGCCATGCAGCGCCTCTAGCTCCATCACGCACTCGCACGCGCTTAGGCACGCAACTCTCGCTGATTAACAACGCTAGTAGCGCTGCTGCTTCAGGACATGAAGGGTATGTAGTAAAAAAAAGGCCCAGTAAGGCTATTTGCGAAAAAAATCCGAAAGAATTTGAAATCAAAGCACGGTCCTGAATACTTTACGAAAAGAAAAATTTCGTGGTGATTTGGTCTCAACAAATTAAGAAGTTTATTATTAATTACAGTTTGCACCTTCTGTAAATTAATATTCATGATTGTTTTTTTACTGTTTATGGCATAATGGTTCTTTTGCGCATAAATTCAGTAAAATAATGACTTTAATCATAGAAACATGGTTTTAGGTATATGAGCTCTCTCTTGTGAGGCTCATATTTAAATTCTTTTTCTAGCATGTTTAATGGATATGTAATTCTGAAAATTTGAACCATTAATCCCTGAAGTGGCTAGAACTTTACCTTTAATCATAGAAAATGGTTTTAGGTTTATCACCTCTCTCAAATCTTGAAGAACCTTAGACATGTTACACCCCTGAGAGTGTCATTTTTTTCCTAGCAGTGATAAATGTGGCATGATTTTTGCTAATTCTGGGAAAATAACAAATATATTGAATAGATTAACCAACCTTAATTAATTTTGCACTTGTTTCATGCATTTAAACACATGAAGTGTGCTTGTAGCAATTGCATGAATAATGTAGGAAGTGACATGAAGTCCACTATTTCTAGAAGAAATTTTTATCATTTGTTTAAAATATAGTAATGTATAATTTCAAGAAGAAATGCTATATAACTTTGAAAGTTATTTTGTCCATGTGAAACAACGTATTTTTCTTCCAACATGGCATTATGATTTTACAATAGCAGTAAATTCGTAAGTTGTATGCCAACTATTTGAGTTTATAAATAACATGAAGTAATACAAAATTTATGTGTTTTCTTGAAGAATCACATTATTTGCCGCGTAGGTATTTTTGCAATTCAAGAAGAATACGCATAAACTCAATATAGAAAATATTTTTATGTGATGCATAAATTATAGAATTGGAAGGAAAATAAGATACATTCTTGAAGTGATGTTAGGATCAGGGGGAGATGCATTGGAACAAAGAAGTTTCATACTCACCCCTTAACCATACATAAATAGAATTTTCTACATAAGGTGCATTATTAATTATATTCATGAAGAATTTGGTTATGCTCACGAAGAGAGAATAATTACTTTTTGCTCCATACTAGAAGTTTAGCAAAATTTTAAGAATATTTCCCAGAATAGAAGGGCAAATTGAATATATTAGTGTTTCTTACCTCTGTATAGGTTTTTCTCACCTTATCTTATGCCCACTTGCTTGTAGCAATTTTTACCTGACGTAATAACTTTAATATCATGAAATAAATAAAGAATTACATGCTGAATATTGCTTTGAATTGCCTATTTGATAATTATTTGAAACGGATTTTCCACTAAAAGCCTCAAATAACCATGAAGGTTACAGTTATTGTGCATTTCTACCATAAAGGTAGAACGAAAACTGAATTTTTATGAAGCACATTAACTAGTAATGTACATGCTTTTTAATTGAACTCAGAAGATTCAATCTAGTCTAGAAATTGTATATTACTCAATTATGTACTAAAATACATAAGCCCTGTAACTTGAAGTTTATTCAACCCAAGCCATATTATTGTACATTGAATAGTACAACTATGTGGATTTCAATCATTCTCTATATATACTAGCAGTATAGTTTAATTCTATGGTATATTTGAAATAACTCATAGATGATGCTTGAAGCATAACATCCCTGAAGTGCATCTATGATATGAAAAAGGGTAGAAAATAGGGTATTAGAGGTATGGATAAACTTGAAAAATCTAATAGGCATATCCCTAATCTTGTAGTATTGTTGGTTTAGAGCTGCATCCTGTTAGATTGATGGACAAACCAACGCGCAAGTTGGCCTGTAGCTGTGGTCATTATAATGACCAAGTCTGTAGCTCTGCGCATAGCCTTCGTAATCCATATATACCACTTGTCACTAAAAATGACTAGTTAATAGCTTTTTCACACTAATGTGGGAACCTGCATGTTACTACATTATTTATTAGCCTTTGCATGGCTATTATACTAAAAATCCGCTTTAAGTTGGCTAGAAGCCACAATACTGTTGTTTTCTTGTATTAGCTCGCATGCTATACATATACTCAAGCTTCTCCTGTTAAGTAGTAGCTCTCACCATCGAGATGATCAGCAAGTCATCACAACACACTATCACAATCAGCTTGCATACTGATTCAGTTTGTGCATTTCATGCAGATGTATAATGTGACTAGTAGTCATCATATTATCTCTAATCAAGTAGGTTGAGATCAGGGGGAGCAAACCAATTTGAAATCGGGACAATAGTGATTTTATTCAATCAATTAGAAATTGATTAACTCAATTAGAATGAGTTTGCGAACAAATAAAAGATGGACCTGCTAGTCCATTGTGTGGAAAACTATTTCGTATTTATGGGTTCAAAATCTTAAGGCATATGGAGAATTCTTGAATGAATAAGCAATTAAAAGAAATTTCGTGTAGATTTAATGTTGCAAACTATAAACATGAAGTTTATTTTTCTAAATTACTTATAGTATATTATATGAGTATTTGAATCGAAATATTTTAGGCTAAATAAAGAAGTTAGACAATAAAATAGTCTTGTAGATTTTTAGAACTGCAAATTTGTAGGTATGCAGAACATACCAAATTGCATAATATACAAATAAAGTCTAGCTCACTGCATAACAAATAACGCCTAAATTTTGAAATTAGGTGCGTGAAAATTATTAATTTCACCATATTGGCATACATGGGTATTAACTTGAAGTTTAAAAATATGGATATGAAATTCCATTATGTAAAGCTCATGGAGATATTACTGAAAGTATGCTATTATTTATGAAGATGTAATACCGGCATTAGGGAGAGAGAAAGCCTATATGAATGCCTTGTATTGAATGGAATAATGATCTTCATAAAATATTCTTGAAAGCTTGAAGCACGAATAAAAACACGCACTAAATCATACTCGCATGAAGCTGAGTATAATGCCAGAATATTTAAATGTGAGGAAGCCCATGAAGGGCACCACCTGATGTGGAAACACACTTGAAGTTATTAACCAGTGAGAATGTGCACATAATGAATACTCACAAATGGGAAACTGGAGATTAGGAGAAACAACCTGAAGTTATTAACCAGAAGTTAAGTTTACTTGTAGTAAACATAATGCTATGTGTGGTATATCCCGGGTATTTAATAATATACTCACCATGGCAAATGACTTGATCATTAATTTAAAATCTACAGGGACGCCTGTTGGTTTTGGATTAAATGAACTCGTCATACAAATTTTACTGAAACCTCCATAGAACTCCGGAAAGAAGACCATCATGGTCAAATAACTCACAAATTAAGAATGGTCATCATGAAGATGAAAGCTGAAGGACCGAAACGGCGACTAGAGAGGGGGGGAGTGAATGGGAGCCGATAAAAATTATTTCCAACCGATCCGGCTATTCTCCCAAAACAACTCCGAAACCTCCGAGAGCAATCTTGCCAAGATCACGTAGCCACTGTCAAGCTACTGACCCTAGGAACAAGAAACAAGCAGCGGAACTCGAATCAATCAAAACAAACACCAAAACAACCCGAAACACGACTCGATCCAACACACCCAGGGGGGGCGGTTAAACCGGGTAGGGGGGCGGTTAAACCGCCCAGGCCTGGGAGGCTCGGGAAAAAGTCAAACCAAAAGTGGATCTCGCAAACCGCTTGAGCTCTTGAGGCAAGATTTTGGTCAGATGATCTAGACCTCCAGTGGAGTGTTTTCCCAAAAGATCTCGGCCTCTAACTCAGTACAACTTCCGGAATCGCAGATCTCGCGAAGAACACCATGACCTCAAGTTCATCCCAAAAATCTCAAATCCAGAGCGATTCTCGGCGTTTGGGGGCAAAGGATCACCAGCAAAAGAGGCACAAGGCACTCATACGTGAATCCCCCAAAGAAATCCGAGAGAAAACGCCCTAGAAAGAGAAGAACAAAAATCCCCCAAAAATAGCTCCGAAAATACCCACGAAAATAGAAAAAGGAAAGGGAGCTCGGGAAATCAAATCATGGCACAAAGATGAGCAGCACAAACTCCATCACATAACCATGAATTCACCTATACAAACTAGGAATGATTCGAAGTAGTTCTAGCTGGAGGGGATGAAGGGGAAAACTAGTTCAAAGGAAAAACTAAAGAGATAACTAGAGAATAACCAAAGAGATAGCAGCCACCAGCCCTGGGAGGGGCTATTAGTAGTCCAAGTGGTGGTGCTCTAAAGACTAAACTACCCCTAAGTGATACATACCCCTCAGGGGCAAATTTGACATTTGATCTTCAGATATTTTCCGGCTCGGGCACCTTCCACTGCAAGCTAGCTTCCCTCCGACGCAAGCCTTGCAGTCACGCCGCGTGTCCTCCGGATCGAAGCTCCTCGACGCCGTTCTTGGGCCGGCCCAGGGGGAGGTGGTTAAACCGCCCCTAGCTAGTCACCTCAGCCCAGCTGCCCAATCTCGCCTCGTCGAGTCCTCGGTCCTTGGTTTTGAGGCCCAAACCAAGGGAAACCGTCCACCGATGATTTTGTGGTCAAATCACCAAACCCCGCGCGCAAACTTCGGTTGTTAGCCGCCACCTTGCGCCGGCTTCTCGTCTGCGTACGAGCTTCGGTTGTGAGCCGCTACCTCGCACCGGAACCACGTCCCCTTGCTCGTTCTTGCCAGCATGTGAACCGCACTTGATCCACCGGCCACCGGGTCCCTCGAACCAAGCCTACTTGTCTCTCCGCTCCTCGGATGCCGCCATGGCTAAGACCTTTCGCGCCTGTTCCTCACCTGCACCAATGTAACCAAGCCGCATTCTACACCTGCAATACTTGAGCCAAGGGAAACGTCAATCCACACCACATTGTCAATCACTCATCACACCAGGAAGCGACCATCCATCGGTCCTCGGACACACCGGGTCCTCAAAAGAACCACTACAAAGCGCGCACACTGTTTTGTGTTGGGATAGCAGATATTATTTGACTATATCATAGTCTTATCCTGAAGATATGGGAGAAATAGAATGAATGTCGACAATATTACCTCTATCATTGCAATGTTTCTCTAAACGAGAACAGGGATCCACAAATAAAGTCCATGGCAGAGTCGCATGAAGCGCTCATATCGGGTCAATGAAAAAAATGCAATTGAGGTTAAATCATTAAGAATATACTTGAACTTGCAAGTTCAAGTTACATAAGTCATTATGGAATAATGATATGGTGAAATGATATGGTTTATAGGTTTTTCAAAAGACTAACAAACTCCCATTATGTATGAATGAATATTCTGCTACTTATCTGGCAAATGGAAAGAATAAATTAAATATTTTTGAGTTAATTGATGGATTCGGAAAATCCATAGGTGATCCTTGAAAGAATCATCATTCCTCGAAGGAATTAAAATTAAATCTCATACTAAGTATTAAATGTCTAAGGTAGATAATATTTCTGAATGAATATTAAAATCTCTAGAAGAGTTAAATCCTGGAAGGAAATAAAGTCATAGAATGACTTATTGTGAATAACACTTTTAAAATGGTTCATTGAAGAACTCAAGTTAAAAGCATCATGTAAATCACTTCTCTCTTGCATGAGAGGATTTCTCACATAAGAGAAATACTATTCTTGAAGAATTACAAAATCCTTGAAGGATATAGTCAATGAATGACTTATCAGTCATTTCCTGAATGAACACCAATAATCTTGAAGATATGAATTAACTTTATACAGACCCAAATAAATTAAGAATGAAGTGAGCATCATATGATCCTGAATGTACCATTTAAGCACTTATGCATAGCTATCTAGTATTGATAGTAAGTATTCTCATATACCACAGAAGGTATATTGGTGATTGGCAATTTGAATTATCCCCTCAAATGCCAAAGTGAAGACTGATTTATCTATAGTGGAATAAGCCATCTTTGAAGATCTAGTGAATAGATCATTGGTTATAAACTAGAATCCACTTAGATAGAGTTGCCATTATTTCAAATTTGAATATTAACGTTTGATATAAAATATCTAGAAGATATGTGAATTGAAACTTATTAGCCCCATATTCCTCTGAAAGGATAAAGTTTATTTTGTGTTGCACAATTAATAAGTGGTTATTAATACTTGAAGCATTGCTCTTTATCATAGTTAAGTTTTTGAAGGACTAATTATTGTACTCATACACATTTATGTAGAATGTAACTAAGACATTATTGAACACTGAAGTTTAAAGGATGTCGACATGAGAGGGAGCATATTTTTTTATCATGTTGTTACTTAGAAGGAATCAACTTGATGATTAATTTTTGAATTTACCATAAAGGTATACCACTTGATTATTTAAGATCATTAATGCAAGAATCATGAAGTTCATGCATTAATCTTGAAGATTCATCACTATTCATGAAGAATAGTAAATATAGAATTGTGTATAACCAGAAGGTTTAATGTTGTAATCTTTTTCCCTTTGTGAGTTTTTACTTGAAGGTTTCTCACGTAAGGTTTTTGACGAGGCAACATGTGCAATACAATTGCGGTTGATATGTACTCTTTTCTCTAAGAACCGTTTTTCCCACTGGGTTTTCGGATGGAGTTTTTGATGAGGCATATGCATTCGCGGTAATCGCCCAAGGGGGAGTGTTGTAAAACAACCGGACTTTCCAAGAAGGAAAGGAGGACTAGAAGTCCTAGTCCTTGTCCGGTTGCTTGTGGGCTCTTACCAAAATCTCTAGCCTTAGTTCGGACTATATAATTGGAGGAGCACCCCCATTGTAATATATCGATTTGAGGAATAAAGAGAAGCTCCACCTATATTGTCTCTTGTCTACTTTATACTTGTTCTTGTGTGCTTGTCGTGAGAGACGTGAGAGAGAGAAGATCCAACCGCTGACGACGTGTTTCACAACAGTAACAAATATGTTGTGGCCCGAAGGTGGGGTAATATCTACATTGTAAATCCGAGATGGGTTGAACAATCTGTTGCTCAAAGAGGTAATAACATACCCAGGGGCTATTTGCTGCTGTGATTTGCTTGTTTCTCCTGTAATTGTTACCTTTTGTGCTGTGGTTTTTCTAACATTTTGAACTTCTTTCACTAACGAGGAAGCTTGCCTAGATGAGCCTAGATGAAAACAGCTACCTTGTTTGTCAGAGTTCGTCTGCTTCTAGTGGTTTAAAAACTTCACTCAATGAGCAACACAATCCAGACATCAGTAGTGCAAGTGCGAGCTTTCAACCTGCTCCAGCAGCATCAGTTGATGATTCAGTATCAACGTCAGCCAGCGCTTCCTCAGGCCTTGGGTCTTGCATTGCGCCCGACTTAGGCGGCACGCCGCACTCCGCCTGCGACGAACCGACCACCTCCGCCCCAACGCCGAGTGAACTGCCCTCTTGCACCCGAGCCACGTCGTCCTCCTCGATGCGCGCGCGTTTGGCCGTACGCTCGTCCTCCGGAGCTTGTTCCTCTGGCCTGGACCGCGGCTCCCCTGCACCGTCCAGCGTTTGGTCGGCAGGCTTGACCAAACAACAGTCAAAACAAGGATCTCCACCCTACGAACCCCAATATCAAGATACCCTTGCAAGGCCACTCACCTTGTGCTCTTGAAGGTCCGGAACTTCAGGCCCACCGGCTTTATCAACGGCGGCGGCACCGTCATCCTCTGCACCGACGGTGGAGGCAGTTGCTGCGCCATGTTACCTATGGCAGCATCGTCCTCCCCGGCCGTGTCCTGCTCATGCGGCGTGTCCTCCGCATCCGCCGCTGATGACTCAGTACCACTGCCCGCCGGCGAACTCCACTCGCGCCGGCCTTGTGCGCTCGCTGCCGCGACGCCAACCCTCTTCACTCGTTGCTTGCGGACGGCCTGCCGCGTCCGCCGCGGTGCCGCAGACTGGACAACTTCCGCGTCGCCCACGTCCTCCTCCTCTGACTCGCCGACCCGCTCGTCTGACTCCCAATCCATGTCAATCGGCGGTTGTTGCACCTGGGTTGCCGCAGATTACTCGGTGCCATCACCCACGGTCTTGGATCTGGTCCCGTGGCTTAGCCAGCAGGGCCGGACAGAAGTATTTCGCAGGTAGCTCCTGTACCACACATCAGTGTCAGCGTATATAAAAATCAAGACATTATTCGAAGTTTCAGTGACTCGCCTGATTGGCCAGATTCTTCAAAGAAAAGGCACTCGGCCCCTTCAGATTGTTGATCGGCCCCTTCATGAAGTGGGAGATCCGCTCTGTCGCCTCATCTCCCGACACCACTCGAGACTGTTCTCGAGTCGGGTCCGTCGGCCCCCAATACTCGTACGCCGGCAGCACCCGGTCTTTGATCGGCTGGGTCAAGCGCTGGCAGTATGATAACATCACTGCGCTGGCAGTTAACCCCGCCGTCTTCTGCTTCAACAGCATCGACAGAAGTTTGTCCATCTCCTTAACATACTCTTCCTCCAGCAAGGCATCCTAGCATGGCAGCACCACTGGAGGATACCCCGTCTGACTTAGCAAGGCCGGCTCATGATTGCCGATGTAGAACCATTCCATGTTCCAGCCTTTGTTGGAGTTGTTGGAGTCAAGCACCATGTATCGCTTGCTCATCCCCGACCTAAAAGCAAATCCATCCCCTCCAACAACCTTTGGGGAACCAGATCCCCCTCGGCCCAGCCCTATGGGCTTCAACTTGTATAGCCTCCTCCACAAGTTGAAGTGCGACGGAATTCCAAGATACGCCTCGCATACATGGATGAAGACCGCAATACTCAAAATTGAGGTTGGATTCAGATGCGTAACCTCGATTTTATAGTACTCCAGCAGGCCGCGGAAGAAATCACCCGTGGGAATCCCAAAACCGCACTCAAAGAATGAAGTGAAGACCGTAATCTCACTAGTGTTCTCCCACGGCCGGGTGTCCTGCCCCGCCGCCCGCCATTGCAATCGCTCCTTGGGCCCATGAGCCCGCGCTCCTCCATCGCCTTCAAGTGCGCCTTGGTGACGCGCGACCGGGACCAGTGCCGCTCCTGATCCGGTACCAAACCTTCCAGCCCCATGGTGGGTGCGGCAACCCTCTCCGGTGACCCCTCAATGACCACCTGGTTTCCCTGTTCGTCGGCCATCTCGGATTACTTTCCTAATTGTAAGCCGATAGGATTAGATCTCAACTGACTTGTAACCCTAGGCCGTCAGCCTATATAAGGTGGCCTAGGTCAACCCCCTGAGGGTATCTGTCCCTGTTTATTGTAACCACCCACCGACTCGCCATTGCTCAAGAGCTTTGACGAGATCATCAATACAAGACACCATCGAACACAGGACGTAGAGTTTGTGCCTCCCAGCCGCCTGAACCTGTATAAACCTTGCGTCTCCTGTGTTACCGCGAGCTCCCTAGCCTTGCGATCACCCTTGCCAATAAATCTACCACTTGGGTACCCCCGGTGGATTGCCGGTCCTAGAGTCCAACAGGGCGGGCGAAGAAAACGATGGGGAGGGGGAGAAAAAAGTTAAAGTTGTGGGGTCCACGTCTGGCGGTTGGGATAGAGTGTCACGGCTGCGGGAGAAAAGAGTTAAATACTACTACTTCAAAGTTCTTAGTTCTTTCCTGTTGGAATAATCAAGTAGGATTATGAGAAAGTGATATAGAGTGAAGAATCTTGATGATCAGGCAAGAATATTCCGTTTAGAGGGTGACAAGTGCGGACAACCTAAAGAAGAGAAGCAAGAGCGAATTGAGCGTAGATTAGCCGGTAAGAGTAGTCTTCCGGATGTGCTCATAGGAATAGGGTTGCGTACGTGTAAATAGAAGCCTCCACTGAGTGGTTGGGTGAAGGTAAACGTAGATGGTGCATTTTTACCAAAAACCTGCCAAGCAGGTGAAAAGATCATCATCCACAATGAAATGGGTGGGGTACGTCATTCTGTCAGCTTAGAGAATAATATTTAATGTAAATTCGGTAAACGTAAGGTGTGCGTTTTTACCAAAAACTTGCTAAGCAAGTGAAAAGATCATCATCCACAATGAAATGGGTGAGGTCATTCTGTTAACTTAGAGAACAATATTTAATGTAAATTCCGTAGAAGAGGTGGAATTTTGTGAAGCTGCAATTAATCTTGAAAACAGATGTAAACATTTAATATTCATGCCAAGTTCAATGAAATGGGCGGGATCATTCTATCAAAATAATATCTCGACCACTATTAAAACGGTAAATTCATCGTAGCCACCTCTCCGTGCCCTCGCGTCCCCGTGCCCCCGCCTGCCTTATGCTCGGCGCCACCCACACCTGCCTCTCCTCCGTGGCGCCGTCAGTTTGTCACGCCCCCTTCTCGTTCCGCATCTCGCACGGTGGCCGCTGCCGGCGCCGTTCGTCCCCCAGCACCTCCGCGTGGGTCTGCCGCCCCTGGCTCTGCCTTTGCCCGCGACACTGCGCTCCGCGCCCACCTCTCCCCCTCTTTCTTTCCAGTGCCGAGCTCGATGCATCGATCTCGTCGGCGCCGCATCCTTCCGCTAGCCCCGGCGTTGACGCCATAGCTCGCTCGCCGCCTGCCAGTGCTCCTCACACCGCTTGGAGAGAAGCTTCCGCATCATCTCGCCCTGGGTGCTCCGTCCCGCTTTTGAACCGCTGGTGCTCGGGGTGAAGCTCGCTGGAGGAGCGGAGCCATTGCGCTGCAGCACCTCCCAATCCATCTGCTCCTCCCTACCTCTCCCATCCCGATGTGTCCCTCCGCCTTGGTGTGGCTGCAAGAGCAGATCGACTTAGTGGTGTTGTTCTCCAGACCCCTCACTACCACGCATCAGTGGCTAAATCCGTGCAGCAGTCACTGGCATATCGTGGCAGGGCTACAATCGCCATCCTCTTCTGGTTGTCCACGCAGGTATGCCTGATCTACGCTACGTGACCCTCCGTTGAATCTCTTCTTAGTACCATCCAATCACGTGTAGTATGCTAGAAGATGCACACCATGTGTTTGACTAAATTACCCAATCAGAATAGCCTAGCTCGCTGAACTGAGTGTCCGAAAGAAATGAAGAATACATAGTCATTCTGATTTGTGATGCGTGATGTCTATTCTATTGAAAGTTATTCAAGTTACTGGAGGCATACTGCTATTTAATATTTGATGACTGATGCCTGTGTTTGCATCTCAGTTAGTACTGCCGAGTATAAACTATGGTTCTGATAAATCATCAGTTATGCTGCAGGTTATTCCACTTGCTTTACTGTGGTTTACACATCAGATTGTCAATGAGTATTCTCTGTTGCACTATCTGGTCAACATCAAGGACATAGCAATGATCCACTTATAGCTTGTAGAAATCAAATGGTTAAAAATGAATACAAGCTGCCCATGAAAAAGAAGGACACGAGGAAGCACGCTGGTGTTTTTCTTTTGCTGCTTGTGATCAAGTTAGTGTTGAATCCCTAGCAGCCTGGTTGCAAATTTGGTTGAATTTTATTTGTACTAGGTCTGTGCAAAAACTATTTCTATTAGTGCAGCTTGTGGTTCAGACCTTACAATTGAAGTTTGGCACATTTTTAGAACCCTACCACCTGCTATTCTTAGAAAATATCAGATTGTGGCACAGGAAAAGTCTGACTGATTTGCTGAACTTGTAGGCAAATAACATTAATATTCAGTCCTCAGTATGCGGGAGAGATTAGTTCTCTCTGATTTTCCTATGAAACACATCTGATTGTTCAGTTAAATGTTTCCAAAGTTGAATCGATTAGTTAAAAGCATATGCATGCCACATTGCCACTGGTTTGTGTTGGAAATTACATTACTTGATAGGTAAATAAGGATTACTTTTTGCACATGTAAGCATTGATGTTCCTGCATTTTTATTTGTGCAGAATTTTGAAAGGAGTAAAAGAAATAAGTTAGCTAGGAGTGTTGCATAGTGCAGTAACCACTGCATTCATTGCGCAGGTGAGCTTATTTTCTTTTATGTTATACTGACTGCTCTGAACTAAACTCAAATACTTTTATTTAGGCTTTGTGACGTGTTTCTTATGAACTGCATAAGAATGGGGATAAAAATTTTAGATATATGGGATGCTGAGGGTTGAGTTTACGTATTAGCATGTGCATCCAAGCTCACTCTGGTTCCATTTTTTCAAGTAATTTTCTGAAGGTGTAACAGTATTAGCATGATCTCTAAAGTTTCTTGTGAAAGTCAAACAGTTAAACAACAATAACAATTCAGTAACAAAGGTGTAACCTAATTGGCCACTCCAACAAAAATGAAAATGGATTTGTTTGAGTTTTGGCTATTCTTCCACAGATTGGTCTACGACATGATGTACAAAGATGACATGTTCTATTTGTATGATTTTCAATTTTTTTTTCCCGGCACATGTCATCATAGGCATTCCAATTTTAGGGGCAGTTTGGTTCTCTTGACGGCGTTCGCTTTGTCTGGCTGAGCAAGATTTGTTGGGTTTGGTTCGTTTGCTAGCTGCCTTGTACTCCGTGTTTTCAATATTTTACCTCGCTTCTGGGAGCGAGCTGATTCTGCTCTCCTCCTCTAGCAACGCTAGCCTTTGCCCAGCGAAGCCAGGCGAGGCAAGTAGGCAACAGATCCAAACGCCCATATAGATGTACACATCCACCTTATTTTATTCTGATAGCTGGGAGCATTGAGCATGAAGCTGAGTTAATGGTGAATCGAACTGAAAATTGATAGCTCCAGTCATGCAGTCGTCTAAAAACAAGATTTATATATTATTATTTGATAATCTGAAACCCGATTGAAAATGTTCAGCATCAAATGCAGTCTTTTTAATAAGCTGATTCTTTCTTCATTGTAGATGTTGAAGTGTTGAAGTTGCAGTTGCAGCCTGTAAAGGATATAATGGAATGTTAGTTTTGATCTACTAACATGCCCTTTTCCAGCTATATTGGTTTTCCTATATCTATGTAAGAAGAGGTGATTATGAAGGAAGAAGACGTAACGTATCAGTATAATTTTTGAATGAAAAGACGTAAAGTATCCTAATGCAGTATCAGTATAATGTTATGCTACTGTTGTTTTCTGTTTCTCTGAACTTCGTTAGTTGTCATTTTTCAATTGGAGTGCTAACATGACTTCTACTTTCTGAATAGACTCAACCACTACTACACAACCCCCATCACAACCGGTTCGCAACCCCTATCACAACCGGTTTTGGGGGGCAGATGAGATAAAGCGGCTGTGATAGTCCCCCCTATCACAGCCGGTTTTCAAAAACCGGCTGTGATGAGCGAGGTCATCACAAACGGTTTCAGCCTGCAACAACCGGCTGTGATGCCCATGAAAAAGACAAAAAAAAATCCCAGCGCGCCGCCGTCGGAGCCCCGTGCGCCGCCGCTGCAGCTGCAGCTGCTGCTCCGCCGCCGCCGGAGCCCCACATGCCGCCGCTGCCAGAGCCCCGCGCTCCGGCCGCTGCTCCGCCGCCGGATTTCACGCTCCCACCACCGCTGCAACCCGCCGCCGCACCTCGGAGAGAGAGGGGGGAGGGAGAGAGAGAGGCACCACACCTGAGAGATCCACCACCGCCGCTCCTTGTCCGGCCCGCCGCTGCAGCTCCTCGTCCGCCGCCCCCACCGCGGCTGCTCGCCATGCTCCGCCGCTGCCGCTCCTCCGTGACCCGCGGCAGCTCCACGCGCCACCGCCGCTCTTCCGCGGCCCGCCTCGGATCTATGCGCCGCCGCAGATCCACTCGCTGCCTCCGCACCTCGCCCCGCCACCGTTCCTCACTGCAGTGAGGTGCGAACGGAGGGGGGAAGGGAGGGGCAGCAGGACCTGCCAGCCGGCGACTGCGAGAGGAAGGAGAGACGGGTGAGGAGGAGTGGAAGGAGAGGGACGGGTGGGGATGGAGGGGAGGGACGAGCTCGAGACGCGTTGGAGGGATGGGCGACGGGCTGGATGTGGCTGGATGGATAAGTTTGGACGGGCGCGGTGAGTACGAGCGGACACGAGGGGAGTCGAAAGGGGATTGAATGAAAAATTCGGGTCCGACTTCAGTATCACAACTGGTTTCTGTTACAACGGTTGTGATAGCATCACAACCGGGTTGTAATAGAAACCGACCGTGATAGGGGGCATCACAACCGGTTTTCTAAAAACTGGCTGTGATAGCCCCATATCACAACCGGTTTTTTCAAAACCGGTTGTGATAGCCCTATCACAACCGGTTTTCTTAAAACCGGTTGTGATAGCCCGTTTGTGAAAGTGGTTTGTGTAGTAGTGAACTCTTTCAACCACACTTTAGATTATGTATTTTACTTTTCTGCGTCTTAGTTTGATGGTCATATTCTAACTGGGCTTGCTTATGAATGCTAAGGCATCCTACACCTTGGCTTGTGGACAGGTGCTTCCCCAAAAGTTGACTGGTTCTAGAATCAGCGAAGTGCTGAATACAAAGCTGACCCGGGTAGTGGCTGCGAAGTAGTGTTGTTCACTTAGGAATTAATTGTTTAAAGTATAACAGCATTGACACTTTTGTGTGTATTCTGTTGTTTCTCAAATGCACCAAATTCAATTGTCTAAGACACCCACAAGTATCAATCCTGCATTTTGTGTTTCATCTATACTATAAAGGACGACGAAATTTTCGTACCAGGGTTACTCTTACCCCTCTAACACTGTCGGATTTTATGACGGTAATCGGACGCTCTAGATTAATCTGAAGAGTTTATGTTGACTACATCGCTCCTACATCATCGGATTTTATGATGATTTAACGCTCTAGATTAATCTAAAGAGTCCATGTTGACTACATCATTGATTTAATATTTTTTAAAAACACGTGTCTGTAGCACGTGCCCTTCCGCTAGTCATAAGAAATGGGAACCACCATATTGTCATCTTCTTTCAAAAGAGGAGAAAATTTAGTTGGACTAATCTTTATCTTCATGATATTATTTAAAATAATGATTATTTTATTTATATTTTGTATATGCCCGTAGAAGAGGTGGAATTGTGTGAAGCTACAATTTGTCTTGCAAATAGATCGATGTAAACATTTAATATCCATGCCAATTTGTAATACAGACCGGAACACATAATTTTCTATGTTCGCAATTTGAGTTTTAGCTTGTTTGTAATAATATCAAAGTTTTTGTGTTGTGGGATGGTAAAGAGGTTACATCCACGATGAAATCAAATGGCGGGGTTAATGCAAATTTTTTAGAAGAGGTGGAATTGTGTATGCCTACAATTAGTGATGAAAACGGATGCAAAGCTTAAATATCCATGCCAGTTTGAAATACAGATTGGAATAGATAGTTTTCTATGTTCATAATTTGAGTTTTAGCTTCTTCAAACTCGATTCGTATGAACTAATATGATAGATACAAACTTTGTATAAAAACTATAGCTTTCAAGAAGATCTACAACTTTCTAGTTGAAAATATTTGTATCTAAAATGGTTTAGATTCGCAAACAATAAAATCGAAATTTATGTTTAAGGTGGGTTTCTAAAGAGGTTACGAACAATGGTGTAAGGCATGTGGTGAATTTTTTGTTTAGGTTTACAAAAGTTTTCTTTTTTACGGAAGTGTAGATCATTTTCGTGACTACACCAACTGGTCGGTGTCAAGGAAACCTCTCCCTGCTTGTTGATGCATACCTCAGTAACAAACTTATTGAATGATTTCTTTTGGATATTTCCTCAAGAAGGCAACTTTAGATTGCGCATGATTTGCGTTTACTTTATTTGCTGTCAGTAGAGAAAAATCTCATCCGTATACTTCTACAAAATTATTTGCAGCGCATCTCACCATAATGTTAGTTTGTTGGGAAAATAAATTCTGGCCAAGGTATTGGGCCAGGCCACCAGCAAAGCTTCACGGCTGAAGCAATCGCGAACCAATTGCCATAGGAATAAGCTGTTTTTCCTTCCTCATCCAATCGTCATTGGAACCAAAGCACGCATGCATCACACCACATACAAACTCACCCAATTAAAATAAACTTAGGCATGATTACCACAAGCCTTCCACCTCTACCAAGTTAAATCTGCAGCATAAGCTTAATTACAGGCAGCAGCCTAGCAATAATTAGATAAATACCAAGAGCTAGATGATATGAGAGCATCATATAACATTGTGCTGCAAGCTAGAACATCAAAAGCATTTGCGCTGCCGCCACCGTGGACTAAAACATCAAAAGCATTTGTGTTGCCGTCACCGTGCAACTATCTTTCCTATTCAAGAGCTCACAGCGATTCCCTGCGCCTTAAGGGCAAAGTTCCCCTGCCTCTCCTGCAGCCTCCGCTTTTCCTGTGACATGTACAGATTTTCAAACATCAATTCAGATGGCCTTCGGCATGTGTTTTTCAAAAAAAAAAAAAACAATTCCTAATGGGATGCATTGTGTCACTGCAAAGCAGCTAGTAAATTAGACACAGTATTGCAGTACATTTACTCAAATTAACTAATCACAATCATTGGATTTTTCTATATCCTAAAGCAAAAATTGTCATGCGATGCAAGGGCACAGGATATATTGCGTCTAACACTAATAAATCCAAATATTACAGCATGGTCATCGAAGAATATGAAAAAAAAAACAGCACATTTCGATATTTCTTTCATGGGAAGTAATTCGGCGTACAAATAATTCATGCAAAGTACATCAAATACTGCATCATTCAAAGCTCAAGAATTTTAACTCAACCCAGTAATAACAATCACCATAGCAAAGGCTCAACCATCATTCAAAGATTCAAAGGTCAGAGTTGAATCTTCAAGATTTAAAACAAACTATTAGAATAGTCCCGACCGTTCAATGCTGTATATTAACTTACACTCTGATACCCTTTGATTTGATCCTTAAAGGTTGATCACCCTTGACAACCTTAGCATTCTCATGGACAAAATTGGACAACCAGGGAGTATAGATAATGTAAGCGAAAATGACTCCAAAATAGATTTTTTTTTTCCTTGTAGCAAAGTTGTGCACAGCCTCATTTATTAAATGGCAATTTTCCTTTTTTTTTTACCTCTGCATCTTTGTGCTTTTGGCCACTCGATGGGTTTTGAACGCAAATGTTAGTGGAACCGGTGGACTGAGGGAGTGTCGGTGGGGTGGAGAAAGAAAAGTCAAATAGATCATAAGGAATTAAGGTTCCAAACGAATGATAAAAGTGGAATTTCCCACTTTTAAGTGAATGACCCATCAGTAAAGTGTAAGAGCAACTCCAAGAGCAACCCCATCCAACTTGCCAACCCAAAATTTGGCAATTCTCCCTCAAAATCTAGCTCCAACAGACTCTCCTTTCAACTTGCCATCCCATCCTGGTCCCCAAATCACCCCTCTCGCTCTCCAGACTTGGCAAGCCATAGCCGCTTGCCAATCTCGCTTGCCAAGCGAGGGCCCCACGCGCAGCAGGTAGGAGCCGCGGGCGCCCGCGACATCAGGAGCAGGTCCACCTCGGCGCGGTGCCGAGGGCAGGGCGGAGGAGCCGCACCGACGAGGAGGAGCGCGGGCCGGGAGACGTCGGCGGGTGGGGAGCCCCGGCGAGGAGGAGCTGCGCGGGGAGGACCGGCAGGCGGGGACCGTCAGCGAGGAGCCACAGGCGGAGAAGATGCCGGCGGGCGGAGGGCGCCGGCGAGGTGGAACCGTAGGCGGAGAAGACGTCGGCGAGCCGAGAGCGCCGGCGAGGTAGAGCCGCCGCTGGACCTCTGCGCGACGCCTCGCCGCGGTCCTCTGCACGCCCCCAACTGGACCTCCGCGCGCCGCCGCCATGCAGGGAGCCGGCGCATGGTGAGGAGGGGGAGGCCGGTGCGTGCACGCCCCCAGCTGGACCTCCGCGCGCCACCGCCATGGAGGGAGCCGGCGCATGGCGAGAAGGGGGAGGCCGGTGGGGAGGGGGAGAAGGGAAGGCCAAGGCCGGCGCATCTCTGTGGAGGGAGAGGGAGGGCCTGCTGCCGGCGCGCACGTCGGTGTGTAGTTGAAAATGAGGGAGGAAGGAAGGTGATGACGTGTGGGACCCACACGTCAGTGTGTAGTTGAAAATGACTGTTGGGATTTGGGTAGCGAGAAATGGAGAGTCTGTTGGAGTTAGACACTTGGTATACAGAGAAATATTTATAAGGAGTCAAGTAGAGAGCCAAATGGAGAGCAAAAAATGGCAACTCTGTTGGAGTTGCTCTAAAGGCACATTGTCAGCCTAAGGTCCACACAGTGGTCAGTGGTAGCAGGGCAGTGCCCCCCCTAAGAATGTCCTGTGCCCAGCATTTCCAAGAACCATCATACATACAACACTGATTTACACACCATGAAGAATTGAAGACTACGAAACATCAAACAACAGTACTAGAATGAGAAGAGGTTTGTTAAACAAGCTCCTGATTCCCATTCTGTCAGGTAATCATGTTTCGAATCAGAGGCTCTCATATTGATTAGGTTGCATACTAAAGGAATAAACAGCAGCGTCAGATCTAGCAAGATTTAATTTTTAGTATAGATCTTGGTTTAACTCTCTAAGTTGCACATATGCAGTTTTCGTTTTTGAAACAGAGGCAGGTGCTCTGCTCTTCAATTAATGAAAGAAAAGAGTTAAATACTACTACTTCAAAGTTCTCAGTTCTTTCTTATTGGAGTACTCAAATAGGATTATGAGGAAGACCAGATAACAAAATTTACTCCAATCGTGATGCATGTATTACCCCCACGTTTACCGCTATCATAATTGGCATCCCACCAAGAGATATAAAAGCTTATGCAATACAAGTAGCTCAAATGGAATTAAGCATTTTACTGAATCAGATTCCTACCTCAGCCGGTAAGTTGCGAACATAATTCCAGTACTTAACTAACTTGTGATCTTTTGGGACCACCTCTGTTGCCCTTCCAGCACAAAAGATTGCGTAAGCATCAGCGGCGTACCTGAAATAATAGTCAGATTTCAAATCAGTAAATGGGAATGGTTATGAAACAAGACAACATTGAATGAATGCTCCTATTCAACCTACTCACTTGCCAACACCATAAAGCTCTGTAACATAGGTCCATTCCCCTTCAACATAACCCTTAGAGAATCTCTGGATTCTCTTTGCTTTCAGATTCTGGAATCCCAGAGGTGCTAGATACCCTGCCATCTTTTCAAGATCAGCTGTAGATGCAGTCTGAGCATCAGGATAACGTTTGAAAAAGCCCTCCAATACCTTCTTGGCCTGCAGGAGTAAACAAAAGGCATCCAATTCTTGAAGTTTAAGCTTGAATGTGCCACAAAAACAATAGCAAACGGGGGAAATACATTGGTAATAAGAAACACAAATGCTGAATTAGTACAACAATAAAACCAAACTGGGTAAGTAATTTGATGAGGTAGCAACAGTAGTCAGGATGATAAATAGTCTTAGTAAAAGAAAAAAAATGTGAAACATCTAACCATGCCAGTGATACACTAAAAAGATATAAGAAATGTAATAAGCTATATAAACTATTCTGCAGTAGTGTCGAATCCACAAAAAGATAAGGCCAAACACATATGTGCCGCATATAAACTATAGCATGCGTTTCTCTGATCACGTTTGTTTGTCGATTCCATTTGCAGGTCACCGGAAACACACAAACGGTCATTTTATATCGAAACAACAAGTAGGCACATACAACTGTTACTACGATCACTCATTTGTCATAGCAACATAAGTTAGCATCTTTCTCTTTAAGAGTCACAGAAACTGTTATCAAGCACTTGACTCTGAATCTAGCTAATTGTTTGGTTAAGTAACATTCATGGAGAATAAAGTAGCAAAGAATCGAATAGCTCACCTGAACTCCCTGTGTACAGTTGAGGAACATGCATATTATCATGACCTTCCATGGGTCATGTGCGTACTTCTCCTGCAGGAGCTTATAGGGTGAACACGGTGCGGGTACCAGCTGATCCAGTGGCACGTGGCGGTACACATCTGACCGCTTCTCAGCAGCACTGAGCACTTGTGATTTCTTTTCTGGCTTCTCCCCGCTCATCTTTTTCTCAGGCATTTTCTTTTCTTTTACATTTACCTCTTCTTGTGGACCTGAGGCTGAGGGTGGTTGCTTCCGGGGCTCAGGCTTGTAGCAGAATTGTTCAAAGAATGCATCACAGGGCAAGCAATACCCCTGATCCATGTAACTTGGATTTTCCATGAAGGGCAAGAAGCCTTCGGGCAATGGCTTATCCTTTGCCGCCTGAAATTTCATCCTGAGTAATTCCCCTTTGGTCAGCACTCGGGCCTTGCCACTGCTCCTCTTCCGTACACGCTTACTACCACCGACGCCACCATCAGTCCCATCAGTTGATGTTTTTCCTCCTTGGGGATGGACATCAGCGGGTGATGGCGGCTGGCCGGAATGCCCCTGCTCCAGCTTATCCCGCTTCCGCACCTTCCGCACTGCCACCCCTTCCGCGGCCACCTGCAAGATTTGGGCGGAGGCGGCCGCCGTCGCAGGAGTGGGCGGCACAGCCTCCCACACCAATACAGAAGCCGGCGGCACCTCCTGCTTCTTCCTCTTGCGCCCCTTGCCCGCGGGCACCGCCGTCGGGGTTAGGGTTTCGGGAGTTACTGGGGCCGGAAACTCTACCTTGGAATCCGGAGTCGCCGGAGGTTGAGGAGACTCTGAGGAAGCCGCCGCTACCACCGCCTGCTCCATGCGTTTCTTCCTCCACCTCTCCTGCCGCGTCGCCTCCAACTCCTCAGCCATGACCGCCGGCGCCGGCGCCGGCGCCGACATCCCGCACTGCAGCGGCGGGAGTAGGACGGGAGGGATCCGGACGGGGATCGCCTCGGAGACCGGCGGCGGGCTGGAGAGGCGACTGAGGGCTCTCCTCTCCGCCGTCGCAGATTTGGTGGGGAGCGAGTGAATCGGGGAAGAGGAAAGGACGGGGAAATATATGGAAAGCTAGAGTGTTCTTCGCGGCAAACTCCGCCGATATTGCCGCCAAAACAAATATCTAATTAATAAAAATAGAGGAAACGATTTCTTCCGGGAAGGTAAAATAAAAAAATACTTGTTTCATAGAGGATTTCTTCCCCAATTTACTACTAACTGAAAAGAAATTTCAGGCGATCCCATTCTTAATTGGAATTAAAACATTTCCATGAAAAGAATTTTTAACATACTACGATTTTGGCAACTAATTATAACAGTGCCTACATGTCAGGCGCCTGCTTTATAATATGCTAACAATTAAAAATTTATATAATGCAACAATCTTTATACACTTTGAAAAATAAAATCGATACAAATAGGACATGATTTTTTCTTCTATTTGTTTAGATTAAAAGATGAATGCTATCTCGTAGCCCTCGGGTATCAATGTAGTTAAATACTCTATTTCTTCTATTTCTTTCTAGTTATCGTTGACGTTTTTAGATTCATAATTTTTTTAGTCAACACGTTGGAAGCGGCCTCCCTCCCGTCTCGACAGAGGCGGACGGGAGGCGAACCACCGTACACCGAGCGGCTCCTCCCTCCTTCGACGCTCCTTCGCCCGTCGTCGTCGCTGCAGTTGCTTGTGGCGGCGGCGGCGGGCCTCCCGTAGCCACAACAGCTTCCTCCCACCGTAACACCCGGCCCTCTCCTTCCTCTTTCCTTTTGCCCCTCAGATCCAGATCTGTGCAAACCGGTGATGCTTCTCCCGATTTCGGTGCTGTGTGCGTGGAGTCGCCAGCGCTGCGGCCTGCTACTGCAGCTCCCTGGCCGCCTCTCCTCCGAGCTCTCGTGCTCGAGGCACACAACGCTAGCTCGTGCTTGAGGCACACAACGCCCCGTGCCTTCTTCCCCGGCCATCTCGCCTTGCCTCGTGGCTGCACCCCGGCATCTCCAGGGGAATGCTGCCGCTAGCGCCCGCCCATAGGGGCGTGGTGGACCTGGGCGCTCCCAGCCCGCCACTGCTGTTGTCACCGGTTCTAGATCTTAAGGTGGCCCTGTTCTTCCACCTTGTCTCGCCCGCAGGGGTCCTACATCGACTTTGGCTGCCTCGGCTTGCTGCCCTCCCACTCCCATTCGACCAATCCCGCATTCTTCAAGATGTGGCGGCGCTTCGGTCACCGGGATGGCCGGTGGTGCCTTGGCCTTTGGGCGCTAGTGATCACGCAGCGAAAGCATCGTGCCCGGTGTGCGGGGAGGTGCTTCACCTTCGCACGATCCTGGAGTTTGGTGCCTATTGCCGTGCAACAAGAGTCTCGCGCCCGGTGCGTGGGAAGGTGCTTCGCCTCCGCACGGTTCGCCCTTCGCTCTCCTTTGACGACCTCCAACCTAGCCCGACTTTGGTTCTATTTGTGCTAGCTCTTGCCTCGTCATCGCCCTTTTTGTTTGGTTGGCAATTGTCGCTATTTTTCTGCTGCACTCCCCTCTGGGGCTTTCTCCCCCCCAGTGTGTGTTGTAGTGCGCGGAATTGGTTGGCACCTTGTGTAGCTTTTGCTAGATGCGGGCGACCATGTCCAACCAACCTCTGGCGCAGGTACTTGACGGTTCTCCAGCTTGCGGCGAGGAGTGATTCAGGTCGAGGTTAATCCTTGCCCGTCGCCAGCCTCCCTAGCTGTGAATTTGGCTGCCTAAGGTGCTTCGCGTCTGAGTGCAAAGAAGGTGTCTTTTGTGCCCTGTGCTCATTGGTTTTCTTCAGTATTGGCATGCAAGGTTGTTGCAAGGTGGTTCTTCCCGGATCCCCATTGGATTGGCTGTCTTCGGAGCTCGAATTGGCTCGGCCCTTTGTGCCCTTTCTACCTTAGTTATCTTTGTATTAGGTGTGGTGGGATTGTGCTACGGTTTGTAATCCTTTGTGGCTCTCTTTCTTTTTCTACCCATGTATCCTGATCACCGTCCTTGGCAACAAGGATGTATGCTTGATCTTGTAACTCCGCTTTGAAGAAATGAAATTGTTCAGGTGGGCTTTCTTAGCCCCCGTGTCGGTGTTTTACCGGCAGTCCTACCAAGGGGTATCCCAAGGTAGTAGAGTTTCGGTGGAGTGACAGTAGAATCAGGAACTCGACGATTACGTGACATGAGATTTATACAGGTTCGGGCCGCCAATTAGGCGTAATACCCTACGTCTTGTTGCTGATCTTGTATTACATAGGGTGAATATGAGTACAAGCTTGTCTCGTTGATCGATGATCATCAAGACTAATCGAGATTGAAGGACCGAAACGGCGACCAGAGAGGGGGGAGTGAATGGGAGCTGATAAAAATTCTTTCCAACCGATCCGGCTATTTTCCCAAACCAACTCCGAAACCTCCGAGAGCGATCTTGCCAAGATCACGTAGCCACTGTCAAGCTACTGACCCTAGGAACAAGAAACAGACAACGGAACTCGAATCAATCGAAACAAACACCAAAACGACCCGAAACACGACTCGATCCAACGCACCCAGGGTGGGGCGGTTAAACCGGGTCAGGGGGGCGGTTAAACCGCCCAGGCCTGGGAGGCTCAGGAAAAAAGTCAAACCAAAAGTGGATCTCCCAAACCGCTTGAGCTCTTGAGGCGAGATTTTGGTCAGATGATCTAGACCTCCAGTGGAGTGTTTTCCCAAAAGATCTCGGCCTCTAACTCAGTAGAACTCCCGGAATCGCAGATCTCGCGAAGAACATCATGACCTCAAGTTCTTCCCGAAAATCTCAAATCCAGAGCGATTCTCGGCGTTTGGGGGCAAAGGATCACCAGCAAAAGAGGCACAAGGCACTCATACGTGAATCCCCCAAAGAAATCCGAGAGAAAACGCCCTAGAAAGAGAAGAACGAAAATCCCCCAAAAATAGCTCCGAAAATACCCACGAAAATAGAAAAAGAAAAGGGAGCTCGGGAAATCAAATCATGGCACAAAGATGAGCAGCACAAACTCCATCACATAACCATGAATTCACCTATACAAACTAGGAATGATTCGAAGTAGTTCTAGGTGGAGGGGATGAAGGGAAAACTAGTTCAAAGGAAAAACTAAA
Source organism: Urochloa ruziziensis (assembly GCA_015476505.1). Classification (NCBI taxonomy): domain Eukaryota; kingdom Viridiplantae; phylum Streptophyta; class Magnoliopsida; order Poales; family Poaceae; genus Urochloa; species Urochloa ruziziensis. Next base: position 7,794,482 of record CM027125.1, on the reverse strand, counting down.
GAGACAACTAGAAGAGATAGCAGCCACCAGCCCTGGGAGGGGCTATTAGTAGTCCAAGTGGTGGTGCTCTAAAGACTAAACTACCCCTAAGTGATACATACCCCTCAGGGCAAATTTGACATTTGATCTTCAGATATTTTCCGGCTCGGGCACCTTCCACTGCAAGCTAGCTTCCCTCCGACGCAAGCCTTGCAGTCACGCCGCGTGTCCTCCGGATCGAAGCTCCTCGACGCCGGTTTTGGGCCAGCCCAGGTGGGGGGCCGGTTTAACCGCCCCCCCCAGCCACACTCGGCCCAGCAGCCCATCTCCGCCTCGTCGAGTCTTCGGTCCTTGGTTTCGAGGCCCAAACCAAGGGAAACCGTCCACCGATGATTTTGTGGCCAAATCACCAAACCCCGCGAGCAAACTTCGGTTGTTAGCCGCCACCTTGCGCCGGCTTCCTGTCCGCGTACGAGCTTCGGTTGTGAGCCGCTACCTCGCACCGGAACCACGTCCCCTTGCTCGTTCTTGCCAGCATGTGAACCGCACTTGATCCACCGGCCAGCGGGTCCCTCGTACCAAGCCTACTTGTCTCTCCGCTCCTCGGAGGCCGCCATGGCTAAGACCTTTCGCGCCTGTTCTTCACCTGCACCAATGCAACCAAGCCGCATTCTACACCTGCAATACTTGAGCCAAGGGAAACGTCAATCCACACCACGTTGTCAATCACTTCATCACACCAGGAAGCGACCATCCACCGGTCCTCGGACACACCGGGTCCTCAGAGATTCTCTATATTCTAAGGGTTTTTGATTGTAAGGAGTGCTCTGACTTGAGGTTCAGAACTTGTTTTTTGAGAAGGGTCCCTGTCCAGCCTTATATACGGGCGGGTAGGGTTACAAGGGTGGATTCCTAGTCTAATTCAAGTGGTAACCCGAGCAAGCCTCGCTATGCGAGTTCTTTCCTATTATCGACTAGTTTCCATACTTCGTAGAGCCATGTGTTGCCTTGTGCCACGGTCTCTACTCATTGCCATATCCTCCCTTGGAGTATTTTCCGCGTCCGTGTGGGCCCTAGGCCTCCATGTCCGACAAGCCCCCGAGCGCTTCATAGCCGAGTTCTTTTCTTCGTCTTGAGAGTGCTTGGACCGCTGTTTCGAGTACTTCTTGGTCTTCCTTCGAATACTTCCTGGACTGCAGTTCTTCTAAGGACGAGGTTGTGAGGTGCTCAAGTCCTTATGGTGTTCTTCTGAATTTTTTGGAGTGTGATTCTTGAATCGCACTTCATATGAAGTAGCCCCCGATAGTTTGAATCGATGATTCGAGCTGAAGGTCCTGAAAAAATCTTGAATCTTTGGTGGAAATTTGAAAAAATTTCTCGTTAGCGATCGATGTGCCCTGTAGCCCCCGAGCCTTGAACCACTCCTTTTGGGAGGGGTAAAAAGGATCTAAGGTACTTGTGGATAATGAAAGTCCCCGAATTTAAGAAAGGCTAAGATCGCTAAATAGACTTTTGTTTTTAGGAGCTCTTCTAAAAACAAAAATCTAGATAACGTCTTTTCCTCTTTTAAAAATTGAACAATATCTGTTATCCGAGATAGGCGCTTTTCACTACGTTTTTCCCTATGGACGGTTATAAAATAACCTTTTTTCCTTAGGGTTTTTACCTTTTCACCTTTCCTTTGGAAAAACAATTGCCCTCCTCTTCCTTATTCGTTGGAGGTCTATTGCCGCCGCCATCGTGCTACCCTCTGAACTTCCCTTCTTTTTGATTCTTGTGACCTGAGGACCCGGTGTGTCCAAGCACCGGTGGATGGTCGCTTCCTGGTGTGATGAGTGATTGACAACGTGGTGTGGATTGACGTTTCCCTTGGCTCAAGTATTGCAGGTGTAGAATGCGGCTTGGTTGCATTGGTGCAGGTGAAGAGCGGGCGCGAAAGGTCTTAGCCATGGCGGCCTCCGAGGAGCGGAGAGACAAGTAGGCTTGGTTCGAGGGACCCGGTGGCCAGATGGATCAAGTGCGGTTCACATGGTGGCAAGAACGAGCGAGGGGACGTGGTTTCGGTGCAAGGTAGCGGCTCACAACCGAAGCTCGTACGCGGACGTGAAGCCGGTGCAAGGTGGCGGCTAACGACCGAAGCTTGTACGCGGGGTTTGGTGATTTGGCCACAAAATCATCGATGGACGGTTTCCCTTGGTTTGGGCCTCAAAACCAAGGCCGAGGACTCAACGAGGCGAATTTTGGGCAGCTGGGCTGAGCTGACCAGCCAGGGGCGGTTTAACCGCCTCCCCTGGGCCGGCCCAAAATTGGCGTCGAGGAGCTTCGATCCGGAGGACACGCGGCATGACTGCAAGGCTTGCGTCGGAGGGAAGATAGCTTGCGGTGGAAGGTGTCCCAGTCGGAAAATATCTGAAACCAAATGTCAAATTTGCCTCTGAGGGGTATGTATCTCTTAAGGGTAGTTTAGTCTTTAGAGCACCACCACTTGGACTACTAATAGGCCCCCTAGGGCTTGGTGGCTGCTGTTGGCGGTCGATATCCATGACTTTTACCGCCAACATTTCTCTAGATTTCATGCTCATATAGTGATAATCCTGCTAATATCATTTATACTAATGAGTTCCACAAGTTTTGTACAATCTGTGAGTGAAGGAGCAAACAGGAAAAACGGGAGGCCATTTGGGCTCAGGGCCAAGCCGGCCGGCCTAGCCTAGGCCGGCCGGCCCACTTTTTCCTCTTCTGGCCACGACATTGATCCACAAGTTTACTAATGTATCAAGGATAATCTTGAGCCGTGCATTTGATGTCGGTTTGATCAAAGGACCCGAAAGGCCTAGGATGGGATAAACATGGATTGAAGGGCCCACAACCTAGGATTCCTGGACAGCTTCAACCGAACGCAACCATTACCGACTTCAGGACATCATCCAATCCGTTCCTGCAAAAGTCGGTGCCACTTGGCACCAGGGCCAGGCCGGCCTCCCACCGTGGCCCCTACGCTTCCTCTTTCGCGTGGAAGTTAAGCAAGTAGTTGGCGTCACTCCTAAGCAGGATTTCACCCTTGGAGGGCTATAAAAGGCGCCCTTCACCTCCACACAAGACACACCATCCATTGGAGAGAAGAGAAGGCTCAAGATGTAGTCCACTATTATCTTAGAGTAGAGTAGAGAGAGTAGTGGGTGAGTTCTTGGGTGACAGCCAAGCGTGTAGAGGGAGTTCGGGAGTCATCTTGGCCTTTCCTCAACATTGTTCCGCCCCTGAGGAATAAAGCTTTAGAGATATCTTCAGTAAGTTCCTCGGTCTCTTGCCTTAGTACCTCTCTAGTTTACTCTTTACGTTCAGCAATTTATCTTGTCTATCTATGATCTGCGGGTACCTTAGTCTGCGCGAGTGACAGCGACTCTTGTTTGGGGTTTCCTCTATAGCCCTTCGCGTTGGGTGGAGGTCAGTGGCCGAAAGCTTAGGCGTGGTGCCTGTGCTGGCTAGTCACCTCAGGTTGTGTTGCACCCCATGGAACTGCAGTGGTAGGCGGCAGGTGGTGACAGCCCTGTCCGTCCTTTGTACTCCACCACGTTCGGGTGTAGTCATAACAGTAGTGCTGAGCCCGGAAGAACCCCTCTCTCACCCCATTCTGAGTTCTTCCCGTTCTAGTCGTCGAAGCAGATCATGTTAGGTTAAGATAGGTTGTCTGGGGTAACGAGTGGCTAACTAAGGTTAAGCTCTCTACACCCTTTACCCTTTAAGAAAGTTCTAGGCTGGTCGCACCTACCGTTCCTTGTATCTGACATCCAGGTTTTTTTTACTCCCCTGGTGAAAAGCTACAGCGGTCTCCATGCGCTTGCGGATTAGTTGGGCTAAGAGTGCCAACAAGCTTTTTTGGCGCTGTTGCCGGGGAACGGTAGCAACACTAGTGTAGGATCTTTTTAGCCGTACACTTTATCCCCATAACCATCTACCACATGGAGTTTTCTCCTAGTTATCCGACGGTTCCATTTCGCGAGTGTTTGGAATTGCCACCATCCTTCCACCCCGTTATCTGATGGCTTCGTCATCCGCCCCAATCTCGTTGCCATCATTTGTTCACACTCCTTGCAATAGATGAGGAGAACTGCTCTCCTAACATTCCCGGGATGAACCAAGACGGAACTCTTCTTGTTTTTCTCTGACGGGGGAAGCAAAGTTTTGGTACAATCGGAGTGCAAGAGGAGTTGGAGGAGATTGGATCGAAGTGAAGATTGAAGTTTGTCTGTTTGTCTATCCCATCCCCAAAGCTCAGAGCTGTGTTGACGATTTATCAACAAGGTGATGAGTTACTTGGAGCAACCTGGGAGAAGTTTGGTATGGTGCTCATACAATGATTCGTTGGTAGATTGAGACATAGTGCTCATCCTCAGGATCAGTTTTTCTGATTCTCCCACCAACTTCCCCATGAACCAAACAGCAAATCCTCACTCTTTCATTAGATCCACCGCCTCCAACCATACGACGTGAGCGAACAAAAGCCCCCAGACCAAGAAGAATACCCTTAAGGATCTGCCACATTAAGTGTGTACGCTCAAGGTCTGAGTAATTCATTCCGGAAGTCACGACCGCGGACCAAGGGTCTCTCTCCGGTTACGAGCAAGGAATGACGGAGGAAGCAAAAGTTAGTCGACCCTAGCTTTAATGCCCTCCACCTATTGAGGGGACTGACACACAAGAAGTTGTCCATGATCTTTCGTAAGCACTTGGAAGGGATCAACAACCAGATGTTGGAAAACAAAGGAATTATTCGAGTTGTGCCTGAGGGGCGCACCAGAGTGATCTTGGATTTCCACATCTTCGATATCCTTGAAGGTGACAAAATCTTCTTGTTGGATCAGCCAATAGAGCATTTGTCAACTTAATCATGATCGAGCTATAGCTCAGAGTTGACAAAAGGAAACGTCCTGATCGACCTTGCACGATCAATGAGTTTAGCCTTGCACGATCAGTATCGCAAAGGGCTAGACAGACCCCGTGAAGAAAAAGTGAGCATATTTTTCAGATGCTCACCCAATCCCAAGGGCAGAACCGGGCAGTCAAGCTCGACATGGTGGAGAACCGCAGCCTCTTCCACTAGAGTTGCTGATTGCTACCACTTAGATTGAGACATGTTTCCCTTCCACTTGGAATAGAGATATTTACCTCTTCACGACAATCGTAGCACGCCAGTCATCATCAATGATAAACTGACAGAGAATGAGGCTCGGCAGGCTGCAACAGTCTTAGAGAAGTATCGGTCCATTTTCAGGTATTCTCTACAGACTAGACGAGGATCAACCCCAACACCTATCGTATCGCTTTGAACCGGACAAACAGCCTTTTGGCTGAATGATGCGATGAGGGAGGTAGGCACACCTGCATGTGGGTATTACTTACCCTATGCAAGCACCCACTTCAAGTGGAGAAGCACTAGTCAATTTTCATCTATCTCCACCTGTCCTTATTGTTGGGTCTATGCAATGCACCAACAAAGGTGTATGATATCAGCCTTCTCTCCCATTATCAAGGACATCCTTTGTCCTTGTCGAGAACATCATGGAGGAATTCCTTGATGATTTCTCAGTCCATGGACAACCTTTGGTTTATGCCTCGCGGATATGGATAGAGTTCGTGAGAATCCCAAAGGCTCCACCTTGTCCCAAATTGAGAGAAGTGTCAACTGAGAAGGCCCCCATCATACAACCTCCTGATTGGATTCTTCCTATCAAGATCATGTGCAATGCTAGTAACCATACAATTGGAGCAGAGCTGGATCAATGCACGAAAGCATCATTATCAGAAGCATTGACCAAAGTTCGACAAACAACGGAGAAGGAACTGTCTGTAGTGGTATTCACCCATGACAAGTTCAGATCCTACTTGGTCGATGTCAAAGTGATAGCACACGGACCATGCTACACCAAGATATCACCTGACCAAGAAGGATGACAAGCCACAACTCATCCGTTGGATTTTTGCTCCTTCAAAAATTCACAAATCAAGAAACAAAAGGAAGAGAGCAAGGAAATGAGTGGCATATCATCTCCAAGGATATAAGAATAATCATATGAGATGTTACTCTCTCAAGGGTCATTTTACAGATTTGCATTTACACCCTCAGAGAGAAGAAATTCATTCACCCTACCAGATTCCACCTAAGGGATTTCTATCGTACTGGTTTACTCCACCGCTACAACCACCATGTGATGAGACCCGCAAGACTCCAAGTCCTTCGACGGCGTGTCTTGTGTATTGCGCTCGCCGTCGAGGACACTCATTGCGTGTCTCTGTCTCTCTCATAGAGAATGAACTCCTCATATAGGATGACTACGGTTTTTTATTTTCCGTACAAACCTTGTGCTAAGGTTACACAGACTGATCACCCGGCTAACCAAAGCACAACACGCTAAGAGTCTTTGCGGAGCCATGATGCTATACTCATTGAGTCAACTTCAGTTAACTCGACTGACGAGCATCTTGGTGATCATGGACTAGACATCCATATTGGTTGAAGCACTTCATATTGTGGTAAGGATATGGAGACTCACACTCCATCCTTAGAAGTGCATCAGCGGGTTGGAGAGAAATCACCGGGTTGCCAGTCCAGACCATCCCTAGACAAGTCAAGCGGAAATCATGAATATGGAGGAGGGATGGAAGGGCAATCACCCGAGGCACTTTGTGCACACGAAACATCATTCCCATTAGGAGATCAAAAAGGTGAAACATAGACCCCCAATCAGCCAGAGTCAAAATGATGAAATCAAATGGCTGAATTGGAGGATGGAGATGGAAGGTTTTCCTTTACACTTCTCCTCGAGGACAATGACAGGGATGTTTTCAGTTGAAACTATTCCTCGAGCCCGGCATCCCGGAACTCGAAGTTATGGGCTGCTATGAGTATCCGAGTTACAACCATAGTCCATTGAAGGACCGAATCGGCGACCAGAGAGGGGGGGAGTGAATGGGAGCCGATAAAAATTCTTTCCAATCAATCCGGCTATTCTCCCAAATCAACTCCAACGCCTCCAAAAGCGATCTTGCCAAGATCACGTAGCCACTGTCAAGCTACTGACCCTAGGAGCAAGAAACACGCAGCGGAACTCGAATCGATCGAAACGAACACAAAACGAACCGGAACGAGGCAAAACCTTCTCTACCCAGCCAGGGGTGGTTTAACCTCCCTATGGGCGGTTTAACCGCCTAGGGGAGGCGGTTTAACCTCCTGGGGGCGGTCAATCTGGGAGCTCTCGGGAAAAAGTCAACTCGTGAGTCGATCTCCCAAACGGCTTGAGCTCTTGAGACGAAACTTTGGGGAGATGATGTACACCTTCAGTGGAGTATATTCCCCAAAAATCTCAGCCTCAAACACACTAGAACTCCCGGAATCTTAGATCTCGTGAAGAACACTTCCACCCCGAGTTCATCCAAAAATCTCCAAATCCGAAGCGATTCTTTGCGTTTTGAGGGGGCAAATCACCAGGAAAAGAGTGTCCACGACCTCATGTGTGAATCCCCCAAACAAACACGCAAGGAAACGACCTCAAACACAAGGAATCGAAAGTCTTCCAAAGGGGCCAAAAAGAGCCATGGGATGAACAACGAAATCACACAAAGAGGGATACAAGAAAGCCAAATCTTCCATACATCACGAGGTCAACTTCTTTACAAAGAGGCTAGCTATCCTCCCTTCATCCAACCCTCTCAAAGATTTCTCTGGTGAAGCACTTGGCTAGCCTATGGAAAACTAGAAAGAAAAACTAAGGGAAAATAGTTCAAGTGCCAGGGAAATAAACTAGACTACTTAGATAACAGCCACCAGCCCCTAGGGGGTCTATTATATAGTCCAAGTGGTGCTGCTCTAAAGACTAAACTACCCCTAAGTGATACATACCCCTCAGGGGCAAATTTAACATTTTCCGCGAAGATTTTTCCGGCTGGGACACCTTCCACTGCAAGCTAGCTTCCCTCCGACGCAAGCCTTGCAGTCACGCTGCGTGTCCTCCGGATCGAAGCTCCTCGACGTCGGTTTTGGGCCAGCCCAGGGGGGGCAGTTAAACTGGCCCTGGGGGGCGGTTAAACCGCCCCTGCCAGCCACACTCGGCCCAGCAGCCCATCTCCACCACGTCGAGTCCTCGGTCCTTGGTTTTGAGGCCCAAACCAAGGGAAACCGTCCACCGATGATTTTGTGGCCAAATCACCAAACCCCGCGCGCAAACTTCGGTTGTTAGCCGCCACCTTGCGCCGGCTTCTTGTCCGCGTACGAGCTTCGGTTGTGAGCCGCTACCTCGCACCGGAACCACGTCCGCTTGCTCGTTCTTGCCAGCATGTGAACCGCACTTGATCCACCGGCCACCGGGTCCCTCGAACCAAGCCTACTTGTCTCTCCGCTCCTCGAAGGCCGCCATGGCTAAGACCTTTCGCGCCTGTTCTTCACCTGCACCAATGCAACCAAGCTGCATTCTACACCTGCAATACTTGAGCCAAGGGAAACGTCAATCCACACCACGTTGTCAATCACTCATCACACCAGGAAGCGACCATCCACCGGTCCTCGGACACACGGGGTCCTCAAAAGGGGTCAAGGACCTTTTTGTAAATTAACCTAAGGGCGGAAGTACCTATTGGTAATTATGAACGTGTTTAGGGGCTTAAGTGTAAAAATGCCAGGGCTAGGATGATGACGTCAGTAGTGGGCCCTACTGACGTAAGCGTTGACTGGTCAATGGTCAACAATCAACTGATAGGTGGGCCCTGATGACGTCGGCGGAAGGGCCTGCAAGTTATTTTTAAGAAAGTCAGGGCCCTACTGACGTAAGCGTTGACCTTTCGCGCCTGTTCTTCACCTGCACCAATGCAACCAAGCCGCATTCTACACCTGCAATACTTGAGCCAAGGGAAACGTCAATCCACACCACGTTGTCAATCACTCATCACACCGGGAAGCGACCATCCACCGGTCCTCGGACACACCGGGTCCTCATCCATGGTCATGGCCAGACCTAAAATGTGCCATTATCTTAGTATAGGTTTGGGTGCTGAAATTTCCCTTTTTGTTTTTGATTTCTCAAAGTTTATTTTCCAACAGCACCCCCATATTTCCCTTTTGAATAAAATGTTGCTTTGTTCTACCATGCCTTGAGTGGTTGGTGCACACTTGTGTACCAACCACACCCCTGCTCTAACTCTACACTAAGTGCACAGGAAACAGGACGAGCAACACATCAACGAGCAGTCTTCACCCGTGCCCAAATAACTACATGGCAGCCATCTGCTGAGATTCAACTACGCACCCTGAACAAGTGAACTTGTGCATGCGAAAAACACTCAAGAATGGCTCAAATCTCCACAACACTTGTGCACACTGCACAGGGGCGGTTAAATCGCCCAGGGGGGCGGTTAAACCGCCCCTGACAGATGACCAAACCCAAAATTGCAAAATTTGCACAAGCAAACTCGCAACAATGCCGTTTCGACTTGAAAACCTTCCAAATATGCCCAGCAAGATATTCCAATGCTCAAACTCTCAGAAACTTCACAGATTTTCAAAAACTCTCACTTTGGCAAAATTCTCAATCTCTCACACAAATCCAACAAATTTTAGCACAAAAGCTTTCTCACAAATTCAGCAACATCTCCCCCTTGCAAAATGCTCCAGAAATTCTCCCCCTTGTTGACAATGCACACATCAAGGCAAAATGTACAAAATGCAACTACAAGCTTCTCAAATATATAATGAGCAATACAAAATGCTACAAGTTAGAGAAGAGGCAAACAAGATAGTTCATCATGTGACACGGGCATTGCCATCAAGAAGGTAAAGACATATATCCGATTGACAAAGCCATGAGCGAGTAGTGTAGTTTTATCAAAAATATCACCACATAAGCAAAGTCCTAACCATGGATTGTTCAAGCAAAAATGAACTTCATCTCACCAAAAACATGACAGGACAAGCATTCTTGACAAAAGATCATCATAAACACCCAAGTTCTACCTCATGTCATGTCAAAGCACGGAGCCATGTGTTCACTTCTCATGGGAGACTTCTCCGGCAAACAACATGCAATCGCTTAGCACCCATGTGTGCAAGTGTGTGCAATGGTGAAAGCATAGAGACATGAGCATAATTTTCTGCAAATATTTCTTTTTCTCATCTTTCTTCTTTCATGCATAGACATCTCATTTATCAAGTTTTTCAAGTTAAGCATGGTACATGAAATGTCTTTGCGACAAAAAGAAGCTTATGCTCCTCCACAAGATAAAGCATGGGCTAAACATTTATAATGATAAAGATCTTTGACCCAATTGAAAAGAATATCACATCCTAGCATGATCTTAAGCAAGATATAGCCATTTCAGCTCAAACAAGACATGCAAAGGCATTTACTCATGGGTGAAGGATTTAAGTTCAGTTTGTCATTTTAATTCAAAAAGAGACTATCTCAATAGAATATATATCAAAACCATAAAGAGCATAGCCATCCATACAATCAATCCCTAGCCAGCCTGCCTAAACTCTAAAATGTAGCAAGTTGTACCAATCACTGCATATAGGAGAAGCTCATCCTAAGATATGATACAAAAGATGAAATCAAGATACAAAAGCAAGAAAAATGTACATCAAGATACAAAGATGGTACAATAATATACATATGCTACAAGAGAAGCCTCCAAAACTCAGCTCAGAAAGCTGCACACACACCAAGTTCTCCTCGCAAGCGGGTGAAGGTAACTTGGTCAAGTGGCTTAGTGAAAATGTCTCCAAGCTGGTTTTGGGTAGAAACATGAGCAAGCTCAAACTCAATACACAAGCGCGATCATAGCACAAATACAAAGCTTCCCCTGGAATGTGCAACCAAAATGCAAATCCAAGGTTCAAGTTCAAACTACAAGGTCCCCTTGGAATGTGCAACCGAAATGCAAATCCAAGGTTCAGGTTCAATCATCAGCTCCCCTTGGAATGTGCAACTGAAATGCAAGTCCAAGGTTCAGGTGCAAACTTCAAACTCCCATGATATGCACAATCAAAATGCAAACGCAGCAAACTCACAATCTCATGCAATCCAAAAAGCTATAAGCAAGGTCATCACCTTGTCAAACCAACTTGAGCAAATTTCTCCCCATTAGATAAAGCCGAGCTCCCCCTCAATTAAAGACACCTAGAAAAACTAGAAAATGTGTACAAAAGCAAATGGAAAGCTCCATCATAAAAAGGAAGAGAAATCTCAAATGAGCAAAATGCAACAAAAGATACCAACTAAAAGGATACCAGATAAACAAATGTACAATATGCTACACAAAACATAAAAATCATGATACAGGCACAAAGCAAGCCAAATATACACAGATGAACACAAGAGTGTACAAGGGTTATACTCACAATACATAGTGTACAAGGGCCACATCGGGGCCATCCAAAAAGGTGTGGAGAACCATCAAACCTTGATCATGCAAAAGACCAAGAGTCACCAAGCTCATGTTCTCCATACCTCACACCTGCATAATCAAAAGCGAGAACGAGAACGAGCGAATGACTCAACACTGGGGTTAGCACAGAAGGAGTTAAACCAGTGTCGGGCCATCTGCTCAAAAGAGGGGTTAGCAAAAACAACGTCACTACGTAGTACCCTCTCGTCTCTCACCATCGGACCTCTAGCACCACGCGGGGGAAAATGTGGCCTAGACTCTCTCCTCGCCTCGAAGCTACGGTCGAACCTCCCTGAACCAAACTGACCACGAACCGGAGGCCGCCTAGCAAACTCACGACTAGCTGGAAAACCACGACTGCCAACCACAGGAACTATGCGCACAAAGGCCTCGCCTCTCGGCCAGGGTGAACGAGACACAGGCACACTACGGGAAGAGTGGTACCTGTCCCTGTTCCCCATCTCCTTCTCTCGTCTCACCTCCCTCTTCTTTCTCTAGCAAAACTCCTCTAGGTGACCATCCCTTCCACAATGGTCACAATGGAAGCGGACTGGCTTTGGCTTTGGGGTTTCTCTCGGCTGTGGCTTCTCTCTCGGCTGGTAAACCCCACTCTTCACAAAGGTCACTCTATTTTGGAAGTCGCTTGTCTTTGGGGGAAACTTGGGAGGATCTGGAGTGGTGTGAAGCTGTTCTTTGGTGGAGTTTTCTCTGGTGGTGTTGGGGTACTTGTGGTGGAACTAGTTTGCTCTCTCTCTTTCTCACCACTACACTCACCAACTTTCTCAGAACCCAGACCACGACCATCAGCTCTCTTGAACCCAGCAATCAACATCTTAAGCTGTGGCTCGCGACCCGACAACCAACCCAAACATTGACGCAACTCATCATTTTCATCTTGCAAACGATCAACAGGTTGCGCCAGCTCAACATTCCTCAAAGCAACAACATCGCAAGCCGAACAAGAGTTTGCAATAGGAGATTTCAATTGAGCTTCAAGCGAACTGATCATGGTACGAGATTCAAGTAACTGAGCATGTAAAACAGGACAAGAAGTACAAGCACCTAGCAAAGAAGGTCTAGACTTCAACTCAGCAATCTCAACCCTAGCATCTTCTAGATCATCTAGGCATGTCATGTGTTTGTCCTTAAGAGCTACCAAATCAGCAAGATGCACATCACAGAAAGAGCATTCAATCTCATCAGAAACAATAGGAGCATCTTTCAACACACCTATCTCAGCTCTAGCACTTGCCAACTCAGTTTCAAGCTCAGCCACTTTCTTGCTAGACTCGCTAAGCACAGACTCAAAATCCATCGCCTTCTTTCCAGTCTCAGAAAGTAAGGCCTCAAGCTCAGCTATTCTTTCCTTTGACTCTCCTAGCAAAGACCTAAACTCTCTCTTCTCCTTGTTGGTCTTCCTAAGCACATCATCGCGATTATCGACCAACTGCTCTAATCTAGCAATCTCCTTACGCAAAGAGGTGGGATCAGTCAATACCTCATCCTCGGAGTCGGAGTCGGAGTCGTAGTCGGAGATGTTCTTGTTGTTGGAGCCATGAGCCATGGTGCAGAAGTTCATAGCGACCCCAGAAAGCCCGTTGAAGTTGCAGTTCTTGTGCTTCTTCTCCTTGCGGTGGCCGCGGTCTTCTTCCTCGCTGCTTGAGCTTGACGAGGTGTCGGTGTTCTCCTCCTTGTTCTTGTGCTTGGAGTGGTGCTTGTCCTTGGAGCGGTGCTTGTGCTCATCTCGCGGGCGGTGCTTGTGTTTCTTGATTTCCTCAGGGCACTCGACGATGAAGTGGCCCATCTTCCCGCATCTGTAGCACGTACTCCCGGCACGCCTCGAACCCTTGCGGTTCTGGTACATCCGCTCGAACCTCCTCGTGAGCAACGCGAGATCCTCCTCGCTCAGCATCTCATATTCTTCATCTGGAAGAGACACAAGAGAAGACAAAGCAAAGTGTCTGGAAGTGTTAGCCTGTCCATAACCAGAGCCACCGACTAGAGCCAGACTATGGGGATCAGTCGGACTCTTAGCCTTGGCAAGAAACCGTCTATCAACCTCTGAAGATTTCAACTTCGAGAAAAGCTCATCAACTCTCAAGGTTTCATAGTTAGCCGACTCCATGATCGCCTCAACCTTGGCACCCCACACGGACCGATCAAGGGAAAGCAAGAGCTTCAAAGCTCTGTCATGATCCGTGTATGGGAGTGCGGCAATGTTGGCTTTCATGTTGTTGACTATGGCAGTAAAGCGCTGAAACATCGCATCGACCGACTCACCATCCAACTGCTCAAAGTTCTCGTACTCTCTAAGATAAACCGAGAAAAGCCTAGCCTTAACATGACTATCACCACTGTGGGGGATATAGTACCCGGGTACCTCACGAGCAAGCCTGGCAGCCCACCAAAAGGGGGCGGCCCAGCCCACTGTTCTGGACCTGATGACGTGCGGGACAAGTCAGCGCACGAAGGAAGGATCTGGAAGGAGAAGTTCTAGTTGGAATAGGAATTATTGTAAAAAAGGAAAGGATTCTTAGAGATAGGATTGGCTACAAACCGACTTGTAACCCTGCCCCCCCGATATATAAGGCGGGCAGGGACCCCCTCAAAAACAACCCAACTCATCTCATCTCAACTCATAGCGAAATCCACGCAATACAACACCCCAAAACAGGACGTATGGTATTACGTCGAGTCGACGGCCCGAACCTGTCTAAACCCCTGTGTCTGTCCATCCTAACCATCTTGCTTCCGATCTTTGCGATCTTCCCTGCAATACAAATCACTTTCGTGGGCTACCCCGTGGAAGACTGCCGGAGATAATATCACCGACAGTGGCGCGCCAGGTAGGGGATATCGCCGAGATCAATCTGGTAAGCTTGATGGATCGTGTCAAGATCTTTGACAGCTGCAATCTCCCGGACGTCGACGGATTCGAGATCCAGTTCGGGGACGTCACCACCGCCGCCTTGGATACCCAAGCGGCAGGAGCTACGGTCGCCACGGAGGTCTCCTCTCTGGCGCCGACTTCGGCCGTCACGGCCCAATCCGGTCCGATCGCATCCGATCATGCCGGTTCTACCCGCTGAGTCCATCGCAAAACGCGAGGCCCAACCAGTCGGGAATAGATCTACAATCACTCGGTTCCGATCCGGCTCCTGAGAGTCGCATCGCCGAGTCATCTCAGAGCGTAAACGCTCAATCGACGCGCATCCAGAGCCCTGAAGTCATCACCGTCCAGACCCCTGGCTTTTGCGTGCTTGCTCAGAAGCAAAAGATGAAGGACATCGTCCAGGCGGATGATTCCCTCTCTGGGAGCGACTCCTATGAGTTAAACCCACAGGGACCCTCAATCCTGGACGACCTGCCGGAAGGTTACACAGTGTCCGACGCCTCTACGGAGCCGGAACTGCTAGGATCACCCGGAGAACTAACTCCGAGTAGCTTGGAGCGTTATACGCCCACATCCGACTTCTCCGAGTCCGAGGAAGACTACCTCGCGCAAGGAGTCGGGTCATACTGCTACATGGTGGCGCCAGCGGCGCCACCCAATCCTGTGTCAGAAGACGAGGTCACCCCAGCTGAGGAGACGACTGAAGCCAGGGACCAGCGTCGAGGACGCAACGCCGGTCGGGCGACTCGCAGAGCCGCACGACCACACGGAGCCACCGCATCAGGATCTGGCACTGCTCGACTCCAGGAACCACGCTCTGAAGATCATCGTCATCAACGAGATCGGCACGACAGGAGGAGCACCCGGAACTTGATGCGCGACGGCATGTTCGAGTACAACGGATACGACGTCTACGAGATGCCAGTCCAGAACCTCGTCACCATCAACGAGGAAATCAGTCGGCTGCCACCCAGCACTCCAGGCCTGGAAAAGGTAAGGGCTCTCGTGCAGGCCGCTTCTGTCCAGGTTCACCAGATGCAGGGCAGAGCAACCACGGTCGCTCCTGAGCCCGGTCCGTCTCGGCACCGGGCCAGCGGTGGATCGGATCGTGACGAAGACCTTCGCACCACGATCAACAGAGATCGAGACGCGAGGGATGTCGCAACAGCACCAAAGAGCGCCATCGTGAGGAAATCCGACGGCGCGAAGAATACGATCGGGATCATGGAAATCCCCGTCGTAACTCCAACAGGAGCGGCTACTCGACGGAGTCAGACTACTCTGACCCCTCCGGTAGTCCAAGGCGCGGCAACGACGACGGTCGCACTCCGCCACGAGGACGAGCGCTTCCACCACCCAGGCGACCGACTCCGCCAAGGGAGCGAACTCCACCGTGCAGCAGAACCTACCGACGGGACCGAACTCCACCCAGGACTCGGAACTATCGGAGGACCCGTTCCCTGCCCAGGGACCGGGATCGCAGGAGGGATAGCACTCCCCCAAGAACAACAGACAGCTCGGGTCCGAGCGGTTCCCGCCCTAGAGGTCGGATCGGCGGATTCCAGTCGTTCACTGAGCGCTTGAGAAGCGTGACATGGCCCAGAGGCTTCAAGCTGTCGGATATCGACAAGTACGACGGGAAGTCTGATCCATCTCAATGGCTTCAGATCTACTACACCGCCGTACAAGCGGCTGGCGGCGACGAGGACGTGATGGCGAATTACCTTCCCATCATGCTCACCAAGGACTGCCGCAACTGGCTGGCAGGACTCCCGCAGGACGCCATCGACAACTGGGATCAGCTTACCGCACTCTTTGTCGGTAACTATCTTGGTACCTGGGAAAGGCCCGGGAGCAAGCGGCTCCTCGGTCAGATCAGACAGCGCAAGAACGAGACCCTGCACGACTTCGTGCGCAGGTTCTCGGAGAAGCGCAACTCCATCACGGACGTGACGGATCAGGAGGTTATGACAGCCTTCCAGCACGGCATCTCCGACGGGAGACTGATTCACAAATGGACTCGGAAGCCACCCGCGACTGTCAATGACATGTTCCGGATCGCTAGCACGTGGGCGGACGCAGAGATCGCGGAAAAAGAACAGCTCAGCGAGCTCAGGAGCCGCTGGGAAGAAGAGAACAAGACAACCCGCAAGCGCGACCGCCGCGAAGACGAAGACCGACACGACGACCATCGTCGCACCGACAGTCACCCTCGCAAGAAGAAGAGCGAGGGAGATATGGTCGCCGCCCTGGACCGGTCCAGAGGCCGGGTAACTCCAGAGGATTTCCAGCGCATGCTCGATGAGCAATGTCCATACCACAAGCACAAGCACTCGGCACGAGAGTGCTACGGGCTCAAGAGAGCCTTTACTGGGGGCAACAGAGGCCCTCCCTAAAGAAAGAGGAACGATGGTTCCCCGCGAGACGACAGGTGGAATGACGAGCCCGGCGACGACTTCCAGGAAGCTGACCGAGTGGTTCGCATGATCTATGGCGGACCAGAGTTCGAGTCGAAGCGCCAGCAGAAGCTCACCCATCGCCAAGTCATGCACGCGAGGGAGCCACCGGTACCTGAGTACCTTAAGTGGTCGGAAGTTCCGATCACCTTCACCCGAGAAGATCACCCAAACTTCATACCGAAACCCAGGTCCCACGCCTTGGTGGTAGCCCCGACGATCCGCAACGTTCGGCTCACCAAGGTGCTAGTCGACGGTGGCAGTGGCTTGAACATCCTCTTTGCTAACACATTGAAGGAGCTCGGCCTGACTACTCTCGACCTAAGTCCCCCCCAATCTGCGTTCTACGGTTTGATACCGGGAGAGGGGGCGGAACCACTCGGGCACATCACGTTGCCCATTACCTTCGGAGACCGGAACAACTACCGGACCGAGCACATGCAGTTCACGGTGGCAAACTTTGAAACTGCATACCACGCCATCCTCGGGTGGCCGGCGCTCGCCAAGTTCATGGCGATTCCTCACTACGTCTACTTGCAGGTCAAGATGCCAGGACCTAAAGGCGTAATCACCGTCTTGGGGGACATCCGAGTCGCTTACACATGCGAACAGGAAACCCTCAACGCGGCGGTTGCCCTGGACATGTCCAAGCGCATGGAGCAAGTACTGGCTACATCATAGGAGGTGGACAAGGACTCTCTGGAGATCCCCGCCTAGAAGCCAGCAAGAGAAGCCATCGCGCCAAACAAGGAGACGGAGCTGAAGAGGATCTCTCTGGACCTGGATGACCCGAAGAAGACGGCCATCATCGGGGCAGAATTAGACCCCAAATAGGAAGAAGTGCTCGTCAAATTCCTAAGGGAAAATGCCGACATATTCGTGTGGAAACCATCCGATATGCCAGGTGTCCCAAGGGAACTTGCCGAGCACTCCTTGAAGGTCAATCCGACTGACAAACCGATCAAGCAGAGGCTTCGTCGATTCGCGCAGGACCGCAAGGAGGCGATTAGGGCAGAGATTACAAAGCTGTTAGCTGCTGGTTTTATTCAGGAGGTGTTCCACCCCGACTGGTTAGCTAATCCAGTTCTTGTAAGAAAAAAGAATAATAATGATTGGAGAATGTGCGTCGATTATACAGATCTCAACAAAGCCTGCCCTAAAGACCCCTTCGTTCCCCCCCGCATCGATCAAGTCGTTGACTCCACGGCAGGCTCCGCCCTGCTCTGCTTTCTCGATTGCTACTCAAGCTATCACCAGATAGGCCTAAAGCTGGAAGATCAGATAAAGGCCGCATTCATCATGCCGTTCGGTGCTTTTTGTTACAACACAATGCCTTCGGTCTGAAGAACGCAGGCACAACCTACCAGAGGACGATCCAAGCATGTCTGGATCAATTGATCCCAGACATAGTAGAAGCTTACATCGACGACATCGTGGTCAAGATCATGAACCCTGAGGACATGATAGGGAATCTGACAAAGGTCTTCGAACGCCTACGTGTATTCCGGTGGAAGCTCAACCCGGAAAAGTGTGTCTTCGGAGTACCCTCAGGTAAACTACTCGGCTTCATGGTCAGTAACCGCGGGATCGAGGCAAATCGCGAAAAGATCACGTCCATCACCAAGATGCTACCACCAACCTGTCAGAAGGATGTGCAGAAGCTCACTGGATGCATGGCAGCGCTCGGTCGTTTTATATCACGACTCGGCGTTCGCGGATTGCCAGTTTTTAAGCTGCTCAAGAAGCAGGACAAGTTCGTGTGGGATGACGAGGCGAAGCAATCTTTCCAGGAACTCAAAGATTACCTGCAGAGTCCGCCCATCCTCGTCCCACCTCAACCAAGAGAACAGCTCTACCTTTACATCTCTGCTACTCCCCGAGTGGTTAGCACGGTACTAGTGGTCGTGCGTCCTGAAGAAGGACACGCATATGGAGTTCAGCGACCAGTCTACTTCGTCAGCGAAGTCCTGACCGTATCTAAGGTACGCTATCCCCATGTGCAGAAATTACTCTACGGAGTTCTCATCTCAGCAAGAAAGCTGAAGCACTACTTTGAGGCCCACCCAATCTCGGTTGTGAGCGAAAATCCTTTAGGGGAAATTCTCCATAACCGAGACGCCAGCGGCCGAATCATCAAGTGGTCAATAGAATTGGCCGCCCATCATATAACCTTTGTTCCACGTACTGCTATCAAGTCTCAGGTCTTGGCCGACTTCGTAGCAGACTGGACAGAGAACCAAGCTCCGGCTGACGGCGAGGTAGTTGAGTACTGGGAGATGTACTTTGATGGCTCCCTCCAGATCAAAGGAGGCGGCGCAGGCGTACTCCTGATCTCTCCAAGTGGACAGGAATTAAAATACGTCCTTCAAATCAGGTTCCCAGTATCCAACAATGCAGTCGAGTACGAAGCAGCCTTGCACGGTCTTCGCATCGCAGTATCTTTGGGTATCAAACGCCTGATGGTACGCGGGGACTCTGCCCTGGTCATAAACCAGGTAAACAAGGATTGGTCTAGGACCAATGAGAAGATGGACGCTTACTGCGAGGAAATCGGGAAGCTGGAAGGGAAATTCTATGGCTTAGAGTTCCATCACGTGGTGCGCGACCATAACAAGGCAGCAGATGAGCTTGCTAAGATGGGGTCCACCCGTGAAGGCGTCCCACCCGGAGTTTTCATACAAGATCTTGTCAAACCATCTATCAAGATAAACCCGGATGGCACTGTCGCGGAGCAACAAGTCGGAGAATCCCCGGAGTCAGCCACATTAGTGGTAGACGAAGCGTTGGACTGGAGGACCCAAATCATCGACTATCTTGACAGTGGCATATTGCCCACAGAGGTCGCAGATGATAAGGATCTAAATTCGCTCCATGAACAAATCGTGCGGCGTAGCAAAAGCTACGTCATCATCGGAGACAAGTTGTATCGTCGATCTGGAGCTTCTCAAATTCTCCAAAAGTGCGTAAGTCGCGCAGAGGGTGTTGAGCTCTTGACAGACATACACAAAGGAATCTGTGGTAATCACGCCGGGGCTAGAACCATCGTTGGTAAAGCCTTCCGGTCTGGTTTCTACTGGCCGACTGCTGTAGCAGACTCAGAAAACATCATGCGGCGTTGCAAAGGGTGTCAGTATTTTGCAAGGCAAATACACGCACCCGCACAACAGCTGCAAACCATACCAGTGTCCTGGCCCTTCGCTTGTTGGTGCTTGGACATGATTGGTCCGTTCAAGAAGGCTCCTGGTGGTTTTGACCATGTCCTTGTAGCTATTGACAAGTTCACCAAGTGGATTGAGGTGAAACCAGTCAGAAAGCACACGGCAGCCAAGACCATCGAGTTCTTCACCGACATCACCCACCGCTTCGGAGTCCCAAATCGTATCATCACAGATAATGGTACGAACTTCGTGGCACAGGAGTTTAAAGACTGGTGCAGCGAGAGGAGCATCAAGCTATGCCCTGCATCCGTGGCGCACCCAAGGGCCAATGGCCAGGTTGAAAGAGCAATGGCGAAATAATCAAGGCGCTCAGGGCCCGGATATTCAAGCAGCTGAAGCAACATGATGGACGATGGATCAAGGAGTTACCAGCTGTAGTCTGGGGGCTGCGCACCCAGCCGAGTCGTGCCACGAAGCAAACCCCGTTCTTTCTGGTTTACGGCTCGGAAGCCATCCTACCAACGGACCTCGCATACGGCTCCCCCCGAGTGGAGTTCTATGATGAATACGACGCGCAAGTGGCGCGCATTGAAGACCTCGACAGCATCGAGGAGAAGAGATTGGCTGCCCAGATCCAAGCCGCGCGTTACGCTCAGGTCCTGCGACGGTATCATGATCGAACAGTTAAGCAGAGATCTTTTGAAGCAGGCGACTTGGTTCTGAGGAGGAAGCAAGACACCAAGGGCGCGCACAAGCTTGCGTCCCCTTGGGAGGGGCCATACATCATAAAGTCAGTGAGTCGCCCAGGCTCATATCGCCTCATGACGGAAGACGGCGTAGACATCCCAAATCCATGGAACATCGAGCACTTACAGCGTTTCTACGCCTGATTCAGTTACATATTCATCTTTTTTGTTTAGATTTGTTTTTCCGAGTGATTTTGGAGGGTATTCACCCCCAGTCACGACTCGGCAGATTTATAATGAGTTATCAATAAAGTTGATTTCATCTTTTATCTATATCTACTACTCGAATTTCCTCTTTCGCGTCACACACATAAAGTACGAGTGGCACAAACTTTAAATCGAGAGGGAAAGTACTCGCCAAGTCAAAGCTCTAAACGTACGACAAAGACTCTGCGGCATGAGACTGAGACCAACGAGGCTAATCTACTCCGTAACAGGTCAACCACTCAGAAATTAAGGCCAACGCAGAAAGAAAGGGAGTAGTAGTCCCATAAAAACTCATATACAATAGCAAAAGCTTAAACATTGTTCAAGAGTACTATTTCTACCAAATACTACAAATATTCTATGCAAATTACACTGCAGGATCACCAACACCAGAAGGGGCCGCTTCATCAGAGTCATCAACAACGTCCTTGGACAGGACATTGGCGATAGGCTCGACTTCAAGGAGCAGTCTGCTCACATCATCTTCGGAGGTGCCAGCAGCGTATCCGCGGCCGAGTGGCTCCAGGTCCGATGCCAGGAACAGAGATTTGAGCACCGCCAGGACATGACCGCAGCTGGCCTGGCTGATGGAGCAAAGCTGTCGCCGGAAGAAGCGTGGAAGCGCCCGAACGCGGTCGAGGATAGAAACCGGAGATGATGATGCCTCCGGCTCGATCTCCTCCGCCACCACTCGGACAGCATCTTCCAGCGCGATCTTCTCGGCGCGCAGTGCCTCCGCCTCGCCTTGCAGCCGAGCCACTTTGGCAGTGAGCTCTGCAAATTGGGACATAATCCGATACCGGTAATCTACAGAAAGTTAGATCTGGATAATATATTCACGTCTGACAGGAAAACAAACAGGGAATAACATACCTCTAAGCTCATGCACGGCCTGGGCTTCGTTGAGTCTAGCCTGCTCCACCTCTCCGCGAAGATCGCGATTGGTGCGTTGGGCTTCCTCCAACTCGGCCTGGTGCTGGGTCGCAGCAGCTTCGAGTTCAGCCACTCGGGCCACCAAGGAGTCAGCCTTAGCGACTGCAGAAGAAAGTTCTTGAATCACCGAGGATTTTGCCTCGGCATCAGCAGCTAAGTCCTGCAAAGAAAAGTCAGATGACAAAACAAATAGGTGTACTTGGCCCATACGAAGATGGAGCGACATGAACTCCGCCAGAGGAGTCATGGGAGCACCACCACCTGGAGCGCCGACCACCGCAGGAGCGACTTCGACCCCCGCAGCCTGGGGCTCCTCCATCGCAACAGTCTGTTCAACCACAGGAGCAGGCTGGGGGCTGCCCTGAGGAATTGGCAGTGGGGTCGGCGACGCTGGTGCAGGACTCGGCGGAGGCGGGGTTGGTGCTCGCAGCGACTCTGGTGGCGGACCCACAGGCTGATCGCTGAGAAGATCAGCCGAGTGGGACGACACCTCTGGCACTTGGATTGGTGGGATCTCTGTCTCAACGACCGACTGCGGCGTAGGACCCGCAAAGGGGATCTCAGACGGCGTGCTACAGGATAAAGCACATATGGATTAATCACAAAAAAACATAAAGGACAATCAAAGGATGACAATGATACTTACAGAGTAGATACGCGCATTCTCGGGCGCTTTCCTTTTCGAGTGGGGGAAGGAAGGTCCCTTGGACTTGCAGCACTCAGAGGTACTATTGCAAGGGGCGACTGCTCCGAGCTGATAATTGGGGGCGGGATTGACGACTCGGCACCACCAGCTTCGTCTTCATCCGAGTCAGATGACTCGGAAAGGAGGAGTTGGCGACGGCTCGGCGCATCCCCAATCACGATCCCCGTTGAAATCTTCCGCTTCTTCGGGACAGGGGCAGCCTTCCCACCACTCGGAGATAGCACGTCTGGAGAAGGTGAGGACGACAGAGTGATATCAGAGTCATGCTGGTCACTCTCACTTCCTCCAACTGCTTCTTCAACATCACCGGCTCTGCGCTGAGCCGACTGATCCACTCCCTTTGGCATCTCAGGCAAAGGAGGGAGAGATACAAAGGCAGCTCGACCCTGCAAAAGTTGGGTTCAGTTCTTTAATGAGATTACACCCAATGGGTGGAATTGAAAACATAAAACAGCAACAAACTGGTTAAATACCTCAGGGCGTGGATTCGATAAGTTGTACGCCGGAGGACAATCAGTAGTCCGCAGAGAAGTCCCAGACACAAAGAATTTGCCAAGCCGAGCTGCGGCTTGGCCCTTGTCAACACGCTCGGGGGCTTCACGCGTGTTGTCCCCCTCGGCGTAGCATTCATACGCCGGATGAGCCCGCTGCTTGAGGGGCTGGATCCGGCGCAGCACGAAGTTGGCTGCCACTCCTACGGCAGACAACCCTCTGTCCTTCAACTGGGCTATGAGACCCAGCAATTCCCGAACCTCGTCCATCTCACTCTCCTTGGGAAGAGCACTCCAGGACTGGGAGGGAACAGGACGTGAATCGATTTCAGAGGAAATGGCAGGCGAGTGGTTTCCTACGTAAAACCACTCGGACTGCCACCCCTTGTTGGAGGTAAGAAAAGGAATATCAAAATACTCCCGGGTTCGACCCTCGCGGAGTTGGAATCCGGCGCCTCCGACTACTCGCGGGCACTCGGTTCCAGGGTAAGGTTTCAACAGAAAAAGGTGAAGAAAAAGATTGAAGTGAGGCTCTATCCCAAGATAGGCCTCACAGAGGTTGATGAAGATGGCGATATGAAGAATAGAGTTGGGATTCAGTGCACAGAGATTGATCCCATAGAAATGCAGCAGCCCACGGAGAAAAGAATGCGTGGGCACGCCAAAGCCGCGCAGAAAGAAAGAATCGAACACCACCAAATCAGAGGAATTTGGGGTGGGGAAAGACTCACCGGAGGCTGCGCGCCACTCGGCGGTTTGCTGGTCTGGGAGGATGCCGTCGATGACGTGTTACTCGAGATGCCTGGTGGTGGTGATGGACTCCCTCCACTCGGCGGCGCGATCCACGGCAACTTCGACGGTGGCCTTGGCCTTGACCGACCGAGCCCTTCCCGGCGACCTCTCCATCCGCTTTGGGGCTTCCCTCCTCTTCGGCGCCATAGCAACGAGCGGGGGCTGAGGATTGAGGATGGAAGTTGCGGGAATGGATCTAGGGTTTGCTCTCACGCGTGGAGGAGAACTTGAGCGCTGGGAAGGCAAATGGCGAGTAAAGGAAGAAGATTGCGGCGGGGATGGCTTATAATGGAATGAACCGTTCCTCCCACGCGCGGTGCGATGCGTGTCTCGGGAACTCAACCGACGCAGGCACGTCCCGTCGCTTTGAATTCAAAGGTGCGGTAAGGAGTCGCGATATCTCGCGATATTTTGCCTTTAGTAAGGCAACCGTTAGTTTCCTTAGGAAACAACGGACTTTACGGGATTAATGGGCCCGAATGGGCTGAAATATAGCACGACCTTTCGGTTCTGTTAAATTAAAAAATTTGTGGGTTCCTGAGCTAGTGTTCAGGGGCAGAAACCACTCGGTCGTGAGGCTAAAATTAGTCGACGGCCAGACTTGCTTTTGCAATTAATATTGCAACCTTGCAATTGATTTTTACGTAAGGCATGCGATACTATCGCTAAATTCGCTCAGAAGTCTGGGTCAAATGCTGACAAGTATAAATCTTGTAAGAAGGCGGCTTACCATATGGTCAAGTTGGGTCGTGGGACACGATCTGAGAGTCATGCCAAGTTCAAAGAACTTGAGAACGAAATCCTTAAGAAGGGGAAACAAAAAAGCCCCATAAGGAAAAGATTATCCGAAATTCATGCTATGAGGCATGGGGGCTGAAAAGTTCAGTCAGGATCCACGGCTTTCAGAGTCTTGACACGATCGTGCCGAGTCGAATCAAGACTCGGGGCCTACACCCAATGGGTGCACCTGGAGGTGCACACCATTGAAGGACTAAGTTCAAAAAGAGCTTTATAATATTTTATTTTTGACCCTCGACCAGAATATTCTATTCTGCTCAAGGCTCGGGGGCTACACCCAATGGGTGCACCTGGAGGTGCAAACCATTGAAGATCAAGATTTCGACGGAGAAAAGTTGAAGACACTTGGCCAATTTCATACTAAAATTGCCCAAGGCTCGGGGGCTAAGTGTATTCACTTCACTGTCGCGTTGTGAAAAAGAGCACTTCTTCCCCTCACTACGGCTACAATTGAATAATCATTTTCAGGAACGTTTGAGCATGCACTCGGATCTTCCTCAAAACTACTCAGATCTTCCTCAAAACCACTCGGATCTTCTTCGAAATCACTCGGATGAGATCTTAGACAACTTGAGAGCACTTGGATCATGCAAGAAAAGACAAATCAATTACAGCCAACGATCGGCCAAGAAGTGCTCGGGGGCTACTGTGGGGGATATAGTACCCGGGTACCTCACGAGCAAGCCTGGCAGCCCACCAAAAGGGGGCGGCCCAGCCCACTGTTCTGGACCTGATGACGTGCGGGACAAGTCGGCGCACGAAGGAAGGATCTGGAAGGAGAAGTTCTAGTTGGAATAGGAATTATTGTAAAAAAGGAAAGGATTCTTAGAGATAGGATCGGCTACAAACCGACTTGTAACCCTGCCCCCCGATATATAAGGCGGGCAGGGACCCCCTCAAAAAACAACCCAACTCATCTCATCTCAACTCATAGCGAAATCCACGCAATACAACACCCCAAAACAGGACGTAGGGTATTACGTCGAGTCGACGGCCCGAACCTGTCTAAACCCCTGTGTCTGTCCATCCTAACCATCTTGCTTCCGATCTTTGAGATCTTCCCTGCAATACAAATCACTTTCGTGGGCTACCCCGTGGAAGACTGCCAGAGATAATATCACCGACAACCACCATGGGATACCTTGAGCTTTAGCCAGATCTGGCTAGCTAGGTCCTCGCCCAAAACTCTCTCAAACTCCTCAGCCGACAAAGCACGAAACAAGTAGTCGACAGCTCTTGCATTCGCCTCAAACTTATCCTTTGCATCCTGGGCATCTAAGTTGGTGGGATTGACATAGTTCTCATCTTTGGTCACATCCCACAACAACTTTCCTTTGCCTCGCAAGAAAGCGCCCATCCACGCAACCCAGTTCGGGTAGTTCTTCCCATCGAAGTGCGGAGGCCCGGAACCCCGATCTTGGTACGCCATCTTTGGATCTTAGACTGGTTAGAGTCGCAAAGACCCGTAACCGGCTTTGATACCAATTGAAGGACCGAATCGGCGACCAGAGAGGGGGAGTGAATGGGAGCCGATAAAAATTCTTTCCAACCAATCCGGCTATTCTCCCAAATCAACTCCAACGCCTCCGAAAGCGATCTTGCCAAGATCACGTAGCCACTGTCAAGCTACTGACCCTAGGAGCAAGAAACACGCAGCGGAACTCGAATCGATCGAAACGAACACAAAACGAACCGGAACGAGGCAAAACCTTCTCTACCCAGCCAGGGGCGGTTTAACCTCCCTATGGGCGGTTTAACCGCCTAGGGGAGGCGGTTTAACCTCCTGGGGGCGGTCAATCTGGGAGCTCTCGGGAAAAAGTCAACTCGTGAGTCGATCTCCCAAACGGCTTGAGCTCTTGAGACAAAACTTTGGGGAGATGATGTACACCTTCAGTGGAGTATATTCCCCAAAAATCTCGGCCTCAAACACACTAGAACTCTCGGAATCTTAGATCTCGTGAAGAACACTTCCACCCCGAGTTCATCCAAAAATCCCCAAATCCGAAGCGATTCTTTGCGTTTTGAGGGGGCAAATCACCAGGAAAAGAGTGTCCACGACCTCATGTGTGAATCCCCCAAACAAACACGCAAGGAAACGACCTCAAATACAAGGAATCGAAAATCTTCCAAAGGGGCCAAAAAGAGCCACGGGATAAACAACGAAATCACACAAAGAGGGATACAAGAAAGCCAAATCTTCCATACATCACGAGGTCAACCTCTTTACAAAGAGGCTAGCTATCCTCCCTTCATCCAACCCTCTCAAAGATTTCTCTGGTGAAGCACTTGGCTAGCCTATGGAAAACTAGAAAGAAAACTAAGGAAAAATAGTTCAAGTGCAAGGGAAATAAACTAGACTACTTAGATAACAGCCACCAGCCCCTAGGGGGTCTATTATATAGTCCAAGTGGTGCTGCTCTAAAGACTAAACTACCCCTAAGTGATACATACCCCTCAGGGGCAAATTTGACATTTTTCGCGAAGATTTTTCCGGCTGGGACACCTTCCACTGCAAGCTAGCTTCCCTCCGACGCAAGCCTTGCAGTCACGCCGCGTGTTCTCCGGATCGAAGCTCCTCGACGTCGGTTTTGGGCCAGCCCAGGGGGGCGGTTAAACCGGCCCTGGGGGGCGGTTAAACCGCCCCTGCCAGCCACACTCGGCCCAGCAGCCCATCTCCGCCATGTCGAGTCCTTGGTCCTTGGTTTTGAGGCCCAAACCAAGGGAAACCGTCCACCGATGATTTTGTGGCCAAATCACCAAACCCCGCGCGCAAACTTCGGTTGTTAGCCGCCACCTTGCGCCGGCTTCTCGTCCGCGTACGAGCTTCGGTTGTGAGCCGCTACCTCGCACCGGAACCACGTCCCCTTGCTCGTTCTTGCCAGCATGTGAACCGCACTTGATCCACCGGCCACCGGGTCCCTCGAACCAAGCCTACTTGTCTCTCCGCTCCTCGGAGGCCACCATGGCTAAGACCTTTCGCGCCTGTTCTTCACCTGCACCAATGCAACCAAGCCGCATTCTACACCTGCAATACTTGAGCCAAGGGAAACGTCAATCCACACCACGTTGTCAATCACTCATCACACCGGGTCCTCATCCATGGTCATGGCCAGACCTAAAATGTGCCATTATCTTAGTATAGGTTTGGGTGCTGAAATTTCCCTTTTTGTTTTTGATTTCTCAAAGTTTATTTTCCAACAGCACCCCCATATTTCCCTTTTGAATAAAATGTTGCTTTGTTCTACCATGCCTTGAGCGGTTGGTGCACACTTGTGTACCAACCACACCCCTGCTCTAACTCTACACTAAGTGCACAGGAAACAGGAC
The DNA here is from genome assembly GCA_015476505.1 of Urochloa ruziziensis. Lineage (NCBI taxonomy): Eukaryota > Viridiplantae > Streptophyta > Magnoliopsida > Poales > Poaceae > Urochloa > Urochloa ruziziensis. Next base: position 7,766,563 of record CM027125.1, on the reverse strand, counting down.
GAGCAACACATCAACGAGCAGTCTTCACCCGTGCCCAAATAACTACATGGCAGCCATCTGCTGAGATTCAACTACGCACCAAGGTTTGAAACCCTTTTCCCATTTCCTTTCTTGGTTTTAATTCAAATGCGAGCATGAGTTCACGACAATTAAAATTTGAATGAAACACCTAGAAAGAGATGGAAATCCTACATGTTTATCAAAGGGGCATAAACTTTATTTCCTTAGCAAGTACCGATGTGCCTTTGGAACTTTGTGATAGGATCACTTGATCTTTCGCTTATTGACCCTTACGATATAATGACATGAGAGGCTTGTTCTTTTCTAATTCAAAGTCTTGGAGAATTTCATTTTGAAAATGAAAAAAATGAGGCAACTCTCATTCATGCTCAACTTTACCAAGTCCTATCCAGAGCCATATCATACATGATACAGTTTTGAAACTCCACATAGCTATCTTTACATTTTGAGCTTGATCAAACATCGTGCCTTCTGAGACATGCATGTTCTTCCTAGCACTTTGGTCATTCACGTACATGTTTCATCAAATAAAGTCCATCATAGAATAAAAGTCCATCAAAGTGATGAGTGGGAGGCCCTACTCGAGCAAAAGAGAGAGAGAGAGAGAGAGAGAGAGAGAGAGAGAGAAGAAGGGGAAAGATGGAAGAAGCTAGAATCAAATACCACTCAAGGACATTCATCATTGATCATCCACATACACTTGCACTTGACCAAAGTACATGGTTGACATGATCTCTCGGAGACAACTTATTTGATCTGGCAACATAGATGGAAGAGATAAGCATTTCTATCGATCCCTACCTTGAGCCCCACATATAACCTTGTAGAGGTAGGTGAGGCTACTTGAAAAGCCTTTGTGAGGATCAAACACTTCGAGCGACTGAGTGGCTTGAGAGAATGAGAATATGCCTCCATATTTTGAAAAAAAATCTCCAAATACTGAGAAGGAGGAATCAGGCTCTCCGTTGATTTATTCTGAGGTTCGATAGGTGAAAGTGAAGGTGTTAGCCACTTGGAATCCAAGGTATGAGGGAAAGCTTTGAAATAATTCTTATGCATACTCTTGATTTCATGACCCTAGGCTTTGCTTGATCCTCTGGATCTAACTCAACCCTTTGCTCGGGACGAGCAAAGTCTAGGTGTGGGGGCGTGTTGGCGGTCGATATCCATGTCTTTTAACTCCAACATTTCTCTAGATTTCATGCTCATATAGTGATAATCATGCTAATATCATTTATACTAATGAGTTTCACAAGTTTTGTACAATTTGTGAGTGAAGGAGCAAACAGGAAAAACGGGAGGCCATTTGGGCTCAGGGCCAGGCCGGCCGGCCTAGCCTAGGCCGGCCGGCCCACTTTTTCCTCTTCTGGCCACGACATTGATCCACAAGTTTACTAATGTATCAAGGATAATCATGAGCCGTGCATTTGATGTCGGTTTGATCAAAGGACCCGGAAGGCCTAGGATGGGATAAACATGGATTGAAGGGCCCACAACCTAGGATTCTTGGACAGCTTCAACCGAACGCAACCGTTACCGACTTCAGGACATCATCCAAACCGTCCCTGCAAAAGTCGGTGCCAGGTGCCAGGCCGGCCGGACTAGATGAGGCCGGCCGGCCTCCCACCATGGCCCCTACGCTTCCTCTTTCGCGTGGAAGTTAAGCAAGTAGTTGGCATCACTCCTAAGCAGGATTTCACCCTTGGAGGGCTATAAAAGGCGCCCTTCACCTCCACACAAGACACACCATCCATTGGAGAGAAGAGAAGGCTCAAGATGTAGTCCACTATTGTCTTAGACTAGAGTAGAGAGAGTAGTGGGTGAGTGCTTGGGTGACAGCCAAGCGTGTAGAGGGAGTTTGGGAGTCATCTCGGCCTTTCCTCAACATTGTTCGCCCCCGAGGAATAAAGCTTCAGAGATATCTTCAGTAAGTTCCTCGGTCTCTTGCCTTAGTACCTCGCTAGTTTACTCTTTACGTTCAGCAATTTATCTTGTCTATCTATGATCTGCGGGTACCTGAGTCTGCGCGAGTGACAGCGACTCTTGTTTGGGGTTTCCTCTATAGCCCTTCGCGTTGGGTGGAGGTCAGTGGCTGAAAGCTTAGGCGTGGTGCCTGTGCTGGCTAGTCACCTCAGGTTGTGTTGCACCCCACGGAACTGCAGTGGTAGGCGACAGGTGGTGACAGCCCTGTCCGTCCTTTGTACTCTACCACGTTCGGGTGTACTCATAACAGTAGTGCTGAGCCCGGAAGAACCCATCTCTCACCCCGTTCTGAGTTCTTCCCGTTCTAGCCGTCGAAGCAGATCATGTTAGGTTAAGATAGGTTGTCTGGGGTAACGAGTGGCTAACTAAGGTTAAGCTCTCTACACCCTTTACCATTTTCTCCCCTGGTGGGTCCGGTTAAGAAAGTTCTAGGCTGGTCGCGTCTACCGTTCCTTGGATTTGACATCCAGGTTTTTTTTACTCCCCTGGTGAAAAGCTACAGCGGTCTCCGTGCATTTGCGGATTAGTTAGGCTAAGGAGTGCCAACAGCTGCTATCTCTTGTTATCTCTTTGATTTCCTCTTTGAACTAGTTTTCCCCTTCATCCCCTCCACCTAGAACTATTTCGAATCATTCGTAGTTTGTATAGGTGAATTCATGGTTTGTTGATTGAGCTTGTTCTGTTCATCTTTGTGCCATGACTTGAATCCACGAGCTCCCTTTTCTTTTCCTATTTTCGGAGGTATTTTCGGAGCTATTTTTGGGGGATTTTCGTTCTTCACTTCCTTGGGTGATTTCTCTCGGATTTCTTTAGGGGATTCACGTATGAGTGCCTTGTGCCTCTTTTGCTGGTGATCTCTTGCCCCCAAACGCTGGGAATCGCTTTGGATTTGAAGTTTTTGGGATGAACTCGAGGTCATGGTGTTCTTCCTTAGATTTGAGATTCCGGGAGTTCTAGTGAGTTAGAGGCCGAGATCTTTTGGGAAAACACTCTACTAGAGGTGCATATCATCTGACCAAAATCTCGTCTCAAGAGCTCAAGCGGTTTGGGAGATCCACTTTCGATTTGACTTTTTCCCGAGGCTCCCAAGGCAGGCCGGTTTAACCGCCCCGCTAGGCGGTTTAACCGCCCCCAGGCAGCACAAGGGTTGAGTTGTTTTGGTTCGGTTTGTGTTCGTTTCGATCGATTCGAGTTCCACTGCGTCTTTCTTGTTCCTAGGGTCAGTAGCTTGATAGTGGCTACGTGATCTTGGCAAGATCGCTTTCGGAGGCGTCGGAGTTGATTTGGGAGAATAGCCGGATAGGTTGGGAAGAATTTTTATCGGCTCCCATTAACTCCCCCCCCCCTCTCTGGTCGCCGTTTCGGTCCTTCATGACCGCAATGCGTTCAAAGAAACTTGTGACATGGAAACCGGTTCCCCAGAAGGAGAAGTTCAAGAAGCGTAAGCGTGTGGTTTCAGATCCGGTTCTTCCTTCTCCAAAGCTTGGGAGAGTTGACGGCCCGCACTATCCGGCGCGGCCGACTTATATCAAAAGGTCGGTTATGAAGCAAGCTGATCTTGATCGTCTTGTGCATCTTGGTTTGCTGAAGGATCAGATGTTCTTGCAATGGTCTGTTCCTCCCCCTGCTGAAAATCATCTGCTAGATCCAGTTGATCAGATCTATGTGTTTTCTTCTTTCGTGGAGAGGGGCCTTGGATTTCCATCTTGCCGCTTCCTCCGTGACCTTCTTGACTTCTATCATCTTGAACTCTAGAATCTTGATCCCAATGAGATTTTCCATATTTCTGTTTTTGTTCACTTCTGTGAGGCTTTCCTTGGGATTTACCCAGACTTCGACTTGTTTTGAGAGTTGTTTGTCCTTGTCCCTTTTCCAAAAGAGTTCTCTATTTCGTCCGTTGGGGGAGCAGTTGTTCAACTTCGGCTAGGTTCTAGACAAAAGTATCTCGAATACTCTTTGCACCCGTTTGGAACTGAGTGGAGGCAGTCGTGGTGGTATGTTGGGAACCATCCGCCTGCTTTGCCGAAATTTACTGGAAGGGCTCTTGTAAGCAAGCCGCGTTGGAGTGAGGCTCCCACTCGTGGTGGCTCTGAGAAGTTGTCGTCTTATATTAAGACTACCGACTGTGACAATCTAGGTGTTCATTAGCTTAATCGACTGCTAAACCTTTTGTCTTAGCCTAATTAAGTTTAATTTGGCCTCACCTAGATTTTCACTTAAGGAATCCTACCAAAAATTCCCTTGCACCTCGGTGAACTTTTGACCTTTCACGGTTGGCATGGTTCCAATTCGAAATTTCACTTAAGAACTTGAAAATCGACCAATACAAAAGTTGTTCAGTTTTTAACGGGACACATTTTTGTCAATTGGCTCGTTTCAAGATTTTGAGTGGAAGGCACCTTAAATTCCAGTCAAAGTCAGTCAAAACACAGAAGTTCACTGCAGACTAGCACCCGAGTCCATGCTGTTTTCTACTCAGTTTTCTCTCGAATCCACTCACTTTTCCATAGGTCAACCTTTACAAAAGTTGTAGCTAGTAACCTGGAACACAACTTTGCTTTTTGGAGATTTTGAACTTCAGATCAAAATTTTGGAGAAAAGTTGGTTTGAAGGGACGCCCGGCATGTGTTCGACGAATTGCCGGCGCTCTCCGGCGCCGCGCGAGTCACGCGCCCGACAGTGCCGCCACGCGGCGGCTAGCCTCTGACATGGACGCCGAGGCCGCGCCCGCGGCCTTAAATGCGCCGCGCGCTGTCCCCGCGTTCATCCCCGGCTGAACCGCTCTGTTCCCCCGCGTCCCTCCGACCAGATGCGACGAGCGCCTGGCGTGCGCCACGTGGTCGCCGGCGACCCGCCGGTGGGCTGCAGCGCCGCTGCCCCGACCAGGGCCGGCAAGCCAGTCGCCGTGGGCCCCAGCCTCTCACCAACCCGCGCGCGAACTTTCCCCGACCAGCCACCGACCACCCAGCCCAGCGCCGCCCCACCGCGATAGGCCGCCGACCGGCGAGCCATGTCCGCCGTGGCGGCCATCGATGCGCCGCCCGAAGCTCCGCGTGGCTGCTCCGTTGCTCCGAGCCGCAGTCCGAGCCTCGCCTCGACTACCTATAAAAGGCCCCGCACCCCCTGCACACGAGCTTCCCCCTCCGCCGCTTGCATTTGCCACCGCCAGGCTGCCCTTCCGCCGCTCGCCATTGTTGCCGCCAGGCCGCCTCTCCGCCGCTCCTAGCCGTGCGCACTGCTCCACCGCCGTCCCTCGCCACCCGCACTCGCCACGCCCTTGCCCTAGCTTCCCAGAGCCCTAGCCACCACTCTTAGCTCCGCCGCTGAGTCCTTTCCTCAGATCCGCTCCGTAGCCACCCAGCAAAACTACTCGAGTGCTGCAAACCACTCGGGCGCAGCAAACTACTCAGGCGCAGCCAACCACTCGAGTGCAGCAAAACCACTCGAGCCCTTCACCAAACCACTCGAGCTCCGCCACAAACCACTCGAGCGCATTCCCAAACCACTCGAGCACATCCCGAACCACTCGAGCGCACCTACAGCACACCCCTCGAGTTCCTCCAGCCCTCAGCCGAGTGCCAATAGCCACTCTAGCCGCCGGAGCTAACTCGAGCAGAGCCGCCACCGCCCAGCTCCGCCATCCACCGCCGTCGCGCCACCTCCGGTCACCAATCCACTCGTGATCCACTCGAGGTAAGGCGGTGAGCCTCTCTTAGCCCCCCACGACTGGTTATTGTTGAGCCCCGTGGCCCCACTTCGCCGGATTTCGGCCAACTAGCCGCCGGCCATGGCCAGGAACCACTCGGCCAAGCCGCAAATCTTTCTAGAGGCCTTAGCATAAGTTTCCAGGGGTTAATCTGTAGATAGATTGTTCAAATCTAAAGCTCAATCCTAAAACTTTGGAAATCGAGTAAAAATCATAGAAAAATCAGTTTGTTGCAAAACCAGTCTTGTTGTATTCCTGGTGCTGTGTTCTACCTTTTCTAGAAAGCATGTATAGGTGTTTTCTGTGTAGATTTTAAGTTAGATTCAAATCTGTTCATGCCTTAGTCTGTGCACAGTTTGGAATCCTTTGCTTGTTTGTGCTAGCTTTTGGTTATGTTATGCTAGACTGCTGTAGAAAGTTGGCGCAAAGCTGCACACTAGATTCCGAGTACTAATTGTTTAGGCTGGCACTCCATGACTGGTTCCACCTTGTTAATAACCAGTCGGTGAAGCTTCTGAGTGCTTTTTGTTCGCAGAAGTCTTGTGGTAACCCTAATGCATGTCTGTTAAATAGTAGAGCTTAGTTTGAGCTGGCTAACTCGCATTTTAATTTATACCAGTTTAAAACTGGAGAAATTCAAACAGCAAGATCCTTTGATCTTTTTAAGCTATCCTTTGGTGTGTGAGCTTGCTTAGACTAGTTTAGGCTCTGGTAAAATTCTAAGGACCTTTGGATGATAGTGTGATTTCTTAGGATTTATTCTTGTTGATAGTGTGCTATTTTTGTTTATTTTGTTGTGGTTAATGTGTGCATGATCTTTGCTTAAATCTTGGTCAGCAAATCAAGTAAACCACAAAGAGCACACAATATTTTTCTCACATTTTAATAGTGAACCAAACTGCCAGAATAATTTATGAAAGTTTCATTGCTAAAAAGGAGTTAAATAAGAATAAGTTGTTTTAATAAATGGTTAAATAAACTGAAAACATCTCACACACACACTCTTACTATTTTGAGGTGAAATCAAAGATAAATAATATATGTGTACACAATCACCATCAACAAAATGAAATCCACCCGGGTTCATCATTGTGCAACTATGATGACTCGACCGAAGATCATACTCTTATTGCAAATGCATTTGTGTAGAACCTGCCCTCGCCGACGGAGACTACGAGCTGGTCCCCGCTGAAGGAGAAGGCCAAGCGGAAGGCGAGGTGAACGCTGTCCAGGTCAAGCAAGACCCGAACGCGGTTGCAGAGGACTCCCAAGCTAACTTTGTGCCCGAAGGCAAGCCCCGGAGCATGTCCTATGTTTCAAATACATGCAACTATGTTTTGCTAAGCTGATGTTTGTGCATTTACGTTCAGGAGTTGAATTGAAACCCTAGTTGCATGATCCTAGGTACCTATGCTCTGCAATACTAGTATGATAGGTCGATAGCTGCCCCGCTATAAGGACCCGGTAAAAGTCGAGTGATTTCCTGTCACTCGCGAGATATAGGAATCAACTGCTTTACTTATGTTGGAATCATAAGGATGACGGGCGGGGATTTTTGGTCATGTAGATGCCCCGTCTGTTTATGAAAAGTTGCTAAGGTCGAAGAGTGCCGGCGATGTTGGTCAAGTGTTTGAAAGCACTAAGCACTTGTTTGGGCATGGGACCGGTAAGTTTAGTACCTGTTCGGAAGGAGGCGTGGCCTTGTCCTGCTTGCCCTAGGATTTATCCCCCTGTTGCTGACACGTGGCTCAAGACCGAGGCCGGTCGGCTACGGCTGCGAAGTATGACCGGCTAAGGCTTGTGTCCAAGGGAAGTGGGCTCGGATTAACAAACCCGGAAGACATGGGAACGGCCTGGTTAGCGTCGACCCTCGGGGTTGATGCTTTTCCGTGTGTTTAGTATCCACCTTGCAAGGTTAAAATCGGTTCGAACTGTCTGTTTCTCGCAACTAATGAGACTACTTGATCTCTTGCCGCACCGAGTAATGAAAGTGGAACATGATGACCATAAACTTGATGCTTGCTTAATTGCTTGCTCCACTTGCTTGATTAGTACAGGTTGCTTACCTAGAATGGTTAAATTAACTAGAACTTGATGCTAAAATACTGAAAGTAAGGATCCACTCTTAGTCGCTCTTTGGCAAAACAAACCCACCAGCCAAAAGCCTTGCATGTCTAGAAGTTGGTGATGTAGCTGCCACCCGACGGTTAAGTCTTGCTGAGTATTAGTATACTCAGCCTTACTTGTGGCATTGTTTTCAGGTAGCGCTCTTGAGGAGATGGTTGCCAGTCTTACCTGGCCAACCACCCTTCCTCCTGGCTGGTCTGTTGTTTGGGACGAGGATGCATCTGAGTGACGTCACGACGGCTTCACGTGATGTTGCTGCGACTTCGAATAATTAATTGTTTTCCGCTGCTTTCAAAACTCTGAGATAATGGTACTTTATGCACTGAACTTGGTTTGTAATAGAATTACCTCAAGTGGGACCTGTTTAATATTTGTGGAAGTGTTGTAATCTCTGGGATCCACCTTCGAGTGGGTACTTGTATGACTGGTTTCGATCAAGGTAACTATCCGTGGTTGCATCGGGCTTGACCCGACAGACTGTCAGATTACTCCGATTTAATTGCGTGATGACCAATGGAAGGCTAGCGCACTTAAGCCAGATTAATTTGAGCGGTTCTGCCACACCGACTACTTGAAGAAGCAGGGGGTGACAGTTGCCTCGGTCGTGTATAGCTGGGTAGAGCGTAGGATTCAACCTTTGAGCTTGAGAGAGTCACTTGGCTATGAGTACATTGGATGTGATGACCCTTCACGTATGAGCCCAGTGGACCTTTCTAAGGAAGAGATTTTGGAGAGCGTCCGATTGATGCTTCCTGGAGTTGTGATGAAGCCTTATGTGCCTCAACTCTACGATTGGGAGCATCCTCCTTCTCAGGTACTTGGAGTTGTCCTTGTGTTTTTCCGACAGTTTTTTTCATCTCTAGAGTTGTTTTCTTTCATGTCAACTTCGTAGATTTCCGCTGCATCTTTGCAAGTCAAGAAAGAGCAAGTCGACAACCTATTGGGAGATGATGGTTCCCTTCTTGATGACTTTGGGATAAGGCGGAAGCCTCGGGTCTGTGTCTGTAAGGTTAAGATCCCTCGTGAGGTGTCGCAGAGTGGTTCTCCTTCCTTGCCGGTGGAGCCCCCGAGTTCTTTTGTTGAGACGCTTGAGACTGGGTAACCTTCATGCTCCTTGTGTGAATTTTTGATCATCTCTTTTCACTTTTGTGGATCTCCTTCTTGACTTTTGTTTCTGTAGGATTGATCCCGAGACTGTCTTCATCAGCCCCCGAGCCCATCCTTGGGAAGGCTAGTTCTTCTTCTATTTTGGAAGAAGTTGTGAAGACCGCTTCTGCTATTCCATCTGGGCGGGAGAGTGGGTATATCGTGGTCAACTTGGTGGCCGCAAGGTCCTCGTTGTCTGGGAAGCCAGGTGCCAGTGTGAAGAAGCCACAAAAACTGGTATTTGGCACTCCTCGTCTTCGTATGTCTGGTTCGGACAGGTTTGGCCTTTGAAACTCTTTCATTAGACTGGTCTTTTATTAGGGAGTTTTCCTTACTGCCTTTCTTTTGTAGTGTTTCTGTCTGCCTTTCTGATTTGAGGAAGCCCTCGACTGGTTTGCCCTTGAGTTCTTCTCTTTTAGGGAAGGAAGATGCTGGCTCGGGAGCGAGTGCTTTACGTACTCCGGTCATCGTTGAAACTTCTGAGAAGTTTAGTTCTGCTACCATGCCTCCTGCTGCTGACACAACTGCTGGACCAGCACCTTAGACTTCTGAGGGAGCTGTTGTTGCTGCTTCTGCTGCTGCTGACCCTAGGCAAGGAGAGAATCTTGCTTTTCCATCTGATGATCCAGAAGAGACTCAGATTTTGAAAGGGAGAGTACTTTCTCTTGAGTCCAAGGTGGTCGAGCTTCAAAGACTTAACGCTGATCTTGAAGCTCGATATAAGATGTCAGAGGATGCTCGTTGGAAGAGTATTCGTGATCATAATGAGGCCACCGACAGGATTATCAACACCATTGATAATTATGCTGATATTGAAGCTGTCAAGGCCAAACATGCCAGTGAGATCCGTTCTTGAAAGAGTAAGCTGCAAAGTGAGTACTTGACTCTTGGCCTTTGTCTTTTGCTTTTGATGCTTGTTTACTGACTTAATCTCTCTCTTTCCCCTTTTTAGAATTGGAGAATGGCTATGTGAAAGGACTAACACTAGGCCTAGAGGGGGGGGGGGTTGAATAAGGCCTGTTAAAAATTCCTGCAGATTCTCAAAAAATATCAGGGGTCGGATGATCCGACGCTGTTTCAGATCTTCTTGGGGTCAAGGAGATTCGACACAGTGCAGGATCTTCCGACCAAGAGAATGAAACTAGAACATGATTCAAATTTAACTTAGCTTTTGATGATTCCCTTTGAATACAAAGTTGCTAAATGAAGTAACTAACCCTCTGAATATGATCCACACAATAGGATATCAACTAGCAAGTAGATCGAGTCAAATCAAGCACAAGAACAATATGAACAACAATAAGAAGTGGATACACAAGATTTATCCTAAAGTTCACTCCACAAAGGAGCTACATCTCCGTTGAAAAGCTCGCAAAGAGCCGAGCTGTCACTAGCCCCTAGTCTCTCTCAACCAACCACAAAGGAGGATTTAGTTACTTACTATTGCTCTCACAAAGAGAGGGGTGATACAAACGTTCCGATGCTCAAATCACAAAGGAATGGGAGCTACCGGCGATGCCTAACCATCTAGGAGCAATGCTCTAAGAGTAAGAAACGTGAATCAATCAACCAAGCTTGCTTGAGGAACTTTTTGAGATGAACAAGAGATGAACACACAAAGAACTCTTGCAACACCCTCTAAATATTTCTCTCACTCACACCCTAGATGAATCCTTGCTAGAATCAAGCACTTGGGAGGATTAGCGAGGTGGAATGAATGCTTTTTGGGGGCTGGTTGGTCGGGGAGGCAACACAGAATAAATGTTGGAGGTGAAGGGGTATATAGGTCACTCCAAAAATGTGACCGTTGGAGCTCAGATCCATTTATCGGATCTTCCGACACTGTGTCGGATCTTCCGAGAGGGCAAAGAAGACTATACGAAATTTGAACTTTAACACTCAGAAAACAGTGGCCTAGGACATCTGACACAGGTTCGGATCTTCTTGACCCCCTCAGAAGTCCTAAGGAGAACTTCCGACAGAACTCTCTAAATTTCTTGGATTTGGCTCAGGTGGATCGGATCATCCTGCAGAGGGTCGGATCTTCTTGACCCCCCTCGGAAGTCCTAAGGAGAACTTCTGACAAAACTCATGAAAATCTCCTGGGGAGCTCGGATCTTCCGACGTAGGGTTAGATCTTCCGACAAAGAATGTTTTAGTGACAAAACACAAGTGTTTGTGCACGAAGTGTGACTCACATGAAGTTATTTATCTCAAGATATGTTCCTTGACAAGCTTAGTTGGTTAGAACACGCCGCCCTTGATAATACGGTGTTTCCTATACTCAAATTCAAACCGAAAAATTAATTTAAATCTTTCAATAAGCTCAACCACCATACTTAATCGAATTGGGGACATTCCTTTAACCTTTTAGCTTCTCTTGTGTTTAATCCCTGCATATATCTCATTTAGAAGCATTATATCCAAATTGTGATTGTCATCACCACCAAAATCTTTTAGGATCCTAGATGCACTTTCAATCCCCCTTTTTGGTGATTGATGACAACCTCAATTTGGTTCACAAGATAGAGATATAATCATGTTTTTGCGTCTTATCAAAATGTAGAGTAGCTCCCCCTAAATATGTGCATAATCAACTCAAAAGGCCTCAAATGCCTTTGCACATATTTATGTAAGAACTCCCCCTAGATCATTGCATTCCATAGTGCACAAGTGTGATACAAAAACAACCGTGATGCATATGGCATAGAAATCATTCAACAAAGTGAGAAATAACATTACAACATCCATAAGCATCACATCACATAATAAATAGGTTCAACATCACACTAGCATAAAGAAGCATAAATAAGTCTTACAAAGTCAAATGTCTCACGTGGCACACCACACATAACACAAATCAAGTTCTTACATGTCCATAACAACTAAAACATCATAAAAGATAGATATGGGTCTCTCATGGCCAAATTCACTCCCCCTTTGGCAACAAGCACCAAAAAAAGAAGCTACTCATCACCCGACTCGGTGGCCTCATCATCACGCTCTTCCTCTTCCTCGTCCTCATCCTCTTCTTCTTCTTCTTCACCATGAAGATCTTCTTCGGGCTCAAAGTAGGTTGGAGGACCTCCAAGATATGGATCATATGAGGAAGTGGCAAATGATTCCCAAGGATATAGAATTGTGGTGGAGTTGGAAAATCACTTGGTTCACGCACGGGAGAGTGAGGGATGTCAACTTTAGTCATGATTTCCTTTTGCCTTCTCTCAAACTTGAGCATTTCCTCTTCCACATACTTTTGATGCTCTCTAATATCCTTGGAGTTTTGATGGCAAATATTAAAACAAGCAAATAAACCTTGTGCAATAAAATCTAGTTTGCCTTTCCTGGTCTTGGGAGCACCATGCTCATGAGAAGATGGACCTCTAGAGGATGATGGAGCATATGTGAGGGAACATCACCTGAGGGTGGAGGCACCTGAGGAGGGCCTTCTGGAGGATAGTCACCTGGAAAAGGTCCAATAGTAGTGAGTCCGGAGGCATGCTTTCCAAGATGAAGGAGCTGCTCAACTTTGCCTTGACCCGAACTATAGCTATGGTGTCCCACATCCAGCTTGATCCTTAACCCTGTCACACTCTTGATCATGTGGAAGATGTAGGGAGCATAGTGACAAGAGCTAGTAGAGTCATAGGAGCAATGAATGATCTCATTCGAAATAAACTCAATGACACAAAACTTTCCCATGCCCGGAGCCATCTATGCAAGCAAGTTCTTGGCCCTAGTGGAGATATTGTCTGAGTTCCCACCCCTAGGACAAATGGTGCCACAAAAGAGTTTATTAAGAAGCTTGTAGTAGGGGGTGAGGCCCTTGTTCGATCCAAATTGTACTTCCCCATTTTTTCCATAGGCGGGGTCATACATAAAAAAGTCTTGCTATCCTCAAGCACCTCACACTCATGCAAATCAACCTTGGTTGGGTCCTTAGCATAGTTACCTTCATCATCATCAAGATGGAAATCAAACATAGCACCGAAGGTAACTATGGAGACGGAGAACCGCTTGCCACAAAGTGTCCAATGTAAGCATGATTGGCTTGATAAACATATAAGGTGGAATAGAACTGAGCAACCACCTCCTCATTCCAATCACACTCAAGCCTAATGATCTCAATCGAATCCATCTCAACACATCTAGCATACACCTTGTTAACCACATCTCTCACGGGAGGCTGCAACTTCCTCAAATACCCCCAATCAACCCATCTCATGTCCGAAGTGATGGTCTTAGTCTTAAGAATGACGGATTCATACCAATATGCTTGATGAGCAAGCCAAAACCGAGGATCACCCTTAAACTCCTTTGTCATGATTCAACGAGGGTCCTCATTAGGATTAAATCTAAGGGGTCTCATGTCATGCTTGACGGATTTGAAGTTTCTAAGGTGAGGATCAGTAGTTGTTCTAACAGATGGATGTGGTTTGATGACTTGTTGAGTGAGAAAAGAAAGATCAATGTCATCATTGTACCTATCCCCCAAGTTGGCTTTCTTGGACCTTGGGCGTTGAGAAGATGTGCCTGCCACTGCCTTGCCCTTGTCCTTAGCGGCACCCCTGCCCTGTCCTCCTCCTCTGCCACCACCTCGGCCTCTCCCCCAGAGGCCTGAGGGGAATCCACCTCACGAATGCCACCATCGGAATCACTCTCAATCTCTGGTGAACTACTAGACGTGGGTGGTTGCTTCTTCTTGCCCGTCTTCACCTTGCGAGCCATCTGAGATTGATAGGAGCAGGATTAGGATGATGAAGTTTGGGTAAAATGAAAGAATTTGAAGTCATGGACAAATTGTTGTTTTACTATGTCTGTCGGATGTCCTATGCCTGTGTCAGATGATCTGAGCGATCGGATCTTCCGACACATGCGTAGGACTTCTGACGGGCCTAGTGAATCAACATCTCATCCATGAATTTGACGATTCAACCCACCAAACTTCACAAGATCATAGGGAACTACTCTAGATAGATATATGAACCTATTCCCTTAAGGAAATCCAACGGGAACAACCACATTCATAGATCGGGCGAGTGGGATTTTGAATGAATACCTAGGAGATATCCCGCTCGATTCGATGAAGTTCCAAGGGTGGAGTAGGATCCCCAACGCATGGGGAGTCAAATGAATGGCTTGGATGCGAAATCCCACAAACAAATCTTCAGTTTGCCACGTGGGGCAAAGAGAGCAGTGGGGGGCGCGCACGGTGGAAAAGAAGAAGGAACCCTAGGTTCCAACCGTTATGTCGTCTATTTATACCCTCACCCCCTTCATCGGAAGATCCGAAACAGGCACAGGAGATCCGAGGTTTGAAATCTGGGAAGATATAGAACGTCTCAGAAGATCCGATGCTGGTGTAGGAGATCCAACGGGCACAAAAGGATTTTTCGGAAGATGATAGATTTCGGTCGGAATTTGTTCTGAGGACATCCGAGCGAGGGCAAGAACATCCGACACTGGGTCGGATGATCTGACCAAAATAGTAAATGGTTTTGAGGAGAGATTTCTAATAGAGTTTAGTGTATGGACATATAAGATACTTGTCTCACAATGATCAGCCACATTCAACAGTACATAATCATGATCATTTGAGGCACGTGTTGACCCAGGCAGAGGAGGACGCTGAGGAGTACCCAGAGGAGGTGGAGCAGTATGCATCTTCTGGCCCGGTTCATCAGCAGCACCAGGCTAAGGAGCAGCAGCAGCCACAGCAGCAGGCAGCCCCGTAGCAGCAGGCAGCCGCAGGAGGTGATCCTAGTGGAGACCCAGATGGCGGCGATGGAGATGACGAGGGGGATGAGTCCCGGGTGCCCACACCCAAGCCGCACTCACCCCAGCCGCCAGTGCAGGGCGTCGACGCTGGACGCGGATGGGTCGTGTACAGCTATGTCAGCGATGAGGGTGATGACTTCTTCCACCGCCACCTCATCCGCTTGCTCCGTAGTCGCTATGGTCACAACCATGTGAGAGTGGAGTACCACTGCTGGTGGTGGACCCATCTGCACTACGACAACTTCTGGAGGACTCAAGTGCACGTCCGCGTGCATGATCTGCATGTACGGGCTGATCGTGCGAAGACCGTCCACTACGCCATCACTGACAGGGAGACACAGGAGGCAGGGATAGCTGATGCAGCTCGTCAGGCTCTTTACATCTATAGGCACAGGCACTTTCCCTTGATCCAGCACCAGCCAGAGAGGTGGTACCCCCGCAGGAGGAGTGGTGAGGCAGCCTGTACCATCGCTACACTCGCGGGAGTCGGCGACGTCCAGCTTGCTTCCATAGTGCAGCTCACCGGCACCCTCAGCACAGAGCTGGACGCCGTTCTGCAGGAGAACCACAGGCTGAGGGACCGCCTTGACACTGCATACTTCAGGATCGAGGCGATGGAGGATCACTTCGTGGGAGAGACCGAGGCCACACAGCCCGAGGTATCAGGGGAGTCGCCACCTGGCAGGATGACCTTCTACGAGAATGCAGCAAGCCGCACCACCATCGATCCTTAGGAGTCTAGTTCCATGAGTCTGTAATAGGAATCGTTTAGTACCACGCTTTTGAGTCAAAACATGGTTGAGTCGTGTCAAGTCTTGTGTGAGTTATGTCCTTAGTTGCTTGGATGGTTTATTATTATGCTTATGTGTGATTTGGAATTTTGTAATGATTGTGACGAGAGCTGATGCAAGTCTGTAAACATCTAGTACTGGATTAAGGTATACGGAGTTTAATGAATAAATAGTTGGGGTCTTTATCTCTGTTGCACTTTATCTATTGTCTTCTCTACATTTGAGGTTCTTTATCTTGTCAGCTATGCAATATCTCTGAGATCTGACTGCATTGAAATTGGGTTGTTCATTATTATGGTCCTTTGATTATTAATGGGAAATTGTACATTATTGACAGATGGTTGAGACAAGGAGGGCAACAGGTGGTAGCGGGATGAACCAGAACCAGAACCAGAACCCGCCAGTGCCACCAACTAAAGAGCAGATGATGCAGACGCAGACTCAGCTGATGCAGCAGATGGCCCAGATCATGACCATGATGCAGCAGAACCAGCAGAACCCGCCTGTCCAGCAGCCCCTGGCGCCTGCCAGGGACAAGAGGAGCGTGTTCTTGAGGGGACACCCACCCAAGTTCTCTCACGCCAGCAACCCACTGCAGGCTGAAGACTGGCTCAAGTCTGTGGAGAGGCAGCTCGACATAGCACAGTGCGATGACAGGGAGAAGGTTCTCTACGTGTTGACATCGGATTTTGAGGTCCCGGTGTGTCCAAGGACTGGTGGATGGTCGCTTCCTGGTGTGATGAGTGATTGACAACGTGGTGTGCACTGACGTTTCCCTTGGCTCAAGTATTGCAGGTGTAGAATGCGGCTTGGTTGCATTGGTGCAGGTGAAGAACAGGCATGAAAGGTCTTAGCCATGGCGGCCTCCGGGGAGTGGAGAGACAAGTAGGCTTTGTTCGAGGGACCCGGTGGCCAGATGGATCAAGTGCGGTTCACATGGTGGCAAGAATGAGTGAGGGAACGTGGTTCCGGTGCGAGGTAGCGGCTCACAACCGAAGCACGTACACGGACGTGAAGCCGGTGCAAGGTAGCGGCTAACAATCGAAGCTTGTACGTGGGGTTTGGTGATTTGGCCACAAAATCATCGGTGGACGGTTTCCCTTAGTTTGGGCCTCAAAACCACTCGACGAGGCAGGATTGGGCTGCTGGCCTGAGTGAGGCTGACAGGGGCGTTTAACCGCCCCTCAGGAGTCAGTTTAACCGCCCCCCCTGGGCTGGCCCAAAATTGGCGTCGAGGAGCTTCGATCCGGACGCGGCGTCACTACAAGGCTTGCGTCAGAGGGAAGCTAGCTTGCGGTGGAAGGTGTCCCAGCCGGAAAATATCTTAAACCAAATGTCAAATTTGCCCCTGAGGGGTATGTATCTCTTAGGGGTAGTTTAGTCTTTAGAGCACCACCACTTGGACTATATAATAGACCCCCTAGGGGTTGATGGCTGTAATCCAAGTAGTCTAGTTTATTTCCCTTGCACTTGAACTATTTTCCTTTAGTTTTTCCTTTCTAGTTTTCCATAGGCTAGCCAAGTGCTTCACCGGAGAAATATTCGAGAGGGTAGGATGAAGGGAGGATAGCTAGCCTCTTTGTAAAGAAGTTGACCTCGTGATGTATGGAAGATTTGGCTTTCTTTCATCTCTCTTTGTGTGATTTCTTTGTTCATCCCGTGGCTATGTTTGGTCCCTTTGCAAGATTTTTGATTCCTTATGTTTGAGGCCGTTTCTTTGTGGGATTGCTTGGGGGATTCACATATGAGGTCGTGGACACTCTTTTCCTGGTGGATTTGGGGATCGCTTCAGATTTGGGGATTTTTGGATGAACTCGGGGTGGATGTGTTCTTCATGAGATCTTAGATTCCGGGAGTTGTAGTGAGTTAGAGGCCGAGATTTTTGGGGAATATACTCTAATAGAGGTGTACATCATCTCCCAAAAGTTTCGTCTCAAGAGCTAAAGCCGTTTGGGAGATCGACTCACGAGTTGACTTTTTCTCGAGAGCTCCCAAGCCAGGGAGGTTAAACCGTCCCTAGGGAGGTTAAACACCCCTGGCTGAGAAGAGGTGGTTTTGTCTTGTTTCGGTTCGATTTCGATTCGATTTGCTCGATTGGTTTTCCGCTGCGTTGATCTTGTTCCTAGGGTCAGTAGCTTCTCAGTAGCTACGTGATCTTGGCAAGATCGTGTTGTGAGGATTTGGAGTTGAGTTGGGTAAAAAGCCGGATCGTCTGGAAAGGAATTTTTATCGGCTCAAATTCACTCCCCCCTCTCTGGTCGCCTAATCGGTCCTTCAATTGGTATCAGAGCCGGTTACGGGTCTTTGTGACTCTAACCAGTCTAAGATCCAAAGATGGCGTACCAAGATCGGGGTATCCGGGCCTCCGCACTTCGATGGAAAGAATTATCCGAACTGGGTTGCGCATATGGGTGCTTTCTTGCGAGGCAAAGGAAAGTTGTTGTGGGATGTGACCGCAGATGAAAACTATGTCAATCCTACCAACTTAGATGCCTAGGGTGCAAGAGATAAATTCGAGGCCAACGCTAAGGCTGTCGACTACTTGTTTCGTGCTTTGTCGACCGTGGAGTTTGAGCGAGTTTTGGGCGAGGACCTAGCTAGCCAGATCTGGTTAAAGCTCAAGGTAGCCCATGATGGTGATAGTCATGTTAAGGCTGGCTTTTCTCGGTTTATCGTAGAGAGTACGAGAACTTTGATCAGTTGGATGGTGAGTCGGTCGATGCGATGTTTCAGCGCTTTACTGCCATAGTCAACAACATGAAAGCCAACATTGCAGCACTCCCATACACGGATCATGACAAAGCTTTGAAGCTCTTGCTTTCCCTTGATCAGTCCGTGTGGGGCGCCAAGGTTGAGGCAATCATGGAGTCGGCTAACTATGAAACCTTGAGAGTTGATGAGCTTTTCTCGAAGTTGAAGTCTTCTGAGGTTGATAGAAAGTTGATTGCCAAGGCTAAGAGTCCGACTGATTCCCATAGTCTGGCTCTAGTTGGTGGATCTGGTTATGGACATGCTAATACTTCCAAACACTTTGCCTTGTCTTCTCTTGTGGCTCTTCTAGATGAGGAGTATGAGGTGCTGAGCGAGGAGGATCTCGAGTTGCTGACCAGGAGATTCGAGCACATGTACCAGAACCGCAAGGGCTCGAGGCGTGCCGGGAGTACGTGCTACAGGTGCGACAAGATGGGGCACTTCATCGCCGAGTGCCCGGAGGAGATCAAGAACGACTACAGCCGCAAGCACCGACCGCGAGATGAGCACAAGCACCGCTCCAAGAACGAGTACCGCTCCAAGCACAAGAACAAGGAAGAGAGAAGGACGAAGAACAAGCATGGTGGCTATAAGAAGAACAAGTCTCGGGCGATGGTGGCTGGTGCAAGCGACATCGACACAAGCTCCACCAACACTTCGTCGAGCTCGAGTAGTGAAGATGAAGACCGCGGCCACCGCAAGGAGAAGAAACATATGAACCGCAACTTCAACGGGCTCTCCTGCACCGCCATGAACTTCTGCACCATGGCGCACGACTCCAAGAATGACTCCGACTTTGACTCTGACTCCGAGGACGAGGTAATGACCGATCCCACCTCTTTACGTAAGGAGATTGCTAGGCTAGAGGAGTTGGTCGATAATCGTCATGATGTGCTTAGGAAGACCAACAAGGAGAAGAGAGAGTTTAGGTCTTTGGTAGGAGAGTTGAAGGAAAGGGTTGCAGAGCTTGAGGCCTTACTTTCTGAGACTGGAAAGAAGGTGATGGATTTTGAGTCTTTGCTTGGTGAGTCTAGGAAGAGGATAGCCGAGCTTGAGTCTGATGTTGTGTTGAAAGATGCTCCTATTGTTTCTGATGAACTTGAATGCTGAGTTTGTGATGTGCACCTTGCTGATCTGGTTGCTCTTAAGGAAAAACACATGACATGCTTAGATGATCTAGAAGGAACTAGGGTTGAGCTGGCTGAGTTGAAGTCTAGATCTTCTTTGCTAGGTGTTTGTACTTCTTGTCCTGCTTTAATGCTCAGTTGCTTGAATCTCGTACCATGATTAGTTCGCTTGAAGCTCAATTGAAATCTCCTATTGCAAATTCTTGTTCTGCTTGTGATGTTGTTGCTTTGAAGAATGTTGAGCTAGAACAATGTGTTGATCGTTTGCAAGATGAGAATGATGAGTTGCAACAGTGTTTGGGTTGGTTGTCGGGTCGCGAGCCTCAGCTTAAGATGTTGATTGCTGGTTTTAAGAGAGCTGATGGTCGTGGTCTGGGTTCTGAGAAAGCTGGTAAGAGTAGTGGTGAGAAAGAGAGAGAACCTGAAAACTCCACCACAAACATTCCCACAACCCCACAGAAAGCCATTCTCAAGAACAACTTCACACCCAAACCCAACCACCTGTTGAACAAGCTTGACACCACTCCTGATCCTCCCAAGTTTCCCCCAAAGACAAACAACTTCTAGAAGAGAGTAACCTTTGTGAGGAGTGGGGTTTACCAGAAGAGAGAGCTACCAGAAGAGAGAGCCGAGAGAAACCCCAAAGCCAAAGCCAGTTCGCTTCCATTGTCAGCATTGTGGAAAGGATGGATACATTGAGGAGTTTTGTTGGAGGAAGAAGAGAGAGGTGAGACGAGAGAAGGAGTTGGGTAACAGGGACATGTACTACTCTTCCTATAGTGTGCCTGTGTCTCGTTCACCCTTGCCTAGGAGAGAGGCGTTTGTACGTACAGTTCCTTCTTTGGGTGTTCGTGGTGTTCCAGCTCATGGTGAGTTTGCTAGGTGGCCTCCTGCTCGTGGTCAGTTTAGTTTAGGGAGTTTCGACCGTAGCTTTGAGGCTAGGAGAGAGTCTAGGCCGCGTTTTCCCCCGCGTGGTGCTAGAGGTCCGATGGTGAGAGACAAGAGGGTTCCACGTAGTAGTGTTGATTTTGCTAACCCCTCTTTTGAGCAGATGGCCCGACACTGGTTTAACTCTTTCTGTGCTAACCCCAGTGTCGAGTCGTTTGCTCTTTCTCACTCTCGTTTTTGATTGTGCAGGTGGGAGGAATAGAGAACATGAGCTTGGTGACTCTTGGTCTTTTGACTGATCAAGGTTTGATGGTTCTCCACACCTTTTTGGATGGCCCCGATGTGGCCCTTGTACACTTTGTATTGTGAGTATGTCCTTTGTACATTCTTGAGTTCACTTATGTATCTTTGGCATGTTCTGTGTATGTTTCATGCTCTTTTTGTGTGGCTTATTGTATATGTGCCTATCTTTTATCATTGTTGGTTGTGTATATACCATGGTAGGTTAGTCACCTTTCTTGTTAGCATGTATAATCTTCATGTGTATATCTTGACATGCTAGCTTTGTGATATATGTTGGTGGATTAGTCACCTTTGTATGATAGTGTGTGATCCATATGAACTCTTACCATGTTTTCCCATATGATTCAAATTGCACATGACATGTTGTTCATTTGGTATCCTTTTAGTTGGTATCTTTTGTTGCATTTTGCTCGTTTGAGATTTCTCTTCCTTTTGCTTTGTGATGGAGCTTTCCATTTGCTTTTGTACACCTTTTTATAGTTTTCTTTCACTTGGTGTCTTTGGTTGAGGGGGAGCTCGGCTCTATTTTAAGGAGGGAAATTGCTCAAGTTGAATTGAAAAGAAGAAGACCTTGCTTATAGCTTTTGAATTGCATGAGTTTGTGAGTTTGCTGTGTTGGCACTTTGGTTGTGCATATCATGGGAGTTTGAAATTTGAACCTGAACCTTGGATTTGCATTTCAGTTGCACATTCCAAGGGGAGCTTGTGATTGATCCTGAACCTTGGATTTGCATTTCAGTTGCACATTCCAAGGGGAGCTTGTAGTTTGAACTTGAACCTTAAATTGGCATTTTGGTTGCACGTTCCAGGGGAGCTTTGTATTTATGCTTTGATCACGCTTGTGTATTGAGTTTGAGCTTGCCCATATTTCCATCCAAAACCAGCTTGCAGATATTTTAACAAAACCACTTGACCAAGTTACATTCACCCACTTGCGAGGAGAACTTGGTGTGTGTGCGTTTTTCTGAGTTGGGTTTTGGAGGCTTCTCTTGTAGCATATGTATACTACTGTACCATCTTTGTATCTTGATGTACACCTTTTTCGCTTTTGTATCTTGACGTATAGTTTTTATCTTTGCATCTTGTGATATATCATGCTGCATTTGTATCATATCTTAGGATGAGCTTCTCCTATATGCAGTGATTGCTACAACTTGCTACATTTTAGAGTTTAGGCAGGCTGGCTAGGGATTGATTGTATGGTTGGCTACGCTCTTGATGGTTTTGATATATATCCTTTTGAGATAGCCTATCTTTTGAAGTAAAATGACAAACTGAACTTAAACTCTTTTCACCCATGAGTAAATGCCTTTGCATGTCTTGTTTGAGCCAAAATGGCTATATCTTGCTTAAGATCATGCTAGGATGTGATGTTCTTTTCAATTGGGTCAAAGACCTTTGTCATTGTGAATGTTTAGCCCATGTTTTACCTTGTGGAGGGGCATAAGCTTCTTTTTGTCGCAAAGACATTTCATGTACCATGCTTAATTAGAAAAACTTGAAAAATGAGATGTCTATGCATGAAAGAAGAAAAAGATACATTTGAGAAAAATTATGCTCATGTCTCTATGCTTTCACCATTGCACAAATTTGCACAAATGGGTGCTAAGCGGTTTCATGTTGTTTGCCGGAGAAGTCTCCCTTGAGAAGTGAACACATGGCTCCGTGCTTTGACATGACATGAGATAGAATTTGGGCGTTTATAATGATCTTTTGTCAAGAATGCTTGTCCTTGCATAATCTGGGTGAGATGAAGTTTATTTGTGCTTGAATGATCCATGTTTAGGACTTTGCTCATGTGGTGACTTTTTGACAAAATTGAACAATTTGATCATGGCTTTATCAATTGGCTATATGTCTTTACCTTCTTGATGGCAATGCCCGTGTAAACATGATGAACTATCTAACTTGCCTCTTCTCTAACTTGTAGCACTTTGTATTGCTCATTGTATATTTGAGAAGCTTGTAGTTGCATCTTTTGCATTTTTTGCCTTGATTTGTGCATTGTCAACAAGGGGGGAGAGTTTCTGGAGATTTTCTGAAAGGGGAGAGTTTCTAAAGGGAAGGAAAACATGCGCTTTTTCAAAGTTTTGGGTGTGCTGGAACTGCCTAGGGCTGTTTAACCGCCCCCACTGGGCGGTTTAACCGCCCCTGTGCAGTGAGCACATGATTTGTGGGATTTGATCCATTTTTGACATGTTTTCGCACGCACAAGTTCACTTGTTCAGGGGGAGTTTGCATCTATGAAGGGGGAGTGCTTTGAGTGTCCTGAAAAGTGATTTGGAGATTTGTGACTTGTGTTTTGGTGCTTTGATCTTTTGCCGATGGTGTTGAGCCCTTTTCGCTTCTTATTGAAGGGTCGATGTTTTCTGAGCTTTCTCTTGTGAGTGACATTGTTCTCGATTTGATCTTGCTTTTTAGTCACTTGCTTGAGCTTTGTTTTTTTATTTCTTTTCTATTTTCCTTTGATACCTATGGTGACTGTGTGTGTTGTCAATGCACTCATCAAGGGGTAGATTGAGGACCCGGTGTGTCCGTGGACTGGTGGATGGTCGCTTCCTGGTGTGATGAGTGAATGACAACGTGGTGTGGACTGACGTTTCCCTTGGCTCAAGTATTGCAGGTGTAGAATGCGGCTTGGTTGCATTGGAGCAGGTGAAGAACAGGCGCGAAAGGTCTTAGCCATGGCAAGTAGTGATGAGAACATGACACACATGAAGGGTGTTAAACGCACATGGAAGGCATCGAGGACCAAAGAGGTTGATTGGGGACCAAGTCCAAGTGTTCTCACGTTCTCTACTAGGCTATCACGTCACCTTTGGCCTAAGGAAATAAAGAGATTGAATCGAACACGTTTTGGAAACGCTGGATTCGGACTGCAGGGAAGTCCTGACTTTCGACGGCCGCCACGACCTCATCCAGACTCCGTTTGGGGCGTTCAAGTATGGAAAGCTTATGAAGTCTGCTTTCATATGGATCTAGACTTATATCCATATCTCTCCCGAGGCGGCCGCAATCGTCAAATCATTGACCGAATATTTTTCTGTCCAGGTGCTGCGACACCTTATTTTGGCCCACGGGCCGCGTATCAAGTTGGGTCCATTAGGAACGCATCCTAGGGTTGGAGCACGACCCCAGCACCCCTTTGGTCGTCCTCCACCTATCATATACCCCCTAGCCGCTGCCAAGAAGTCTGGAGTTTTGTTTTACATCTAGCTTTAGCTACATTCACGGCCGCACAATTATGTGCTGTCCTCGTGATTCAGAACTCCACCTTCGAGTGAAAATAAGATTGCTCACCTCTCGTTCTTGTTCGTTCTTCGATTGCACACAGGAACTGATCTTCATGATCAGGCTGATCTTGCTTCAACAAGGTCGGTAACCACAGGGAGTTGGTTCAGCGATTGCATTGGCGCTTCGAGTTTCGCTCGTCGTAATCGGATCGTGAGGGTCTACTTCCACCAAGTCGAAACTATCTCCACTCACCGAAAGATCGGGCACTCCAGCTCTATCAAGTGGTATCAAAAGTCCAGGTTGATCGGTGAGTTTATCGAGTGTTATTCCATTACCTACAGTCCACAAAAAAACCAAAAAAAAAGATTTATCAGGTTAGATCCTTGTCCCAGCACCTTTTTAGCCTTGCACTTTCTTTCAATAATTTGCATTGTTGAATTTGTGTGCTTTACGCGTTCAATTGTTGCTGGTTACTTGTGTTCTTGCCGCCCCCACCATTTTTTTTCCTTTCCCCACCAGATCGCCCTCCTTTCGTGCCAAATTCTCCACCACGACATCCCTCTCCCTTCACGCCAAAAAAGAAAGAAAAAAAAACCGAATCCCCTTGCTATCCGCCCACCAGCCACCACGCACCATTCTTTTTTCTTTTCTGGATCGCACCTCCAAACCAGGCACCAAAACCCCACTTTCCCCCCAGCAAGCGTCGATATTTTTCCCCCTGATCGATCACCACGCGCGTGTTTCCTTCCCCTGCCCTTGTTTTTTCTGTTTTGGCAAGTCAAACAAAAGAGGAAAGTAATAAAAAAGAGGGAAAGTCATAAAAAAATAAAAGGAAGGCACGATAGAACTCGCGCCCTTGCATCGCGGCCCCAGGACCGCGCGTGGGTCGCTGACCCCATCCCCCTGATCGCGCCTCTGAGATCACCTCCTGGTCACATCTCTTGTTTCTTTTGGGAAAGTAATAAAAAAAGAAAAAAAGAAAAAAAAGGGAAAAAACAAAAGGAAACGAAAACGGAAAAGGACTCCTGTGATCGGTCTATTCCTTTCTGCAGGACGCCTCGGCATTGGCTGCCTTTTTTTTCCTTTCTTGATTTTTTTCCCCTTTTCCCCTTAAATTTCTTGTTCATCTTTTGCACTTTGTTTCCAGCAGCATAGTTACGTGTTTAGCACTATAATTCAGCTTTGCATTATTGTTAGATTGTGCTAATCCTTGACTTGAGTGCAGCCTACCCAGAACTACTCATATTCCTACGACGAGCCGACTTTGTTTCTCCAGGCAATCGCTGCTCCAATCTTTCGCAGGTGCTACTTGTTGCTTGTAGTTCGCCCCTGTTGCTTGGTAAGAACGGATAAGAATTTGATCGCAGCATCTTTGTGAGCATCTCATACACACACACACACACCTTTGCTGTCCTAGGATTTGTTTTTTGTGTTTGCGCTAATCATGTCAGGAGACATCAACGGCATCGTGGCACGATTTGATGCGTGGTCCACGTCGGTCACGGCGTTGCACAAGGACTATGACAGTGACATTGAGCTAGACGATGGAGATCGCCACGGTTGTGCACGCTGTGTGGTACGTCCTCCACACATTGACTCATTTGCTACAATTAAATTTAATATACCCTCTTATAATGGCAAATATGATCCTGCTGCATATCTTGATTGGGAATTGGAGGTAGACCAGAAATTTTTATGCCATGATATTCCTGCAAATTCTCAAGTTAAAGCTGCTATTAGTGGATTTACTCTTTTTGCTTCAATGTGGTGGCGTGATTATAAGCTAAAACATCCCACATCTATTCCAACCACTTGGGCTCAATTAAAAGTTGCTATGCGTCATCGCTTTGTACCTTCATATTATGTCCGAGATTTGCTTAAACAAATGCAGCGGTTTCAGCAAGGGCGACAATCTGTTGAGGAATATTACCAGGAATTACAAAAGGGTATGATCCGTTGTGGTTTATTTGAGACGGATGCCGCTGCTATGGCACGTTTTCATGGTGGTTTGAACCACGACATTCAGGACATACTTGATTCTAATACTTATGCTGATATGACCACATTGTTTGAATATGCTTGCAAAGCTGAACGTGAAATGCAGGGACGCCACTCGATGACATATACTAACTCTTTTGCAGGACGAAGCCCGGCATCCAGCGCAGATTCTGCTCTCCCTACGCCATCCACGTCTAGCACTACACCGCGCGAGAGGACGGTCACAACAGCGCCGTCGACCACAGGTGCTCCACTCACGGAAGGTGAGACCACTTCTACTGTGCTGAATTTTTCCACACCTCATGCTATCATAGAGCAATTGTTAGTGGAACCATTTCTTGATGAATCTTTGTCACATGATGATATGCTTGTTGTTACCTGTTATAAAGATGATTTGTGTGATAATGCTTCTGTTGTACATGTTTTAAAATCACACCCTTGTGCTGAAATTCAACATGATAACATAGAGCAACTATCGAAAGAACCCTTACTAATTTTGCCTTTGTCAAAAGATCATTTGCTTGATGTTCCTTGCGATAGAGAAGAGTTGTGTGATAGTGATTTTTCTATTCCTCTGCCACAATTACTTCATAATGATGATACACATGATTTGGAGCCATATAATTCTGCTGAAAATAAAATTTTTGTTCCAATTACTTGTGCAAATGATGAACAAAAATTGCTATCTTCTTTAAATACTTTAGGTTATATTGAATTTGATGTTCTATGTAATCTAAATTGTTTGGAGGAGAGATTTCTTGCATATCCCGAATTGCCATCCTTATCTAGCAATACATATCACTTCATTGGCAAATATAATCACAACGGAGAATATATGGTGCATCGAGTTTATATTTGTTCAAATCTGAAATCTTCTTTGGTTGGACTACAATGTGATAACTTAGAGGGCTGCAATAATAATAATCTTGTCACATCCAATTTTTCTAGCTTTGTTTTAAAGAAACATGTTCAATCCAAAGAAGGGGAGCCTTGCTGGTTACTATCTATGCCTGCTTTGTCTTTTGTTGGTACTAATCTTGTGCAGGATCGTGTTGAAAAGCATCGCGTGTTAACCGATCAAGAAGCATACATGCTTGCTAAAAGTTCTATGCGAGATGACACTTTCACCAATTGGAAACATAGTGACATCCCTCCCCTTAATATTTTTTATTTCCTTGGTTTTCGAAACCCCGTTCTCCTTTGTGTTGTGCAAGATCATTTTCAAGTACAATTGACGCCGAGGACGGCTTCTCGTCAAGAAGGGGAGGATGATGAGAACATGACACACATGAAGGGTGTTAAACGCACATGGAAGGCATGGAGGACCAAAGAGGTTGATTGGGGACCAAGTCCAAGTGTTCTCACGTTATCTACTAGGCTATCACGTCACCTTTGGCCTAAGGAAATAAAGAGATTGAATCCAACACGTTTTAGAAACGCTGGATTCGGACTGCAGGGAAGTCCTGACTTTCGACGGCCGCCACGACCTCATCCAGACTCCATTTGGGGCGTTCAAGTACTTGATGGAAAGCTCATGAAGCCTACTTTCATATGGATCTGAACTCATGTCCATATCTGTCCCGAGGCGGCCGCAATCATCAAATCATTGACCGAAGATTTTTCTGTCCAGGTGCTGCGACACCTTATTTTGGCCCACGGGCCGTGTATCAAGTTGGGTCCATTAGGGACGCGTCCTAGGGTTGGAGCACGACCCCAGCACCCCTTTAGTCGTCCTCCAGCTATCATATACCTCCTAGCCGTCGCCAAGAAGTCTTGAGTTTTGTTTTACATCTAGCTTTAGCTACACCGATCACGCACAAATACGTGTTGTCCTCGTGTGATTCAGAACTCCACCTTCGAGTGATATTAAGATTGCTCGCCTCTTTTTCTTGTTCGTTCTTCGATTGCGTACAGGAATTGATCTTCGTGATCAGGCTGATCTTGCTTCAACAAGGTCGGTAACCACAGGGAGTTGGTTCAGCGATTGCATTAGCGCTTCGAGTTTGCTCGTCGTAGTCGGATCGTGAGGGTCTACTTCCACCAAGTCGAAATTATCTCCACTCACCGAAAGATCGGGCACTCCAGCTCTATCTAGTAGGCTTGGTTCGAGGGACCCGGTTGCCAGATGGATCAAGTGCGGTTCACATGGTGGCAAGAACGAGCGAGGGAACGTGGTTCCGATGCGAGGTAGCGGCTCACAACCGAAGCTCATACGCGGACGTGAAGCCGGTGCAAGGTGGCGGCTAACAACCAAAGCTTGTATGCGGGGTTTGGTGATTTGGGCACAAAATCATCGGTGGACGGTTTCCCTTGGTTTGGGCCTCAAAACCAAGGCCGAGGACTCGACGAGGCAAGATTGGGCTGTTGGGCTGGGTGAGGCTGACAGGGGCGGTTTAACCGCCCCTCAGGGGCCAGTTTAACCGCCCCCTGGGCAGGCCCAAAGTTGGCATCGAGGAGCTTCGATCCGGAGGACACGTGGCGTGATTGCAAGGCTTGCGTCGGAGGGAAGCTAGCTTGCGGTGGAAGGTGTCCTAGCCAGAAAATATCTGAAACCAAATGTCAAATTTGCCCCTGAGAGGTATGTATCTCTTAGGGGTAGTTTAGTCTTTAGAGCACCACCACTTGGACTATATAATAGACCCCCTAGGTGTTGGTGGCTGTAATCCAAGTAGTCTAGTTTATTTTCCTTGCTCTTGAACTATTTTCCATTAGTTTTTCCTTTCTAGTTTTCCATAGGCTAGCCAAGTGCTTCACCGGAGAAATCTTCAAGAGGGTAGGATGAAGGGAGGATAGCTAGCCTCTTTGTAAAGAAGTTGACCTCGTGATGTATGGAAGACTTGGCTTTCTTTCATCTCTCTTTGTGTGATTTCTTTGTTCATCCCGTTGCTATTTTTGGTCCCTTTGCAAGACTTTCGATTCCTTGTGTTTGAGGCCGTTTCTTTGTGGGATTGCTTGGGAGATTCACATATGAGGTCATGGACACTCTTTTCCTGGTGATTTGCCCCCCCCCCCCCCCCCCCAAAACCCAAAGGATCGCTTCAGATTTGGGGATTTTTGGATGAACTCAGGGTGGATGTGTTCTTCACGAGATCTGAGATTTCGGGAGTTGTAGTGAGTTAGAGGCCGAGAGTTTTGGGGAATATACTCTAATAGAGGCGTATATCATCTCTCCAAAGTTTCGCCTCAAGAGCTCAAGCCGTTTGGGAGATCGACTCTCGAGTTGACTTTTTCCCGAGAGCTCCTAGGCCAGGGAGGTTAAACCGCCCCTAGGGATGTTAAACCGCCCCAGGCTGAGAAGAGGTGGTTTTGTCTCGTTTCGGTTCGATTTCGATTCGATTTGCTCGATTGGTTTTCCGCTGCGTTGATCTTGTTCCTAGGGTCAGTAGCTTCTCAGTAGCTACGTGATCTTGGCAAGATCGTGTTGTGAGGATTTGGAGTTGAGTTGGGTAAAAAGCTGGATCGGTTGGAAAGGAATTTTTATCGGCTCCCATTCACTCCCTCCTCTCTGGTCGCCTAATCGGTCCTTCAGATTTTGACATATCTGATGTAATTGGAACTACAGGGCGATTGGCTATTTTTACTAGTGAGGAAGCTAATGGGTTACATGTGAAGATCCTTATTAATCAAAAGTGATTAGTATAATGGCCAAGATATTACATTAATTAATTCAATGGATCAAGAGAAAGAATCGGCTTGTGCTAGTGAATTGGATATTGGTAATCTGAATCAGACATTGTTAACCAGATATAAATAGCATGATGGCCGGATTATTTTATGAAGAACAAAGGATGACTCAAGAAGCAAGGAATCAGAAGAGAACTCTAGAACTCTATGTCTGATTCTGCCATCCGATTCCTTGATTTTGGCGTGCACATGACATGAAAGACCGATTCCACATTGTTTAATATTTTTGGATGAGAGGACCTGATACGTGTGTGGCAAGTTGATTAAAATAGAGAACGAATGTGGCGGCCAGCACATTTACGTGAAGATATGCAACATCCGATTCATTGCAGTTCCATATCCGATTATAGGCTATATCCGATTTTCTCCACAATAAGATAAACTTAGCATGTCTGATGGAATTAAGTATGGAATTCACATATGACTGATCCGTGTGCAAGGGATATTGGAATAAAGAAATCAAAGAAGATGCAGGAAAGTGAACCATACGTGACATGAGATGATTAAAATATGGAAATCTTGGTTAATCACGAGCACAATGGCCGAATGGATCAGAAAAGAAGCTTAATCAAGGAAGGATTCTACACAAGGAAAAATAGAGTCCATGTATCTTAATAATAGCTTGTTTAGATTCTTTCTTTTTCAGCAAGTTGAGTATGCCGTAACCGGCTCAGAGTGTCCAGGGTATAAATATGTGCCTACGGGCATTGTAAACGTTTTATCACAGCATCAATAAACAAACCCTTTTACTTCCAGTTCCTTTACTTTTCCGTACCGGCGACTTCGCCATCCTTTTTATTCTCTTCACGAGTTCTTTCAAGTTCGTCGGGCTGCATCGCCTCGATCTCCGGCTTGCTTGTAAGTTCCGCTTTTACCGAGTAATTTTTAGGCTTTAACCTCCGGGCGCATCGCTGAGGTTTCGTCTAGATTTATTCAACAGTTATCGATATCTGCTAGATCTGCAAGTTTCATATCAATTCTTGTTGTTCTAGTTTTTATCACCAATTTATCCTGTTTAGATCTAGATTGTTGTCGGCTCATTATCAAGCTATCTATCCGGTATATCATCAGCAGTTATAGCCGACTAGATCTGTTTCTAAACATTGTTTACAAAGTCTCGGTTAACCTGTTAGCCGTTTCTTTTTTGTTTATTGCATCTACACTGATTATCTGCGCAAACTCGATTACAGCCGACCGCTTGCACAAAGCGTCGCGCGCTGATTTCATCAAGAGGCCAGTCTCGGCAGCCAGCCAATTCGGCCAGTATTTTATGATCTGGTATTCCTTGTCAATCAACAGGTCAGATTGACTGGCACGCCCCGGTTTTCAAGGCCACGCCTTCGCTCTGTGTAAGCGCATCTGTGTCTGCCTGATTTTTGCGTCAACACACTTTTAGCACGCCCGGTGGGAGACGAGAAGAAAACCTCACGTATATCAACGCCTGAATTCATGTGGTGAGGTATTAAATATTTAACAAGATTTATGGGTTCATATTACACGTAAGTTTATGGAGTCCATGCACCTGCCTACTGGCCGATGGTTCCTCAATCATTGCATCAATGCCAAGACAATATTCAGATGCAATATTCTCCTAAAGTATTATGGCCGATGGTTCCTCATACTCAACCAATGTGTCGGTTACAACAATAAGAGAATTATCAGTTACAGCATGCTCCCCATGTGTTTTAGTCTATGACTGCTTATTTGCAAGCACCAGTTCAGATGCATCATGTGGAGAATTATCAAATTCAGCAAACTCCTCAGGCCTCTTGGCCGACGAGTTATTATTCAAATCGGTCGTATCAGGAGCAGTATCGAGAAAATTATCAGCTGTATGTTCCTCATCAGGTTACACATCTGATAGCTCCGACTGCTTAGATATCGGTTGAGAGCTCGCAAGTACAAGATTATCAGCCGCAGCATGCTCAAGCGTTGGTTCAAGATCAATCGGAAAAAACAGAAGATGACCTTGAGCAAGATCAAAGAGAAGCCTTGAAGAGGGCTATCGATGAATATAAATCGGCCTGCCTCAAAACATTCAGCATTACCAAGGGAGGAGATGTGATCCAAATCTGTGGTTTTTCGGAGCCAAAAGAGTTCACAACTGAAGCTAGCAACAATGGAAATCGGCTACAGTTAAATCTTTTAGATGTATATAATACGGCCGATAAGTTCAAAAATCATGGGGCTTGTAATAGTTAATATAAATCGGCTGGAAATATTATGCAAAAGTCGATGGTTTTCAGTAACCAATAAAAAGGGATTGAGAAGCAGTCAGCTAATGTTTTCAGTAAGCCGATTTTATTTAGCAATGACTGGAAAGTGTGAAGATAAGCTCATTAATTGGAGTTCTTCCAGATTTGAAGAGATTGATGGAATCGACTGCTTTTTTCTTGAGCGAGGGTATCAGATGAATTAGTTCCTATGGAAATTTAAGAAGCCAGTGTTAATTGCTAAAATGCCCGAGTAATTTTCACATAAATTATCGGTTACAAGGCTCTTGCTAGTTTTATTGGTTACAAGGAATCAAATTTACTGGTGCTACCAATTGCTTCCTCGCTGTCAACGGGTTGTTACAGCAGTGTGGAACAAACATGATGTGGCTTTGGGGGGCCGCTTAGTCGCAGAGCTGTTGGTACCGTGACAGGTCGGCAAGTAAGCTTCATTCATTGATCGACTTGGCAGCGCGGCTTTAATTCTAAAGCTATTGCTTGATAATATACCAACCGATGGAGCAGATTGACATATCGGCAGCCTGAATCATGCTTGAATCGGTTAATGGTTTATTCAGTCTGTAACAACAATGATGAGCCGATACATGTTTGAATCGGTTAGTGCTTAAATCGGCCGATGCATGTTTATTGATGGCTTCGATATATCAGCCGGAATATTATTATTTAAAAAAAACAGTTGGTTACATGTAGAAAGGATATGCGCTTGATTCAATTAAAGTATGGAAAATATGTCCTACGATTAACGAGACTTCTTTCTTTTTTGATTTTTCTGGCAATTACAAGACATGATGGTTATACGGCCAACTGAGTCCCGCATGCAGTTGATAACTCTTTACTAAAGATTTCTCGAAAGCCGATCGGTGTTACCTCAAACCGATATCCTGAATTCTAAATGGGTGATCGGACAGATGACAGCGAAAATTGTCGATTATCATATAGTCAATATTCATTCACCGACATATATTCATCGGCCCCTGGTTCTTGAAATATCAGCGATAAAACGACCAATGAGGATGAGAAGGCATATCATCGGTTTCCATATATTCAGTTGCTGATGGTGTTGATTTTTACTATCCGAAGTTGTTTCCTCTATTATTAGAAAAAACCAATTGGTCAAGATAGATTACAATATGATATCGGACCTGAGCACATTTGGTTCTGGTTGTTATATGGCCCAGGAAGTTTTCACGTAGGTATAATCAACAGGTCAGTGCCTGGCTGGATTATTTTATTAAGAGCTAACCAAATAGAAGATGGAGTCTGAACAAAACTGAAAGTTTGGTAAAGACGGCTGATGCATACAAGTGAGGAAGGCTATTAGAGAATCATGTATGAAGATCGGTCTCTGTACACAAGTCGGCAAATCGGCAAGGATTAATAGAGGAAGCCAAGGTTGGACACGTATAAGTAAAAAGGGCACGTATGGCAACTGGAAGGTGATCAGAATAAACAAATCAAGAAAGGAAAAACTTACGCATGAAGACAAAGTTGATTGAATAAAGAAAAAGCATGCCGGCAAGCATGTATCCATAAAGATAATTAAAAAGGAAGCCCAAGATGACTACGGATGCCGGTTGATATTTTCGCAAATGAATCGGCATGAGAACAGGCAGGAATTTCAAGGAATCGGTAACAGGACTCTATGATCCGATTTAACAGCATGAGGCTGATGACCGATTCATTTGGATACAACCGGTCCGATTTGCATACGGCAGGTCCATCTGGTCCAAATTAATATGCTCAAGGAAAGTAATTTTAAATGGTTGGTTCGGATTACACGAGATGATCAAGATAAACTATCTTTAAAAGGATACGGAAAGGCTTCTACTTGAAGATGGAACTTGTGTATACGAAAACAGAGAAGCTAATATACTATTAGCTATATGCATCGGCTAGTAATAAATGTTTCCGTCTTAACCAAGGCTCGAAAAAGGAAATATTATTTTCACTAGGCACGATACATGCGGCCATCTTAAATCCCTACATCGGCTTTGGTTCTGTCTAGTGAACAACCGATGGGGAAGTTAATTGGCCGATATAGGACAACCGATGGGAAAGTTAATTAACCAATGAAGGACCGATTGTAGCATGTCAGAAGTCTCCTAGCTACGTGCGTGAAAAAAGAAGCAAAGGAAGATTATTTTGAAATCAGCCGAGTCAATAGAGCCGATGGACGATGGCGTTGCAACATGGATCGGATAAAAAGCTGATGAAGAATAACACCTGCCGATGGAACCGAAGACATGCTAGTTGGGGACTCATGGTAAAGGAGGCTAATAAGGCCTGTATACACATATTATGCCATGCTTGAAAAATCCTACTTAATCATATGTGATTAGCGCCATGGCCGTATTATTTTATTGATGATTGTGAAGGCAAGCAATTTAAGTCTCAACTTGTGTGTCTGTGATGATCGGACTTATGACCGATGAAATTGTGGAGATGGCTTGTGCAAAAGCAAACCTAATAGAAAGAAATAGGCTGATTAGGTCATTGAAGCTGACAGATGAAGGCAAGATATATAGAAGCTAGGGAAGAATCTGCACGTACATGTTTCGATCAGCCGATGGAATACTAAGCCAATGAGAAGAAGCTAGCAGCACGTAAATTTGAGGAGTTCATACGTATATGGGCTGTACAGAGAAACACCTGAGGATTATTAAATTATGAAGATAGATGATGGCTTCATGTTATTATTGATCGGACTTAGAAAAGAAATACAAGGGTCTAGGTCCAAGCATCGGATTGGAAGGTAGCAATCAGAGCATTAAAAACTTAACAATTGGAAGACTTGCTTTTATTAATCGGTCATTGCTTTTATTAATCGATTGATGAAGGAAAAAGAGGTGATGGATGGAGCCTGATTATTTTATTCTTAGTGGCCGCATAATTAATTTCTTGCAACTCGATTTGCATGTGCTGTTAGAAAAGGTCAAAGCTGGATGTTAAAAGCAGAGCATCGGTTTGCAGAAATAAAAGGAGCTGATCTAGTAATCAATCGGTTTGAAATTTTGGCAATTCACATCCATGGTTATATCGAAAAAAGTTATTGATAGAATATTCTTAATCGGCTCTGAGAAAACCTGTTGATCTTACCTGATTATTTTGGTTGAGGAAGTTGGAACGATTCTTGAGACCCAAGATTACAGCGCTCTCAAGATCAATTAGCCGATTGGGAGTCTGTTAATTTGGAGTCAGCTGATGGAATAAATGGTTAGCTGGATCAGATGATGATTCAGTTTTGGTGTTAATTATGATAATAATTCAAAGTGTGAAATCGTTGACACTGGATTTTGGGTAACAAAACTGATATGCTTCAACGTTTGCCGATGGAAGCAGAAGGAATCGGCAGGGAAAAATCAGTTGGTGAACGATGGCTGATTGAGAAGCATGACAGCTGATTAATGAACAACGTGTGTAAAGAAGAGTGCAGCAATTGGCCACAGGATCGAGACAATCAGCAAGGAGGAATCCTCAAGTTTTTCTTATTGGCACTAGGTCAGACAATAACGTGTTCGAAAATATTTATTGATGATCGATTGCCTGATTGTTCAAAATGCTAGTCAAGCAAGGGAGTTGAATTAATTATTCAAGCTAGAAAAATCGGAGTGAGCGCATGAAAGCAGAATCGGATTCTATGATTTGATTTGCATGGAGCCAGTCCGATTTGCATTCGGCAGGTTCTTTCAGACCAATTTGATGTGCTCAAAGAAAGTGATATTATATGGTTTGGCCTATGGTTTGGCCGGATTGCACGAGGTGATCAGTGCACAATTTTTTGTGTTGACAGCCGGGGATGTGGTTGGGCATTGGCGCGCACATTGGTATACAAGAGAATTCATCATTGGTCCAGTCATCTTGTATTACTCACTTTGATTGGAATCGGCACATAATGTGTAGGGCACGCCCATGAAACGGAACTCCCCAAGTACCTGCATTAGTCCTGGAAGCCCTAATGCAAGCAGTTCTTCACAAGCGGTATCGAAAACCATCATCGAATAACCTTTTATTGATAATTTACATCGATGTACAGCTTAGAGTCTGTACAAGGGCTACGAGCGGGCCTCAAAGCCTCCGCTTTTTCAGAAAATATAAAACTACCAGTACTATGTAGAGCCTCAGCATCGCGGTGGAGCACGTCACCATTTCGAGCCTTCGTCGTCTGCTCCGTCTTCGGTGAAGTCCTCTGGTATGAAGTGGTAGCAAGGGTGAGCACTCCTGACAGGGGTACTCAGCAAGTCCCAAAGTAATTAGTAGATTGATTAAGTTTGGTCCTGGAGGGGCACAACCTCCCTACCAGTTCCAGTTAGTGAACAAAGGTATATCACCCTGCGGTAAGGGGAATCCGCGGGTCATGTTCATTTTAGTGCTCTAATCGACGTGGACTTTTACCAATTGGACTCTTGCCGGAGTCACAGCTATCCAGATAGGTTTGTCGCTCTGCAGAGGTCGTACTTCCCTGTCCCGCATTCGGTCAGCCCGTACCGTGTACTTTGGCGGAACTGCCCAACGAGATCCATTCCCACCAGTGTCTATCACTAGACAGCCACTCCCTAGCTCTGTCCACGGAAACTATTGGGGCCTAAGTAGGAGTCGCGCACGTCCACACAGGGACCTTCCCGGGGAAAGTTTCTTGATGCATCAAGAAAATATATATATCGTGGCACTCCGTCACCAGGTCCTCCCGACCCTGTCACCTGCGACTCGTACCGGCCAGACCCAGCCCTCTGTCGGGGTCTGTCTCCAATAGTTCCATTGCCCACTGTGGCCCCTTGGGACAGTTTACTAAAGCTGGATAGTGGGGTGTGGATCAAGGCCTCACATAAATAAACATTCCCGAAGGCCATGCTTTTTTTGGCATGCGGGACTGTACTAGGCAATGGAAAGATTCTCCCGCGAACCGGTCCTTAGTGGCGACCCGAAGTGGCTCTTAGGACAGAATCCCCTTCCTTGGGATTTTCCTTCCACTCCCCGTCTAAAGTAAAGACTGTGTAATCAAGTTCCGGTTTTCCAATTTCAATTATCCGGGTATGCTTATATAACAGAAGTAATTTCCATAATTATTAATGTAGACGGGACTTGCCTTGTCCAGCGTCGGGGTCGTCCCCTGCTTCCTCTTCGTAATCCGGATCCTCGGCGTTGTTCTCGGGGTCAGAGTCTGCGGTTAGTCACACAAATCAATACATCAATCAAGGGTTAACGGGCGATTTCCTTATTAAATGGATTTAAACCTAAAAGAGGTGACTATTCAATCTAGGGGTTGTGGGTGAGGTTTTTGGGAAAGAAATGTATTTCTAGGCTGAAGAAATATTCTAGGATTTTTGGTGAATTTTTGGAGAATTAAACTCTTGTGTGCAATTAGCTGGGTGTACCTAGCAATTTACTAAGGGAGAGAGAGACAGACAGGCGGGGCCCGCAGGGCGTGGCCCGTGCTGAGTACTGTGCTGTGGGCCGTGGACCACGGCCCGTGGTCCCGTGACCTCCTTGGGTCAGCGGTCCACGAGGACCGGGTGCAGGGAGGAAGGAGAGGGGGAGGTGGCAGCCGCGGTGGCTGACCGTGCCGTGGCCCCGTGGCAGCCACGTGGGCGCCAGCTGGGCCGGGAAGAGGGGAGCAGCGGCGCACGGCGGTGGAAGCAGGGCAGTTCGCCGGAGTGGAGCGCCCCGGTCACGCCGGGCCGCGGGGAAGGCTGTGGGTTTGGCAGGGAGGGAGAGGGCGGTGCGGCGGCAAGGTTGGGTATGCTCTGGCGGAGCGGCGAGGCTTGTGGCGATGGCGCAAGCTCGTCGGAGCTCGGGCGACGGGTGGCGCAAAAGGGGAAAGGTGCGAGGATGCGGTTTCAGCCACCGCGAGGTGGTGTGGTTGCGACCGGCGGTGCGTGGAGCACGGCGGCGTGCCTGGACGTGGCAGCGGCCGGCCAGGGCCTCTCAGCGGGCCGCCGGAGTGCGGCGGCGCGCGGGGTCCCGTGTAGCGCGGCCGGCGGCGCAGGTGGAGGGGAAAGGGAGGGGCAGCGGCGACGCAGTGGCACTGGGCACTTACCGGAGCACGGCGGCGGAGCTCCCGTCTTGGCTCAGCCGGTCGCGCACGGCGGCGGGCAGCTTGTGCTCGGCCGGCGCCGGCGTGTGTGTGGTGTGGGGTGAGCGGGTATGTGGGGATGGAGCTCCAAGGGAGCGCACCCGGGGCTATTTATAGCCCGGGGGTGAGCTCCCGGAGCTCCCCCGGCGCTCTCCCCGGCCAGACGCGTGGCGCGACGGCGAGCGGGGCGGCGACGCGTGCCCTCCGACGGCGAGCTACGTGCGGAGCTGCAGGGCGGGGTCGGCGCCGCACTTGCGATGTGGTGGAGGGCCGTGGGGACGACACGGGGCATGCTCGTCCCCCTAGGCTCAATCCGCGCCGGTGGGGGCGATCGGGCGGCCGCGGCAGCGGGATGGCGCGACGGCGAGCGGAGGAAGAAAGGGAGGCTGTACGGTGACGTCAGCGTGACGTCACCGAGGGTGAGCAACGCGCGAGTGCGGGAGTTGGAGGGGGTGAAGCAGACTTCGGGAGAGGGAGGCGGGGCTGACTTGGGCCGCGGGATGGCGGGGGAGAAGCTGGGCCGGCGGGGTGGAGCTGGGTCGCGGCCGGGTTTCGGCCCAAGGTAAGGTTTTGTCTTTTTCTTTTTCTGTTTTCTCTTTTCTTTTCTATTTTAAGTTTGAATTTGATTTTGAATTGCATTTCAAATCTAGCTTGAGTTATTGGCTAGGTCTTAGGGTTTAGGATTATTCTAAAGTTAGAACAAGCATATGCATATGGTTGGTTTCAAAATATTCTAATGCATTTCATTTTTCTAATGCATTATCCTATTAAAGTGAATCTAGTTTTTAATATTAAAAATATTCTTAATTTCCTTTTTAAATGCTCTCTAATTTCTAGGGTGTCACAGACCTACCCCACTTAAAGTGAATCTCGTCCTCGAGATTCGTCTGGTTCCTGGAACAGATACGGGAATTCTTTTCTGAGATTTTCCTCTTTTTCCCACGTGGCCTCTGCCTCTGTGTGATTGCTCCATTGTACTCGGCAAAACTTAGCCGCCGTTCTTCGGGTTTGTCTAATGGTTGTATCCAATATTCGCGTGGGTCTTTCTTGGCACCTCAAATCTGGTTGTAGATCTACTATTTCCGTAGTTGTTCGTTCCTCGGGTACCCTTAGGCATTTTCTTAGTTGAGATACATGAAATACCGGGTGTATATCTCCCAGTTCTTCTGGTAATGCCAGTCGATATGCTACTTTTCCAATTCTATTTAGTATCCGGTAGGGGCCGATATACCGGGGTGCTAACTTTCCTTTGATTTGGAATCTTTGTGTCCCTCGGATAGGAGCTACTTTCAGATACACAAAGTCATTGTCTTCGAAGGTCAATTCCTTTCTTCGGGTATCAGCATAACTTTTCTGTCGATTTTGTGCTATCTTTAGATTCTCCTGTACCTGTCTGGTTTTCACTACTAGAGAAACGACTATCAGTACCGGTCAAGAAGGTCTCGTTAGTACCGGTTCTGGAACCGGTACTAACGTTTCGAGACTAAAGTGGCAGTCTTTTAGTACCGGTTCCAGAACCGGTACTAAAACGCGCACGTTAGTACCGGTTGGTGTTACCAACCGGTACTAAACTGCGTGCGCTGCCCGCCACCCCGGGGAGGCAGTTTAGTACCGGTTGGTAATACCAACCGGTACTAAACTGTTTTTTCTCTTTTATTTTATTTTATTTCTAATGCGTATTCCGTATCGTATCCGTTCTAATGCGTATTCGTATCATATCCGTTCTAATGCGTATTCGTATCGTATCCGTATAATGCGTATTCGTATCGTTTCCGTTACAATGCGTATTCGTATCGTATCCGTTCTAATGCGCTTGCGTATAAAGTAATATTACGTTACAATAATATATAATCTACATGTACTTAGTTAGCTTTCTAAAAAGTATTACATATATATACAACTTTTCAAGTGTTTCGATTAAAGAAAAACCAATTAAGCTAATCTTTCTTCTTCTTCTTCTTTTGGAACTCCTCTTCCTCCTCGTCCTTTCCTCGATCAGGATCCATTAAACCAATGCTTATTCTATGATCCGTATAAAATTCACCGTTCGGATTCACGACCTCATCGAGCAGAAATCCCATTAGTTGTTCTTGAACTGCCTTGACTCGTTCCGGTTCAATGAGGTCTTCTGACATTACCATAACCTGCCAAGAAAAATCTTCGTTAGTCTTAATAAACAGATTTGCATAATAAAAATTTAATAAAATGGTAGGAAGTTTACGTACGTCAAATTCTTTTTCCGTCATCATCTTCGGGCCTACAAATCCGTGGATGAATTCGCATACGTAGTACCCACACAGGTTGTTTCCCTGTTCCTGTCTCATACACTATATATACACGTATATGAACAATCGGTTATGTAATACACTCTCGATGTTTGACTAAATGAAATAAGACTAATATGAAATTTTGAACGTACCGGAAAGTCAAGCCTCCATACAAGCTCGTCCGTATCTGATACTCCAACTTGGTGTTTAACAAAGCGTTTGTTAAGAGTATCAACTAGGCTTTGATACTCTTTCATCGGCTTTCTCAATGAGTCGAACACCGTAATCTGGCCTCGATTAATCTCGAGTACAAGGAGGATCCAGTGAAACATGTACATATAAAGATGTCATTTAGAACCGTAACATGAATGAATATAGAAATAGTAAAATATGTTCTACGACTAACCCGAAGAGGTACGGAAAAAGTATCAATGAACATGTATGTTGTGCCATCAAGGCATTGAAAATATTTGTTGTCGTTCGATTGGGATAATTTGCAATATTCTCCATGTGTAAGATATCCGGATCCAAGAAGCCAATGCCATAGTATCCCTTCTTCCGGCAATGTTGATACTCCATCCTACATGATACACAATAACATATAGTTAGATAGGATTGACAACTAGAGGTACAATATAAACATTTTATTAAATACTTACAGAATCCATGCACTCATGAGAGACTTGGAAAGGGCATCTTGATGGTATAAAAAATGGATATCTCTGAAATCAATCCACATATCACATGGCGGCCGATAGGGTGAATTTCTGATCCGTGCTGCGAACATGGTCAATCCATTTCCAGATTCTCGCATGTACCAATTGTGGAACTCATACATTCTGGTCCCTAGGTGTGCTAGCAGCTCAGGCCATACCAGTGATTGCCCCAATTCGAACGGTTTTTGCTTGCCTCCCTCGTGTATTGGAATATCATCATCACCTCGCAGTTGAGCTTTTGTGAGGTTGGTTTGCTTCATAATCTCAACCAATTGTTGTTCTTCCTCTGATAGCACAACAAGCGGAGGAATCGATTGCTTCGATTGTTGTCCCAGCTGTGCAATGCCTTTGGACTGAGAGCTTTTCGACGACGATGCACTTTTTCTATTGTCGACTTTCTTGTACGACTTCATGATTGTGCGGTCGTAGTCCGATACCGTCTCTTTCACCGCGGGTCTGGCCTGTTTAATAAAGTGTCTTACGGCTGTCGGGTCAACCGGTTCCTTCGGCTTTGGCTTTCTCTTGTCCTTAACCTTCTGAAAAAATCCGCAACCTCTTGGCTGACGGTCGCATCGGTTTCCTCATCTGTTTTCTCGTACGCGAGCTTAGGAGGCGGAGGCGGAGGATTCTCTTTCTTCTTCTTCTGCCGCTTAGGAGCCGGCGGCATTGGAGCCTTGGCGTACCTCTTCTTCAGCTGAGGTGGACTCATGCTGGGGCCCCTTGTACCAATTGGTGAGGGCGGGTCCATGTCGTTGTCGGGACCATGTGGAGATGGTGGATCCATGCTGGGGTCCCTCGTAGCCGATGCTGCAGCTGAATCTGTTGTTCCTGGCTTCAATCTGATGTCTCCCTTAGGCCAAGCAATCCATGTATGCAACCCATCTCGCAGTTCCTCTCCACCGTCACCTGTAGGGATCGGGATCGCAAGGTCTTCAGCCCAAACACCAGCCACTCGGTCAACCAAAACTCTAGCGTACCCTTCGGGAATAGGCACGTTGTGAAGTTTCTCGCCCGGGACCGGTACTTCAGCAACACCTTCAGCACATACCTTCATCTTCTTCCCGACAAGATAAAGAAGCTCACAGTCCGTCCTCGTAGTGATGTCATCTACGGGATATCTTTCAGCGGCCTTGGTGGAAGCAATGCTGCTACGACGCTGAGATGCGGGGCTGATCTCCAAATTCTCGCCGCCTGCAGGAGCACTAGGTTGTCCCTGGTGTTGGCTAAGGACTTCTGCCAGGCGCTGATCTACTCGTTCATTTATTTCTTGGGCTGTTCTAGTTTCAACCTGAGCCAGCCTGTCATGGAGCTCACGCAATTCTTCTTGGATGGCTTTCTTGCTTCTGGAACGGCTTCGGTACGTCTGTATATCCTGACTGAAGCCACGTTTCCATGGTACGACGCCCATGCCTCGAGTCCGACCAGTGTGTTCCGGATTGCCAAGAGCGTAAGTCAGCTCGTCCTTCTCTCGATCAGGCTTGAAAGATCCATCTTCCTTTTTCTTCATTGCTTCGTCTAGCCTCCATGAGCATAGAAGTACCACCTCACTCGTAACGGCCATGAGAGTGTCTGCGGTACGATTCCTCGTTGTATCAATTCATCTTCCATCTTCTTCCATTTCGGAATCGCCTTCTCATAACCTCCTGGTCCTAGATGGTGGAACTGACTTTTCTTCGAGGCATTTTCTGTGTTAGTTTTAACTCGCTTCAGGTAGTCGGCCGACAACTGATTCTCTAAGAATTCATCCCAAAACGGCCTTTGGTTCTGGTACACCTTCTCAAAATCTGGTGTGAGATTCTTCTTGACGAAATTGGCTTTCAACTTCTTCTTAAATGACTGAAACTGGTTAGCCATCTTACTCATCGTCCAATTCTTGACTTTGTCTAATTTGTCTGCCGGAAATGTGAAGTGTGTAGTCACCTGTTTCCATAACATTTCCTTCTCTGACTCCGGGACTATTTGTCGAACTTGAACATTTGGATCGTTGTTTTTCGATATCCTCCAAAGCTCGTACTTGATGGGGATGTTTTCCCTAACAAGATATCCACATTGATTCACATAAGAAGTCTTAATCCCAGGCGGTTCCGTTGGTTCACCATCATCTGTAACTGCTGTGACCAGGGTATGCCCGGTCATCTTTCTCTTGCAGCCTCGCTTCCGTTTTGGAGGCTTCGATCCAGATGCCTGAAAATAATTAAACTATTATTTAATACAAAAATAATTAATACAAAATTAATCCAGATGCCCGATCAAAATCCTTATGTATACCTCGGTCTCATTGTGTTCGTCAAGACCAGTTTCTTGTTCTTGGTCGTCTCCATCATCATCTTCCTCATCATCTCCATTCCCTCCATCCCCTCCTTGTCCAGATAAATCAAGAAATTGACTGCCGTCAAACTCTACAGGGTCTGTACCGTCTCGAATCATATTATGAAGCAACTCCTCATCCTCGCTACGTCTCGTCATTTATCCTAGTATATGATAGGAGTAAGTTATGAAATTTTTGTAACACATATGAATTTTTTTCTAACACATATGAAATTTTTGTAATACATATGAATTTTTTTTAACACATATGAAATTTTTCTAACACATATGAAAATTTTCTAATACATATGAATTTTTTCTAAGACATATGAATTTTTTCTAACACATATGAATTTTTTCTAACACATATGAATTTTTTCTAACACATATGAAAATTTTCTAATACATATGAAATTTTTCTAACACATCTACAATTTTTCTAACACATATGAATTTTTTCTAACAAATATGAAAATTTTCTAATACATATGAATTTTTTCTAACACATATGAATTTTTTCTAACACATATGAAATTTTTGTAATACATATGAATTTTTTTAACACATATGAAATTTTTCTAACACATATGAAAATTTTCTAATACATATGAAAATTTTCTAACACATCTAAAATTTTTCTAACAAATATGATATATTTCTAAATCTATTTAAACAAAAAAAATGTGCTGACGTCAGCACCCAGGGTGCTGACGTCAGCACATCACGTACACACGGCAGGGGCGGCGGCGTCGGGGGCGAGGCGGCGGCGTCGTGGGCGAGGTGGCGGCGGCAGCGTCGGGGCAGCGGTGCGGGCGGGCGGCGGCGTGGTGCCGGCGTGGTTCGAGGTCGACGGCGGCGCGCGGGGGATGGCGGCGGCGGGGGATGGCGGCGCGGCCGGCGCGCGGGGCCGGGGGACGGCGGCGGCGCGCGCGGACGACGGCGGCGCGGCGGCGAGACGACGGGGAGGCGCGGGACGGCGGCGGCGCGCGCGGACGACGGCGGCGCGGCGGCGAGACGACGGGGAGGCGCGGGACGGCGGCGGCGCGCGCGGACGACGGCGGCGCGGCGGAATTGGAGAGGTAAAAACGGCTAAGTCCGGAGGAGGAAGAAGAGTGGGGTTTTATACCCCAGGCAGGTTAGTACCGGGTCGTGTTACAAACCGGTACTAATCTGCCACCCCAGGCACGTTAGTACCGGTTTGTAATACGGCCCGGTACTAACGTGCCACAGCTGGCGGGAAGCGAAAACGTGAGGCAGGTTAGTACCGGGCCGTGTTACAAACCGGTACTAACGTGCCTGGGGTGGCAGGTTAGTACCGGTTTGTAACACAAACCGGTACTAACCTGCCTCCCCTGTAAATGGTATAATTTTTCTCTTATTTTTCTTTTCTGTTTGTATATATTACTTTTATTCTCGTTTAACACTTATTATAAATCGTAAAGGCACTGCGTACACTTTCAAATTACTTATTATGTAGTATCACATTGATGAT
This sequence comes from Urochloa ruziziensis, assembly GCA_015476505.1. Classification (NCBI taxonomy): domain Eukaryota; kingdom Viridiplantae; phylum Streptophyta; class Magnoliopsida; order Poales; family Poaceae; genus Urochloa; species Urochloa ruziziensis. Next base: position 7,721,940 of record CM027125.1, on the reverse strand, counting down.
TACATGTTTAATTTCAAATTTGAAAATACACACTTATTGTAATTTATAAAATATCTCATTAAATATCTCACATACATATAGTAAATCTGTAAAATACGAAGAGGTAATTATTTTTTGCATGCAAAAATATTTATAAATAATAACTTCCAAATCTCATATAACTGTTTCTTCAAATCGAAAATTAATTATTTAATTAACGTCAAATTTCAATAATCAACACTTTTCATAAAAAAAGAAAAAAGAAAATTAAATTACATAAGTCCATAGTAATGTCACACACATATTGAGTTAATTATATCGACAGAACACACATTGAGATAATTACGTCAAATTGCACAATGCAAAACGACACTCATTACATTACACACATTACATTACATCATTTAATAGAAAATAAATAATTGAGGCAATTAATCTTCATCTTCATCATCTTCCGCTGAAACAAAATTAATCTTCCTTCTGACGAATGTCCCCTGGTTGTGATCGCGCCGTAAGTACGGAGCGTCTTCTTTGGATAACAGAATGCTGGGATCAACATCAACTGAGAATGGAGGACGGTCATCTAACTGATCATAATCTTCTGATTTGTCCGTAATGTCTTCAACTCCAACTATTTTTCTTTTTCCTGGAAGAACTATGTGACGTTTAGGCTCATTATCTTCTGGCTTCTTTACCGTCTGCTCCTTTTCTGTCTGCTCCTCTTCCATCTGCTTCTTTTGTTTTCTCTTCTTGGGTTTAATTTTTTTCTTCTTGGGCTTGCTTGCCATGTCTTTCACGTAGAACACTTGGGTCACATCTTTGGCTAGGACAAATGGTTCCTCCTTATATCCAACCTTTTTTAGGTCCACCGTTGTCATCCCATATCTGTCTATCGTTACACCGGCGCGGCTCACCCATTGGCAGCGGAACAGGGCAACTTTTATAGGTCCATAGTCAAGTTCCCATATCTCCTCTATGACGCCATAGTAGATATCCTTTATACCATCATTTCCTATTGCATCTATACGGACACCACTATTTTGGTTAGTGCTCTACTGGTCTTGAGATCTTGTGTAGAATGTATACCCATTTATCTCGTAGCCTTGGTATTGCAAGATTGTGATTGATGGTCCCCTAGCCAGCCATTGAAGTTCTTGATCAATCGTGCCATCACCGATGAATTTTCGTCTCAACCAATCTCTGAAAGTCACTATGTGATGACGGGTAATCCATTTTTCACTCTTGTTTGGGTTTTCGGATCGTATAATATCCTTATGCTCCTCTATATATGGAGCCACCAAGGTCGAACTTTGTAGAACCGTGTAGTTTGCTTGGCAAATTTCAATTTGAGAGAGGTCCATTATAGCTTTTCTCCCAAGTGTTCCCTTTCCGCAGAGTCGTCCCTGATGGTGTGACACGGGGAGTCCAACCGGATCAAGATCCTCAATAAAGTCTACACAAAATTCAATGACCTCCTCCGTTCCATAGCCTTTAGCGATGCATCCTTCTGGTCGAGAACGGTTGCGAACATACTTCTTTAGGACTGCCATGTACCTCTCGAAAGGGAACATATTGTGTAGGAATACTGGCCCCAGAATAGTTATCTCTTTAACTAGGTGAACCAGGAGATGTGTCATAATATTAAAGAATGAAGGTGGGAATATCATCTCGAAGCTTACAAGGCATTGGACCACGTCTTGCTGTAGCCTTATTAAATGACTTGGATTAATCACCTTTTGTGAAATTTCATTGAGAAACGCACACAGCTTCACGATTGCCAACCTTACATTCTCTGGTAGAATACCCCTCAAGATAACTGGAAGTAATTGTGTCATCAGGACATGGCAGTCATGAGACTTCAAGTTCGTGAATTTCTTTTCCTTCATTTTTATTATTCCTTTTATATTTGAGGAATATCCAGTGGGCACCTTGATACTGTTCAGGCAATCAAACATGCTTTCCTTCTCCTGTTTGCTGAGAGTGTAGCTGGCAGGCCTTAAGTGTCGCTGGTCTTTTCCCTTCTTTTTAGGATGTAGGTCTTTTCGTTGTTCCAACGCTTTAAGGTCACGTCTTGCTTCCACTGTATCTTTCCCTTTTCCATAAATACCCATGAATCCTAGCAAGTTCACACAAAGATTCTTCATCAGGTGCATCACATCAATTGCATTGCGGACCTCAAGCATTTCCCAATAAGGTAGCTCCCATAATATACTCTTTTTCTTCCACATGGGTGCATGTCCGTCCTCGTCATTTGGAACGGCTTGGCTACCAGGGCCCTTTCCAAATACTACCTGCACATCTTTTACCATCGAAAACACACGCTTTCCGTTGCGGAACAAAGGCTTAGATCGATTATCAGACTCGCCTCTAAAATGTTTTCCTTCATGTCTTAAAGGGTGCTTCGGTGGTAAAAACCGACGATGGCCCATATACACGCACTTTCGACAGTGCTTCAAATAAATGCAGTCTGTTTCATCATAACAGTGGGTGCAGGCCGAGTATCCCTTGTTTGACTGTCCCGAAAGGTTTCCAAGTGCAGGCCAATCATTGATGGTCACAAAAAGTAATGCTCGGAGGATGAATGTTTCCTGTTTGTACTCATCCCACACACTTACACCTTCGTCCTTCCACAACAGTAAAAGCTCATCGATCAAAGGTCTTAGGAACACGTCGATGTCGTTTCCAGGTTGTTTTGGACCTGCGATGAGAGCCGGCATCATGATGAACTTTCGCTTCATGCACAACCAAGGAGGAAGATTAAATATACATAGGGTAACTGGCCAAGTACTATGACTGCTACTCATATCGCCGAATGGATTCATTCCGTCTGTACTTAAACCAAACCGTATGTTCCTTACATCTTGATCAAATTGTGGAAATTCTCTCTCAATGTTCCTCCACTGGGACCCATCTGCAAGATGTCTCATCATCTCATCTCGCTTACGATCTTCTTTGTGCCACCGCATCAACTTTGCATTCTCCTTACTTCTGAACAAACGCTTCAATCGTGAAATCACAGGAAAATACCACATCACCTTTGCAGGAATTTTCTTCTTCGCTGGCTGCCCGTCAACTTCACCAGGATCGTCTCGCCTGATCTTGTACCGCAACGCACCACAAACAGGACAAGCTTGTAAATTCTCATATTCAGCGCCGCGATACAGGATACAATCATTAGGACATGCGTGTATCTTCTGTACCTCCAATCCAAGAGGGCACACAATCTTTTTGGCTTGGTACGTGGTCGACGGCAGCACATTAGCCTCAGGAAGCATGTTTTTTACGATTTGTAGTAGCTCATCGAATCCTTTGTCGCTGACACCATTGGTTGCTTTCCATTTTAGCATATCCAGCGTGCTACCCAGTTTTTTCAGTTCCGGCTTGCACCCTGGGTATAGTTTTGTTTTGTGATCCTTCAACATATTTTCGAACTTTTTTGACTCTCTCGCAGTTTCACTGTCTTTCTGTGCATCAAGCAAGACCTGACCAAACTCATCGGGTGCCTCCTCCTCCTCTACGACATTTGCATCAACCCCTTCCATTGGGTCATCATCGTCGTCAAAGGCACCGGCTTCATGTAAGTATGCAAAGTCTGGGATGTTGTTATCGTCGTCTTCTTCATCGTCTCCCATCAAAACACCAAGTTCACCATGCTTCGTCCAAACATTATAGCTATCCATGAAACCGTTTTCAGTTAGGTGAACATGTAGAGTATCCCTTTTCATGACCTGTTTCACATTGCGGCAAATACGGCATGGACAACACATGAGACCATTCGTGGACCTGGTTGCTTCAGCCACATTGAGAAAAACGTCTAGGCCAACAATCCAGGCCATGGTGTTCCTACCGCCGTACATCCATTGACGGTCCATTTTGAATCCTACCATAAAAAATATTTATAAAATAAATGTATCCATTAATTGCAACATTTTATTAATTATTAGTAACATTGAGAAAATACCTAACAACATTACTAATATTGCAACATTTCATTAATTATTAGTTAAAATGGTATTAGTAATAATTAAAAAGTTGGAAGAATCTATTAAACAACATTACATATATATAATCAAATTTTTAAAAAAATCCATTACATAACATTAAATATAGTTAAAAAGATACGGAATATTGTCACAAAAAACATGCTCATTATCTAGGTATCTAGGGTATGAACTCACTACTAAAAGCTACCATCTAATTAAGGTCATGATTCTATTTAGCTCAAATCATTCTACAAATACCAAAATCCTTCTCATTCACAATTTTTCAAATTTCTCTAAGTATAGAGTATAAAAATAAGCACAAGTATCGTCAATTAACAGAGAATGAAGTTGCTAACCTTTTGGCGCACTTATATAGGAGAAATCCACAAATTATGGAAAACTTGGGCAAAAACTCCCCCCTCTATGGCGCCATGAGTGAGAGACCAAGCTTTCTGCAGAAATGAGCTCGGGCTCGGGGAGGAAGAAGCCTGCCGCGGTATTATACCCAGCACGTTAGTACCGGCTGGTAACACCAGCCGGTACTAAACGTAGGCAGTTAGTACCGGTTGGTGTTACCAACCGGTACTAACGTGCAGCGGCTTGCGGGTCCCCCAAGTCGAGGCACGTTAGTACCGGCTGGTAACACCAGCCGGTACTAACGTGCCTCTAGCCGTTGCGGCCCGACCCCCGAGGCGCACGTTAGTACGTACTAATGTGCTCCACGAAGTACTGTGCTTACAAACCGGTACTAAATTCAGCATTTAGTACCGGTTATAACACAACCGGTACTAACGTACCAGGGACCAAAGGTCGTTTCTCTAGTAGTGTTTCTCTTCAGCATCCCGTAATATAGCTGGCCCAAACAATGATCTCTCTCCTGTCTCTGACCATAGTAAGGGTGTCCTACATTTTCTGCCGTACAGGGCTTCAAAGGGTGACATTTGCAAACTAGCTTGGTAGCTATTATTGTATGAGAACTCTGCATCAGCTAAGCTTTCTTCCCAGTCCTTTCCGTAGGTCAGAACACAAGCTCGTAACATATCTTCTAGTATTTGATTTACTCGCTCGGTTTGTCCATCAGTTTGAGGGTGGTATGCCGAGCTATAATCCAAGGTGGATCCTAAGCTTTTATGCAGGGTTTTCCAGAAGGTGGAGGTAAACTGTGGCCCTCGATCAGTTACTATTCTCTTAGGTACTCCATGAAGTTTCAGAATATTGTCTATATATAGCCAGGCTAATTTGTCACCTCCGTGGGTTGTTTTTACGGGAATAAAATGAGCAACCTTGGTTAGACGATCTACAATTACCCAGATCGAGTCATTTCCTTTAGCTGTCCTGGGTAGGCCGACGATAAAATCCATACTAATTTCCTCCCATTTCCATTCAGGTATGGGTAACGGTTGCAGTAATCCGGCTGGTTTCTGATGCTTAGCTTTGACGGTCCTGCAGATATGGCAACTAGCTACATACTCAGCTATGTCCATTTTCATGCCTGGCCACCAATAGGATTCTCTTAGGTCTTGATACATCTTGGTGGATCCGGGGTGTATAGAGTACGCCGACTTATGAGCTTCATTCATGATTGTTTTTCGTAATTCATCCTGGGGTGGTACGCAGATTCGATTTCGGAAGTAAAGGGTGCCTTCTTTATCTACTCGAAGGTCTGGCCCTTTTCCAAGTCCAATAGAATCCTGAAGCAGCATGATCTCCTTGCTTCTCTTTTGAGCTTCTTTAATTTGCACTTGGAGCTGAGGCTGTAAATGGATGTTGGCAAGATATCCAAAGGGTATCACTTGTAGATTTAAAGCTCGCATCTCCTGGGCTAGCTTTTCTGGTCGGTAGCTGGACTTCCGGCTTAGGGCATCGGCTACCGTATTAGCTTTTCCCGGGTGGTATCGTAGTTGTATGTCATAGTCCTTCATTTGTTCCAGCCATCTTCGCTGCCTTAGGTTTAACTCCTTTTGTGTGAAGATGTACTTAAGACTCTTATGGTCCGTATAGATATCACATCGTTTGCCCAATAGATAGTGTCTCCAAATTTTTAGGGCATGAACCACTGAAGCTAATTCCAGGTCATGAGTAGGGTAATTCACTTCGTGGGTCTTCAATTGTCATGATGCATAGGCTATTACCCTATCGTTCTGCATGAGAACTGCCCCTAGTCCTTTGCGAGAAGCATCACAGTATATCACGAAGTTCTGATATATATCTGGCAAAGCTAACACCGGGGCGGTTACCAATCTTTGCTTCAGTTCTTGAAAGCTATTTTCACAAGCCGTCGTCCATTTAAACTTCACTTTTTCCTTGGTTAGTTCTGTCATGGGTTTGGCTAGGCGGGAGAATCCTTTAATGAATCTTCGGTAGTAGCCGGCTAATCCCAGGAAACTTCGCACCTCATGTACGTTTCGTGGTTGTTGCCATTCCATAACTGCTTCTACTTTTGAAGGATCAACTTCAACACCTCGTTGGGTTATGACGTGTCCAAGAAAAGCGATCTTCTCTAGCCAGAATTCACACTTGCTGAACTTGGCGTATAACTGATGTTCTCGCAATCTTTCCAGAACAATCCTGAGGTGCCTTTCATGTTCTTCGGCCGTTTTGGAGTAAACTAATATGTCATCTATGAATACTACTACAAACTTATCCAATTCCCCCATGAATACTTTGTTCATCAGGTTCATGAAGTATGCCGGGGCGTTAGTGAAACCAAAGAGGAGAATAGTATACTCGTATTGACCATATCTCGTCACGAAAGCCGTCTTTGGTATATCATCCCAGCGAAGTTTAAGTTGATAATATCCGGATCTAAGGTCTATCTTAGAAAAGTATTTTGCTCCTTTCAATTGATCGAATAAATCATCGATCCTTGGCAAAGGATACTTGTTTTTAATAGTGACCACATTAAGTGATCGATAATCGACACACATTCTTAAGGTCCCATCTTTCTTTTTCACAAATAACACCGGTGATCCCCATGGAGAAGAACTTGGGCGTATGAATTCCTTTTCCAACATATCCTTAAGTTGCTTCTTTAGTTCTTCCAATTCATCGATAGCCATTCTATACGGTCTTTTGGCTATCGGGGCGGTGCCTGGTAATAGGTCTATAACAAACTCCACGTCTCGGTCTGGAGGTAACCCGGGTAATTTTTCCGGAACAACATCAAGATATTCTCTAACCACCGGTATTTGTTCAACCACAGTAACATCCATTTGATAGATCATGGTAGATATATTCTTATTTTGCACCTGGCATTGTACCATTTGATGGTTAGGGCTAGTAAGAGTGACTATCCCCTTTCCACAATCTATCTGTCCATCGTGCTTCTTTAACCAATCCATTCCCAGAATTAAGTCTATACCTTCTGAGTTTAGAACCACTGGATCCGCTAAGAATTCTACCCCACTTAAAAGAATTCGAACTCCTGAGCTTCGCAGTTGGCAGGGTATTTTGGCCCCAGGGGTTGTAGCTAAGATTGGATTTTCTAGTGGGGTGGTGGGTAATTGATTTTCTCTAACGAATTTTAGAGTAATGAAGGTATGCGATGCTCTAGAATCGAATAAAATATTCGTGGGATGGGAATTGATTGGGAACTTACCGAGTGCTACATCAGGAGTAGCTTGAGCTTCCTCGGTATCCACATAGTTCAGGCATCCTTGAGAATAAGATGCATTCGTGTAGAACCTGCCCTCGCTGACGGAAACTACGAGCTGGTCCCCGCGGAAGGAGAAGGCCAAGCTGAAGGCAAGGTGAACGTCGTCCAGGTCGAGCAAGACCCGAACGTTGCTGCCGAGGACTCCCAAGCTAACACTGTGCCCGAAGGCAAGCCCTGGAGCATGTCCTATGTTTCAAATACATGCAACTATGTTTTGCTAAGTTTATGTTTGTGCATTTACGTTCAGGGGTTGAATTGAAACCCTAGTTGCATGATCCTAGGTACCTGTGCTATGCAATACTAGTATGATAGGTCGATAGCTACCCCGCTATAAGGACCCGGTAAAAGTCGAGTGATTTCCTGTCACTTGCGAGATATAGGAATCAACTGCTTTACTTATGTTGGAATCATAAGGATGACGGACGGGGATTTTTGGTCATGTAGATGCCCCGTCTGTTTATGGAAAGTTACTAAGGTCGAAGTGTGCCGGCGATGTTGGTCAAGTGTTTGAAAGCACTAAGCACTTGTTTGGGCATAGGACCGGTAAGTTTAGTACCTGTTCGGAAGGGGGCGTGGCCTTGTCCTGCTTGCCCTGGGATTTATCCCCCTGTCGCTGACACGTGGCTCAAGACCGAGGCCGGCCGGCTACGACCGCGAAGTATGACCGGTTAAGGCTTGTGTCCAAGGGGAGTGGGCTCGGATTAACAAACCCGGAAGACATGGGAACGGCCTGGTTAGCGTCGACCCTCGGGGTTGGTGCTTTTCTGTGTGTTTAGTATCCACCTTGCAAGGTTAAAATTGGTTCGAACTGTCTGTTTCTCGCAGCTAATGAGACTACTTGATCTCTTGCCGCACCGAGTAATGAAAGTGGATCATGATGATGATAAACTTGCTGCTTGCTTAATTGTTTGCTCCACTTGCTTGGGTTAGTACAGGTTGCTTACCTAGAATGGTTAACTTAACTAGAACTTGATGCTAAAATATTGAAAGTAAGGATCCACTATTAGTCGCTATTTGGCAAAACAAACCCACCAGCCAAAAGCCTTGCATGTCTAGAAGTTGGTGTTGTAGCTAACACCCGACGGTTAAGTCTTGCTGAGTATTAGTATACTCAGCCTTGCTTGTGGAATTGTTTTCAGGTAGCGCTCTTGAGGAGATGGTTGCCGGTCTTACCTGGCCAACCACCCTTCCTCCTGGTTGGACTGTCATGTGGGACGAGGATGCTTCTGAGTGATGTCACGACGGCTTCACGTGATGTCATTCCATTCAAATAAATTAGTTGTTTTCCGCTGCTTCCAAAACTCTGAGATAACAGTTACTTTATGCATTGAACTTGGTTTGTAATAAATTACCTCAAGTGGGACCTATTTAATACTTGTGGATTGATGTAATCTCTGGGATCCACCTTTGAGTGGGTATTTGTATGACTTGTTTCGATCGAGGTAACTGTTTGTGGTTGCATCGGGCTCGACCCGACAGACTGTCAGATTACTCTGATTTAATTGCGTGATGACCAATGGAAGGTTAGCGCACTTAAGCCGGATTAATTTGAGCGGTTCTGCCACAAGCATTAGCATGGGCGGCGGTGTAAGAATCCCCCCAATCTGCAGCAGTCCCCTCTAAGTGTCTAGAAGCATAAAGGACCTTCTCCCTGTCAGTACACTGAGTGATATCCAGCATCTTTCCCACGGTCTTCAGCCAATCATCAGCCTGCAGTGGATCTGCTGAATGAGAGAACGTCGGGGGCCTGTGGCTCATGAATTCCCTATGCTTGTCCCTGGGCGGCAGGTTCTGGTTTTGGTTGTTGTTCCCCTGATTGACTTGAGCTTGAATACCCGCCACGGTGTTGATCAAGGTCTGGAGGAGAGCCATCTGTACCTGAAGAAACGGCTCCATCCCTAGCGGCAGTGGTGGTTCTTGCTGAGGATTCGGGTTAGGATTGACGTTCCTCGGCTGATGGACTCTTGGTGGTTGATCAACTCCCGAACCAGACCTGGTGTTCACCATCTGAGTGTTAAAGATACAAGTTTCAGATTGTGATTGATAAATATATAATAGAAAGATTATGCTCTACAGCATAATAGATAATAACAGAAAATTTCAGAACAGGACAGATTCTGACTACCCCAATAGATCAGGTATATCTCACGAACATAACATCCAGAATTTATGCGAAAATGACAGTATGATTGTTACTGAATTCTGAAACTAACCCAACTTGAATCATATAAATCGGAGTTATAAAACTCGAGATATAAAATAAACAAGCTGCATACGTCAGACAATAATGACAGATTAATACTATTGGAAAGACAGATGCATCGCTCTCTGTCCGAAAGTCCAAAAATCATGGAAAATTACCAAAATATCACCCATTAAATTCTGAATCCAACACAATTAGTTTCACATGAAACCTATTTCTGTAGCTCCTGAATAAATTCGAACAGTACCGAAAGGTCACACAGTGACGCAGACAGATTTGCGTTGAACGAGACGCAAACAGATAATGCGAGATAGATAAAGAATTAAATTATGAGACATGATAAAACCCTAAACTAAACTTTATTAAACTGATGTCGCTGTGGTAATCACTCCACAACACACCACACTCATTACAAAGAACCAAATCATCCATAGAGCAAAATAACAAGCACAGGTTCACTCTTAACAAAAGACGTAGTTCGAAACGACGACCGTATAACGCTAGCGATTACAAGAATTTTAAACTATTAAACTTTTAGACTCCTAAACTCCTAAGCTCCTCCAAGGCTAGTTGATGAAAGCGAAGGCTCCTCCATAACTAGTCTTGCGGCGAGGGGGTGAACGCGCTGGACAAACTTCTCTATCTTCCTCTACTTCCGCTGGATCCTCTCCACGGAGTGCAGCCCGGAGCTTCTTGTTTCTCAATCTTTCAGCAGCTAGCACATCATAAGCATTGCTCAACTCATCCGTGGTGCCCACGGCATAGTTGTAAACCACTGCGGAGTACCTAGCAGGGTCCCTCAAGTCCTCATTCAGCTGATTCTGGATATCAAGGATTATGCTGGTCACGGCCTCCGGTGCTCTACGAGAGAAGAATCTGCTGAATGAGAATCTGCACTCTTCCAAAAGCTTGAAGAGCAGCATCATCCCTACCTGCTACAAAGCTGCCTCTGAGTGCTATGGCATGAAACTTGGCAGCCTCCTTAGTCCCTCCATGCACATAATCAGCGATGCAGATCTGCATGGACACCTTCCATTCTACTGGATATCTAGGGTGACACCACTCCTTGCCCTTGTACATAATCTCCACCTGGAGTTGGAGACACTCAAACAGCTCCCTAAGTAACGCCGGAAGACGGGCATTGCCACCATCATGATAGTGGCGAGTCAAAGTCCAGAACTCAGGCGTAGCCGACTGTGGATTCTCTTAATCCGGAGATGAGGGCGGATCTGGAGACTGGATAACATCCTCATAGTATCCTCCCTCGCCTGGGTACTCCTCCACCTCTTCAGGATCCTCCTCTTCGTCTTGAGCTTCATGATGCTCCTCTCCCACTAGGGCTTCAGCTTGGGCTTCTTGCTACTCTTTCACTCCAACGGCGGCTGGAGACACCTCCATTGGAGCCACTGGCTGGTCTGCAGCAACCGCTGGAGCACCATCTTCACCTTCCTCCTCCTCATCAAGCTCGATCACCTGCGGCGGTGGCGTGTGCACCTCCAGCTCAGGACCTTCCACCACCATCTAAGCATCAACCTCATCATCACTGTCTTCCTCCCACTCCCGAACGCGCTAAAGCAAGGCACTCTTACGAGCGGGCTCACGGGTGATCACCATCTTCTGAGATAAAGAAAATTTTCAACAAGTAAGATACGTGATAAAATGATAAGAATTAGCTCCAAGGATAGGATAAATCAATAGCAAGAAGAAATAAAATAAAGATAGAATAAAATGGAATAAAATAGTTTTATATCAGAGTAAAGCGGAAATAAAAGGCTTCTAATCGTTAGTGTCCTTAATTCGATCATTTTCTAACTAGGCTAACGTTCCTAGAGGCAACACGGCTCTGGTACCACTTTTGTCACACCCGTTTTCAGAAGAAAACGAACCATCTTATATGCATGTCATTAACCAAGGCAACTCACATATAATTGACAAAAATAAATATCACAGCATGGAAGATTAAATAGAGGGTATTAAATAGCATTATTACAAGTCAAGGTTTGTCTCCATAAAATAAATAGAGTCTTTATTTAACGCTGCGAATGAATCTCCACTAAGACCTTGAGGTTGCCTGGCAGACATGCAGCCTAGAACTCCTGGAAATTGTTGGGGAACTCCTCAAAGCTCTCCACGTCTGAACAAATCCGGATCGGTCGTTGCAAAAAAATAAATGAACAAGAGTGAGCACATGCCGTACTCAACAAGAGAGATAACGAATGACATGCAAGGCTTAAACAAGGATAGGCTGAAGGTTTAAGCATTTAGCATTTTAGTTGATCCAATTTTAATTAAGCAAGCATAAGTATAAGTTAAACCACCCACAATTAATGAATAAAGTAGCATAAAAGTGAATATGAGAGCCTCAACAATGCATAAAGTGATTTAGATCCAGTTTCGATAATATTAAATATGTGAGGATCTAGGCCGCTCGTGACCGTGAGCACGGCTATCATGATAGTTTTAATCCTTGCAAGGTTGTACAACTTTACCCAGCAGAAGTGTCACCCTTTCCGACCGAGGTTTGCAAAGCCCCATTAGACACTACCTTTGGTGAATGGCCAGGGATCCACTACGAGACTGTTACGAAGCTTCCCTAACAAGTGACAGCCCACTAAGGTTCCAAGTCGAAGCAGGCATAACCCTCTCTGAAGAGTGCTCCTTAGCAAAGGCCACTCCTCAACAGGGTCGGGCTATACACCGTCAATGCTTCCCCTCTTGCCCAGTCCAGGTAAGGTTGTCACAAGCTAGAGTTACTAGTTATTAAGTCAAGACGAGAGCCCATTAGCACTGAGGTTGTACGGGTGTGTCCTGGGTTGTCGCTCCATGTTTTCAATTAAATAAATGATCTTGTTACCGAGGCATAGCATAATAAAGTCAATATTAACATAGGGGTTCAATTAAACAGTAGAGCGCTAGCAAAGGCTACAACAGATTCATTAACCCATGGTAAAGGCATGATATTTAGGATAGGGAGGCTAGGCATGTCCTTAGTAGGAAAAACCATCAACATTGTGCACAAAAGTAAGTTCTTAATTTAAATGAGACAAAGTATGACCAAGGTGACTTGCCTTCAGCGAAAACCTGCTGCTGCCCGAACTCCTCGAACTCTTCTCTCGGAAAGTCAGCAAAGCGGGGATCGTCTACCTGTACACACATGCAACAAGCAAAAGAATTAATAAGAAAACAGTACAACAACCATAGGAAACCAACATATGGTCCACACATATAGATTGTACATAAAACAACGATTCCAACGATATCTTGAACGCATAAAATGGAGTTAAGATGGTAAAGATATGATATAAACAAGATTAACGGCTTGCTGGCAAAGAACAGGAACTTCCAGGGGCCTAAACATGAATAAAAGGACTTAAACTGAAAGAACTATGAACTATGGAAAATGAATCTATAAATAATGGAAAAGCCGAGGGCTTTTCTACAAAAGTGGCTGACGGCAGCGGTGGAACAGATGGCGGCTGACGCTCGGATGACGTCAACACTGACGGCGTCAACGACGTCGGCGCTGACGTTGCCGTGGACCGCGGTCGTGGACCCGGTCCACTAGTTCATGGTGGACCGGCGGCTGGGGGTTCCGCCCCGTTTTAATCCCAGCCGTCAAGGCAGGATCGGACGACGTACGGCTGCCTTGGCACTCCGGCGGGGATGGAGGGCGTCGGCGCACGGCGGCGCCATTGCCGGCGGCGGCGGCGCGTGCACGCCGGCGGCTACGGGGCACAAGAGCGCTTGCCGAGGGGACCGGAATGAGGCGGACCGCACCCCGAGGCAGTTGGTGGCGATGGCTTTGGCCCTAGGCGACTGGAGGCGGCGGCTCGGGCGACAGCGGCGCAAGGGTTTGGCGGCGGCGTCGAGGTAGCTTAGCACTAGGGTTTTGGCTAAAGGAAACGAGGGAAAAGGCGGTGCTGGGTCTAAATAGACCGAGAGGGCACCTTGGCACGCGGGCCAAGCGACGGAACGGCACGGCGCGCGGTCGGGCTCGAACCCGAGTCAGAACCGGTGCGTTGGGGAAGAAAGTGGCGCAGGACCCACACGTCGGTGGCTGAGCGGAGGCGGAGCAAAGGCGGGCGCGGGCGCGTGGAGAAGACGGAAAGAGCGGGGGCGCCTTCGGCGCGTCTACGCGGAGTGGAGCGGGCCACGGCTGGTGGGCCGGCTGGGCTGCAGCGCGAGCTGGGCTGAAAGAAGCGGGCGAAGATTGAACAAGCCGAAGAGTTTAGGGGTGAAAAACAGACTTGTTGAAATTAAACAAAACAACACTCAAACTAAATTTGAATTCAACCAAACTTGAATCCAAACAACTCAAAATAAAGATGCAGCAGCATGAATGCAACAATGCAACCTAAACTTTATATTAATTCAAGAAAATATTTTCCAACTCGCAATTAACTCAAATAAATTCTAGAAAATCCTTAAAAACCTTAATTGAGCATATATAAATTCTAGAAAATTTTAACAATTGCAAAAGTTGAAATTTAGGGTGTTACAGCAGCCATGGGGCGCGTAGTGAACCTCTAGCCGCCTCCACCTTGCTTTGTGTACCAGCCTTCGAGCCGCGCCCATCTTGTGCAGGAACACGTTACAGCCCGAGCATTTGATTCCAGAACGCGTAGCCTAGGCACCCTTGGGGATAAAAGGGCGAGCTTTTTGGTGCCGTGAGCCCATGCGCGCGCGAGCCTTCGCCGCCACCATGGTTAACCATGCCACCGCGCGCGCCTGAAGGGCCAAAACGGCGACCAGAGAGGGGCGGAGTGAATGGGAGCCGATAAAAATTTCTTTCCCAAATCCGGCTTTTCCCAATTCAACTCCAAGCCAATCTGACCATCTAGCCAAGATCACGTAGTTAGTGAGAAGCCACTGACCCTAGGAACTAGATCGATGCAGCTGAAAAAGATTCGAACAAAGTGAGTACAAGATGTGACCTCAACAGGAAGAGTTCTGCGGAAATTATACAGGTCGATTGATCCGACCGAGCAAAGACCAGTCGATCGGATTTATCGCGTATGCTCCGATCGCAATCGTGAGAAAACCAATGCAAAGTTCAACGCAATTTACATGAGTCGATTGATCCGGCTGAGCATGAAAAGCATCGGTCGGACTAATCACCTATGCTCTGACCGCTATCAAGTTAACCTCCCCACAGTACCCGCAAAGCGATCGGATGATCCGACCGGTCGATCGGAGCTTTCAACCGAAATATCGATCTTCTACTAGAGAAGTTGCGAGGCTGCGAGGTGGGGTGATCGATTGATCCGACCGAGCCAAGTATAACAGATCGGATCGATCGACTCAGCAAAAATAGTCAACTTGAAAATCAATCTCGCAAACGATCTGGCGGTCGATTGATCCGACCAAGCTAAGAAAAAAAACCGATCGGATCAATAGATCGACTCGAAAATGGTAAACTCGAAAACGTATCTCCCAAATGACTTGGAGTCTTGAGACAAGATTTTGGGTAGATGAAATACACCTCAAGGAGAGGCTAAGCCCCAAAGATCTTGGTCTCTTACTCACTAGAACTCCCAGAATCACAGATCTCGTGAAGAACACTGTTGACGGCCACTATATGCTACTTTTGACCGTCAACCTTCCCAACTTAATAAAGGAACTAAGTGATGCTCACATAATATTTTATTTAAACTAATGAGTTCCACGAGTTTTGTGCACCAATATGTTTTGCAAGGAAATATAGATAATATGGTGCATAAATATCAACATTGGTGAAGGCATACAAGTAAAGGTTCATCTCGAGACAAAGGAGACTTGGACATGGTGCAAAAGTGACCCAAATTACATATTTGACAGCACCATGTCGAAGAGCTTTCCGAGATGATCGAAATGGATTTGTGGATGACCCAATTCGGAGTCCGGACGAGAAAGTTACGCGTCCGGGAAGATCGCCGGCAGAACCCTGCCAGGCCGGTCGGCCTGACTTAGGCCGATCGGCCTGGACAAGGCCGGCCGGCCTACAGTTGTCCCCAAACTGCTCCAAACTTTGCACAAGGACCCTAGGGAGTCACCAATGGACCCCCAAGCAAGAATTGACAAGAATAAATGAAGTTAAGACCGAAAGGCCTAGGCCATGGATTGGAAGGTCCAGCTACCTAGGATTCTTGGACAACTTCAACTCAACGCAACCAAAACCGCCTCAAGGGACAATATGCAACCGTTGATGAACGAGTCGGTGCAACGGAGGGCCGAGAGGGGCCAGAGCCAGGCCGGCCGGCCTAGCCTAGGCCGACCGGCCTCTAACTGCCGAGCGTGGATCAAACGCCACTGCAACCGTCATTAGGAGAGCATCAGGACCGTCCAGGAGAAAAACGGTGCCAAATGGCACCATCTCCAGGCCGAACGGCCTGAAGTAGGCCGGTCGGCCTATGACCGTGGCCGTTACTCCTCCCCTTTGGCGTGGAAGCTAAGCAGGTCCTTGGCGTCATTCCTACGCGTGATACCGCCCTTGGAAGGCTATAAAAGGCGACCTCCACCCCCATTCTACACACCATGGTGAAAGGAAGAAGTCCAAGTGTAGTGTAGTGCTACCTATCTAGCTTAGAATATAGGGAGAGTGGTGAGGTGAGAGTCCGGAGAGGAGCCGAAGTGCCGGCCCCTCTCCAACTTTGTGCCTCCGAGGAATGAAGCTTCAGTTCGAGTAAAGTTCCTCTTCTTTTGTCTTTACTGCTTTCTCTCCTTACATTAGTAGTTCTTGAATGCTTTCTCAAGTTGCGGGTACCTGAGTCTGCGCGAGTGACAGCGACTCTTGTTTGGGGTTTCCTCCCCTACTCGCGGGAGGGGAGGTCAGTAGCTGAAAGCTTAGGCGTGGTGCCTGTGCTGGCTAGCTACCTCAGGTTGTGTTGCACCCCACGGAACTGCAGTGGTAGGCAGCAGGTGGTGACAGCCCTGTCCGTCCTTCGTAGTCCACCACATTCAGGTGTACTCATAACAGTAGTGCTGAGCCCGGAGAACCCCCTCTCTCACCCCGTTCTGAGGTTCTCCCGTTCTAGCCGTCGAAGCAACTAGAGGAATCAAGTATTCCTGATAGGAGGTTAGCAAGTTGACATTAGATTACCTCTACCCACTTATCTGTTCTTCTTCACTCCCATCGTTTCTGGATAAACCAGAGCCGTTTCTAGTACACTTCTCGTTCCTCGTGGATTCGATACCCTGGAATACTCCTAGGTGAAAGCTACATCGGCATCTGTACGCTTGCGAATTTATCTGTTAGGCTAAGGAATGCCAACAAGCTTTCTGGCGCCGTTGCCGGGGACGGTGGCTGTACTAGTATCGTCCTAGGTTACCCTTGTATCACTCCACCTACCATACCATCCCTTGTTATATAAAAAAAAGAAAAAAATCTACCATCCTATCTTTCCCATGGAGTCCATCACCCTCCGTCAGTTCTCAGCACCAGGGCATAATCATTGGGTGCCTCCACCTTCATCACACCCCATCCATACCTCAGGCTTCGAGATCCGCCCTAGTCTTGCGGCCTTGGTTCGATCACAATCTTTCTCTGGGCACAAGGATGAAAATCCTTACACCCACCTACGAGAATTTGAGCAGAACTGCTCCCTCATCTCAATACCAGGCATGCATCATGAAACGGTGAAATGGAAGCTCTTCCCATTCTCCCTGACTGATGTTGCCAAAGAATGGTATTATATGACCGTAGGGACCGTAAAAGGTGATTGGAATACCCTCAAAGATGAGCTCTCAAATTCTTCCCCGTATCGAAGGTCGTCGCCCTTCGTACAGAAGCCCTCTCTTTCAAGCAACGAGAGGGAGAATCATTGGGAGCAGCTTGGGCTCGTTTCACCAAACTTTTAGCTTCAGGGCCAAATTTGGGTATACCCGAGGCTATGTGCTTGCAACACTTTGCTGGTGGTCTTAGAAAAGAAAGTGCACTCCAGTTGGACGCAGCTTCTAAAGGTTCTTTCTTCTTCTTAACCGTAAGTGAGGGGAGAGCCATCTTAGATAAGATGCTCAAGAATACTGAGCGCACCGGAGTATATGAAGATCTGCCTGAAAAATCTCAAGAGCCTGCTGAAAGAATGAATGCTTTTGGTCATTCTCCATCACCTTGCCCACAGAAAGTTGCCAAACCAAAACCCCCTACCTTAGATCCTAAGCCCTCCTATGATCATCATCAACCTTTCTTTTATTCCATGTTCGATGACGATGAATCGATAGCATACGGTGATGTCCCGTCATCACCAGGAAAAGAAGATGATGCCTATAGAAAATCTGAGGTAGAGACCTCCGACCCACAAGAAGAATCCGGGACCGATGCCCAGCAGTATTGAGGACCTGGTGTGTCCGAGGACCGGTGGATGGTCGCTTCCTGGTGTGATGAGTGATTGACAACGTGGTGTGGATTGACGTTTCCCTTGGCTCAAGTATTGTAGGTGTAGAATGCGGCTTGGTTGCATTGGTGCAGGTGAAGAACAGGCGTGAAAGGTCTTAGCCATGGCGGCCTCCGAGGAGCGGAGACAAGTAGGCTTGGTTCGAGGGACCCGGTGGCTGGTGGATCAAGTGCGGTTCACATGCTGGCAAGAACGAGCAAGGGGACGTGGTTCCGGTGCGAGGTAGCGGCTCACAACCGAAGCTCGTACGCGGACGAGAAGCCGGTGCAAGGTGGCGGCTAACGACCGAAGCTTGCGCGCGGGGTTTGGTGATTTGGCCACAAAATCATCGGTGGACGGTTTCCCTTGGTTTGGGCCTCAAAACCAAGGACCGAGGACTCGACGTAGCGACGGCCCGGCCTGCCAGCCAGGGGCGGTCCAACCGCCCCCCAGGGGCGGTGTGACCGGTCCCAGCTGGGCAGGTCGCCCGTGAGCGTCGAGGAGCTTCGATACGGAGGACACGCGGCGTGATCGCAAGGCTTGCGTCGGAGGGAAGCTAGCTTGCGGTGGAAGGTGTCTCAGCCGGAAAAATCTTCATGGAAAATGTCATATTCGCCCCTGAGGGGTATGTATCGCTTAGGGGTTTTGGTGAGATGAAGTTTATTTTTGCTTAAACAATCCATGGTTAGGACTTTGCTCATGCGGTGACCTTTTTGATAAAAATCCACAATTTGCTCATGGCTTTGTCAATTGGATATATGTCTTCACCTTCTTGATGGCAATGCCCGTGTGACATGATGAACTAGCTTGTATGCCTCTTCTCTAACTTGTAGCATTTTGTATTGCTCATTGTATATTTGAGAAGCTTGTAGTTGCATTTTGTACATTTTGCCTTGATGTGTGCATTGTCAACAAGGGGGAGAATTTCTGGAGCATTTGGCAAGGGGGAATCGCTGCTGAACTAGATTTTGTCGAAATTGTGTGAGAGGTTGAAGTTTTTGCCCAAATGAGGTTTTCTGAAAATTTGCGAAGTTTCTGAGAGTTTGATCATTGGAATATCTTGCTGGGCATATTTGGAAGGTTTTCAAGTTGGAACGGCATCGTTGTGAGTTGGTTTGTGCAAATTTGGGATTTTGCACTTTGGTCATCTGCCAGGGGCGGTTAAACCGCCCCCCCTGGGCGGTTTAACCGCCCCTGTGCTGAGTGCACATGAGTTGTGAAGTTTTGAGCCATTTTCGAGTGTTTTTCGCATGCACAAGTTCACTTGTTCAGGGGGAGTTGCATCTTTGCAGGGGGAGTGCTTTGAGAGTCCTGAAAAGTGAGTTGGAGGATTTGAAGTTTGTGATTTGTGCTTTGTGTTTTTTTGCTCTTTTGCCGATGGTGTTGAGCCCTTTCGCTTCTTCTTGAAGGGTCGGCGTTTCTGGAGCTTTCTCTTGCTAAGTGACTTTTGATTTGGCTTGTTCTTGCTTTTAGTCACTTGCTTGAGTCTTGTTTTCGATTTCTTTTATATTTTCTTCATATCAATTGGTTACTATGTGTGTGTTGTCAATGCACTCATCAAGGGGGAGATTGAGGACCTAGTGTGTCCGAGGACCGGTGGATGGTCGCTTCCTGGTGTGATGAGTGATTGACAACGTGGTGTGGATTGACGTTTCCCTTGGCTCAAGTATTGCAGGTGTAGAATGCGGCTTGGTTGCATTGGTGCAGGTGAAGAACAGGCGCGAAAGGTCTTAGCCATGGCGGCCTCCGAGGAGCGGAGAGACAAGTAGGCTTGGTTCGAGGGACCCGGTGGCCGGTGGATCAAGTGCGGTTCACATGCTGGCAAGAACGAGCAAGGGGACGTGGTTCCGGTGCGAGGTAGCGGCTCACAACCGAAGCTCGTACGCGGACGAGAAGCCGGCGCAAGGTGGCGGCTAACAACCGAAGTTTGCGCGCGGGGTTTGGTGATTTGGCCACAAAATCATCGGTGGACGGTTTCCCTTGGTTTGGGCCTCAAAACCAAGGACCGAGGACTCGACGAGGCGGATTTGGGCAGCTGGGCCTGGCTGGGCTGTCAGGGGCGGTTTAACCGCCCCCCAGGGCCGGTTTAACCGCCCCCCCTGGGCTGGCCCAAAACCGGCGTCGAGGAGCTTCGATCCGGAGGACACGCGGCGTGACTGCAAGGCTTGCGTCGGAGGGAAGCTAGCTTGCAGTGGAAGGTGCCCGAGCCGGAAAATATCTGAAGACCAAATGTCAAATTTGCCCCTGAGGGGTATGTATCACTTAGGGGTAGTTTAGTCTTTAGGACACCACCACTTGGACTACTAATATGCCCCTTCAGGGCTGGTGGCTGTTATCTCTCTAGTTATCTCTTTAGGTTTTACTTTGAACTTGTTTTTCCCCTTCATCCCCTCCACCTAGAACTACTTCGAATCATTCCTAGTTTGTATAGGTGAATTCATGGTTATGTGATTGAGTTTGTGCTGCTCATCTTTGTGCCATGATTTGATTTCCCGAGCTCCCTTTTCTTTTTCTATTTTCGTGGGTATTTTCGGAGCTATTTTTGGGGGATTTTCGTTCTTCTTGTTCCCGAGCGTTTTCTCTCGGATTTCTTTGGGGGATTCACGTATGAGTGCCTTGTGCCTCTTTTGCTGGTGATCCTTTGCCCCCAAACGCCGAGAATCGCTCTGGATTTGAGATTTTCGGGATGAACACGAGTTCATGGTGTTCTTCGCGAGATCTGCGATTCCGGGAGTTTTACTGAGTTAGAGGCCGAGATCTTTTGGGAAAACACTCCACTGGGGGTCTAGATCATCTGACCAAAATCTCGCCTCAAGAGCTCAAGTGGTTTGGGAGATCCACTTTTGTTTTGACTTTTACCCGAGGCTCCCAGGCCCGGGCGGTTTAACCGCCCCCCCTGGCCGGTTTAACCGCCCCCCCTGGGTGTGTTAGATCGAGCCGAGTTTCGGGTCGTTTTGTTGTTCGATTCGATTGGTTCGAGTTCCGCTGCTCGTTTCTTGTTCCTAGGGTCAGTAGCTTGACAGTAGCTACGTGATCTTGGCAAGATTGTTCTCGGAGGTTTCGGAGTTGCTTTGGGAGAATAGCCGGATTGTTTGGAAAGATTTTTTATCGGCTCCCATTCACTCCCCCCCTCTCTGGTCGCCGTTTCGGTCCTTCATAAAATTATCAAAAACTCCAAATGCCAAGAGGAAGAAGTGCTCGACCAATCAATGAGTTGTTCTAAGACTCAATTGATGAAGATGAGGGTGTTAGCCACCAGAATCCAAGGTATGAAAGAAAACTCAGAAATATGACTTGTGTATACCTTGAACTCATGACCCTGACCTTGCAAAAGTCCCGGTTGTTTAATTCACTCTTTGCTAAGGGACTAGCAAAGTTCAGGTAGGGGGGCGTGTTGGTGGTCGTTACGATACGGTTTCACCACCAACATTCCGTCACATTTTAGGCTCATCGTGCTCATAACAAAGTAAAATTGATTATTTCTAATGAGTTCCACAAGTTTTGTATAATTTGTGAGTGCAGGAGCAAGCAAGCAAAAGAGGAGCCAGAATTGACACAAAGCCAGGCCGGCCGGCCTATGCCAGGCCGGCCGGCCCCCTTCTGTGGCCAATTGCCACGTCCTTGATCCAGATGATCACAAACACAAGCCAGATGATCATGAGACGTGCGATCAACATCGGTTTGATCCAAAGAACTGAAAGGCCTAAGCTACATTTGCATGGATTGAAGGGCCCACCAACATGGGATTCTCGGACAGCTTCAATCCAACGCAACCGTTACCGACCTCAGGGTGCAATCCAGAGCGTCCCTGAAGAAGGCGGTGCCACGGGGCAGCAAGGCCAGGCCGATCGGCCTGGCCTAGGCCGGCCGGCCTCCCCCAGAGGCTGCCACCTGTCCCCCTTCGCGTGGCAGTTAAGCAGAGCATTAGCTTACGCTTGACGCCTGCAACCGCCCCTGGAAGCTATAAAAGGGACCCTCCTTCACCTTGAGAGGGCATCCATCAATTCATCCAAAGGAGAGAAGAGTAGCTTAGTGAGTTTGAGTTCTCATCTTTAGAGTAGAGTAGGGAGAGAGTGGGTGAGTTGCTCGGGTGACAGCCGAGCTTTGTAGAGAGAGTCCGGGATTTCTCTCTCGGTCTCGTCTCGACATTTCTGCCCCCGAGGAATATATTCAGGAGTTATCTTCAGTAAGTCCTCGGTCCCTTGTCTTTAGTACTTTGCTAGTTTACAACTTACTTTCAGCAAGTTATCATATTTATCTTTGATCTGTGGGTACCTGAGTCTGCGCGAGTGACAGCGACTCTTGTTTGGGGTTTCCTCTATAGCCCTTCGCGTTGGGTGGAGGTCAGTGACTGAAAGCTTAGGCGTGGTGCCTGTGCTGGCTAGTCATCTCAGGTTGTGTTGCACCCCACGGAACTGCAGTGGTAGGCGGCAGGTGGTGACAGCCCTGTCCGTCCTTTGTATTCCACCACGTTCGAGTGTACTCATAACAGTAGTGCTGAGCCCGGAAGAACCCCTCTCTCACCCCGTTCTGAGTTCTTCCCGTTCTAGCCGTCGAAGCAGATCAGGTTAGGTATCGATAGTTTGTCTGGGGTAACGAGTAGCTAACTAAAGTCAAGCTCTCTGCCCATTTATCCTTTTTCTCCTTGGTGGATCCGGTTAGAAAAGTTCTAGGCTAATCGCGTCTACCGTTCCTTGGATTCGATATCCAGGTTCTTACTCCCCTGGTGAAAGGCTACATCGGACTCCGTGCGCTTGCGGATTTTAGTTAGGCTAAGGAGTGCCAACACTCACCAACTACGACCGGATCCTGAAAGGAAAGGGAGCAAACTTTCCTTCTCCCCGACCGTAGCTACGAACCTTAATCACTCTCAAATCTGGCTAGAAATAAGGGGAGGTAGAAGATCCCAAAATATGAGAGGTAACAGGGAAAATGGGCAATGTCCATACCGAGGACGCGGCTATACGTATAGATTCTAGACTCTGCAGAGCTTGTACAACTGGACCCACTCGGGCTGCAGACGGTGATCAACGGCCTTGAGACACAACCCACAGCACAGACCCTAACCGCAACGATGCCCGCCTACCCTTCCTGTCTCGATCCATCGGCTCGCAATCCAATGCTTCGGAAGTTGTGTCGAACTCTCCCTCGTAGGGCTAGACGGGGCCATAGTCCTTCGGGGAAACGGTCTCTCCCGTTCCCGTACACCATCCACCTGATCTTCTCGCAGTGCAGGCATCGCGCTAGATAGGAAGGCTGGAACCCGTTCATATGGGTAAGCGGTAAGTACGTGGGGCCCAAATAAAGTTACCCCACTCGGTTTTAGACCGGGGTGAGCGTCATCGTCCCAAAGGCGTATCTTTCGAAGAAGAACGCAAGTCGCAGTACCCATCATAGGTACCACCGCCAACTCCTATGCTCCTATCCATCCATGTACCCGCCACAAGTACGGTGTGGGACCCCCTCGAGAGCAGGGGCCTCCCGGCACCTCGGTCAAAGACCGAGTTGTTAAAATATGCTCACCCCCGCCAAGTTTCCCAAAAACACCTTCTCCTGCAGGTTTTATCCCCACACACGCCAAGAATCCTAATCCACAATGTAACCCATACACATGCAAGCGGCAGCATAGCAATCATATATATAGTAGTAGGTAAGCAAGGAATCAGGATATATAAATAGGCTATGCATGGCTCAATCATCATCATCATATAAGCAAAGCGCTAGCATTCTACTCAGCAATGCCTAATAGGTCAAAGAGTCAGGATGGGCGTGAACCTGGAGCATGGTCCTTTATCTCTTCAGTTCAGCGTAGTCGACGTCGTCGAAGTAGTCGAAGTAGTCCGGGTCCTCCGGAGATCCTAATATACGGATATATAAATAAATAAACAACGGCAACTACATACAAATAAACTTCAAATGAGAACCAATAGAAAGCCAAATAACGGCAAACTCTATCCTATCGTGTTCGTCATGATTTTAGAAAAATACTGAAATTGGTTTCATATTTTTCTAAGCTAGTTTGATTTATTATGATTTTCTGAAGTTTAAATCCATTTTCGGGATTTATAAATCATTTCGGAAAAAGGAATACAAGTTAGATCACAAGTTAGCAGCTCGGAGGTGTCAGTCGTCGGCTCGGGGTTAGACTGCGAGTCGAGCAGGTAGAGGCGACGGTCTGGGGTTGATGACATCATCACGGGCTCTAGTGATGTCATCGTTGACTCGGTCAGAGGGTCACGACCTTGGTCATCGGGTCAAACTACGGTTGACGGGTCTAGGCTGACGGGTTAACGGTTATCGGGTTCCACATGTCAACATGCGGGCCCCATCGATCAGGAGGGTCCGAGCTGTCAGTTAGTGGGTCCCACAAGTGGAGCCACTGTCTGACGGGTCACTAACAAGTTGGCCACGTGGCGGTCGCGTGACACGGGCGCCACTTGGCTAGGTCTGGGATGACGGTGTCACACCCGATTTTGAAGACAAAACCGAATGCATAGCATATGTGCGCCAGGATCCATTTACACACATATGTTGACGTCATCAGTGAAAATATCATAAGACAATGTTCAAAACATAAAGATAGAATAAAGTACTTTATTACACTCTCACGGAAGACTCAAAGGTCTTTAATCGTTTATCGATAACTTAAAGCGTAAACTGCAGCGGACTTCTCCCACGGCAGTTGACTGGTGAACGCCTGCCTTAGAAATCCTCAAAGTCATCGAAGAATCCCTCAACATCCGAATCCTCTGAACAGCAGTTGGGGCAAGGGTGAGTACACTTATGGTTGGTACTCAGCATGTGGGGGAAATGCAAAGCTTCCAAGGAAATCCTAAGGTTTATGGCGATAAGCATTTTTAGTTGGTCATATTTTATTAGCAAGCGCCTATTTACTAGGTACAAGTTTATACCAACCCTTTAGAGATAAAGAAAACCATAGCATCTCAGAACCAAAGGAACCACAATTTATTTTCATCTTCCAGTTTAATTATCATGTGAGGGTCCAGGCCGCTCTTAACCGTGAGCACGGCTGATATATCAGTTTTAAACACTCTGCAGAGGTTGCACACTTTCACCATAAGTAGTGTTTCCCATGTCGCCCGGGTTTGCAAGGCCCTTAGACACTTCCGAGGTGAATGGCTAGGGATTCACATTGAGGTTTTCGCCAAATATACTTAGTACAAAATAATCCGCTAAGGTTTCTAGTCACCGCAGAGCATAACCCTCCCTAATGGCCAGCACCTTAACAAAGGCTGCTACCCCAAGAGGACCGGGCTATACCCCGTCGATGCCACCCCTCTTGCCCTTTTCAGGTAAGATTACAAAGCACTAAATTCACTTGGTTAATTGCCAAAGTCAGAGCCATATGACACTTATGGATGCACTGTTTTCCCGGGTGGTTCTCCATGTTCCGATTAACAAAAGTGTTCTTGCAATTACCAAAGTTCCACATAAATAAATAACCAGTTTAACATTTGTTCAAAAGAAACCACCAACCATATAGCAACTAGCATTTCTACCCAATATAAAATGAAACCCGGTTTAACAAGGTATACGGATAAAATCTAGGAAATCCTTAATATAGGACCCGTCGAGTTTATGCAAAACATATGTAAACATAAAGGTGAATTAAGATGACATTTCTGGGTTATAAAAAGGATATGAGGGGGGGGGGAAGCCACTTGCCTTCCTCTGCAAACTGCTGTTGGTCCTCTTCAAAATGCTGCACTTGCCCTTCTTCAAAGTTCACGTTCTCTACAAGAACACACAAGCAATACAAATAAATAAAAGAACAATACACCCAAAAATAATAAACAGAATAAAACAAGCACATAAAACTGTTCCTTACGCAGAGACGAATCCGCGAGCGCAAGAATCGCTCAAAACGGAGTTAAAACGGCTAAGATATGAGCTAAACAAGGTTTAGGGACCTGCTGGTAAGAAAACTTAGTTTCCAGGGGCTAAACTGAGAAAAAACCGAGGACTAAACTCTAATTTTATCAAAACTGGAGGGCTAACGCGCAAAAGAACTAAGCTGGGGTGGCTGACAATATTAGACAGAAAGACAGGGGCTAAAACGAAAGAACCAGGGGCTCTTTTCTAATTATTTTTGAATTGGGCTGGACGGCGCTGCAAATAAAAGAAAACCCAGGGGCTCTTTCGCAAAAGTGCCAGGGCGCGACTGTGTTGACCGGTATTGACCTGGGTCAAATTTGATCCGGGCCGTTGGATCAAGGGCGGGCGGCTGAGATGCGCCCGGCGGGGTGCGGCGGCGCGCTGGCGGCGGGGGCGACGACGTGCGGCGGCGGAGGTGGTGGGGCTTCGCCGGAGAAGCGGCGGCCGCGAGCTAGAAGGCTCGAATCGAGGCGCGGTTTGGCCCTGGAGGGAGCTAAGGCGACGGGGAAGAGCTTGAGGGGGTTCTCACCGGGGTTGGGCGCGACGGCGGCGGCTTACCCTTGAAGGGGAGGAGCGCGGGCGGCGGCGGACTCTGGCGAGCGGCGGCCGGCGGCTTTGAGCGGCGATTTTGGGCGGGGAAGAGGTTGGGGAGCACGGCGGAGGTGCGGGGGTTATTTATAGGGTGCGGAGGGCAGCGGGGGCGACGCGAGGGGAGGGGAAACGGGGCGGCCGGCGAGGTGGAGCTCGGCGGCCATTAATGGCGCGCGCGAGTGGGGGGGCCTTGAAGGGGGCCGTTACGGGTTCGAGGAGGGGAGGAGACGGCGGTTACCGGTGTGACGCGGCGCATCCGGGGGAGTAATGCGGCGCGGCGAAGGCGGAGGAGTGCGGTGGCGCGGGCGTTGAGCGGCGGGGGCGGAGGAAGGGGATGACAAGTGGGCCCAGCTGTCAGCGGCGCGGGGTGAAGGCGGAAAACACCCGAGCGGCTGCGGGGCGCGGGCGCGAAAGGAAAGCGGAGAAGGGGCGGGGCGCCTTCGGCGCCGGCGGGGCGCGGGCTGCGCGCTGCTGGGCCGCGGCTGGCCAAGCGGGCCGCGCATGCGGTAGTGGGCCGCGGCTGGCCAAGCGGGCCGCGCATGCGGTAGTGGGCCGCGGCGCTGCCGTTGGCTGGGCCGCAGCCAGAAGAGGAGTGGGGGGGAAAGCTGAGCGGGCTGAGGAGTTAAGGGGGCAAAAGCGAACTGCTGAAGATTAAGCAAAACAACATTCAAACTAAATTCGAATTCAACCAAATTTGAATTCGAACCACTCAAAAATTAAATGCAGCAGCATGAATGCATCAAACACAAGATGATCCTAAAACAATTATATATTTTTTTTAATTTTTTTTGAATAACATTTGTGATGGATTTTTGGGTGTTACAGACGGGCTCGATTTTAGGAACCTAACGCAACTGGTCTCGCGTCGATCGGAGCTAGGACGGAAAAGATATGGATTTTCCAAGGTTTAACCCCTTATAGATATTAAGAAAAGGAATTTATTAAAGATTAAACTCTTTTCTTAAAACTACCGGGGGTTCCCTGCAAAATTGCCAAGGTGGAAGGGCCTGGTTGCGAAACTGGAAAAGATTAGGGGTCTGGATGCAAAAGAGTTAGGAGTTTAGAAGGAAAAAGGGACGGCCAGGGACCTTTCTGTAAAAAGGTAGAAGTGGAAGGACCTATTTGTAAAAGTCCAGGGACCTGTTTGTAATTTCAGAAAAGTTCAGGGGCCTAACTGCAAAAGTGCAGTGGGGCTGGCCTGTGCTGACGTCATCATGGGCCCGGATGACGCCAGCGTTGCCCGGTCAACGTTGACCAGGTCAACAGTCAAACACAGTGGGTCCCACGTGTCAGCCGAAGGGCTTTTACGCAATTAAAAGGAAACCCAGGGGTTTAACAGTGAAATTACAAGGGCCAAATTGTAAATAATCTGGCCAAGGGGCTTTTCAGAAAAGGGCTAAAGGTGGAAGGATCGGTCTGTGATTAAAAGAAAGTCTAGGGGTCTAACTGCAAAACTGCAGGGGCTGGTTTGGAAAGAGGCCGGCGGCCGGCTGACGTCATGGCTGACGTCGGCGGCCGCAAAGGATCACGGTGCGGCCGGGCGCAGTGTGGCCAGCCGTGCGGTTCGTGCAAGGCGGCGACACGTGGCGCAGGCGGGACGCGCGGACAGGTGGACGCGGTCCACCGTAGACCAGGTCACTGGTTTATGTGCACCGGGTGCACGGGACATTCCTGCGGCCGGACGGATCTGGTGTGGCTGAGGATTACGCGGCCAGACGTGCGGCTCCACAGGCGCGGTGACACGTGACCGCGGTGGGGTGGTGCACGCAAGGTGCTCGTCCGGGGCAGGCTCGTGGCGGAGCGCACTCGCAGCGGCCATGGCAGCGCCGGCGCGGCTCCTGTCCCTCCCAACTCCAGCGTCAAGAGCACGGATAGGCGCGCTATGGTGGCGGACACGTGTTCAACACGAACAAGGCGAGGTCTTGGTTCTCTACGGCTCGGTAAGGCTCGGGTATGGCGGGGTGGTTCGACGCGCGGGGAGCGTTTGATGAAATGCCGCAACGGCAGCTTTCACCCCGCGCTCGAGCTCAAGGCCGCGGCTTGATTTGGGGTCGACGAGATCCTGCACAAGAAGGTGCTCGGTACGAAAGCCGAGCCACAGGCAAGAAAAAGGGCCTGGCTTTGGTAGGTTTAGGTCGACGGCGGCGGGCGGGGGTGCACGGACGCGCGCGGGCCGGCGTCGGGGTTCGGCGGCTCGGGTCTGAGGTAAAAGAGGGGCACGAAGGCCACCAACACAGGGAGCACACACGCGTGGGGCTAGGCTAACCTAGGCCGCGACGCGGCCGTGAGGGGAAGGGTCACGGCGGTGCTCCGGCCGGCATGACGGCACGGCGGTCCAGAACAGAGGAGGGGGTGCGGCTCGTGGTGGCTCACCTACGGCGAAGGGAAGGCGGCGGCTTGCGGTCCACGGCTCGGCGGCTCCGAGCGTCGGCTTCCTCCGACGGTGACTTGTTGCCGGGCGGCTCCGGCTCCACTTCCTCGTGGCGTCGTGGTTCTGGTCCAGCGGCGTCGTGGCGGCTTGGTGATGCGGGCGACGCCGGCCTCTTCTTGCGCCGGGATGTCGAGGTGGCGGTGCTCTTGCTTCGGCTCCGACGGGTGGCGCTCCTTCTCTTGTCCCTCCGTGGCGTGACGGCGCCGGCGCCAGCGTCCTCACGCGGGCGGCGTCGTCTTCCTCCCGCAGGTGGCCTTCTTCTTCTCCTCTTCTCCCCTCCCTTCCTTCTCCGGTTCACCTCCTCGTAGACGGCCACTGCGGCGGTGTGGTGAGGGACTTGGGGTTTTCCCCCAAGGTTTGGTGCGGCGGCGGCGGAAGTGGGGAGAGGCTGGGGCTCGCTGCTATTTAAGGAGGGAGGTGCCTAGGGTTTGCGGCCGAGGTGGAAAGCGTGGCGCAAGGTGACGCGAAAGTGGCTGAGGTGGTGGCATGAGATTGGATGAATGCAGCCGAGCGGCGAAGGTGGCGCACGGCGCTAGCAAAAGCAGAGGAGCCGAGGTGGAAAGCGAAAGGAAGAGGAAAGGGGAGCAGTGCCGCGGCTGACGAGCGGGCCTGGTCGGTCAGTGGCTGAGAGAGAGGGAGGTGGCGCGGTAGGTGGAGCTGGGCCAGGAGGTTAGCGGGCCGAGCGGGGGAGAAGTTGGGCAGCGGGAAGAGGGTTAGCAGGCCAGGCCGGTTTTGGGGGTTTAACAGGCTGGCGGCCCGGGTTAGGGGTTTAGGTGGCCCAAAAGGGATTAGAGGTCAGTTGGCCCACGAGGGTTGGTTAGGGTTAGCCTTAAGTTTGTATTTGAAAGGAATTTCAAATACAAACTTCACTCAATCAATTGCAAATAAAATCCAAATGGAATTCCACACCTTCCGGATAAAATCCAAATCACACGTGCATGAATATAGGAAATTATTTTATGAATAATTGTAATTACTAGGAATTTAGAGAGAGCATTTATCTTAAGTTGTAAATTATTTCATGGCTCACAACAATTCAATCAAAAATTTTGAAATCCTGATTTTTCATTACAAGTAACAGACTACGAATTTGCGGGATGTTACACATATGCCGCTTGTGATTACTTTAAGCTTGTTCAAATGATGAGACCTTTTGCGTGATTTCCTTTCATACTTTCGTGATCAAGACTTTTGTGCATCATCAAAACAGCTTGCTATACTTCTTTTATGGAAGCAAGCATTGTACCATCCATCATGCACCACACAAGGTTCCATCATCAATGACTTCCCTCTCCAAAGTATCCATGAATGAAGAGGCTTGGGCTATGAAAAAAAGAAATAGAGAGAGAATAAAAGATGCATACCCAAGGAAGGTATGCCACATGCCTTAAACAGGCATGTCATCGAAAAAAGAGACAGAGAGAAAGAGAGATTGCCGAAGTCTCCAAAGCAAAGAAAACAAGGAGAGAGGATGATCACTGAAACAAGTCCTTGTCCACCATGCCACCCACCATACATATAGTGATGCACGTCTTGATCGTGATTGTATGATTTGATTTCGGCTTGGATCCATTCTTTGAATTTGCAATATAAGTGATGCAAGTATGCCCTATCATTCATACCCTACCATGAGCTCCACATATCAGCCATCTTTAGAAGTAGGATGAAATAAAGGCAAGAAATACCTTGGTGAGGACATACACATCATGAACGATCTGAGAGAATCAAATGAGGAGTGAGCAAGAAGGTTTGTCTTATGAAGTTAAACTATAAAATCCGAAGTACTTGACAAAGAGAGTTGAAGTGATTCGATTCCACTCCGTTCCATTCTTCAACTGCCCAAGATAGCACGATAGACACTTCAGAGTTCACAAGACCAAAGCAAGGTACGGAATAACTCTTATGCTAGTTCATAACTTTGAGAGGTTCCCTTGGTCCTTTCTCCTTCACTCGAGGACGAGCAAAGGCAAAGTGTGGGGGTGTGTTGATGGCTGTAAAACTCCAAATTTAGGCCGTCAACTTCTGCATAAATGTTGAGAATAATAATATCAACCTTAGTGATAGGGCTTATTTCTAATGAGTTCCACAAGTATTGGTAAATTATGAATTCATGCTACCTAACCATGGAAATGAAGTGGATACAAGCTAAAGTGGCACAAGTACTCAAAACTAGCCAAGCAAGGGCTGCCACCTAAGCTTCCCATGGATCCATGGGCCCACATGAGCAAGGATGCACACCTCCGACCAATCACGTGCAAGAACACGGATTGAACGGCCCACAACCGGGAGCTAAAGTACCATTTCAGCCCAAGCACACCCGGACACACCACAGGACCCACCTGCCAGCCTAATGTCCAAAGGCAGTTGTGGGCAGGGCCCACACTGGGTCGGCCGACCCCCTGGTTCGGCCGAACCAGGGGTGGCTCCCCTCGTCCCTGGCTGCCATGTGTCCACTCCTATGACGGTTACAAGGAATATTCACTAGTGGATGCTCCGGTTACCGACCTTCACCTGCCTATAAATACTAGGGAGGGTGAGAATCAAGCAACATTCATCCAAGCAACTCTTCACACTTCACCCTCTTCCCTCACCTTTAGAGGAGGTCTCTATGGAGGAGAATAGCTTAGGCTAGTTTACCCTAGGGGTAGAAAGGTAGAGAGAGGGAGAGAGTGAGTTGGAGAGGTGTTCATGTTCATCATGAACACCCTCTCCGTTCATGTATTTCCTGGAGATGCTTTGTTGTTCTTATCAAAGTAAGTGTTGCGTAAGTCTCTTTGATCGTTTATGATTCAGTATAGTTAGTAGTAGCAAGTTTAGGCTCTCACTTGTGGGTTCATTGCTTCACATCTTGTAGACTGTTGTGGCGAATTTACATACCGGAAAGTGTTTACGGACCACAGTAGTAATCCGGGTCGTAGGCATGGTGCCTGAGTCGTAGATTACACTTCGTTTGCGCATCTTAACCCACGTTTTGGCCGGGGTAGGCCACGGGTGGTGACAGCCCCATTGGACCCTTCGAAATCCTCCATGTTCGGGTAAGTCGTAGAGCCGTTAGCTGGAGTCACTGTGGATGCAGTGTAAGCCGGTGCCCAAAGCAAGTAGGAAGAAGAGACGCCTTGCTACCCGTTGCTAGAATCATAGAATATCATCTCATCTTATCTTCTTGGTTGATAATCCTTGGGATCCTCTAAATCGTAGTGTGCACAAACGTTCCTTGGATTCGATACCCTTGGAATACTCTTAGGGGAAAGCTACGGTGACATCTGTGCGCTTGCAGATTCTCTATGGACGTTAAGTGTCAACGGGCTTTCTAGCGCCGTTGCTGGGTAACTAGTAGCGACGTTAAGAAATGCCAACAGCTGCTGGCGGGGACGTGCGCTCCCGTGCCCCTTCCGCAGCCCACAGGGCCCCTGCTTCCGTGGCCGGAGGAAGGCGAGGGTCGCAGAGCCGTCCTGCTCGTGGACGTGTGCTGCTTGCACTTATTGCTGAAGACTCGGTGGACGAGGAAGATGACGAGTCCGAGGACGACGACGACATCATGGAGTTGGAACCCCGTGCAGCCCAGGTACTACTGTTTCCACCTCCATGCATTGTGTGCCATTAGTCCGTGTACTGTACCTATATTTTTGCCACTTCCATGCGTTTAGGGGGTGTGGATAGGGCACATTGGAGTGCTGCCCAAACACACAAACTTTGTAGAATCTGGGTGGACCAAATTCGCAAGAAAGAATGTCGTGACGGGCAAATGAGCAAGAAAGGATACAGAGAGGTCATTAAAGGTACTATGCAGCAACAAGATTGCTACACGACAGATCGCAGATTTCCCATAGGTTTCGGGCCCTCAAAACCATGTGGTTTTTCATTCGCAAGCTACACATACGCAGTGGTTTAGGGCGTAAAAGGAATGGAGGAGGAGCAGCAGATAAGGAATGGTGGAACACGAATACTAAGTTACAAGCTGATGCTGTGATGTCCGCATTTGGTCATGTTGATAAGGTGCATGGTTAACTTTCCACACCTATCTGTTTTGTAGGGGAAGCCCGAACTGAAGAAACTAAAGAAGGGCTTCCCAGCCTACACACCTCTTTTGGATGAGATGTTCTCGGGTTGGGCCGTAGATGGATCAACTGCAGATACTGCTGGTGGTGTGCTTCATGAGTATGGTGCAGCGGATGGTGATGAGGAAGCTGCTGCTGATGGTGATGGTGCTGCTGGTGGTGATGGTGCAGCGGATGGTTATGAGGAAGCTGCAGCGGATGGTGATGAGGACCCTGCTGCTGCTGATCCACATGGCAAACAGCCGGTACCCAGTGGTGCAGATGATGACACCGACTCAGACGATGACGAATACGTGCAGCCACCACCCTGATTCCCCAATCCAGTCCTCCTTGTAGTTCAGCTAGCCACAAGAGAGGCAGCAGCACCAGCACCACTGCCTCTAGTCCTAACAGCAAGAAGTCCAAGAGCCCTGTGTTGGCGGCTGTTAAGTACCAAAATAAACGCCAACATTCTCCACTAAACTGAAGGATTTGCAATGCTAACACACATATTTTCCTTCGAATAATGTAGTTCCACATGTCCTTAGAGAATATTTGGTTGTAGGTGTTTTGCTGCATAAATAAAAGGAAAATGAAGGCGAATCCACCTCATGGATCCAAGTGACAACCTCTCGACGAATTAGACGCCGCCATGTGTGCATCACATTGATTGAGGGGCCCACCAGGGGCCAAACCGACTCAACTCAGTGAGTGCACGTGCAGACAACACTTAGGACCCACTTCAGCCACCTTGAAGAAGCAAAATCCGAGGGAGGCCAGAGGGGGGTCGGTCGACCCCTTGGATCGGCCGAACCGCCTCTGGCTCCTCTCATCTGTTGCTTCCACGTGTCAGCTCCTGGTGCTCTCCCAAGGTCGGTTCTGAGGTGCTCCAGGGAATATTCGCTTGAGATGCTGCTACTTGGAGCCTATAAATAATAGGAAGGGGTCTCCAAACAAGACACACAACTCTTGGGCCATTCACTCTCTTCCATATGCTCTAGGCTTAGTGGAGTAGGCTAGAGTAGCTCTATTCAGGTTCTAGGTCTCCTTTGAGCTTTGGTAAGGCTATTGTATCTCTTAGTTCTAGGATGACTTTGATCTATTTTGATCATATATCTTTTCCATATAATGTTTGTCTTAGTTATGATATGATTGAGCTGTGTTCATGTTCTTGCTATCATGATATGCTTGGCTTATATGCTAGATTAGTCTTATACCCTTCAATAGGCATGTCTTGCAAGATCTTCAAGATCATAGCCACGGTATAGGTTTGCCGGCTATTCTTATAATAGCGGCATCGATCCAAGTCTCAATAGTCCGGAACGGTTGATGTCTTGTGAACAACGGGAGCATGGGGCTCAGATTGGAATCAACGAGTGATTATGAGTGTTCCCCACGGTTTGGCCAGGGTAGGCCACGGGTGGTGATAGCCCTGTTGGACCCTCTGAAATCCCCCACGTTCGGGTTCCCTATAGAAGTTCTGAAATGAGTAACAACCTAGTTGTGCTTAAGTAGCGAGGAAGGTTATCTCCCCTTACCGGAGTGCTTTGGTTTATTTCATGATGATGTATAACTTGTATCTCTAATATGACATATGCATGTATGTGATTAGATTAGAACCTAGAAGCTATCTCTTAGTCCTTTCCCTAGTCTAGATGTCCTAGAGGTGAACCCAGTGTGTGTCACACTACCCATATCATACTCTTATTTTCCTTACCCCTGTTCTTGGTATGTGATTCTATCCATGCTATCGCTATAATCATGACTGCAATAGTACTCTTTTACCAACCACACCTTCCTTTGGGAAATACAATACCCTTGGGAATACTCATGGGTGAAATGCTACGATGGTATATCCGTGCGCTTGCGGATCCCTTTCGCAAATGTTAGATTACCAATTGGTCAATAAACATTTCTGGTGTCGTTGCCGGGAAACTGGTAACATCGTTAAGAAATGCCAACACCCTGCTGTTGCAACCTTCGACAAGTTTGTGTTGGATGCTTCAGCGTTCATGAACCGGAAGGTGCAGCTGTTCGAGGAC
Source organism: Urochloa ruziziensis (assembly GCA_015476505.1). Classification (NCBI taxonomy): domain Eukaryota; kingdom Viridiplantae; phylum Streptophyta; class Magnoliopsida; order Poales; family Poaceae; genus Urochloa; species Urochloa ruziziensis. Next base: position 7,686,772 of record CM027125.1, on the reverse strand, counting down.
CATATGAGCCAGAAGCAAAAGATGAAGGAAGACATGGAGAAGTTGAGACTTAACACCAAAGCAACGAAGATTCAGCGTGTCCAGGACATGGCAAGGGATTTAGGAGTCGAGGAGACGGACACTGTGTTGTGGCCAGCTGTTTTCAAGATCTGCCATGCTAATGCATATATGGACATCTTCATGGGACACAAAACAGTGGAAGGCAGGCTGAGCTTCATCAAGCAAGTTGCTGGGTCAAGCCCTAGTCCCTTATGTCTTCAGTATTTCTTTTGCGTATTTATGTAATTTGAACTTGCCATGTGGTGTGCACTCTAGTGTGTCAACTCTGATACATTAGCATCTAATGTGTCATCTGAACTTTAATTTGCATGAAGTTGTAATAAAACTGATAACTATGTGCTAACTATTTGTTAACTATTTGCTAACTATTTGTTAACCATTTGATATCCGTGCGCTTGCGGATCCCTTTCGCAAATGTTAGATTACAGTTGAACATCTTATTTGTTTTGAATGATAATAAAAGAACATTTGCTGTTCTGTATGTTGTTCTGGGGAGTTATTTTGTGATGATGATGTGCTCATGGCTGCATGATTGCTGGCAGCCGCATGCAGGAGATCAATCAGATCCTACTGCATGTACTCATGATTGACTTGTGAGGCATTAAATGCAGCTGACATTCCTTTGCACTTTTTGCCAAATAATCATGGGAATTAAACACCTTGCTGATTTGTTTGCCAAACTTTGCCAACTTTTTTCCAATGCTTCAATTTAAAAGGCCCCTAAGCAGCAGTAATATGTTTAACGTACTCTTAAAAACAAACCTAGTGATACCTTTATGACTTGAATTAACTAAATGTTTAACCAAATATTGTTATAAAAAATTAAATAGTGGAAGATAAGGTTGCCAATTCTTATGAAACAAAGGCAACCTGCCCTCTAGAATGTGCAGAATTATGCGAGATATCTGACATGGAGCAATCTATTTCAAAGCAAAAATTTAGAAACTACTACTCTCAAGAGCAAGCATATTCAGTAAATAAATTGTTCTTCATAGTGAATTAATGATTTTGGCCTAGCACAACAAAGCGAATCTAACCTCTACGGCTCTGCCTGGGCAGCTGCACTGACGAGCACCACGTCGTTTGCGGCCAGGAGAGTTTCACCGTCTGCCTTATGTGAAGGGGAGTGAGGGAGGGCACCTAGACGAAGCCGCATCGCCGTCCACTGAAGAGCCTCCGGAACACACGCAGGCAGGCCGGATCCAGCGCCCGTTGCATCTATGCACGGGGCCGCCGCCGGCGGTGGCGAAGGCCTCTACATCAGCGGCGGCGGGAGCAGGGAATGGCGGTCGGGTCGCAGCGCTGGAATGGCCTTCCCAGAGCGTCGATTGGAGGCCAATCCGCCTATCAAAGGTCACGTCATGATGGATCTAGGAGGTGCAGTAACATTGCCTTCCCCCGATGTAGGATCCAGGAGAGGGTCATTGCTGTAGCTTTGCCGATGGCGAGCAGGACATGGCAGCCTGTGAGGCTCCGGCGCTCCCTGTGCCGCACCGTGGACGACCGGGAGCGCGTCACCCACGCCGCCCCTGCTCGTTGCTCTGTATCGCAGGGCTGACGGTGGCACGGATGCACGAGATCGGCGCTTGTGGAGGTCGATGGGAAGTGCGGATCTAGCGACGAGAGGGAGAGGGAGTCCCCGGCGGAGCAGGGGAGGGGAGGGGCGGAGGCAGTGGCAGAGGCAGGAGGACGGGAGGGGTGGTAGCAGCGAGAGCAGAAGGGTGTGGCAGCCGAGAGAAGTTAGGGTTTCCCGAATTTGACCGCAGTTGAATTTGAGACAAAATGAAGGGTTTTTTTTTGCAAAGTTATTCGCAGGGTGACGTGGCCTCGTGCGGAGGCCCGAGCGAAAGCGTTAAACGCGGACGAGCCACGAAGGGGCAGTTGCCTTTAAGAAACCCCGATGACATAAAAAGCTACATTAACCTATCATGCATTCATGTACCCCTTATTAATAGATTACAGGGTGTTAAAAAATGCAAGTTTAGAGTTGGTAGGTACGGATGCCAAACCGGATAAATCCCAAGACCATCTATGTATGTTACTCTAAAATTAATTTTTAATTTCAATATACTCCCTCCGTCCCAAAGAAAAAACAAGGCATTCTAGACGTTTCAGGACAGATTAACAAAAATATAAAATGGTCTTGGTTACCCCTATCTTTTAGCCATATTTGGTGCTAACAGACTGTTGCATGCATGCACATGCAAACCTGTTAAATCAAATAAAACGACTTGTATCGGATGATTGCTTATTGCACATCCATATATGAGGCTAAAAAGCCAAAATTGAGCCAAGTATATTGGAGAGTCTTCTTCTCCTACTTTATGAGCCTAACTAGTAAGTTGGCCCGCGCAATTTGCGCGGGTAGCTAGTTTTTTTATGCTACTATGATGCGCTATTGTTATTAAAGAATAGATATTTTAAAGTAATTTTGTTTCATTTGTCCGTTATTATATTTTGTCATCATGGCATGAAACATGAATTCATGATAAAATGGAATGTTTATATAAAAGAATAATTTTGTTTTCCTAAAGTAATATAATTTTCCCTTGTGACAATAGATCCAATTTGAATGGCCTAGTAGTGGCCATTGGTGTTGTGTGCCCATGTTTAGTATACTTTGTTGCTAGTTGAGCAAGAGTAGAACCAAATTATAAATTTTTGTGCTTTAGCCATAGCGCCTTCGAATTCACCGTTTTACACGAAGCGTGGACAAAAGTTTAACCAGCTGCTATATGCCCGCCTTTCAGAAGGCCTAGACAATGTGACTTTAAAGGATAGGGTGTTACACTAAAAGAATATGACTATTATATATTTGAAATCAAAATATAATTTTCAAATTTCTAATTCATAATGTATATTTATATTCATGAATTGTTTTATGATGATAATTTGTCTTTATGCTTTAAGTACGATATCTTATTGAAAGGCTCAATATATACAATTAGAAGTAATAATTGGAATTTAAATTTGAGTTTGAGTCAAAACACTAATGAACAGTAGACAGATACTTCTTTTATTTTTAATTATATTTTGATCACATTTCTTTTCATCATTCTCCAATCGCAATTGGGACAACTTTGTACACATATGTATCACCACATATTGTTGCCTCCAAATTCGATGTACTAAGCCCGTGACTGTCGGTTAACATACCATAGGAGTAGTCAATCATGGGGTAGCCCCTGAGAGTAGTCCCCGTCGATAGAGTGTACAAAAATCAGTAGTCAGCGCATGGCCAATCATGTAAAATTAAGATAAATAAATTAAGAAAAATAATTGAAATAGGTAACACAGCTCGATTCATGGACGATTGTCAATGAAGCCGGCTAGTCGGAGTCGGTTATTACTAGTTAGTAATCGCACATAACTCATCTCTGAGTAGTTTGAGTTGAGAAATGTAGTCGTACTTGTCAATGGCATGAACTGGAGTCCTCTTGAGTAATTGTGGTTGTCGTCAGCTAAGGAGAGAGCGCCCAAAGAGTCTATGGTAGAACCTCCAAAGAGCTATCACAGACTCTCTGATGATCGATAGGGCGCCACTATGGCCGTGGCCATATCATTGGTATTTGGCGAGCCCAAAAAATGTCTTATGCTTTGTGCATGAGGTCCTCTAGTCTAAGCTTGAGAAAGCCTGGTGCCAAGTCGCAAGACAAGGTTGATGGCCCCCCGAGCCGGAAAATTTGTTGCTAAGAAAGTCCCAGCCCTCGTGCTGGGAAAGGAGACTACACCCTCAGAGGTGGATGAAGCCAATATCAAAGCACATGAGCTGCTAGATGAATCTAATGATGTAAGAGGAGTTGTAATTGGGGATTAGCATGACATCTCGACAAGTAGTGGCATGTCCTTCTCTAACTGGTACTAGTACATCCTTTTTCTTTTCCAATGTAGACTCGAACTATGATTGTGTTGCCTCCTGATATACGGTGGCTGAGTTGTTGAATCCGATAGGAAACCAGGGTGCATGGGTGCTTGAATCCGAACTACATGAACAGTCCAATCTGAGTTTGAGTAGAAGTCGAGTGGTCCCCATATTCGTACTCGTGCCATATGATGATGTTAGAGAGTTGGATCCCATCGAAATTCTTGATAAGTTTATCGACTGTTGGTCTAGATGTTGATGCTGATGCATTCCTCTTCGTGGTGGTGATGAGGTGGTAATGAAAGCTTTCAACGCCATGAGCAACACACACCCATGAGCCGAAGAATAAGGTTGCATCCTCTTGGAATGCGATGGTTTGCTTGATGCATGCCATTGGGTTCAATACGGGATCTTCTACAAACACTCCTACCTGGAGTGCTAGCTATTGGTATTTTACCACCTAGCCTACTAAGGGATACTCGAGCTAGTAGATTTATATGTGGGATGTCACCGAGATTAGAAACTCGATGGTGGACACATCAAAAGATTTAGACAAGTTCAAGCGCAAATAGCATAACACTCTACATCATGTATGGTGGTTTGTATTGAGTGAGGATCCTTACAATGTATGCTCTATTGAGAGAGCTATGGTTATCTGCTGATCAAGAGACCCCTATCTTTCTACATATATCCTACGGGACAGGAGTACTAATCGGTTACCATAAAGAAGTCCGAATAGGGTTACATGGTAGAGTACTCGTAGGATTACAAGTGCTTTGGGTAATCCTAGTAGGAGTCCAACTTCTTTTGTTCTTGTTTCGAGTACTTTCCTTGCAGGTACCTGGTGATCTATGTTCCACACTTTATCACCTTCACTACTACAGAAAACATTTGTAAGAACACCTCTATTTTTTCCAGGGGTGAACCAAAAGATGTGTCGCTGTTACCATAGCAATGGTGCCTCCGAGTACTTTAGGTACCTTGGGACGGCTGGCTCAATTGCCATGATGTGCCGCAGACTGAGCTTGTGCTTCCTCCGAGTGGGGAAGCCATAGTCGCCGCCCATGATGACCATGAGTACGTTCTTCGGCTTCTGAAAATTGTTCGTCTGGTCCTCGCCGTCTTCTTCATCTTCGTCGTCGGCCCTTTCCTTGTTCTTGGCTTCAGGATCGAGTGGTTCCCTTGCCGGCTTCTTCTTGGCTTCGTTCTCTCGATCCTTCTCGACGTACACGCGTTGGAGATCATAACATTGGCCCATGGTGTGCTTATGCTTTTGGTGCATTGGGCACGGCCTGTCCATGATCTTCTCGATGTCGCTCTTGCCGTGGTAGTTCTTCTTTTGGCTTCGCATGCCAGTTTCCAGAGTTGCGACTGTGTCGTCTGGCTTGCGCTTGTTGTGCTGGGAGCCCTGCTGGCCTTTGTTGTTTTGCCTCTCCCTACCCTGGGGAGGGCCATATTTCTCGAGGTCGCGGTCTTCTTGCTCAGACCACGCCTCAACTTGGTCACGCTGGGCATCTAGAGTCCTTGGACGATGCAGGCCAAATTGCCTGTCAAAGAACCTGTTGGTGATGCCGTTCTGGAACAAGTCGATGCAGTCACGGTCAGAAACGTCCACCACCAGAGTCTTGATTTCCATGAAGCGACGCATGTAGTCGCGAGCGCTTTCTCCTTTGTGTTGTTTGCACATGGTGAGGTCATGTCGAGTCTTGGGGCGACTGTATGTGCCTTGCAAGTTTGACACGAAGATCTTCTTTAGGCTTTCCCAGGACTCGATGGAGCATCGTGGCAGGTTTTCGAACCATGTGAGTGGAGCGAGCTCGAGTGCCATTGGGAAGTATCTGCACTTGATGGCGTTGTTTCCACCCGCGCACTCAATAGCCGTAGAGTATATGCGCAGCCACGACTCAGGGGAGGTATTCCCGTCGTACTTCTCGAAGCCGACTGGTTTGAAAGGTTGCGGGTAAACCGCCATCCGGATGTCCCTGGAGAACATTGGGTACTCATCATCTTCTTCCCTGTACCCCCGGGCTTCATCACGCCTCTTGGATTCAAGGATGGAGCGCACGTTGCAGTTGGCGTTGATGGTTTGCCGGAGGTCGACACTATGTGCTGGCCTGTGGGATGACGTGGCAGCATCGTTGCGGTGAGTACGTCCGCCTTGTTGGCGATCATCCTTTGGTCGGTGTGGGGGTGCGACTTCTGCGCGGTTGGCTTCCCCCAGTCGGCTTGGATTCGGTGGACAATGCCTGTCGCGGGGAGATTGACGCCCGCTGCTTTCGACTTCTTCGCTTGGAGCTGCCCGACCGCTGCACGATGGTGCAGCGGCGATGGCCTTGTCGAGAGTGCAGACCATGTCGTTGATTCGTTCGAGCGCAACTGCCGTCTCTGGGGTTCTTGGCAGGTTGCGGACGTGGTAGGCAATCTCCATGGCGTTAGCCATAGGAGAGTCGTAGCGTGCCACCCGCGCGAACTCTTGAGCAAGGTTGTGCCCAGCCATGACGTGATTGCAAGCGTTTAGGAGGCGCTGAGCCCTCCTGTTGTTCCGGATTTCTCTGTCCATGGCCGCTTGGGCGGATTCACCAGTGGATGCGTCTTCATTCGCAGAGATATCTCCTTCTAGCTCGAAAGCGTAGTGCGGGTCGTTGTCGACGTCGCCAGCTGCTGCTGCGCCAGCCATGAAGACTTGTCGATTGGGTTCGACAGAGTCGCTGGAGCTTGGGGTGACGAGTTCCGTAGGATAAATGGGTAGAGAGTTTGACTTTAGTTAGCTACTCGTTACCCAGACAAACTATCTATATCTAACCTGAACTGCTTTGACAGCTAGAACGGGAAGAACTCAGAACGGGATGAGAGAGGGGTTCTTCCGGGCTCAGCACTACTGTTATGAGTACACCCGAACGTGGTGGAATACAAAGGACGGACAGGGCTGTCACCACCTGCCGCCTACCACTGCAGTTCCGTGGGGTGCAACACAACCTGAGGTGACTAGCCAGCACAGGCACCACGCCTAAGCTTTCAGTCACTGACCTCCACCCAACGCGAAGGGCTATAGAGGAAACCCCAAACAAGAGTCGCTGTCACTCGCGCAGACTCAGGTACCCGCAGATCAAGATAAATATGATAACTTGCTGAAAGTAAGTTGTAAACTAGCGAGGTACTAAAGGCAAGAGACCGAGGACTTACTTAAGATAATTCTTGAATATATTCCTCGGGGACGGAAATGTTGAGACGAGACCGGGGGAGAAATCCTGGACTCTCTCTACAGAGCTCGGCTGTCACCCGAGCAACTCACCCACTCTCTCCCTACTCTAACTCTAAAGATGAGAGCAAAAACACTAAGCTACTCTTCTCTCCTTTGGATGGTGTCTTGGAATGGAGAGGGGGTGGCCTTTTATAGCCTTCCAAGGTCGGTAGCCAGCTTAACCGTCACGCCAACCACCTGCTTAACCTCCATGCTGAAGCTGGTAGCGTGGAGCTGCAGCAGGAGGCCGGCCGGCCTGGTGTAGGCCGGTCGGCCTACACCTGGTGCCTCTGGCCACCGCCTTCGTCTTGAACACTCCTGATTGCCTCCTGAGGTCGGTAACGATTGCGTTCAGTTGAGGCTGTCCAAGAATCCGAGGTTATGGGCCCTCTAATCCATGTGTCTTGTACTCTTGGCCTTTCGGGTCCTTGGATCAAACCGACGTTGATCGCACGCCTCAGGATCATTAGTTATATGTTTGTGATCTCCTGGACCAGGGACGCGGCAAGGGGACACAGGAGGGGGCCGGTCGGCCTAGCATAGGCCGGCCGGCCTGGCTTTGTGCGCAGTGTGGCTCATCTTTTGCTTGGTTGCTCCTGCACTCACAAATTATACAAAACTTGTGGAACTCATTAGAAATAATCAATTTCACTTTGTTATGAGCAGGATGAGCCTGAAATGTGACGGAATGTTGGTTGTGAAACCATATCGTAATGACCACCAACACGCCCCCCTACCAGAACTTTGCTAGTCCTTAGCAAAGAATGAATTAAATCACTAGGACTTTAGCAAGATCAGGGTCATGAGCTCAAGGTATACACAAGTCATATCTCTGAGTTTTCTTTCATACCTTGGATTCTGGTGGCTAACACCCTCATTTTCATCAATTGAGTCTTAGAACAACTCATTGATTGGTCGAGCACTTCTTCCTCTTGGCATTTGGAGTTTTTGATAATTTTATAAAGAAAACGAGGCATTCCCTTGTTATTTCTCAACATCTCTCGATCACTCATAGTGTTTGGATCCTCCCCTGGGCTTAGAATCAAGCCTCTCTATGTTGTAAGGTGGAGCTTTTGATATGTTGCTCACTCTTCTTTATTTATTTTGCAAGATCGAAGAACTTGTCTAATCATTCCTACTACTCATACATCTTGGCCAAGTGCATTTGTACTTTGATGTTTGGGTCCTTGTTCAAGCATCTTTCATCTTTCCCCTTTCTCTCTTTTTTTTCTTCAGAAGACAAGGAGTGTATCATTCCTTTCTTCATGTTTTTTTTTCAGGGGATGAAGAGCTTTCGACAATTTGGACTTTATTGATGCTCGTGTATGTGGATGGCCATGATGAACAAGATAGCACGAACGTGAAGGCAAGTAATTCGAGCAAGCTCAAAATTTAGAAGGTAGCTATGTAGAAGTTTCAACTTGAATTTGTTATATGGCTTTGGATAGGACACTTCAAGTTGATGATAACAAGGGTTGCCTTAAGTTTTATTTTCAAGAACAATCTCCAAAACCTCGAATCGGAAGGCTCAACTTCTCAAATCATCATATCATAAGCATCAATTAACGAGAATCAGGCAATCCTATTAAAAAGTTCCAAGGAGATGAAACATTTTCTCATGAAATATCACAGGTATATCCAAGGTGCCATGCGCAGGGGTTCACTTTCATGAGTTTTGATCAAGTTTTAAAATTATTTAGCCAAGAATTTTAGATCAAAATCATGAAAAGATCAAATGTAGGGGTTGCAAACCGTGTCCTGGAGTCGAGTCGACGACGACGGCCACAGGCCCAGGCCGATCGGCCCAGTACAGGCCGGCTGGCCTAGCCTTGTAGCCAGGCGTTCCGATTCAGGTTCCTCGTTTATGTGATTCGCGAGATTACGCAGTGGGCACGGGATCTCCTCGAGCGGCTGCAGTAGGGGGCCGGTCGGCCTGGCCTAGGCCGGCCAGCCTGGCATTGTGCCAGGTCGAGTCTTGCCTTGGCCAGCGACCAATACACCTCCTGTACATCAGTGTTTCTGCATTCTTCACTGAAATATCAGTCCGAGGGGTTGGTTGGCACACAAGTGTGCACCAACCATTCATTTTTTTCTTTTTTTTATGAGTCACTTCATTCAAATAAATTTATTTTATTCAATTGAAAGGGAATAAACATGGGGTGCTGATTACAAAAGGGAAATTTAAAGGAAATAAATCAAAGGAAATTTAAACTAGGCACCCAAAACTAAACTAAACTATTCCTAGCCTAAACTACTCCTCCTTCGGGCCGTAAAGATGCTCGTTGCCGGTCGCCTTTGCGAGGCGCTTGACCTTAGAGGCCATTGCCTTGCGAAGGATCTCAATCTTGTCGTCGGCCTCCATCTGCCCGATCACCGCCTCCGCCACGCGCTCGTCCATGTTATTGACCTTGAGCTGCAGTGCGGCGAGCTTCCTCCTCAGCTCCTCCACGTCCTCCTCCTCCTCTTCCTCGGACCACTCCATCTGCCCGGGAGGTCCTTGGATCGGAGGGGGCATCATGAAGCGCTTCCTCCCCTCGTCGGGCTTCTTAGGGGCTAAGAAGAGCCCCTTCCCGATGCCTGGCCCTTCCCGGCGTGGAGGGCTAGGACTTCCCGGAGTGTACTGCGGTGAGTACTCCGGCGAGGTGGAGATGAACAGTGGCACGATCTCCTTCTTGAACGGAGAGGCGACGAGGCGCTTCCCAATGGCCTTCTTTGGGGACAAAAGTCCCGTAGTTGGCCTTCGGGTTGTCTTCGGTAGTGAACTCCCCTGACCCTCCTCCTTAGGATCACGGAGGGAGGCTTTGCCCAAAGGCGAGCCAGAGAGGCGGCGAGGGGAGGCCAGCCGGCCTGCCACAGGCCGATCGGCCTGGGAAGAGGGCCGCCGGGCCTCCGGCTGCGCGACGACGGCTTCGACGAACACTGCCCTCTCGATGATCCTGACGCTGCTGGTGTTGGAGGAGCTAGGAGTCCCTTTCAAGGACTTGGATGGGGAGTGGCTGTCATGGGAGACCGAATTGGAGTCTTGGCGGCTGGACTGAGAGGCCATGGCGTGGATTTCTCAAAGAGGGAGTGTTTCTAGAGAAGAGAGGCTCGAGAGTTCTGAGGGAGAAGAAGAGAGGGGGCCTTTCGATTTAAAACGGCGCTTCTCTTTTCGAAATCCCACAGATTCTCGGAAAGGATAACGGGGTGACCAATTCAAACAAGGAGCGTCCCGAGATGAGCCCGGGCTGGGCCGATCGGCCTGGGTGAGGCCGGCCGGCCTGGCTCTGTCTCAGGGGCCCCTGAAATTTTTCATGTGTGCCCCCTTTGCTCTTCTACCAGAAATTCTTTAGTATTTGGCTAGAAAAAGTTTAAGGGAAAGAAAATGAAAATAGAAAAGGAAAATCGATCCTAGATAAGGGCCATTTTTAGGTCCTGCCCGGACCTGGACTAGGTATCTCGGCTAGCTCGTAGACGTCCATCTCTTTGAGCTCCGGCATTTCGGATTCGAGAAATATTTTCAATCTTTGGCCATTGGCCTTGAAAGTATTTCCGTCATCATCCTGGAGGGTTATCGCACCATGATCAGCGGCATCTAAGACTTTAAAAGGACCTTCCCACTTACTTCTAAGCTTATCATGACCAAACAAGCGAACACGGGAGTTAAAGAGTAATACCTGACCTCCCGCTTTGAAATGCTTGAACTTGATGCGCTTGTCATGCCATCTCTTTGTTCTTTCTTTATATAGCTTGGCGTTGTGGTAGGCCTTTTCCCTCCGTTCATCTAGTTCAGCCAATTGCATTCTTCTTTTGAGTCCGGCTGTCTGCAGATCCATATTCCACCTCTTGATCGCCCAATGGGACTTGAATTCTAGCTCAACCGGTAAGTGGCATGTCTTGCCATATACTAGTTGGTAGGGAGTCATCCCTATCGGTGTTTTGAGTGCTGTTCTATATGCCCAAAGTGCTTCCGGTAGCTTTCGCTTCCACCCCGTCCCCATTGCATTGATCGTCTTTTGCAGAATGTTCTTGATTTGTTTGTTTGATGTTTCTGCTTGCCCGCTGGTCTGGGGGTGATAAGGTGTAGCCACTCGGTGGTCCACTCCTAAGTCGCTTAGGCACTTCCGGAACGTCTTGTCGATGAAGTGTGATCCTCCATCACTGATCACGACTCGGGGTACTCCAAAACAGGGAAGATGATCTCTTCGAACATCTTCCTTGAATTCTTCGAGTCGGCTGCCGTGCACGGAAGTGCCTCCACCCATTTGGAAACATAGTCGACTGCCACCAGGATATATTCACACTGCTCGGATGCAGGGAAAGGACCCATAAAGTCTATTCCCCACACGTCGAAAATCCCCAACTGGAGGTTATTTTGCAGTGGCATAGCATCACGGGCGTTGATATTCCCGTGTTTCTGACACCTGGCACATCTCCGTACGAATTCCTTAGCATCTCCATACATGGTCGGCCAGAAGAATCCACTCTGCCAGACCTTTGCATGGGTTCGGAAAATTCCGTAGTGTCCTCCGTATGGTGATGAATGGCAACGATCAAGGATCTTGTGTGTTTCCTCGTGAGGGATGCACCGTCAGAGTAATCCGTTAGCACAAACCTTGAACAGATAGGGGTCATCCCAAAGGTGAAATCTGCTGAGGTAGATTAACTTCTTCTTGTCTTCTCCTGGAGGCACATACCCAGTCACCATGAAGTTTACCAAATTTGCGTACCATGGACTGGATGTGGTGACCTTGAGGAGAGTATCATCTCTGAGATAGTCATTGATCGGAAGATTCGACCCTTGAACCTGCATTCTTGAGATATGATCCGCCACACAATTATCTGTCCCCTTCTTGTCTCGTATTTCTAAATCAAACTCTTGAAGGAGCAGAATCCAACGGATGAGTCGTGGCTTGGCATCTTTCTTGGTCAAGAGGTACTTTAGTGCAGCATGGTCTGTGTATACTATCACTTTGGCACCAATCAAGTAAGATCTGAACTTGTCCATGGCAAACACCACTGCCAGGAGTTCCTTCTCCATTGTCGCATAGTTTAACTGAGCTCCGGTCAATGTCTTGCTTGCATAAGATACAGCGTAATGCTGTTTATCCTTGCATTGACCGAGCACTACCCCGACTGCGTAGTCGCTAGCGTCGCACATGATCTCGAATGGAAGATTCCAATCGGGCGGTTGTATGATGGGAGCTGAGATAAGTGCCTTCTTGAGGGTGTAGAAGGCGAGAAGGCAATCATCGTCGAAGTTGAAGGGTGCTTCTTTAGCCAGAAGGCTTGTAAGAGGTCTGGCTACCCAAGAGAAATCTTTGATGAATCTTTGGTAAAAGCCAGCATGACCCAGAAAACTTCGCACACCCTTGACATTCATCGGGGGTGGTAGTTGCTCAATAACTTCTATTTTTGCCTTATCAACTTCTATTCCTCTTTTTGACACCTTGTGTCCCAGCACAATTCCTTCTCTGACCATGAAGTGGCACTTTTCCCAATTTAGGATAAGGTGATGCTCTTCGCACCTCTCGAGGACTCTTTCCAAGTGCTCGAGACAGTGTCAAAGGTTTTACCATAGACTGTAAAGTCATCCATGAATACTTCCATGATCTTTTCGATCAAGTCAGAGAATATCGCCATCATACACCGCTGAAATGAAGCAGGTGCATTGCATAGGCCGAAAAACATCCGCCTGTAAGCGAACGTTCCGTAGGGGCAGGTGAAGGTAGTCTTGCTCTGGTCATCGGGATGAATAGGAATTTGATGATAACCAGAGTATCCATCAAGGAAGCAGAAAAATGAGTGATTTGCCAACCGCTCAAGCATCTCGTCAATGAAGGGGAGAGGAAAGTGATCTTTACGGGTAGCTTTGTTAAGCTTCCTGTAATCGATGCACATCCTCCATCCAGTAATGGTCCTCTGAGGGATAAGTTCGTTCTTCTCATTCTGGATAACTGTCATTCCACCCTTCTTCGGCACAACTTGAACTGGGCTGACCCATTCACTGTCTTGCACGGGGTAGATTATACCCGTGTGCAGAAGCTTCAACACTTCTTTCTTGACTACCTCCCTCATCGCATCATTCAGCCGTCTTTGATGTTCTCTAGACGGCGTATGGTCCGGCTCCATAGGTATGCGATGGGTGCATAAGCTGGGGTTGATCCCCTTCAAGTCCTGTAGAGAATACCCAAAGACAGACCAGTGTTTCTCTAGGACTGTGATAAGCTGTCGAGTCTCATTCTCTGTCAGTATGTCACTGATGACGACTGGCGAGCGTCGGTCATTGTGGAGGAAAGCGTATCTAAGTCCAGGAGGCAGCGGCTTCAACTCAGGAGGGGGGTGTTGTGGCTTTTCTTCCTCGTCGAGTTTTATAAAACCGTCCGTTTCTGCCTCTTGGATGAAATTGTTAGCCTCTTCAGCCTGTGAGGACTGAGCTTGCTCTTCTTGAGCAGAGTTAACTGCTTTTTCCACTGGGTCTGTCTCGGATCGGGCCTCTGCGATAGTGTTCACTGACCGCACAAGGCTGACCGGGATGATCTCTTTACCAACCATGAACTGTATCGTTGCTCGATCATGGTTTGGGTTGGCAAGGTGCTCTATTGGCTGTCCGATCAGGAAGAAGTTGTCGCCACTAGGGATATCAAAAATGTGGAAGTCTAGGAAAATACTGTTGCGTCCCATGTGTACGGGCACAACACGGATGATTCCTCTGCATTCCATCATTTGGCCGTCGATCCACTTGAGGTGCTTACCGGAGAAGGACCGGGGTTCGTCTGGTTGCACTCGTGATGCGAGTGCACTTGATATGATATTACTCCCGACCTTCGGGTCGTAGGCAACTTCCTGAGAGTCAGTTCCCTCAATAGCGCAATGGAGTACTCTGAAGTTGCGGGTGGTTCGGATGATGTCTTCGCAACTTTCAATTTCCTCCGTCCATTCCTTGCTCATGATCGCAGATAAACCCTCGATCTGCGGTACGACTTCTGGAATGAACGCCTTAGACCTTGAACTTGCGCACACTTGTTCCATGGGCATACGTGATGTATTGCAGATCTCCAAGTACTCTTCTTCTGTAAAGAGCTCGGGAATGAAGTGCGGCAGATCATCAAGAATATTTTCTTGGTCTGAGGACTTGGGGTGTTCGAGCACTTCCTCTATGATCGGAGGAGGCAGATCGAATGTGAGGGCAAGGAGTGGCTGTTTGTCTGTGGGGGTTGTTGGTGGTGTTGGTGGGTCGTCGAAAACGCCAGTGTACTCGGTAGAGTTGAGAACTTTTTCCAAGATCTCTCGTACCTCATCCACTGTCTTGTATAGCACTGACCCTGCGGAGGTGATGTTCAAGAACTGTGCACTCTCCGGCTTCAATGCACCAACAAAATGCTGCATAAGCATTTCCTCTGGAATGTTATGCGGTGGCCCTGAGTTGGCCAACTTTATGAACCGCTCCCACATGGCTCCAAGTGACTCATCGCCTTGCTGATATGTCATCAACTCAACTCTGAGCTTCAAGATCTTGGAGACAAGGTAAAAGAACAGACAAAACTCATCTTTCAACTTGATCCAATCTCCGCTAAATCCCCTTGCAGTCCCCATTAGAGAAAATGGGAAAAGTTTCCATCGTATAGTGTCTTGGTTTACGCCGGGTATAATAAGAAGAGAGCAATTCTCTTCAAAAACCTGCAAGTGAGCATAGGGACTTTCGTCCTTCGTTCCACCGAAAGACTGTGCACGAACCATGGCAACGAGACTGGGACGGATCTCGAAGCCATGAGGTGGTATGGGGTGGCAAGATGAAGGCGGTTCCAAATACTCGCTAGATGGAACCGCCGGGTAACTAGGAGAAAACTCCATGTGGTAGATGGTTATGGGGTTAAAGGTGTTACGGCTAAAAAGTTCATACACTAGTGTTGCTACCGTTCCCCGGCAACGGCGCCAGAAAAGCTTGTTGGCACTCCTTAGCCTAACTAAAATTCGCAAGCGCACGGAGTCCGATGTAGCCTTTCACCAGGGGAGTAAGAACCTGGATATCAAATCCAAGGAACGGTAGATGCGACTAGCCTAGAACTTTTCCAACCGGACCCACCAAGGAGCAAAAGGATAAATGGGTAGAGAGCTTGACTTTAGTTAGCTACTCGTTACCCCAGACAAACTATCTATATCTAACCTGAACTGCTTTGACGGCTAGAACGGGAAGAACTCAGAACGGGATGAGAGAGGGGTTCTTTCGGGCTCAGCACTACTGTTATGAGTACACCCGAACGTGGTGGAGTACAAAGGACGGACAGGGCTGTCACCACCTGCCGCCTACCATTGCAGTTCCGTGGGGTGCAACACAACCTGAGGTGACTAGCCAGCACAGGCACCACGCCTAAGCTTTCAGTCACTGACCTCCACCCAACGCGAAGGGCTATAGAGGAAACCCCAAACAAGAGTCGCTGTCACTCGCGCAGACTCAGGTACCCACAGATCAAGATAAATACGATAACTTGCTGAAAGTAAGTTGTAAACTAGCGAGGTACTAAAAGCAAGAGACCGAGGACTTACTGAAGATAACTCTTGAATATATTCCTCGGGGGCGGAAATGTTGAGACGAGACCGGGGGAGAAATCCCGGACTCTCTCTACAGAGCTCGGCTATCACCCGAGCAACTCACCCACTCTCTCCCTACTCTAACTCTAAAGATGAGAGCAAAAACCACTAAGCTACTCTTCTCTCCTTTGGATGGTGTCTTGGAATGGAGAGGGGGTGGCCTTTTATAGCCTTCCAAGGTCGGTAGCCAGCTTAACCGTCACGCCAACCACCTGCTTAACCTCCACGCTGAAGCTGGTAGCGTGGAGCTGCAGCAGGAGGCCGGCCGGCCTGGTGTAGGCCGATCGGCCTACACCTGGCGCCTCTGGCCACCGCCTTCGTCTTGAACACTCCTGATTGCCTCCTGAGGTCGGTAACGGTTGCGTTCAGTTGAGGCTGTCCAAGAATCCGAGGTTGTGGGCCCTCTAATCCATGTGTCTTGTACTCTTGGCCTTTCGGGTCCTTGGATCAAACCGATGTTGATCGCACGTCTCAGGATCATTAGTGATATGTTTGTGATCTCCTGGACCAGGGACGTGGCAAGGGGACACAGGAGGGGGCCGGTCGGCCTAGCATAGGCCGACCGGCCTGGCTTTGTGCCCAATGTGGCTCATCTTTTGCTTGGTTGCTCCTACACTCACAAATTATACAAAACTTGTGGAACTCATTAGAAATAATCAATTTCACTTTGTTATGAGCAGGATGAGCCTGAAATGTGACGGAATGTTGGTGGTGAAACCGTATCGTAACGACCACCAACAGGGACTCGTAGACGTCCCGTGGGATCCTGTCTCTTTGGTACATGGATCTTCCTTCAGGCGTGGCATAGATCACGAGGTCGTGCTCGCCATCGTCTTGTAGTGTCTCCTCATCGGAGTCCGAGTGGCATTCGGGAACCGCTTGGCTCAAAGAGTTGGCATGTCCTGCCAAGACTCGGACAGAGACGTCCCGCGTCGAGTCCATGACGGACTCGGTCTGGCTCCATAACGCCTCACAATATGCGTGGCGTGGGTCGAATTGTGGAGTCCAAACGGGAATTGGGGTGGGGGTTGTTTGCTGCTCCGAAGTCATGATTGACTCGGACTCTTGCCCATGGATCAGGTCCGTGAGCGTGATCTCGCCGAGTTGTTCGGCCAGATCTTCCAGGATGGGCGCTTGCTCGTGCTTCAACTCCGCAGGTGTCTCGATGTAGCTGTAGAAGCGACCTGAGCCGTCAGCGACGTAGACCCACGAGCCAAAGTGGAACGTTATGCCCTCCTGAGGCGCTTCAGCTTGAATGTAGGTCACCATTGCGTTCTCCACGGGATCTTCGAGGAAAACCCCTACCTGGCGCGCTAGATGTCGGTTTTCTACCGTCGATCCTACCGAGGGGTATCCCGAGGTAGTAGAGTTTCAGGTGGGTTTCGCCGAGATCAGGAACGCAAAGGCTAAGAGACTCAGGATTTTAGACAGGTTTGGGCCACTTAGATGGCGTAATACCCTACGTCCTGTATGGTGGTTCCTATTGATGAGATCGTATCTTTAGAGGGGGTCCCTGCCCAACCTTGTATACACGGCGGGCAGGGTTACAAGGTCGGTTTCGAGTAGAATCCTAACCTATTACAACTCGTAGAGTGCTTTACAAGCCAATCTGAGTAGTTTACAAGTCATACGACTAGTTTCCATAACGAGAAGAGTCCTTGCAGTAGTCTACTCGCAGTCTTCACGCTTGGTACGACTCCTTCTGGAGATAATCCATGCGTCCCGGTGGGCCCATGGTCGTACCTCCAACAGCCTTAGAGATCCATCTTCAGGGGTGGATCGGGGGATGACCTGCCCCTGAAAACGGTCTTCATTTCCATGGTGGGTAGTCCCTTGACCCGCCCCTGCAAACATCCTTTTCTGGAGGCGGGTCATGGGCCTATCCACCTCTGGAAACGCATCTCTAGTGGTGGGTCATGGCCCGACCCGCCCCTAAAAATGACCACGAGTAGTAAAGTCAACCCACCTTCTTCCCCACCCAACATTGAGCATTCCAACCCAAAAAAGAAGAGGAGGTGATGCCCAAATTTACAAAGAAAAGGAAGACAACAGGAAGGTTTCTCTTCTTCTTTGGTGGTGAGTTGATGCTCATCCTATGACTATCCTTAATCTTATTGCATAGATCATGGCTCAATTATGGTTTGTTTTGCCTCTAGCAAAACTTAGATCTCTATGGTAGTACTTGGCGATTTGGACCCAAATTTAGCTCAATCTTTTGGATGGAATCTATTATCTTATTAAAATAGAAGCAAAAGAAGCCACTACATTCACCGAAAGGGTCTAGAAAATCTCACGTTAATCCAAAAAAGAGAAGGATATAAGCCATCAGATTTTATGTAGATCTGACGGTCTAAAGGAACTTAAAGATTCCATATCCAATACAATTTATAAATGTATATAAAAATTTAGAATTTTCTAATAGTCAATTAACACCTCTAGCCTCACGGTCTTATTCCAAACATGCACAACCTTTCCAATTATATTGTGCGCGCACTAGCTATTGTATATTATATACTTTAGCCTTTTATCAGCATCATAGTTTACTTTCTTTATGTGACCATACCAACCACACTTTAATAGCATACTACGTAACCATAATGCCATGGTCATCCGATGCCCATGTTTAATTCTATGTACTTTTATTCTTCTCCTAGCAGCGTATATATAGGATATAGACTTTTTCAGCTATCATGTACTTCTCTCTTTATAATTTCCAAAGAGATTGGCAATTATGTAACTTTATCCTTTCACAAACAATTTCAAATAGAAAAGGTATTTTCTTAACAAACAGAACACGCACAGATGCTCATTTGTGCACACAACACTACCTCTGCAAGCACCTCTGAGAGATTGAGTCAAAGGATCTTGTGTGCATCTTAAAATTACTGAATCCACCAAAGGTGTGCTGCTGTTGACGAGAATGCCAACTATCATTAAAAGGAATAGCTCCGTTGATTCCTATAACTAATCCAGCAAAATACAAGCGACATGTCCGGAGAAGAGGATTCGAGAACCTAGGTGGATATGCTCATTCACAAGAAACCTAAGCATTCGAAATATGCTGAATTTATAAAAGAAAAAAGTGATGCCACCTAACATAGGAAGCATCTAGCAAATTTACGGATTGAAGTAGCTAGCAAAACCCAATGCAATGGTCACACAGAAACAAAGACCGATGGCTAAGGAAGACATGGTAGCTGATTGTTTCATGGCATCGACATCTATCCATGCTGGATGCAAGTCATACACTGCACAAGGTGAATGATACAACTTACCGTAGGAAGTGGCTGGCAAATTTGCAAATCGAATTAGCTACCAAACCCCTGCAGCGGTTGTTAGCGTAAAACCACAACAATTCTTTAGTTAGATCTATAGATATCCACAATAGATGTGGATCATACATCACATGAATTGCTTGCCTAACAAAGCAAATTGATTATTTAGTAAAGCTAGACTGCATACAATTTAGAGTGGAAATGATTGATCAACAAGAAAAGAAAGCAACAACTATATGGTAGAGGTAAAGGACATATTGTCATTTGAACCATCTAAAACAATAGTGGTTTGTCTTGATGTGCATGTATGTATCACTTGATCAGTTAACTAGCGCTACATAGTACCACAACTCTGGATAGCAATGACCACCTTCCTTACTACAGCGTGACTTTAGATAACAGTGCAAAGATATATGCTTCTACTTTCGATCAATCTTAGCACACGCACTAGATCGAGTATCATCATACACAACTTATAATATCCCTACCATCGAGGCATGATAATCACTATCATTATCAATGAGAAATAACAAGAATATGATGGCTTGCTATGTGTAGCATTGTGTTTAGTGGATGGATGAGAGCTGAAAATTTTAGAAGAGAATAACACTAATCCAACCATGGAAGAAAAGTGATGCCATCTAGAATAAAGCAACTTAAAAATTGATGTTTGCATTGGGATGCATGCCACAACAAGCTATATGTAAATGTTTGAAGAGAGGAAAGGACACTCACAGTTAAGGATGCCTATTTGATGACCATAGTTGCATGTAGCAGAAAAAGAGGCTCCGTGTGTGTGTGTGTGTGTGTGCGTGCGTGCGTGTGTGCGTGTGCGTGCGTGAGAGAGAGAGAGAGAGAGAGAGAGAGAGAGATAGAGAATTTGTTGATGTGGCCATGTGGGCACAAAGTTTTTTTTTAACAGACCAATTTTTTTCGTTGAAATAAAAGGTGTGGCTCCAGCCAAGCTAGACGATTCACTTGTCACAAAGGTAGGCGTCACCACTCCCTATTCTTCCAGTCACCTTCATGTGATTTCCACTACAGAGCTTCTCTATTGAAGAACGGGTCTCCTCGTCCCCGGTACAAGGTCACTGTTGCAGCTCCAGTCCAAGTAAGAGGGTCGATGACTTGCTAGTAAGTCATCAGCATTCCAAGGCACCACCCACGTAAGTCCTTCAAGGTGGTTCCATGATCGGGAAGGTACTATCAGTACCGGCCAGGAACCCCAGTTGGTAACAATTCCTGAACCAGTACTGATAGATTGGTACAAAAGTGCGCACAATTTAGTACCGGTCAAGCAAACCGGTACTAAATGTGCAGTTTAGTGCCTGTCAAAAATGCCAACTAGTACTAAAACAATTTCTCCAAAAAACAATTGTCCCTCCCACTCCTCATCCTTTTCTCTCTCCCTTTTTTTTATCCAACAATCCACTTTGTCTTCCTCTGTTCTCCAAGAACTTCAAGAACACAAAAGAAACAATCTTCCCGTTCTTCAAGAACTTACAAAATCGAGAAGAAACAGATTGTTGATTGGAAGAAAATTAAGAGCAACAAGAAAAGGATTAGGAGTTGGAAAAGCTTCACTTTAATATTCTAAATCAAGATGACAGAGATCCAAGGTTACAAAAAACTTATACAACACAAACATTGAACATTGAACTACATATATGAAATCGAAACCAAGAAATATATATCGCCACCGAGCAGACCAATGCGGAACGGGCACCGGCCACCGGGGCCACCGTCGCGTAGCTTGGACGCGCCAGCCTACACACGCGTTGCCGCAGGGCCACGCCAGCTGGCGTGGGTTGCCGCTGCTGGAACGCTCGCCCAACCAGCAGACCACACCGCTACCGGGACGCCTGGTCGCGCGGTCACCGCCGCCGTGGGGGGGGGGGGGGGAGGGTGGGTGGCGCCCAACACCTCCCGCCCCCCACCGGTTGTGCGCCCACCCACAAGGCTGTACAGAGATGGAAGAAGAAATTAGAGATAAAGGGAAGAGGAGATAAAAGAAAGAGGAGATAAAGGAAAGGAGAGGAAAAGCTGCATGCTTGCCTAACGTGATGCCCGCCATATTTTTCTGGCTTGTGCCATTAGTACCGGGTGGAGGCAAAACCCGGTGCAAATGGGTTACTCTTTTGTACTGGATTGGAGTTTCTGCCCGGTACTAAATATTTTGGGTGCTATTTAATACTGGCTGGGACTACCAGCTGGTACGAAGTGGTTTCTCCCGACGTCAGTGGCACCCTTTTAGTATCAGATAGTGTTCCCAGCCGGTACTAAAGCGTCCCTGGAGACACTGTGCTTACGAGCCAGTACTAAAGTTGTGCTTTAATACCAGCTTGTGCATAACCGGTACTAACGGATCTGGATGAAAACTCACTTGTGTAGTAGTGTTCACTCTAAGAACCAAGCACAAAGCAACAACACCTTACTGATTGAATGATATGTCAGTCTTGATTATAGGCCCCCTTAGTCAACACATTGCTGAGTCTTCATTTGCTCCATTCATCTGATGATTGATCGAATGATCTGGTCAAGCTAGCACTTAGCGGATCACGAATTCGGTTCATATGATCCGTGTTAAAAAACACTAAATCGGATGATCTGGTCACCTTCTTTCAGTTGTGACTCACACTATGTAAGACGCTTACTAAGGAGACGCGGGTTAAGGGACAAAGGAGACGAATTTACGTCTCCTTCTACAAGTCCTAGGAGACGCGAAAAAACCGCATCTCCCATAAGGAGGGTCATTGGAGACGCGGGTTGCAAATCCACGTCTCCCATGAGTGTGGTTATGGGAGACGCGGATTGGCAACCCGTGTCTCCGAACAACCTTTATGGGAGACGCGGGTTGGCAACCCGCGTCTCCAATAACCTTTATGGGAGACGCGGAATGGCAACTCACGTCTCCAATGACTAAGTCATTGGAGACGCGTTTTGGCAACCCGCGTCTCCAATGATGAATTAAAAATAAAAAAAGAAAAATGGATAAATATACATTCTATCCATTACAAATACATAGGCTTTATCCATTACAAATGCATAGGCTTCATCCATTACAAATGCACAGGCGTTCTACAGAGAACTGCAAGCAACATAAAATCTGGAACAAATATTAAAATGTTTAGTACTACTGCTGCTCTTCTACTGCTAGGTGAATCAAACTGAACTGAAAATGTGGACCATTTGTGTGGTTTCTTTTCTGTTCTCCAACAAAGCTTTAGATGTCTACTCAATCAGATGGTGATGGAATCTGAAATAAAGTCCTTTCAGAAAAACAAGCTTCAAGTCAATCAAACTTGACATATAGGACTGCTCAATTTAGAAATAATATAATGTACTAGCATAGGTGTCTGATGCCAAATATCAGGGTTAACAAATCCTTAAGTTAGAAAAACAAATCCTTGAGTTAACTAGTTTGGAGTCCTAGATCCATTGGAAAGATAGACAACATTTGAGGGTTCAAAACTTCACATTACAAACAGTATAGGTGTCTGATGCCAAATTAATCAATGATAGATAACCTCAGTGTCTTGGGACAGCAAGAGTACTTTGGTAAGGAATTTTAAAGCAAACTTCATCACAAGTTCCTTTAGTGATGTTGTCTTGTATCTATTAATGGCAAATGTTGAGAGGCACATACCAGACATTTTCAGGCACATGTGAAAAGCTGAAATACAGATAGAACTCTTCAAGCTCAATATTTGTTCCTGGAAAATGGCTCAATGACATCATTAGTTGGAGCCCTACCGACAAGAATAAGTATGTTGTATCTAGAGAATCAAAAGAATTGTTATTTTTCATACAGAAAAGTTGTCCAAACTGCTCAAGAAAGTAAAAGTACAATTTCAGCCCTATTGTGCTGCTACAAATGTGAGATGTCTTTGATTATCGGACACTCTTATCAGATAATGTGAAGTGCTACTAGAAATGTGAAATGCTACATCCATCTAACTGCTATGCTTAAGTAATCAGTGGTGCACATAGCTAAAAGTCCAAGTTAAAACAGTTCTACATGATATACATAATGACATTAGTGAGCACTTATGCAAAATTAGAATCTGCAGAACTAGTAGGTGCACCTATTGTGTGTCAGGGCAGGAAGGATAGCAATAAATTCCCTCAGGTAATATTTTCCTTTGTTCCAAGAATGGCTTACTTAAGAATTGCAGATGAATGGTTGTCCTAAAAGGTTACAGAACAGAAGTTCTGATTGTCTAAACTCATAGCCTAATGGAATCTTTTACTTCAGACAGACAGGAACAGACAGGAGTGCAAACAGGACTTCATCACATACCAGGTACCTTCCGTGCAAATCCCCAATACTCAATTTTAATGTCAAGTTCGAATATATTTATTGCAACCATAACTCAAAACCTGCTCTATAACAACCCTCCATCGTAGTTAGCATCACAAGTTTCAATCAGGTTACATGCTGAAATTGAGGCCCTGATCCACATTAAACATAAATAACAACCTGTACTGCCAATAGAAGTTGGAATATTATAATCGTAGCATACTGATTGAAATCAGCTTGATTATCTAACACCATATTGTTAGACCCCTAGGATCACTAGATGCACAAATAGCCGGAACTTTGAGTTTAACAGAGAGTTCAAGCACTGGTAGAGAAAGACGCATCTACACCGGTTGGGAAACCCCCTTCAGCACCGGTTTCCCAACCGGTGCTAATCTTCCGGTGCTAAAGGGGTGCCCCTTTAGCACCGGGTCAAATACCCGGTGCTAAAGGAAATCTTTAGCACCGGGTGACACTACTAACCGGTGCTGAATGTTTCTACGCGCCAAAAAAGAAATGTTCTCCTGCTCGTTTATTTCTCTCTCCTCTCTTTTCTTCCCACCCTAGTATACTTTCTCCCAGTTCATTCTTCAAGAACTGAACTTGTTGTTCTTGTTCTTCAAGAGCAAAAAGGAAGAAGATAAAGGATGGTAAGAAAAATAAGATGAGAAAGAAAGATATAAGTAGTAGAAAGAACTCTATTTAGATTACACACAACTCTAGATCCAACAAAACATATATATGAAATTACAAAGATCTAACATTCATATACAAAGATCCAATATTCATATACACTCATACATTTGTGATCAACAAACACATTTGTGTTTCAACTTAAATCCACAGAAAAAAATCCACCTGCACGCCCGCGGCGCCGCTGGCCCCGCACGTGCGCCCACCCCCGCAGCTGCTGCACGGACCTCATGCGTGCGCTCGCCGCCGCCGCTGCACGGGCCTCGCGTGCGCGCCCGCCGCCGCCGCTGCCTGAGCCACGCGCGCCCGCCTGCCGCCGCTTGGCCGCGCGCGCCCGCTGCCGCCGCTGCCGCTCCCTGAGCCCCGCGCGCGTCCGCCTGCTGCCACCGCTGTTTGGCTCCGCGTGCCCGCCCGCCGACACGGCCTCCTGTGCGTGCCGCCGGGGCCAGGTCCCCGCCGGCACCTAGCCCCCGGACTTGCCCGCCGCTGCCTCCATGAGAGCTGCTGCTGCTCGCTGCAGATTGAGATAAGGCTGAGAGAAAGAAGTGAGGAGAAGAAAGAAAGTGAGGAGAAGAAAGATAAGTAGAAAGAAAAGGGTTGAGAGAAAAATAGAAGGGGAGGTGGTGATGGTGACGCTCGGTGTTTGCCCTCCGCTGCAGCATTTAGCACCGGGTGGTGGTAGCACCCGGTGCTAAAGCTCGCCCATGAGCACCGGGTGCAACCACCAACCTGTGTTAATATATTATCACCGGTTGGTTGGTGCACCCGGTGCTAATGGATAGCTTTTAGCACCGGATTTTGACATCATCCGGTGCTAAAACCTTTGTACCTCCTCCTTGCTTTGTCTTTCAGGATCCTAGCTATTAGACCCGGTGCTAAAGCCCTATTAGCACCGGGTCTAAAAATGGCCGATGTTTATGTGCTCCGTGGTTGCCTCATTCTCTTCTAGTGAAGAGAGATGCACATGCACGTATCTAACACTAGGGGAGAGAGGAGAGAGGAGAGCCGGGGTCGTACCTTCGCCGTGGTGTGCGGCGGCAGCGGCGGAGGAGCTCGGTACGGCCATCACGTTTGGTCGGTGGAGTTTGCCCTAGGGGCAGCGACGTGCAGTGCCGGTGCCTCTCATCGGTGCTCGTCGGTCTTGGAGTGGGCGGAGCTTCCCATCGCTTCTGCACTTCCCAGATCAGTGGGAATGTGGGTGGGGGTGGCGGCTCATGCCAACCTCGTGTCTTGAGCCATTGGCCCCCACCCCTTTATGTAGTGCAGCGCGACAGGGGCCTGCCAACCATTAGGGTTGGTGCGCCCCCGATCAGGGAGCAGATCAGAGGGCCCAATAGGCCGTTGGGCCCACTGGAGGGAGATCAATCTAACATTCTCCACCTTGATCTCACTTTTAACTTTTGTACTCTGAAAGGACTCTTTTCAAAGTACTTTGTCTCGTCACAGATGGATGTGTAGAGCATGCTTCATCATCACGGTATTTTCCAATAGAATCAACCAGCTATAACTCATCCCTCTATTTCTGAAACAACAAAACTTTCTTCTTTTCGGCCCTTTGTAATCCAAGGATCATAAGCTTTCCCTTATCCCCATGCCAGCTAAGTGTTCCTTGAACACTTTGGGTGGTAAGCCTTTCGTTAGCGGATCCGCAAGCATATTCTTTGTCCCTATATGCTCGAGACTTGTGGTGCGATCCTGGATTTTATCTTTCACAACATAATACTTTATCTCAATTTGTTTGGAAGCACTACTAGACTTGGTGTTGTGAGCATATAATACTGCTGCCTGATTTGTCGCAGTACATCTTTAGTGGTCTCTGAATACTATCAACCACTCTTAAACCGGGTGCAAATTTCTTAAACCACAATGCCTGCCCCAAGGCCTCATTACAAGCTATAAACTCCGCATACATCATAGATGATGCAGTGATACTTGGTTTGGAGCTTCTCCATGAGATAGCTCCCCCTGCGAGAGTGAACACATAACCCATGGTGCCGCATAATCAGCATCTGCATATCTTTATCTCTAAGGAGTCAGATCTTGTATATGTAAGCATGAGACCTATTGTGCCCTGCGCGTAATGCAAAGGTTTCTTTACCATTTTCCAGTGCTCCATGCCTGGATTATCTTGGTATCTACCAAGTAAAGATAAGTCAGGGCGAGTGCATACTTGCGCATACTGTAGGCTTCCAACAGCCGAAGCATATGGAACCGCTTTCATTTGACAGAGCTCGACTTGGTTTCTGGGATACTGAAACCTCCCATATTTTTCGCCCTTAACTATAGGTGCAGGTGTGGCTTTGCTCGCATGCATATTGAATTTCTTTAGTACTTTTTCTAAATATGCCCTTCGCGATAATCCTAATACCCCATTCCTTCTATCTCGATGAATTTCTATTCCTAAAACATATGTTACTTCACCAAGATCTTTCATATCAAAATTAGTGGACAAAAATTTCTTTGTTTCCAGTAGCAGACTGACATCACTGCTAGCAAGTAAAATGTCATCCACGTACAAGATTAGGAAAATAAATTTCCCTTTCTTTAAATTTCACGTAAACGCAGTTGTCCTCTACGTTCACTATAAACCCAAATTTCTTTATGATGCTGTCAAACTTTAAATACCACTGTCTAGAGGCTTGCTTTAATCCATAAATGGATTTCTTTAGACGGCACCCCATATGTTCTTTGTCTTTCATGATAAAACCCTTAGGTTGTTTCATGTAAACTCTTTCTTCTAATTCTCCATTGAGAAAAGTCGTCCTTACATCCATCTGATGTAATTCTAGGATATAATGTGCCACTAACGCTATCACAATTTTGAAGGAATCTTTACAAGAGACCGGAGAAAAGGTCTCTTTGTAATCTATCCCATCTCTTTGCGTGAAACCTTTTGCACAAGTCTTGCTTTGTACTTTTCTATGTTCCCTCTGGAGTCTTATTTTGTTTTTTAGACCCATTTACAGCCTACTGTTTTGGCTCCTTTAGGAATTTCCTCCAGTTTCTAAACATTGTTGGAACTCATTGACCTCATCTCTTCTTCCATGGCCTTTTGCCACTCCGATGAGTGAGGACTACTCATGGCTTCTTCATATGTCGTGGGATCACCCTCCATATGAACTTCTATTAAATTATTTAGTTCATAGATGTCCCCGGAGAATGCAGGTCTCCTGACTCTTTGAGACCTTCTTAGGCCCTCTTGTTGTGGTACATTTTGTGCTTGAATCTCTGGCACGTTTTGTACTACTATTTCTGGCACATTCTGTACCACTATTTCTTGCACATTCTCTATGGGTGGTGGCTGTGGTGGCTCTACCTCATGAGCAACAGTAGTTTCTATCGGTTCCTGAAGGACAGGTTCCAGATTTTCACTCACGGTTGCCATGGGAGGAATCACAGCAGGTGCTGGCACCTCAACTGCAGGAGCTATCGGTGGAATCACAACCGCAGGTGCTGTCGGTGCAGCTACAACAGGTAACTCGAAGTATGGTTCTTGAACCGTTGGAGTAGGTACATATACCCGCTTCTCTTCAAGATCAATCTTTCGAGCAACCATGCTCCCCCTCATCATGTCATCCTCTAGAAAAACAGTGTGTCTCGTTTCTACAAACTTTGTATATCCGTTAGGACAGTAGAAACGAAAACCTTTTGACTTTTCAGGGTAGCCAATGAAATGGCATCTCACTGTCTTGGGATCCAACTTCCCAATTTTTGGGTTAAATATTTTAGCTTCAGCAGGGCTCCCCCATACCCTCAGGTAGTTCAGGGAAGGTATTCTCACTATCCATAGTTCATACGATGTTTTAGGCACCGACTTACTAGGCACTCTATTTAAAAAATATGAATGGCGGTTTTTAACGCCTCCATCCATAATCCCATTGGTAAGGTGGAGTAACTCATCATGCTTCGCACCATATCCATTAAGGTACGGTTACGTCTTTCAGCTACTCCATTTTACTGAGGCACGCCCGGTGTAGAATATTGGGCTCTTATTCCATTTTCCTGTAAGAACCTTGCAAAAAGTCCAGGCACTTGGCCATGTGGGGTATGGCGACCGTAGTACTCCCCTCCATGGTCACTTCTCACTGTTTTAATTCTTTTCTCTAGTTGGTTCTCAACTTCTACTTTGAATATTTTAAATTTATCCAACGCTTCCGATCTTTCTTTAATTGGATAAATATAGTCAAACCGGGAGTAATCATTAGTGAATGTTATAAACTAGTCATAACCATCCACACATTTCACAGGAAAAGGTCCACTAATATCAGTGTGGATTATCTCTAAATTTCCCATGCTTCGTTTGGCTCCTTTTTTTCAATATATTTTCTTTTTAATGCAATCTACGCATTGTTCTAAGTCTGAGAACTCTAGCGGAGGTAGAATTTTATTCTTTACTAATATTCTCCCCATCGAAATATGGCCTAAACGACAGTGCCATAATTTCGATGATACATTTTGAGTTCTCTTTCTTTTCTTTGTTGCTTTCTCTGACAAGGATACATCAACATTCACATTACATACAGAACGCTCTTTATCATGTAAGGATAATAAATAAAGCTCATCATGAAGGTATGCAATACCAACACAATCATTATCCATCCAAATGGCACACTTGCCATCACCAAAAAGACAATTAAAACCATCTTTGTCCAAACGCGAAATACTAATCAAGTTTCTTTGAAGCGAAGGAACATAAAGTACGTCTTTAAGCAAAAAATGAAAACTATCAACTAAGTCAAGGGAGACTTCGCCGACAGCTTCCACCTTTGCTTGCACTCCATTCGCTACCTCAACGCATCTTGCGCTTCTTAGCGTAGTCCTTGTCGTATGGAATCCCTGTAAAGAATTTGCAACATGAACAGTTGCACCCAGGTCAATCCATCAAGTAGATTTAAAAAACTATGTATACAAGGATTCATTTACCGATGAAATTACATTTACATTCTCACCTTTAAAGACCATCACATACTTTAGCCAATCTGGGTAGTTATACTTGTAGTATCCCTCCTTGTGGCAGTGATGACACATAGTGAAATGGCTCTTTATGTTATCAAGGTACTCCGCAGCGGAGACACTCTCTTCAATCGAGCCAAAGAAAACTGGCTCAATTGTGTTCCCCATCAAGGCCATGCACTTTTTATTTGCAATGAGCCACTGTCTGTTTGGGTGTAAGCCATCTCAAGAAGGGCATAATCCCTTTCCCTTTGCTGCCAATCTGCATCAGTCTCATTATCGCCTCTCACTGGTTTTGGTGGCTTTTCTGGTTGTGGTGTGGTGGTCATCCACTTAATGTCATTACAGATGAAGGCGGAATCAATCTTTTCCCTCCACTCTGCATAATTGTCACACATGAGAACTGGAATCTCCTTGAGACTAGCCATTAAGTTGGAATATTCTGAAATCCACAATTAAAGGTGAGGTAACAATTGCATGCATTAATTCAACATTGGTCAAATAAAATACATACAACCGTTTATGCAATTTAAATCTACATCACCGTTGGACAGAAATAGAAATAAAAGCATATATCCTTTTAATTATGATACAAATATTAACAACGTTAGTCAGAAAATAATCATATCATAATCTGTTCAAAATTAAACTTTAAATATTCTTTCAAATTTAATCATCCTGTTGGTTCAAATTAAATTTAAAAGAACAACATATTAATCTTCGCAGCGGAAACATGAATAAAATTCATAAAACTTTACTCTTCAGGGGCATAAACTTTCAAATTTGGACTTCTAAACATTTATCTCGTTGGTTCAAAATGCATAGAAATTCTAAATATACAAAAACTATCAAAATACATTCAAAAATACCCCTGAAAAACATTTAAATAAAAGAGAAAACGCATTGTGTACTGTCTTTGATTTCGGCCCACGACCGAAAAACGGCCCGCGGCATGGTCAACACGCGCGTCTGGTCCCGCGGCCCGGCAGCCAATGCCTGGGCTGCCGAGGCGGCCCAGCGCCACGCCCCTCTTGGGCCGCGTTCGGCCCATGTTAGCCGCCGGCGCCCGCCGACCGTCGATCGTAGATCGGACAGCCGAGCGGTGTCCGGCGCTAATTGCGCCTGTATAAAAGGCGGAACCGACGGGGGGAAACCCAAGCCTTCCATTTCTTCCCCTCCCCCCTCCCCCCCCCCGGCCCCACTCGTCCCGCGCCCGCAGGCGGCGGCGCCTTCTCTCCAGCGGCCGGCGCGGCGCTGCCAGGGGAGGTGCCACCGGCGCACGGCCGCGGCTTCCCCTCCCCCTTCTTTCTTTCCTCTAATCCTCCCCTTTCCCCTCCTTGCTCCCCCACAGCAAGAGCGCCGACGTTCGGCCGGAGTCGAAGGAGACGGCGGCGCCGCCGCGGTGCTCCTCGCCGGCGAGCGCGCTCCCCCGAGGAGGCGAGCACGCTCCCCTTGCGGGAGAGCGCGCCGACGGCGAGCAGCGCCTCGGTGGCTCCGAGCCCGAGCCCGCGCACATGGGGTGGTGTTCCGCGGCCGCGGCTCGACTCTATCCGACGGTGGTGGACGCCGGACGGCGGCGAGGTAGGTGAGGCACTGTTGACCTTGCCCCCTTCTCCTTCTTCCTTTTCTTTTACCCTAGATGTATATCTAGGGTTAGGGTTTCTTTTTCTTTTTCGATTTGCAATCGATTTTTCCTTGATTTCCTGATCTATTTCTACTTCTAGTAGGCGTATGATACCAATGTTAGACCCCTAGGATCACTAGATGCACAAATAGCCGGGACTTTGAGTTTAACAGAGAGTTCAAGAGAGATGCACATGCACGGATCTACCACTAGGGGAGAGAGGAGAGAGGAGAGCCGGGGTCGTACCTTTGCCGTGGTGTGCGGCGGCGGAGGAGCTCGGAACGGCCATCACGTTCGGTCGGTGGAGTTTGCCCTAGGGGCAGTGACGCGCAGTGCCGATGCCTCTCACCGGTGCTCGTCGGTCTTGGAGTGGGCGGAGCTTCCCGTCGCTTCTGCACTTCCCAGATCGGTGGGAATGTGGGTGGGGGTGGCGGCTCAGGCCAACCTCGTGTCTTGAGCCGTTGGCCCCCACCCCATTATGTAGTGCAGCGCGACAGGGGCCCGCCAACCATTAGGGTTGGTGTGCCCCCGAGCAGGGCGCAGATCAGAGGGACCAGTGGGCCGTTGGGCCCACTGGAGGGAGATCAATCTAACACATACATATAATTTTACAACTTACTACTTGCCACTATAAACCCAAGTAACTAAAAAAACTACACATGCATCACTACACATGCTAAAAGGCAAATACCCACTTGAAGCACATGCAAATGAAGTATACAGCCGAGTAGCTTATGAAATATTTAGTTACCAGCTATATTGCTCCGGATCGTACATCATAAAAGCAAAGCCAACTGACACCACATTCATCCTAGTACACTCAAGATTCGAAGACTCTCCAGACGCCATCTACATGACAGTGCATGCGCAAGGAAGTCAGTCAATAAAATGCACATGCGGCCTATACTGTGGACAAAGGTGTGTCATACAACATTTAGAGGCACTACAACATTTAGCAGAGGCCAACGACGATATGAAAAGAACGATGCTCGGTCCAACATACAGTACTACTGAAATCCTAATATAACAATATTTTCATCCCAAGAAATCTATGAAATTATTTTCAGATAGCACCCCTAAAGCTAATATGCTAAGGCTACACGAACATAGCATTGTACTAATTAATAGGAGGGTTAATCATAAAAAATCACAGGTACAAGCACCTGTATACTCCTTACAGAACATAGCTCAACAAACATGGTTATGTGACTGTGGCATAGTAGCAGACAACAATATGAACATAGCTCAACAAACAAACTGGTCAGATGCATTTCATCGAACACATAAAGTGCAAGCATCAGTACCACAACACAAGCACAGAAAAGTCACCTTGGGCGTGGAGATCATCACTGGGTCGAGTGGATGCAGGCAGCTGGTAGCGCCTGAGAGTGCTTCATAATGCTGCAGCGTCTCCTGTAGCCCAACAGCAGCTTCCATGGTCGAAACCCTAGATTAGGACTGAAATTGATTTGGGAAATCAGAGAGATAGAGAGGATGGAAGGGAAGAAGGGAGAGAGAAATGCCAGACCGTCGATGGAGGAGGTCACAGGAGCCGTAGTAGTGGGAGGCCTCCTCTCCCCAGGAGCCGTATGCGCGCAAATCCCCATCTCGACCCGGCAGGTGCGCCCGAGGCGGAGCACAGCGTGGGCGGCGAGCTCGGTGAGGATGTCCCCATCTATGAGGCGAGATTTGAGGGAGGGCACGGGGGAGGGGAGGTCGGACAGCCGCGCGGAGGCGATGATGTTGAGGAGAGCGGCGGCGGCCATGGATCAAGATCTCGCCTTGCCCTCGCGCCCTCCACCTCGGTGGATGGTAGGAGGGTTGGGGAGGAGCACGTAGATGTGGGAGCTGTGGTGGGAGGCAGAGAGCTAGGGAAGGAGGCGGCGGTGAGGTGAGGCCGCGGCGGGGTGAGGCGGCGGCAAGGTGGGGTATCCGGTGGAGGGGAGAGAGGGGGGAGAGAGGAGAGGGACGACACACTTGACGGGAGGGACGCGAATGAGGTGGGGTGTGCGGACGCGGAAGCGGATGAGGCGTGGGGGCGGACGCGAATGAGGTCGTGAATGCTGGTTAATAAAATATTCGGGTCCGAGATACACTACAGGCGACGCGTTTTTCTCTCGCTAGGAGGGACGCGTCTCCGGGATACTACGAGAGACGCGGATTCTTGCTCCATGTCTCCTTTTACATGATATATAGGAGACGTGGGTTAATAATCCGCGTCTCTGGTAGCATACTCATGTTACGGGAGACGCGGATTGTTAGGCCGCGTCTCCTTTATATGTATATAGGAGACGCGGATTATCTGAAAGTATTTATGGGAGACGCGGATGGTTAATCCGCGCCTCCTTTATGACAAAGGAGACGCGGATTAATTCCGCGTCTCTTATCAACATGTCTCCTTTGAAGCTTTCTTACATAGTGTCATCCAATTCAAACCTTTTTGAGTCCTTAGCCAATTTCTTTGCTTCTATATGTGTTTTTCTATCAACTTCTTATAAACCCATTAAAATTAATATAGCTTTCTTTGTTGAGAAAAGAGAGTCGTTATGATATAATCCTGTCACATATATAGGCACGCAAACATCATCACTTGTTGAAATAAATGAAATGAAATTAGGTAATCAGGATAATGTTTCCTTTGTCTGGCCGTCCACTACCTGCAGGTATAAGTTCGGCCACGTACTCCTAGCACTACTAGGATCCACAACACGACTCTTGACGATGGTGATTTTATCTTTCTCTTCACTACTACATAACACATTTATAAGAGGCAGAGTATTTTTCAGGGGCAGACAAAAAGGCGACGTGCCCCTACAAAAAGAAGTATGCTACTGTAGACAAGGGACGCACCTGAAAATTGTTTTCAGGAGCGGGTCATGCCATTACCCATCCCTAAAAATCGTTTTCAAGAGCGGGTCATGAAAACGTTTTGTGTAGTAGTGTCATGCCATCACCCGCCCCTGCAAATGGCTATTTTTAGCAGCCAAAAGCAAGGGCGGATTTTGAAGCGGTCCCTACAAATGCTTGTTAACTTACCTCTACAAAGCTTCTTTTTTTTTGTAGTAGTAGTCTTGGCATCGTGCAGCAACACCACTATTTCCTCGCCATTACCATCACGTGCCTTCTCCGAAGTATAATGCACATCGTCATGGGCCAGCTGAATATATTCTTGATGCAGAGAATACCTCTGATCGACTAGTGTGTGGAGCACTTGAGCGGAAAAATGCATAGAAAAAATAAAGTAGCTAGTGGTGCTGCTACATGCTCCGACAGAGGAAATGATCGGTCATCATCATCATCGATTCCATTGGTAGCCGAGAATGAATTGATGCCCCTAGGAGTAGTGGCCCAACTATAGATGGGAATAACATCGATTGATCTCCAACATCACCTTTTCTTTACCTGAAAATTCATATGCTCCCAAAACAATGACTGTTCTCTGTTCCTACCACTTTGCTCTGTGGATGCGTGCATGGCAACATAGACCACTACCTCAGACAAACCAAATCTACACAGCTCATATATATATGATGATGCCCCCTGCCGCTAACCTTCATTCCTGTGCCTCATTAGAGCCCAACGCTGAAGCTGGAGAACCAAGTCAAAAGAAAAAAAAAATTGATTTGCAAGCTCTACCGGCACCAGCATGTCATCAATGGCGGAAGGAGGCCGGGAGCACAGCTATAGCGGTGGCCTGACCATCTCCGTCGTGGCCATCTGCCTCATGGCTGCCTCCTGTGGTCTCCTCTTTGGCTATCACGTTGGTGTCGCAGTAATTGATGACCCAACCATCTTAAGTCCTCCCTATTCTCTTGATCTGTTCATATTGATGCGTTGATTAAATCTGAACATTGGCTGCTTCAGGATCAGCTTGGTTATATACTTATATCCCAAATACCTCCACTAAGACATTGTGAATTGGGATTTTTAAAGTTAATGGACGCGAGCTTTTCCTAGGATGTTGTTGTTGCTGCAATAGATAAATTTGAATACGTTTAAATAATATATATGTAACGACCCAGCCCACGAAAACGTCTCATGCCCACTCGCACTAAGTGGACCACATCTATATTTCCGCCTTCTTATGCTTTTTGTCCTCGCCAAGCGAGGGAAAACACAATGTTGCAATGCCTCCTAGAGCTCCCTATTTAATTTAGCTCATACCACTCTGAGCTTCTCATTTGATAATTATTCCTAGAGCTACCATGCATCATGCATGCATGGTACTCTAATTGTTGGTCTAACAAGTCCATGGCTGTTACAATATAGAATCCATGAGTTTTTTCAGGTGGTGTGACACAAATGGAATCGTTCCTGAGGAAATTCTTCCCGGAAGTGCTCAGCAGCATGAAGACTGCAAAGCGCGACGCCTACTGCAAGTATGACAATCAACTTCTCACGGCATTCACATCATCAATGTACGTTGCCAGCTCGCTGTCGACATTAGTGGCAGGCCGTGTGACAAGAAGGATAGGTCGCCAAGCCGTCATGCTCATCGGTGGCATCTTATTCCTCACTGGTTCTATCATTAATGCTGCGGCCATCAGTGTCACTATGCTCATCATCGGGCAGATGATGCTTGGCTTGGGTGTTGGCTTCACTACACAGGTCTGGTTATGCTTGAAGGACCGAAACGGCGACCAGAGAGGGGGGGAGTGAATGGGAGCCGATAAAAAATCTTTCCAAACAATCCGGCTATTCTCCCAAAGCAACTCCGAAACCTTCGAGAACAATCTTGCCAAGATCACGTAGCTACTGTCAAGCTACTGACCCTAGGAACAAGAAACGAGCAGCGGAACTCGAACCAATCGAATCGAACAACAAAACGACCCGAAACTCGGCTCGATCTAACACACCCAGGGGGGGCGGTTAAACCGGCCAGGGGGGGCGGTTAAACCGCCCGGGCCTGGGAGCCTCGGGTAAAAGTCAAAACAAAAGTGGATCTCCCAAACCGCTTGAGCTCTTGAGGCGAGATTTTGGTCAGATGATCCAGACCCCCAGTGGAGTGTTTTCCCAAAAGATCTCGGCCTCTAACTCAGTAAAACTCCCGGAATCGCAGATCTCGCGAAGAACACCATGAACTCGTGTTCATCCCGAAAATCTCAAATCCAGAGCGATTCTCGGCGTTTGGGGGCAAAGGATCACCAGCAAAAGAGGCACAAGGCACTCATACGTGAATCCCCCAAAGAAATCCGAGAGAAAACGCTCGGGAACAAGAAGAACGAAAATCCCCCAAAAATAGCTCCGAAAATACCCACGAAAATAGAAAAAGAAAAGGGAGCTCGGGAAATCAAATCATGGCACAAAGATGAGCAGCACAAACTCAATCACATAACCATGAATTCACCTATACAAACTAGGAATGATTCGAAGTAGTTCTAGGTGGAGGGGATGAAGGGGAAAACAAGTTCAAAGTAAAACCTAAAGAGATAACTAGAGAGATGACAGCCACCAGCCCTGAAGGGGCCTATTAGTAGTCCAAGTGGTGGTGTCCTAAAGACTAAACTACCCCTAAGTGATACATACCCCTCAGGGGCAAATTTGACATTTGGTCTTCAGATATTTTCCGGCTCGGGCACCTTCCACTGCAAGCTAGCTTCCCTCCGACGCAAGCCTTGCAGTCACGCCGCGTGTCCTCCGGATCGAAGCTCCTCGACGCCGGTTTTGGGCCAGCCCAGGGGGGGCGGTTAAACCGGCCCTGGGGGGCGGTTAAACCGCCCCTGACAGCCCAGCCAGGCCCAGCTGCCCAAGTCCGCCTCGTCGAGTCCTCGGTCCTTGGTTTTGAGGCCCAAACCAAGGGAAACCGTCCACCGATGATTTTGTGGCCAAATCACCAAACCCCGCGCGCAAACTTCGGTTGTTAGCCGCCACCTTGCGCCGGCTTCTCGTCCGCGTACGAGCTTCGGTTGTGAGCCGCTACCTCGCACCGGAACCACGTCCCCTTGCTCGTTCTTGCCAGCATGTGAACCGCACTTGATCCACCGGCCATCGGGTCCCTCGAACCAAGCCTACTTGTCTCTCCGCTCCTCGGAGGCCGCCATGGCTAAGACCTTTCGCGCCTGTTCTTCACCTGCACCAATGCAACCAAGCCGCATTCTACACCTGCAATACTTGAGCCAAGGGAAACGTCAATCCACACCACGTTGTCAATCACTCATCACACCAGGAAGCGACCATCCACCGGTCCTCGGACACACTGGGTCCTCAATCTCCCCCTTGATGAGTGCATTGACAACACACACATAGTAACCAATTGATATAAAGAAAATGTAAAAGAAATCGAAAACAAGACTCAAGCAAGTGACTAAAAGCAAGAACAAGCCAAATCAAAAGTCACTTAGCAAGAGAAAGCTCCAGAAACGCCGACCCTTCAAGAAGAAGCGAAAGGGCTCAACACCATCGGCAAAAGAGCAAAAGCACAAAGCACAAATCACAAACTTCAAATCCTCCAACTCACTTTTCAGGACTCTCAAAGCACTCCCCCTGCAAAGATGCAACTCCCCCTGAACAAGTGAACTTGTGCGTGCGAAAATCACTCGAAAATGGCTCAAACCATCACAAACCTTGTGCTCTCAGCACAGGGGCGGTTAAACCGCCCAGGGGGGGCGGTTTAACCGCCCCTGGCAGATGACCAAAGTGCAAAATCCCAAATTTGCACAAACCAACTCGCAACGATGCCGTTCCAACTTGAAAACCTTCCAAATATGCCCAGCAAGATATTCCAATGATCAAACTCTCAGAAACTTCGCAAATTTTCAGAAAACCTCATTTGGGCAAAAACTTCAACCTCTCACACAATTTCGACAAAATCTAGAGCAAAATCTTTCTTCTAAGTTCAGCAGCGACTCCCCCTTGCCAAATGCTCCAGAAATTCTCCCCCTTGTTGACAATGCACACATCAAGGCAAAATGTACAAAATGCAACTACAAGCTTCTCAAATATACAATGAGCAATACAAATGCTACAAGTTAGAGAAGAGGCATACAAGCTAGTTCATCATGTCACACGGGCATTGCCATCAAGAAGGTGAAGACATATATCCAATTGACAAAGCCATGAGCAAATTGTGGATTTTTATCAAAAATGTCACCGCATGAGCAAAGTCCTAACCATGGATTGTTTAAGCAAAAATAAACTTCATCTCACCAAAATCATGAAAGGACAAGCATTCTTGACAAAAGATCATCATAAACGCCCAAGTTCTACCTCATGTCATGTCAAAGCACGGAGCCATGTGTTCACTTCTCATGGGAGACTTCTCCGGCAAACAACATGCAACCGCTTAGCACCCATGTGTGCAAGTGTGTGCAATGGTGAAAGCATAGAGACATGAGCATAATTTTCTGCAAATATTTCTTTTTCTCATCTTTCTTCTTTCATGCATAGACATCTCATTTTTCAAGTTTTTCAAGTTAAGCATGGTACATGAAATGTCTTTGCGACAGAAAGAAGCTTATGCTCCTCCACAAGATAAAGCATGGGCTAAACATTTACAATGACAAAGGTCTTTGACCCAATTGAAAAGAATATCACACCCTAACATGATCTTAAGCAAGATATAGCCATTTCGGCTCAAACAAGACATGCAAAGGCATTTACTCATGGGTGTAGGAATTAAGTTCAGTTTGTCATTTTAATTCGAAAAGAAGCTATCTCAACAGAATATATATCAAGACCATCAAGAGCATAGCCATCCATCCAATCAATCCCTAGCCAGCCTGCCTAAACTCTAAAATGTAGCAAGTTGTACCAATCACTGCATATAGGAGAAGCTCATCCTAAGATATGATACAAAAGATGAAATCAAGATACAAAAGCAAGAAAAATATACATCAAGATACAAAGATGGTACACAAATATACATATGCTACAAGAGAAGCCTCCAAAACTCAGCTCAGAAAACCGCACACACACCAAGTTCCCCTCGCAAGCGGGTGAAGGTGACTTGGTCAAGTGGCTTAGTGAAAATGTCTGCAAGCTGGTTTTGGGTAGAAACGTGGGCAAGCTCAATATCTCCTTTCTCCACATGATCTCTCAGAAAGTGGTACCTCACTTCTATGTGTTTGGTTTTGGAATGAAGCACGGGATTTTTGGCTACGCTTATGGCACTGGTGCTATCACAAAGAAGTGGAACATGGGACATGTCTAAGCCAAAGTCTCTCAAGGTGTATGTGATCCAAAGCAACTGAGAACAACAGCTAGCAGCAGCAACATACTCGGCTTCAGTGGTGGATTGGGCTACGCTAGACTGCTTGCGAGAAGACCAAGACACAAGAGACGAACCAAGAAACTGACACTGACCAGAAGTAGACTTGCGATCAACACGACATCCAGCAAAATCCGCATCAGAAAATCCATGAAGTGCAAGAGTGGAATCGGCAGAATACCAAAGACCCAGCTCAGGAGTAAACTTGAGATACCTGAAAATCCTCTTGACGGCCTGACGATGTGACGTCCTCGGTGAAGCCTGAAAACGAGCGCACAGACACACGCTGAACTGTATGTCTGGCCTCGTCGCCGTCAAGTAGAGGAGGGAGCCGATCATGCTCCGGTACTCCTTCTGGTCCACTGGTTCTCCGTCCTCATCCGCATCCAAAGCTGTAGTCGTACTCATCGGCGTAGTCATCGGCTTGGAGTCGCTCATGTCGAATTTCTTGAGAATGTCCTTGGTGTACTTGCTTTGGTGCACAAATGTCCCATCCTTGGTTTGCTTGATCTGCAGCCCGAGAAAGAACTGCAACTCTCCCATCATCGACATCTCAAATTCCCTGCTCATATCATCTGCAAACTTGGCAACAAGATCATGAGAAGAGCCACCAAAAATGATATCATCCACGTAAATCTGAACGATTAAAAGATCTTTGCCATTTCTCAGCAAGAAGAGCGTCTTATCAACCTTCCCCATCTCAAACCCCTTGCTAAGCAAGAACCCTCTCAATCTACCATACCACGCTCTGGGTGCTTGCTTTAGGCCATATAAAGCTCGGTGGAGTTTGTACACTCGGTGTGGGTATCTCTCACTCTCAAAACCCGGGGGCTGCCTCACATACACTTCTTCCTCGATCACCCCATTCAAGAAGGCACTCTTCACATCCATTGGTACAATTTGAACCCTTTAGCAACTGCAAATGCTAGAAGGATCCGAATTGCCTCCAAACGGGCAACAGGAGCAAATGTCTCCTCATAATCTATCCCCTCCTGCTGCGAAAACCCCTGAGCAACCAACCTCGCTTTGTTTCTCACAATCTCACCACTCTCATCCCTCTTGTTCTTAAACACCCACTTGGTTCCTATGGGATGGCAATTTGGAGGTGGTTCTACTAACTTCCACACCTGATTTCTCTCAAAGTTTTCTAGCTCTTCATGCATGGCATTGACCCAATCGGAATCAGATAAAGCGTGTCCAACATTTTTGGGCTCAAAAGACGCGACAAAAGCAGAATGAGCATAATGAGAGATGTTCTGTGACCTCGACCGTGTAGTGCGTTCATCCAAGTTCCCGATGATCTTCGAAGGTGGATGATCCCTCTGTACCAGCCGGGGAGCTTCTCGCCTCGAGATTGCCTCCCCCTCAACATCAGCTTCCACTTGAGCTCGATCTGGTGCGCGACTCGACGAAGGTGTAGCAGAAGGGCCGTCGTCGAACGTCGTGGTAGTAGTGGAAGTAGAAGGTACACGATCTCCACACGGTGCCTGAAATTCCTCATCATCTTCATCATCAGGCTGTTCTTCCTCAAAGATGGGCTGTCCCAAGTCATCATCACCTGCACACTCAAAAGCAGAAGAGCTACACGGAATGGTCTCGTCGAAGGTGACTTCGCAAGTCTCCATGATTTGGTTAGTTTCAAGATTGAGCACACGATATGCTCGAGAATGATTAGCATAACCAAGAAAAATTCCATCCATCGAACGAGACTCAAACTTGTCCAAATTTCCTTTCTTCAAGATGAAGCACTTGCAACCAAAAACCCGAAAGTGACTCACACGGGGGGAACGACCATGGAAAAGCTCATAGCAAGTCTTCTTCTTGAAAGCACGAAGGAAAATCCGATTTGAAACATAGCAAGCTGTGTTCACCGCTTCTGCCCAATACTTCCTAGGAGTCCTATGCTCATCTAGCATCGTCCTAGCCATCTCACAAAGTGTTCTATTCTTTCTTTCAACAACACCATTCTGACAAGCAACATATGGCGACGAGTATTGATGTTCAAGACCAAGATCACGACAGAAGGCATCAAAACGAGTGTTCTTAAATTCCGTACCATTGTCACTACGAATAGCTCTCATGGCACCACCATTACTCTCGTTTTTCAACCTCAAAATCAGATCTCGAACAAAATCAAAAGTCTCATCCTTCGACGCCAGAAAGAACACCCACGCATACCGAGAAAAGTCATCAACAACCACAAGAACATACCACTTCCCACCAACTGAGCGAACTCGAGCGGGGCCAACCAAATCCATGTGCAAAAGCTCCCCTGGACGCTCAGTCATAACATCGGTCAAAGGTGGGTGAGAAGCAGCAACCATTTTTCCATGCCTACACGGTGCACAAACCAAATCTTTCTCGAATTTGAGCTTGGGCAATCCTCGGATAAGATCAAGAGCACTCAAGCGTGTGAGTAAATCAAAGCTCACATGACCCAATCTCCTATGCCACTTCCAAAGCTCAGAAGAAGTACCAGCGATCAAACAACGTGAAGGACCAAAAGATCGAGAAAAATCAGCACGAAAAATCTGTCCCTCAGGAATGATCATACACACAAGGTCACCTCGAGAATCAAGAATTTTCGAATCACCACGTTTAAAGCGAACCTCATAACCCTCATCAAGAAGCTGAGAAACAGAGAGCAAATTGAAACCAAGATTCTTGACAAGAGCAACTCGCTTCAACATGAAAGTGTCGCTCACCTGAATAGCACCCTCTGACAAAACTCTACCTCTACCCTTATCCCCGAAAGTGATGTACTGCCTGGACACCACCGGGGTGAGACTGGAGAACCACTTACCATTTCCTGTCATGTGTCTCGAGCAGCCAGAATCCATCAACCAAAAGTTCTCCAAGCCTCCCACCTGCACAATCAGAACCGAGAACGAGAATGAGCAAATGACTCGACACTGGGGTTAGCACAGAACGAGTCAAACCAGTGTCGGGCCATCTGCTCAAAAGAAGGGTTAGCAAAATCAGCTCTACCGCGTGACACCCTCTCGTCTCTCATCATCGGACCTCTAGCACCACGCGGGGGAAAACGTGGCCTAGACTCTCTCCTAGCCTCAAAGCTACGGTCGAACCTCCCTGAACCAACCTGACCGCGAAACGGAGGCCGCCTAGCAAACTCACGAACAACAGGAACACCACGACCTAGCAACTGCAGGAACTGTACGCACAAACGCGTCGCCTCTCGGCCAGGGTGAACGAGACACAGGCACACTACGAGAAGAGTAGTACCTGTCCCTGTTCCCCACCTCCTTCTCTCTTCTCACCTCCCTCTTCTTCCTCCAACAAAACTCCTCAAGGTGACCATCCCTTCCACAATGCTCACAATGGAAGCGGACTGGCTTTGGCTTTGGGGTTTCTCTCGGCTGTGCCCTCTCTCTCGGCTGGTAAACCCCACCCCTCACAAAGGTCACTCTCCTCTGAAAGTTCTCTGACTTAGGTGGAAACTTGGGAGGATCTGGAGTGGTGTCAAGCTTGTTCAGCAGGTGGTTTGGTTTGGGTGTAAAGGTGTTCTTGAGAATGGTTTTTGGTGGGTTTGTGGGAATATTTGCGGTGGAGCTCTCTGGATCTCTCTCTCTCTCACCACTACTCTCACCAACCTTCTCAGAACCAAGCCCACAACCATCAGCTCTCTTGAAACTCGCAATCAACATCTTGAGCTGAGGCTCACGACCAGACAACCAACCCAAACACTGTCTCAGCTCATCGTTCTCACCCTCCAATCTATTCACACACTGTTCTAGCTCAACATTCTTTAAAGCAACAACATCACAAGCAGAACAGGAATTCGCAATGGGTGATTTAAGTTGTGCTTCAAGTGAACTAATCATGGTGCGTGATTCAAGCAACTGAGCATGCAAAGCAGGACAAGAAGTACAAGCACCTAGCAAAGATGACCTAGACTTCAACTCAGCAAGCTCAACTCTAGCACTCTCTAGTTCATCCAAGCAGTTCATGTGTTTTTCCTTGAGCACAACAAGATCAGCAATATGCACATCACAGAACGAGCATTCTACCTCATCAGACACAAGAGGAGCATTTTTCAGAACAGCAATCTCAGACTCAAGCGAAGCTGCTCTCTCCCTAGACTCGCAAAGCAAAGACTCAAACTCCATGGCCTTCTTTCCAGTCTCAGAAAGCAAGGTCTCAAGCTCAGCCACTCTATCCTTAGACTCTCCTAGCAAGGACCTAAACTCCCTCTTCTCTTTGTTGGTCTTCCTAAGCACATCATCACGGTTATCGACCAACTGCTCTAACCTAGCAATCTCCTGACGCAAAGAGGTGGGATCTGTCAATACCTCATCCTCGGAGTCGGAGTCGGAGTCGTCCTTGCCCTTCACGGAGTCGTGCGCCATGGTGCAGTAGTCGACGGCGGCGAAGGAGATGCCGTTGAAGTTGCGGTTCAAGCTCTTCTTCTCCTTGCGGCGGCCGCGGTCTTCATCTTCACTGCTTGAGCTTGACGACGTGTTGGTGGAGCTTGTGTCGATGTCGCTCGCATCAGCCACCATCGCTCGAGATCTGTTCTTCTTGTGTCCACCGTGCTT
This sequence comes from Urochloa ruziziensis, assembly GCA_015476505.1. Lineage (NCBI taxonomy): Eukaryota > Viridiplantae > Streptophyta > Magnoliopsida > Poales > Poaceae > Urochloa > Urochloa ruziziensis. The sequence continues at coordinate 7,643,431 of CM027125.1, read as the reverse complement.
GTTCTTGGATCTTCTCTCGTCCTTGTTCTTGTTCTTGGCGCGGTACTCGTCCTTGGGCCGGTGCTTGTGGTCGTCTCGCGGGCGATGCTTGCGGTTGTAGTCGTTCTTGATCTCCTCGGGGCACTCGGCGATGAAGTGGCCCATCTTCCCGCATCTGTAGCACGTACTCCCGGCGCGCCTCGAACCCTTGCGGTTCTGGTACATCCTCTCGAACCTCCTCGTGAGCAACGCGAGATCCTCCTCGCTCAGCACCTCATACTCTTCATCTGGAAGGGACACAAGAGAAGACAAAGCAAAGTGTCTAGGAGTGTTAGCATGTCCATATCCAGAGCCACCGACTAGAGCCAGACTATGGGGATCAGTCGGACTCTTCGCCTTGGCAAGCAACTGCCTGTCAACCTCAGAAGACTTCAACTTCGAGAAAAGCTCATCCACAGAAAGAGTCTCATAGTTTGCCGACTCCATGATCGCCTCAACCTTGGCACCCCACACGGATCTATCAAGTGCTTGCAGGAGCTTGATAGCTCGGTCATGATCCGAGTATGGGAGCACGGTAATGTTGGCTTTCATGTTGTTGACAATAGAAGTGAAACGCTGAAACAAGGCATCAACAGACTCTCCTGGCAAATGAGCAAAGTTTTCATACTCTCTCCTGTACATCGAGAACAGCCTAGCCTTGACATGGCTATCACCACCGTGGGCTACCTTGAGCTTCTGCCAGATCTGGCAAGCTAGGTCCTCGCCCAAAACACGCTCGAACTCCTCGGCAGACAAAGAACGGAACAAGTAGTCGACAGCTCGGGCATTCGCCTCAAATCTCTCCTTTGCATCCTGGGCATCTAAGTTGGTGGGATTGACATAGTTTTCATCTTTCGTCACATCCCACAGCAACTTTCCTTTGCCTCGCAAGAAAGCGCCCATGCGCGCAACCCAGTTCGGGTAGTTCTTCCCATCGAAGTGCGGAGGCCCGGAACCCCGATCTTGGTACGCCATCTTTGGATCTTAGACTGGTTAGAGTCGCAAAGACCCGTAACCGGCTCTGATACCAATTGAAGGACCGAAACGGCGACCAGAGAGGGGGGGGAGTGAATGGGAGCCGATAAAAAATCTTTCCAAACAATCCGGCTATTCTCCCAAAGCAACTCCGAAACCTTCGAGAACAATCTTGCCAAGATCACGTAGCTACTGTCAAGCTACTGACCCTAGGAACAAGAAACGAGCAGCGGAACTCGAACCAATCGAATCGAACAACAAAACGACCCGAAACTCGGCTCGATCTAACACACCCAGGGGGGGGCGGTTAAACCGGCCAGGGGGGGCGGTTAAACCGCCCGGGCCTGGGAGCCTCGGGTAAAAGTCAAAACAAAAGTGGATCTCCCAAACCGCTTGAGCTCTTGAGGCGAGATTTTGGTCAGATGATCCAGACCCCCAGTGGAGTGTTTTCCCAAAAGATCTCGGCCTCTAACTCAGTAAAACTCCCGGAATCGCAGATCTCGCGAAGAACACCATGAACTCGTGTTCATCCCGAAAATCTCAAATCCAGAGCGATTCTCGGCGTTTGGGGGCAAAGGATCACCAGCAAAAGAGGCACAAGGCACTCATACGTGAATCCCCCAAAGAAATCCGAGAGAAAACGCTCGGGAACAAGAAGAACAAAAATCCCCCAAAAATAGCTCCGAAAATACCCACGAAAATAGAAAAAGAAAAGGGAGCTCGGGAAATCAAATCATGGCACAAAGATGAGCAGCACAAACTCAATCACATAACCATGAATTCACCTATACAAACTAGGAATGATTCGAAGTAGTTCTAGGTGGAGGGGATGAAGGGGAAAACAAGTTCAAAGTAAAACCTAAAGAGATAACTAGAGAGATGACAGCCACCAGCCCTGAAGAGGCATATTAGTAGTCCAAGTGGTGGTGTTCCTAAAGACTAAACTACCCCTAAGTGATACATACCCCTCAGGGGCAAATTTGACATTTGGTCTTCAGATATTTTCCGGCTCGGGCACCTTCCACTGCAAGCTAGCTTCCCTCCGACGCAAGCCTTGCAGTCACGCCGCGTGTCCTCCGGATCGAAGCTCCTCGACGCCGGTTTTGGGCCAGCCCAGGGGGGGCGGTTAAACCGGCCCTGGGAGGCGGTTAAACCGCCCCTGACAGCCCAGCCAGGCCCAGCTGCCCAAATCCGCCTCGTCGAGTCCTCGGTCCTTGGTTTTGAGGCCCAAACCAAGGGAAACCGTCCACCGATGATTTTGTGGCCAAATCACCAAACCCCGCGCGCAAACTTCGGTTGTTAGCCGCCACCTTGCGCCGGCTTCTCGTCCGCGTACGAGCTTCGGTTGTGAGCCGCTACCTCGCACCGGAACCACGTCCCCTTGCTCGTTCTTGCCAGCATGTGAACCGCACTTGATCCACCGGCCACCGGGTCCCTCGAACCAAGCCTACTTGTCTCTCCGCTCCTCGGAGGCCGCCATGGCTAAGACCTTTCGCGCCTGTTCTTCACCTGCACCAATGCAACCAAGCCGCATTCTACACCTGCAATACTTGAGCCAAGGGAAACGTCAATCCACACCACGTTGTCAATCACTCATCACACCAGGAAGCGACCATCCACCGGTCCTCGGACACACTGGGTCCTCAATGCTCCTACACCAGCATATATATGGAAGTATTGCAATTAATTGCTGAAGCACAAAATCAACCTTATAGGCGGCTCCATTGTATCTCGCGGAGACATCAGATCACCTGCAAGATGGCGCGGAGCATTTACAATAGCCTACCACATCTTCGTTTGCACTGGCTCAGTGGTCGCAAGCATTGTGAACTATCTCACAAACCCCATCCCCAAGTGGGGCTGGCACATCTCACTTGGCGTCGCAGCCGTGCCAGCCAGCATTGTCACTGTGGGTGCCCTTTTGGTAACAGACAGCCCCACTAGCCTAGTGCTACGCGGTAAGATGGATGAGGCCCGCACGTCACTCCAATGGATCCGTGGGTCAGATGTCAACATTGAAGTCGAGTTCAAGGACATTGTTTCTGCAGTCGAGAAGGCATGCCAAAACGAGGAAGGGGCTCTCAAGAAGCTGCGCAGCAAGTGTTACCGACCTTGCACGGTGATGATGGTGGCCATACCTGTGTTCTTCCAGTTCACAGGCATGGTTGTCGTCTTTGTCTTCGCACCTGTCTTGTTCCGAACGGTCGGGTTCAACAGTGAGAAGGCAATCCTAGGTTCTGCCTTAATAAACCTAGTGACCTTGTTCGCCGTCGTCATATCCACCTTCATCGTGGACTGCTTTGGACGGAGGTTCTTGTTCCTTGCAGGTGGCATCAGCATGATGCTTTGCCAGGTACTGCATACACGCACTATGTGCAATCCTTTCCATTTACGACAGTGTCATGTCAATGTTTGTAGCCCAACGTACAGTTGTGGTCTGTGACTTGTTTCGATGTAGGTTCTTGTTTCATGGATACTAGCAGAGCACCTTGGAAGCACAACGCAGTGACGATGGCACGGAACTATGCAGTGGCTGTGCTGGTGCTCATGTGCCTGTACACATTCAGCTTGGGCTTGTCATGGGACTCTCTCAAGTGGGTGATTTTGAGCGAGATCCACCCTGTGGATACTAGGTCTGTGGGGCAGGCCATCTCCATGTCTATCGCGTTCGTCATCTACTTCGTGCAGGCACAGGTGTTTACGACCCTGCTCTGCCACCTGAAATTTGGGATATTTCTATTCTTTGCTGGCTGTGTGATGACTATGACGGCTTTCATCGCGGCCTTCCTGCCCGAGACGAAAGGTGTGCCACTAGAGGCTTTGCAAGCAGTATGGGCACGCCATTGGTACTGGAGGAGGTTCATCGTGCAGGATGCCAAGCATGAGCTTGACCAAAGTGGTTAATTGGTCGAATTGTTGTTGTTTTTTTAAAATAATGGAAAGACTTCTACTTGTGGAAGTGATTACTATGTAGTCAGCTTGTATACATTGCGTGGTTAATTGATCAAAATTGGTACTTGTAAAAACCAGTAGTATGTAATCAGCTTGTATACTCGTTCATCTTCACTCTGTGGATCGGTACTCTCTGTGTGTACTTAACTTTGTGATGAAACATTATAAGAACTAGTCAAGTGACCAGTCCTAGTCTTTGACAGCCAAGAATAGCAGCAGCCCAAGCAACGGGCAGCTGATAGTCGTAAGAGCAACTCCAGCCGGGCCTGGAAATTGGATCCCGCATAAGCTGTTTCCAGGCCGGCCCGGGAATTTTAGGGGGCCAGAAATCACTCTCCACTCCATCTGGCCTGAGCAAAAGTCAACCCGTAAACCAACCTGCCCGGTGGGACCCATCTGTCAGCGAGGGATAGCAAATCGCACTGCATCCATTCGCTCTGGCCGCGCCCGCACCGCCGGCGACCTCGCGCCTCGCCGCCGTCCTCCCTCTCTCCCTCCCGCACCCGTGGCTAGTTCTTGCCGCCGGAGACCTCCTTCCCGCATCTCTCCCGCGCCGCCGCGGCCGTCTCGCCCCGTGTCGTGCCGGCGCCGTGCCCGGTGCGCCATCCCCGCCACGCGCATCTGCCTCGCCCCCACCACGCCGCGGCACCCTCCACTGGTGAGTTCCATCTCTAAAGGATTGATTCTTCATCTTCCGCCTCCGAGGTGACCCTGGTACGGGAGAGGGAACAGAAGTTCGTGCCGGTGGTGCCCGCCATGGACGGCGTTGCTCTCTGGTGCGGCCATGGCTAGTGCTGGTGGCAGCGTCATGGCTTTCCTGAGGAGGGGCCATATGCTGGAGTTCATTGTCAGTAGTAACCTCACCTGCTTGTCGTGGACGGTGAAGGTGCCAGAGGCCGAGGAGCGCCCCCAGCTGTAGCCTCGTCTTGGTCTGCCCTCCTCCGGTCCTGCCATCATCTCCTCCAGCAGCGTTCTTCTTCTTGCTCTTCCTCTTGGTCATCGCGTTCTTTGTGGCGTAGAATCATCAGATCCGATTCGCCTACTAATTACTGAACCATCAGCCTGTTACACTTTGGCATTGATCTTAATGATGAACATGGAAATAACACCAGCCAAGCATGGCTCCTTCTGTTGGTCCTGCTGTTGCAGTGCTCTGACATCTGTTCTAGCTATTATCATTCCCTCTTTATTCTGGTGGGGTTTGTGTTGAGCACAACTAGAAACCCAGACTAACAAGGAAATACAATGGCCGACGGGTAGTCAAGAAAATTATAAACAGGTAGAGTTTATGATGTTATCTCAACAGGCTAAAAATAAGTCAGGGAGGTCTGCTAATTGGTTTAGGGAGTCCTAGGTTTTTAATTGAACTTGAAGCTCAACTTATACACGGACAAACGGAAAAGGTATCTTAATTGGGTTAGATTGTAATAGTATAGTCGATTGAGCCAATTTTTTTTGGGTTAGATTGTAAGGTTCGAGGTAGTAAAATAGACTTTTCAGTATATAAAAATTGTACTTGTTTAGTGATGGCATAATTCATTTCCTTTACTTGTAGAGTTGTAGTTGCCCTCATTGTACTTGTGCTTGCTCAATCTTTTTAATAAAAATTTCCTTTAGACAGATTTTTTAGTTTGACTGTTAACATTACATTTTGTTCACAAGTCAGCTTGTGACTGAAAGTCACTAACTTGTTCTAATTATATTGTTCATGCAACTATTTTTCTTGTAAGCTAACTAAAATTGTTGCATTTTGTTGGTGTTGCAGATGTCGAGGTCCGAGAGGCTTCAGCGGTGGCGGGAGGAAGAGGAGGAATCCGATGAAGATGATGTCATCTTCGTTGGTGCTATGGTTGCGGCATTGAAGAGGAAGAAGAGCAAGAAAATGTTTCGCGGATCTTTGCCGGGCCGCCACAACGTACCACGAGATATCTTAAGCGGTCACGAGAAGATTTACTGGGATTACTTAGCTGACAAGCCTGTTTACAATGAAAAGCATTTCAGAAGGAGATATCGGATGTCAAGGGCACTTTTCTTGAGGATAGTAGCTACAGTCGAGGCTCACGACGAGTATTTCCGGCAGAAGGCTGATGCAATGGGTCTTCTGGGTACATCTTCTATTTAGAAGGTTGTTGCAGCCTTTCGGATGCTTGCACACGATGTGTCAGCTGATTTCTTGGATGATTCATTGAGAATGGGTGAAAGCACCATAATTGAGTCTTTCAAGCGTTTTGTGAAAGCCGTTGTTAACATCTTCAGTGAAGAATACCTGAGGGCCCCCAACGCCCAAGACACAGCCAGATTGCTAGCCATTAACAAGGAAAGAGGATTCCCAGGGATGCTTGGATCCATAGACTGCATGCATTGGAGGTGGGAAAAGTGCCCAGTTGCTTGGCAAGGTGTTTACACAGGTCATAAGAAGGGGCCAACTTTGATCTTGGAAGCTGTTGCATCACAAGATCTCTGGATTTGGCATGCATTCTTTGGACTTCCTGGTTCATTCAATGACATCAACGTGCTACATCAGTCGCCCCTATTCGACAGAGAGTGCTCACATTTTTCTTGATTTATTCAAAGATTTAACTGACGCTATTATTTCAATAGTAGGCGATGTGGCTGCTGACAACGAGGCGCATGTTATAACTTCATCAATCTCGATATCAACCGGCTCAATCTCTCCTCGGTGCTCATAGCGGTAAAGTTGTATGTGTGTCTTCGTATAAGTGAGTACACGTACATGTATGTGAGCCTCATGTTCCAAAAATAGAAAATGTAAAAAACACTGTTACAATTTATTTTCAAAATCAATATTATTTACCACCCGAACAAATGCGTAAAGGCATGTGAACCACACCCTACCGGAATTTATTGGACAAGAATGAGACTGGGACAATTTACAATGAAATGGACACAACGGTGTGTGGTTGCAATCCTTTATCATCTTATCATGTTAAAAATAACTTTTTTAACATTCACAACTTGCTTCGTCTGTATGTGATGAAAGACATAAGAATTGAAGATTTGAATGATCTTACCCTGACTATTCAGTGGACACGGAGAGACAAGTCAGTCAATTTATAGAGTCTAGTACGTATGGACAATTACGTTATGGCCACTACTACAGAAAATATTTGTAGGAGCCAGGTATTTTTTAGAGGCGGACTAAAAGGCGACCGGCCCTACTACAAAAGGGTGCGCGGTACTGTAGCTAAGGGCCGCCCCTAGAGAACGGTTTCCAGGGGCGGGGCATGGGGTCACCCGCCCCTGGAAACGGCTATCATTTTCAAGGGCGGGTGACCGCATCGTCCGCCCTTGAAAATGGACATTAGCAGGGGCGGACCGTGGGATCGTCCGTCCCTAAAGATGGTACACTTTCCAGGGGCGGGTCACCCCATGCTCCGCCCCTGAAAATACAATAGCAGGGGCGGATCACCCTATGACCCGCCCATAAAACTCCTCTACTGTACAAAACCGAGCCTTTCTTCCCCAACCCGACCAGGTGCACTCAAAACCCTAAAAAGAGAGGGAGGTGCTGCCCAAATTTTCCAAAAAAGGTGGGGAACAATCCCCTCATTAGGAGGTGAGTTGATACTTATCCTATGACTATTTTTGAGCTTATTGCATTGATTAGACTCAATTAGGGTTTGTGTTACCTCTACCTAGATCTAGATCTTCATGGTAGTACATGGCCAATTTGGACCCCGATTTGGCTCAACCTTGAGTATGTAACAAGGTTAGTAAAGTAGGGGAAGATGATTCTTCCATTTATTTTCTTCAATTTTGACTTTGAAGCCTCATTCATGTATGAGGAAATTGCTAAAGCCATGGAGGAGATATTTATGTTTTTAACAACAAGCGTGCATTTGTTTCTTGCATTTTCAACTTTAACATCATCTAATGTTTAATATTTTTTGTCATGGATATGTCTAATTTTTATTTTTGATGGATCTACATGTTTAATTATTTTTTAAGGTTAGAATATGGATCGGTCATGCATGTACAATATATCGAGGCACGGTACTTCTTTTCATGTAGAGCTTGACAAGTTTCTTAGAGTCGCAGAGAATAATGCAAGGGATGAGAGGACAAACGATATACGTTGCCCGTGCAAAATCTGTCAGAACCATCGTGTTTTCAACGACTTGGTTACAATCCGATCACATGTGATGGTGAATGGTTTCGTGAAGGACTACACATTATGGACATACCATGGTGAGAAGGATACTGACGTTGAGGACCTGTTACAAGACATTAGCCTAGATGTTGAAGCCATGAACAGCTATTTCCAGGGTTATGATGAAGATTATGGTTTAGAGGATGACGAAATGGATGATGGTCTTGACTTTGGAGGTGGTGGTGATGGAGTCAGTGGAGGTGAGTATGGCAAAGACTTGCTACCCGGATGGGCTCTTCATGAATGTCCAGGTGAAATGCAGAAGTTCCATAGTTGGTACCGTAGGGCATGCACCCTAGGGCTCAAAACTATATGGGCACGTGTCGATGTGGAGGTGTTTGGTTGCAATAAATGGGAAAACCAAGGTACTGATATAATCATCGATTTCGATGACATCCATGCAATGTACCGCCTGCAAATGATGGATCTAGGCCCCATGAGATTGTGGTGTATGTAAGTGCATATGGTACTGGCCTTTGTAGTCTCAAAATCATTTTTTTCGGTGTGTTGTGCAGGATGCAAGGTCGCCTCGCAGTGGCTTCGAAGACCAAGATTGGGTATCTTGACCCTTTTAATATTTGCGAGGCTAGGTGGGCATTCCCCCTCAAGTGGCCGGATGCTGCCGAGGAACTAAAGGATTGTAAGACGGCCAAGGATAAACAAAAGAAACGAAGGGAGTTTTCCATTGATCTTAGAAGGAAGGTGTCAATCTACATAGCAATTATGATGGATCGACATCGAGACGCGGAATGCATATGGGCTCCCTACCTTTTCGTTGTCTAAATTCTAACAATTCTCCAATCCTACATATATCGATTAGCTTGGTACTTATCCCAGCTATATAACACTGTGACAGGAGACACTGGGTTTCTTTTATGCTTTTGCCGAGGGAAGCCAAATATGTGGTCTTTGACCCATTGGATTACCCGCCGTCACAATACAATGATTTCACCATCATCCTAAAGAGGTAACCCACTTTAAGATTTCCCACACATCTTTGAAAATATTCAAGTCGGTAATTACATACTAACTTGTCCCATTGTTTCAAGCAGTGCTCTTTTTTCTACATTAACCATTATAAAGGGCCGGTGCCTAAGGGAGCAAAGGACTGGATTCCACGCACACACTTCCCATGCCATAAGCAACCAGCCGGATCTTTGTTTTGCGGCTATTATGTGTGCGACTATATTAGGAGCTGCAAGCACTACACACCGAATATTGAGCGTGTACTTGTCTTTATCATATTTTAGTACTTTCATTTTGCGTCTAACTATCACTTGCTTAAATCTTGCATGCTTTCATACATTACGGATGGTTAGTGACTTCGTTGCCGGGAAACCACTTGGAGAGGTAGATCTGCTGAAGATAGTCGGCGAAACATGTCACTTCATAATGCGTGAGGTGGTTCACCAGAAGGGAAAGTACATCCATAAGCTACAAAAATATTTTAGTGAAGACCAATACGATTCTCTTCGTAACTGGCACTTGGAGAAGTATCGCCTTACCAAGTGAGGGTGTGAAGGACACTAAACTTGTGTAATTAATGTAATATACATTTGTGAATTTGTCTTATTAATATACAAGAATTACTTTTATATAATTTGCAATTATAATAAATTATGCACAATTACTATATTATTTGCAATGAGCAGATTTGTGACTACCCCTATATTAGTTGCCGGACGAATAGTATTAGAAAATCGAATAATATTAAAAAACAATATTAGAAAACCAAACAACAAAAACTGAAAATAGAACTCCAGGGGCGGTTCTCGCCGTCGCCCGCCCTTGCAAACACCTATTCCAGGGGCGGGCAATGGCATGGTCCGCCCCTGGAAACACCTTTTCCAGGGGCGGGCAATGGCATGGTCCGCCCCTGGAAAAGGTGTTTGCAGGGGCGGATCATGCCATCGCCCGCCCCTGGAAAACTTTTCCAGTGGCGGGCTACTAACCCGCCCCTGCAAATGCCTATTTGTAGCAGCCAAAAGCAGGGGCGAATTTTGGAGCCGCCCCTGGAAACACCCGTTAACCCGCCCCTACAAACGTTTTCTGTAGTAGTGGGCCACCCATGGCCTTCGTCTGTATGGACAATTTATATCATCACCAAGGGCATGTTTGGATGGAGGGGTAAATAGGGCAAATTTGTCTCAATTTACCCCAAAAGTGTCAAACATGTAGGGGTAAATGGGGTGGGGCAAATGTTTTGTCCCCCAAATTTCATTTGCCCCTAAAGAGTGTCAAATTGGGGCAAATATTTACCCCTCAATCCAAATACCCTAAGGAGGCAAATTTGTTAGGAGCAAATGGAAGAGGCAAAACATCTGCCTTGCCTTGGGGTAAATATTTACCCCCTCCGTCCAAACAGGGCCCAAATCGTACAGGCAGTGACGACTGACGACGACGTACTGTTAACGTGTGCCAACTGCTGCTGAACCAAAGCCATTCCAATTAAGGATCGTATGTGGAGATCAGTAAGATCGATGGAGGAGCCGGCATGGCGCGGCGTTGCTGACAATGACGACCCGACCTCCGTGCTGGCAAGCGGCGGTGCTGCTCGGCTCGGCGGTTGTTGCCAGAGACTGAGAAATCTGAACCTTTGGACCTCTACGGAAAGCTTCTACTACTCGAATGGCATTTATTTGGCTCCCGTACTAGTCCAACAGCCTTCCAATAGAATAGAAATCGGAGTCCCCAGTTGAATCTGGTAGTACAAGTTTGAATTATCTGATGTTTGGACAGAAGAACGGTAGTCCCTGTAGGTGTTCAACAACGCGTCCAAGATCGAGCACACCCACCGTTACAAATTTCATCATCACACCAACTATAAAGAGCAATTTTAAACAACGACAGTTCCACAATTAAGTTACAAGTTATTACATAAATGTTTCCAACAAGAGATAAAAGAGAGCATAAAAGACAAGTTTGAGCTCTCAACTTGACAACTTAAAAGATGGGTGAGTTTATGTTTCTCCAACATCTAACTTAGATTAAAAGAGCAACAACGCAGCGGATAAACGATCGACAACGCAAAAGAATGATAGTGTCATTGCCCATAAACACCACCACAACGATGCAACATTTTCATCACCCATCACCCACGCTTGGATCGGCGGGGTAAAAGTGACAAAAAACCAACTCCGGCTCACCTGCAACTTAGAATTTAGGAAGCAACGTGAGTACGTGGGATACTCGCAAGACTTACGCAAGGGAAATATATAGCACCATGCAAGGATATATCAAGGTTAGGCTTTAAGTTAAATAAATTTAGCAAAAGCCTAAAGCGACTCATCCTTAAATTTTAAACCATTAGCATGATGAGATACAACCTATAAGCTTCTAGTTCATTTTATTTATCTTGCCCAAACCCTTACAATATTTTAGTTGAGACAAGAATAAAACCTTGGTAACATAGAGCATGAACATATGCCAAGTAACATATAACAAAACAGTAACTCTACGATGCATTCGGTGAGTTGAGCTTGCTCATAACCGAGAGCGCGGCAATTCGAATCGATTTACACCTTGCAAAGGTTGTACTCTTTACCCGCTCGCCACGGGATCTACCCACGACAACTCTATCCGATAAGCCCCAATGTTGGAGACAACACCTAGCTTGCGCGAAGAAAGCGCTAGGTCCACCAGGGACATCCCTAACACCCCTCTACAAAGCCCACGGCCACGCATCTAGGACCGTGCTCCACCACCGAGACAACAACCGAAAAAGAGCTTACCCGACAATGATCGGATGACGGTAGCACGGAGGGTGCTCAAAACAATGTCATCAACGGACGGGCCTTAACCAGCTCAAATGGGCTATGCCACCGAGACTCCTTTCTCGTGACCCTATCCCCCGTTCAAGCCTCGCATTCAACTTCATCATTCTCATCAACATAGTTCATCATTAAATAACCAAAAGTAAAGGCGATGAAGTTGATTAGCCTATAGCCCATCCCTCTCAAAGTTGACTAGACCATAATTAAGCATCTAAGCTTTTAATCAATTCAAATTAGTAATAAACCCCTTTCTACACGAGCGACAAGGAGAGGATATAAAACAAGGAAGGCTTAAAGATAGGATACTAAAGCATCAATTAAACCCACATGTAACCCATACCGGCATAAACTTTATTAAGAAAACATAGGATAGGACATATGAGCTGCTTGCCTTGGTTCTCTTCCGACTCGACAAACTCCTCTTCGACGGCTTCGGATCCGGGCTGAACGGACTCGCTCTCCAGTACTTCGGTCACTAAAAGAATGAAATGCATGCATGCATTAGTGGTGATGTCATGAGTGCAATGCTAATGCAATGAGTATGCAGTGGTATATGCAACCAAGAGCATAATAATGACAACACATGAAGCTAAAGCATTGATCAAACAAATCCAAATGTATAAAAGAGCAACTCAAGTTAAGCAATACACTAGCAAGCAAGATAAAGCCAAAATAGAATCTATTGATAACTAAAAATTATGAAATAAAATACACATCCAGAGAATCACTATAACAGCCCATGAGAGTTGGATTCATCTCAAAATTCTTTTCCAAGGCAAAGAAATAAAATAAACAAGATAAAGCACTAGCAACAAACTTAAATCATAAAAAAGCATGTAAAATCCTATAAAAACACAGAAGGCATTTTTCCTGGATTCTATATTGAAACACAAGATCGGCAACATTGGTTTCACCATTTTATCATTTTTCTACTAATTACTAAGCCTTTAATAAGATTTCAGCTCAAAGTTAAAGAAATAATCCAAACCCATGTCAAACGTTCACAAACTGAGAAAGACAACTATAGATCTGATTATAGTGTGCCTTAAGAGAGCCAACACAATTGGAATAAAGATTATTGGAGCAACAAATTAATTAAGGCACTTAACAAGATCTGCATGAAATAAATCATAATAAAATAAATACAACAGTAGCATGAGCAAAGACATTTTTGTATCAAATGAGATCATCTCAGTAACTCAACAAAACAAGAGCCACCATTTTGGATCTATATTTATTTTCCTATGGTTTTTGCAAGATCAGAAACACACTAGTGCTAATAAGCTACCCCTTCACAAGCTAGCACTGTTCATCTTCACAAGAGCAGAACGCACGCACGGCTGCAGGCCCCAAGTTTCGCGTGCTGCAGCACTAGGAGACGAACACCAGGAGAACCAACATGCATGCAAGGAAGGAGAAGGGATTGTCCAGTTCATGCATCTCACCCTCAGGGACCTACGAGCAGAGGGAGCAACAGCAATGGCTGAGGAACAGCAGCCACGGGCAAAGGAAACTCCCCGCCGGGTGACCTGCACAGTGAAGAGCGAAAGGAACAGAAGGCTTAGAGCCTATGGGTGAGCTCAAGGGGAAGGTCTGTATGCAAGGAATAGATGGGGAAGCTCACCGGCGAGACGGAGTTGGCCAAACAAGTCCAAAAATTCGGCCAAAATTCAACAAATCACCAATTGACATGAAGTAAATGAATAAAATAACAGCAGGCCAAGTTGCATAATGAAAATTGAAATTCCTTCACAAGTGCACTCAAATATACATGAAAAATCAATTCAAACTAGGTGCTTATTATGCGTGTCAATGCTCAAATGATGATTATGCAATCTTGGTCACTTGTTAAACATGTTGGTCAATTTTGGGATGTGACAAATCTCACCCCCCCCTCCCCCCCCCCCCCCCCCCCCCCCCCCCCGCCCCTTGGAGAATCTCGTCCCGAGATTCCAATGGTAGAAACTAGATAAAGAGAGAGGGTGTTTACATGGGACTTTAGGTTAAAACCCCAAGTTTTAGGGTAGGCCACATTTACCTAGACAAGATAACAACTATGAGATCTCTTACAAGAAACAAAGTTGTGGTGTGAAGGGAAGCACCTAGACTTTCATGATGGTGAATGTGTACACATCTAAGAAAAGTGAGTATGAAATTCTTCATAAAAAGAGCGTGTGGTGGGGTAGATAGGGAGAGCTTACTTATTTGAGAAAAGTTCGGGATATTCCTCATGCATCTTATCCTCATGTTCCCAAGTAGCTTCATCCTCGGAGTGATTACTCCATTGAACCTTAACCATTTTGGCATTTCCCTTTCTCAATTTCCTCTCCGCATGATCAAGAATGCCAATAGGGTGCTCATCGTAAGTAAGGCCCAGTTGAACGTTAAGCATCTCTAGATCGACGGCTTCGGTTGGAACACGAAGACATTTCTTGAGTTGAGAGACATGTAATACATTATGGATGGCGGAAAGTGATGGAGGAAGTTCCAATTGATAGGCCATGACACCCACACACTTGGTGATTTTGAAGGGTCCAACATACCGCGGCGCCAACTTTCCCTTGACTTGGAAATGACGAACGCCCTTGAAAGGAGAGACCTTGAGATAGACATGATTGCTCACCTTGAAAAATAATTCTCGGCGACGACGATCGCCATAATTCTTTTGGCGAGATTGGGCTATGCGAAGATTTTCGCGGATAATCCTTACTTGATCTTCCTTCCATGACCAAATCCGGGCCAAAGAAAGGCCTTTCCCCGGACTCAGACCAATTAATACGGGTTTCCATAGGAGCTTCAAAAGGAGACATCTTGATACTCGATTGATAACTATTATTGTCAGAAAACTCCGCGAAGGGCAAACAAATTACCCACTTCTTCTCATAGATAAGGGCACAAGCCCTCAACATATCTTCTAGGATTTGATTGACTCTTTAGGTTTGACCATCGGTTTGAGGATGATAAGCGGTACTATAAGTGAGGTTGGTTCCCATGGCTTCATGAAGGCTTTGCCAAAAGTGAGCAACAAATTGAGATCCACGATCGGAGACGATGGTTTTAGGAACACCATGGAGACACACTATCCTTGTGAGATACAACTCTGCATATTGCTTGACATGATAAGTGGCTTTGACTGGAAGGAAATGAGCCGATTTAGTCAAGCAATCGACAATTACCCAAATAGAACCATACCCTTGAGAGGTCTTGGGAAGGCCGGTGATAAAATCCATGCTAATATCCTCCCATTTCCAAGATGGAATAGGCAAGGGTTGAAGAGAGCTGGCCAGATTGAGATGTTCGGCCTTAACCCTTTGGCAAACATCGCACTCGGCAACATACCTCACGATTTCTCGCTTCATGCGAGTCCACCAAAATCTTTGCTTGAGGTCTTGATACATTTTGGTACTTCCCGGATGAATAGAGAGTTGAGAATTATGGGCTTCATCAAGAATTAAGTGCTTCAACTTAGGGTCCTTAGGCACAACGATTCTCTTTCCAAATAATATGGCACCTTGATCATCAATAGAGAAACATTGAGCCTTGCCCTCCTTCTTTAAAGAAAGAATCCGAGCCATACCCTTGTTATTCTTTTGAGCTTCTTTGATTTGATCATAAAGGTCGGAGTTGATAATGAGAGTAGCAAGAAACCCTTCTTGGATAATTTCAATTCTTAGTTTCCAGAGATCATCACAAAGAGTATCAACATGAGGTGCAACGGTTAAGCAATTGCACCTACCCTTGCGGCTCAAGGCATCGGCGACAGCATTTGCCTTTCCATGGTGATAGTGAACTTCAAGATCATAGTCCTTAATTAATTCAAGCCACCTTCTTTGCCTCATATTAAGATCAGATTGGGTGAAAATATATTTAAGGCTCTTGTGGTCGGTGTAGATATTGCAACGATTACCAAGGAGATAGTGACACCATATCTTTAGAGCATGAACAACGGTCGCAAGCTCTAAATCATGAGTGGGATAATTCTCTTCATGACGCTTGAGTTGACGAGAAGAATAAGCCACCACTCGACCTTCTTGCATAAGCACACAACTGAGGCCAATGCGAGAAGCATCGCAATAGACATCGAAACTTTTGTTGATGTTTGGTTGAGCAAGAACGGGAGCGGTAGTGAGATGAGTTTTCAAGGTTTGGAAGGCTTCTTCACATTCTTTGGACCACTCAAATTTAACCCCAATCTTTACTAACTCGGTCATAGGCTTGGCAATTTTGGAAAATTTTTCTATGAACTGGCGGTAGTATCCCGCTAGCCTAAGAAAACTTCGGATTTGGGTCACACTTTGCGGTTGCTTCCAATTGAGGACATCTTGCACTTTGCTAGGATCGATGGCAACACCATCTTTGGAGATGACATGACCAAGAAAGGACACTTCTTCAAGCCAAAATTCACACTTGCTAAACTTGGCATAAAGACGATGATCTCTAAGTTTTTGAAGAACAATATGGAGGTGACGAGCATGATCTTCCTTGGTTTTGGAATAGATAAGAATGTCATCAATGAAGATTGTTACGAAGACATCAAGCTCATCCATGAATATGCTATTCATAAGATACATGAAGTAGGCCGGAGCATTAGTGAGACCAAAAGACATAACAGTATACTCATAGAGCCCATACCGTGTAGAGAAGGATGTTTTGGGAATGTCTTCCTTTCGAATTTTAATTTGATGATACCCCAACCTTAGATCAATCTTGGAGAAATAATGAGCATCGTATAATTGATCAAACAAGATATCAATGCGAGGGAGAGGATATTTGTTCTTGACGGTGACCTCATTTAATGGACGATAGTCCACACACATCCGCAAGCTTTCGTCCTTCTTCTTTACAAAGAGAGACGGGCATGCCCAAGGTGAGGAGCTTGGGCAAATGAATTCCTTTTCCAACAAAAGCGCGAGCTGCTTCTTCAATTCCTTCAACTCATTGGGAGGCATACGGTAAGGACACTTTGAGATGGGGGCCGTCCCGGGTAAAAGTTCGATAGCGAACTCAACTTCACGATCGGGAGGCATTCCCGGTAATTCTTCCGGAAATACATCCGGATACTCACAAACCACGGGAATTTCTTCCAACGCCATGATTTCGATACCCGGCATAGTATAGAGACAAGATTCTTCTTTATCTAAGGAAAGGATAACTCTCTTGCCGGTAGGATGTAAAAGATCCACAGTCCGAGGACCGCACTTGATAACCCCATCATGTTTACCCATCCAATTCATACCAAGAATGACATCCAACCCCAACTTATCTAATATGAGAAGATTAGCCTTAAAGATAGACCCCTCGATGAGAATTGGAACCTTATCAACAAAATATCTAGCAATGATTTCTCCCCCTAGTGAGTCTATAAGATATGGGGATGATAGGTTTTTCATTGGTAATTTATGATGCAACACTAGGCTCTTGTTGATGAATGAACGAGTAGCTCCGGAATAAAAAAGAACAACGGTGGGAGAGGAATTTACGAGAAGCGTGCCCAAGAGAACTTCGGCGTCTTCCGGAATTTCTTCTGTGGTGGTGTAGTTGAGGCGGCCACGCTTTGGGGCTTGTTGGTTCTTAGCCCCTTGGCGTGCGGCTTGAGGTGGAGGGTTGACTTGCCTTGGTGGGTTGGCATTACCACCATGCTTTGGAGAGGGGTAATACTTGGAAATATGGCCCGAACCACCACAATTATAGCATTGGCCCCTTCACCACTAGCATTGCCCCAAGTGGAGTTGGCCGGCATCGAGGATTGTCCTTGAGGAGGAGGAGGACAGCACACAACCCACATTGGACGTGGAGGAGGAGCACCCGGCGCGCGAGAAGGAGGAGGGGGAGGCCCCATGGGTGGGCGGGACACACTCCCTCCCGCCGAAGGAGGCGAGGGACGCTTGTGATTCTTTGCTTCAAGCTTCTTCATCTTGTTCTCAGCTCGAATAGCCATGTTGATCATATCATTGAAATCCTCAAACTTGGTGGTGGAAAGCTTGTCTTGCAATTCTTCCGAGAGCCCTTCATAAAAGCGCTCTCGCTTCTTTCCATCATCGGCCACTTCCTCGGGAGCATATTGAGCGAGGGTATTGAAGGTTTGCACATAGATCATCACATCCTTGTTGCCTTGAGTGAGGCTAAGAAATTCCCTCTTCTTGATGTCCATGATGCCCTTGGGGATGTGAAAGGCACGAAATGCCGTCCGGAATTTCTCCCATGTGAAGCGGTGCTTAGCGGGATGTGCGGCAAGCACACTCCACCATGAAGCGCCGGCGGCATCTTGAAGTTGATGGGTGGCAAAGAGAACCTTGTCATGTTGCTCACGCCGAAGGAGGCCAAGTTTTTGCTCAATTGTACCAAGCCAATAATCCGCATCAAGAGGGTCCTTGGTGCCACGGAAGACCGGAGGGTCGGTACGAAAGAAATCTCCATAGCCATGCATCGGTGGCTCCTCCCTCCGATGTTGGCCTTGTTGATTGCCCATATTGTGAACAAGATGCCCAAGGAGTTGAGTTGTTTGGGCAAGAACATCTGCAAGAGTCGGATTCACCGGAGGGTTGGGTAGGTTTTGGTTGGCCCCACCCGATGGTTTACCACTCTCGTGTCCCGAACGATGGTGCCTCATCCTGTGGTCCAAGTTAATTAGAAAGGTTAGCGGATGGGTAACGATGTGGTACAAGATAGGTATAGGTTGGAAACACATGAAGATAACACATGCGCGAATATTAGAAGTGAGTAGATGATTATTGACAGATTTCAGTGGTGATGTCATGAGTGCAATGCTAATGCAATGAGTATGAAGTGGTATATGCAACCAAGAGCGTAATAATGACATCACATGAAGCTAAAGCATTGATCAAACAAATCCAAATGTATAAAAGAGCAACTCAAGTTAAGCAATACACTAGCAAGCAAGATAAAGCCGAAATAAATTCTATTGATAACTAAAAATTATGAAATAAAATACACATCCAGAGAATCACTATAACAGCTCATGAGAGTTGGATTCATTTCAAAATTCTTTTCCAAGGCAAAGAAATAAAATAAACAAGATAAAGCACTAGCAACAAACTTAAATCATAAAAAAGCATGTAAAATCCTATAAAAACACAGAAGGCGTTTTTCCTGGATTCTATATTGAAACACAAGATCGACAACATTGGTTTCACCATTTATCATTTTTCTACTAATTACTAAGCCTTTAATAAGATTTCAGCTCAAAATTAAAGAAATAATCCAAACCCATGTCAAACATTCACAAACTGAGAAAGACAACTATAGATCTGATTATAGTGTGCCTTAAGAGAGC
The DNA here is from genome assembly GCA_015476505.1 of Urochloa ruziziensis. Taxonomy (NCBI): domain Eukaryota; kingdom Viridiplantae; phylum Streptophyta; class Magnoliopsida; order Poales; family Poaceae; genus Urochloa; species Urochloa ruziziensis. Next base: position 7,624,248 of record CM027125.1, on the reverse strand, counting down.
CAACACAATTGGAACAAAGATTACTGGAGCAACAAATTAATTATAAGGCACTTAACAAGATCTGCATGAAATAAATCATAATAAAATAAATACAATAGTAGCATGAGCAAACACATTTTTGTACCAAACGAGATCATCTCAGGAACTCAACAAAACAAGAGCCATCATTTTTGGATCTATATTTATTTTTCTATGATTTTTGCAAGATCAGAATCACACTAGTGCTAATAAGCTACCCCTTCACAAGCTAGCACTGTTCATCTTCCCGAGAGCAGAACGCACGCACGGCTGCAGGCCCCAAGTTTCGCGTGCTGCAGCGCTAGGAGACGAACACCAGGAGAACCAACATGCATGCAAGGAAGGAGAAGGGATTGTCCAGTTCATGCATCTCACCTTCAGGCCTCAGGGACCTAGGAGCAGAGGGAGCAACAGCAATGGCTGAGGAACAGCAGCCACGGGCGAAGGAAACTCCCCGCCGGGTGACCTGCACGGTGAAGAGCGGAGGGAACAGAAGGCTTAGAGCATGTGGGTGAGCTCAAGGGGAAGGTCCATCTGCAAGGAATAGATGGGGAAGCTCACCGGTGAGACGGAGTTGGGCCAGCAGGCAAGCTCGGCGGCGGTGGCGATGGAGGGCCGAGCTAGGGTTTGAAATGGGGGCCGGCGCTCGGGTTTATAATGGCGAGGAGGAGCGGGGGCAAAGCTGGGATTTCGCGTGGCCATGGCCACGGTGGCCAGTCCGGCGGCAAGGGCCTGGTCGACGCCGCTCCTGCTGCCCAACCGGCGGGCGAGCTGCAGCGTGAGATGAGGAAGATGACGCTGACGAGTGGGTCTCGCGTCGGTTTGAATTCTTTTCTGGGATTTCAAACTTTGAACCACTAATTAGGTGCCTTCCCGAGGTCTAAAAATTGCAAATAAATACTCGTTGGAAAGCTAAAAATATAAAGAAGAAACTAAGAGCAAGATCAACACCAGCACTGCTATGGTTTGGTCGCAAAATAAAAAGCAAAACAGCTAAAGCTGAAAGTTCCACGAGCTTTTAACCATAGCAAACCAAGTCCAAAAATTCAGCCAAAATTCAACAAATCACCAATTAACATGAAGTAAATGAATAAAATAACTGCAGGCCAAGTTGCATAACGAAAATTGAAATTCCTTCACAAGTGCACTCAAATATACATGAAAAATTAATTCAAACTAGGTGCTTATGATGCGTGTCAATGCTCAAGTGATGATTATGCAATCTTGGTCACTTGTTAAACATGTTGGTCAATTTTGGGACGTGACATTTCTGCTGAAAATAAAAAAGTGAATTCAACAAGAGATCTTTGCTTGATTGCCCTTCAATTACACAATGGCTTTTTTTTTGTTTCAGAGGAAAAACAATGCTTGAAATTTTTTCTAGTCTGGGGCTGAATTGGAGCGCTAAATGGATAACAGTTTGTTGCGTTTGTTGTTATTAAGGGTGGGCCTGCATGTGAGTTTTTCATGGGCCGGCCATTATCATTCCCTTCCCACCCGTGGATTAGACCTGGGCCTAAAGTAACTTGATTTCTCTGTTTCAGTTTTGCCAAAAAAAAAACGAGAACGGAAATTAAATACCTCTCCACTGCTCCAGCGAGGCCCGAGGAAAATGGTCAGTCCTGGCTCGGTTGTCACGCTGTGTGTACGCGGGGTCACCCATATGGGCTTTGCAACGTTTTCTTAGAAGCGCATGCGAGAGCTTCATGGACCGGCTTCAGATCTCACCTGCCCAAGGCCCATAATGTTGTCATGGATTAGGCCTCGGCGTAATCTACCACATGATTTCTCTGATGGTGCATTCTATAGTACAAAGTTAAATGGATTCGTGATAACACAGTAGTTAAGCACGGAGTGGTACATACAGTGGGCATAATCTTCTTTTAATTGAAGTATGATATAAATAACATATAGTCGTGGTAAATAAAAAAGGATGGAATTCCTCAAATAAAAGGATGGAAATGATATATATACAGAGGTTGTCCTAATTTACTTCATGTCCTATCTCCAACAGAAACTCATTAAGCAAAGCACTAAACCTTCCACCAATCCCCATTTTAGCAAATGCATCATGCAAAGTCTACTCTCCTGAACGAAACCCATAATCTTCAATTTAGGCTATAGAAGTGAAATAATAGAAGGGAATACAACCAAAGGAAAGGACAAAAATGTAATAAAAAAATAAGTATTCTGGAACAATATTTCGTCATCTCCTAAGTCTCAAAACCAGAAGATCAGCTTCAACTGTTAGTTTGGAAGCCAATTCTTATATGTCATAGTAGGTAAAAAAATAGGAAGAAAGAAATAAGCAAACAAAAATGAACGGGAACTGTGAGCAGGGATTGTCAGCCTGATAGCCATTCTTTTGACAAAGGAGCTATTAAGACTATTTGCAACGGTGTCCTCTATAGCCTCCTGGACCTTTAAATATAGAGGTTTTGCTCAAAAAAACTCCTTGCAGCGATGTCCTTTATAGGCTCCTCTAAATTTCAGGGACTCCCCTCCACCCCTAAACATCCAGGCTCCTGGTACCGGTCCACCCGCCCTCCTCCTCCTCTGCTCGATCCGATCGATGCCCTCTCTCCTCATTCTCTCCTCTCCTCTCCCTCACTGGCGATGGAGCCCGGCGGCGGCCGACCGGAGCTCGCCTGGCGGCCGGCGGCGTGTCCGGCCGGAGCACGCTTGGTGGCCAGAGGCGCCCGCGGCGGAGCTCGTGCGGTCCGGCCAGAACTCGCGCGGCCGGCCGGAGCTCGCCCGACGCGGGGGGAGGCGACGGCGCCGTGAGCGGCGGCCGCTGCGGTCGTCGCCGAGCTCACCCGCCTCTCTGACACCAAGCGCCGCTACCTCCGAGACCCCGCGGCGGTGGCGGCGACGGGGGCCACACCGCCTTATCCGTGCACGCCGAGGAGCAGCGGCACCTCCTGAAGATGTACCAGATCACGGCGCGGAAGCTGGAGTCGGAGCTCCGGGGCAAGGACGCCGAGGCCGACCGCATCATGAGCTCCCTCACCGCCGAGCTCCGCGCCGAGCGTGCCCTGGAGGCGTGCCTCCACCCGGGGTGCACCCTCGCCTTCCTTGACGACCTCCACCTCTCCGGCCTCAACCCGACGCACTTCCTCACCGCGCTTCGCCACGCCGTCAAGTCGATCCGCTCCTTCTCCAAGTTGATGCTCAACTCGATGCAGTCCGCCGGGTGGGATCTCGCGGCGACGGCCGCCGCCGTCCACCCGGGCATTCCGCTCCGCCGCGCCGGGGTCACCAAGTTCGTCTTCGAATCCTACGTCGCCATGAAGATGTTCGCCAATTTCCACCGCCGTGACTTCAACTTCAGCTTTCTCGACGAGAGGGAGTTCTACGACCGCCGCCGCTTCTTCGAGGAGTTCATGGAGCTGATGGGGGAGCCCGCGAGCGCCTTCCTTGACGCGGAGGGAGGGACTCCAACGCGATGTCGAGCTGCGGCCCGCAGGCCAGCAGCGGCGGCGAAGCTGATGAGGGGAGGGGGCGGGCGAGAGGAGGGAGTGAAGGGCGGTGCGGAGGACGGGAGGAGAGAGGGAAGAAGAGGATAAGGTTCTGACATGTGGGCCACTAAATAAAGGATGGAATAGAGGAGGAAAATAGAGGGTACCATTACAGTATGATGCTATTTAGAGGGTGTAATTTTTTAGAGGAGGGTTGAAATGTTTCTTTAGAAGATGATATTTTGAGGGTACCGTTGCAAATAGTCTAAGAATATGAATACTTTTCACATAATAATTAGTTGGTCATGTTGGAACCGATCAAAATGACCAGCGCCCTCACGCACTCTCTGATGTTTACACACACGCGAACAAGGACTTCTCTTGTTAGCTTCTCTCGGTGGATGGAAAACACAAGCTAGAAGAAACACACAGGTACACACTTGAAGCCTTTCTTTTGGCACTGCACACCAGCACCACACTAGCACTTTTTCACTTCACCACAGCACCCTGAACACGGTGATTACAAAGACTTAAATAAACACTCATGCACACACAGGTTAAGCCACGTCTGGCCGCATGACCCGGCCAGAGGCACTCCCGTGGCTTATCACTAACTCCACTCTCCTACATGCAAGGCACTATTCGCTGCATGCAGATCACCACCAACGGCCACATGATCCACTCTTCTCGCCATGACTTGTTCACTTGACTAGGCCACAACTCCAAGCCAACGTGCAGCTGCATGACTGATCAAACTAACACACATGCGCCTTCTCACCTGACACATGACTAACTACAACTTACACAAACAGTAAACAACAAGATTAACAGGTCAATATGTATAGCATGATGTAATAACATCAATCAATTTGTACAGTTCCACGCATAGCTTTATTTTCTTGCACAAAGCAAAAAAAAAAAATGGGTACAGTATGAGTATATAGAAATTAAGCAATAGGAGTACTTACCACAGCAAATACGTTTAAGATCTTATCCAATTATAAACTTCCTAACTGCAGGATCAACATAATGTATCATTAATCCCTCTATCAATAAACTTTCCACATGTTAGATGTTACCAACCACACGTTATCTAAAACGCGTGTTGACGTAGTGGTTGACGAAAAGGAAAGGCTTTGAGCGTTCAAACTCTCCTCATCAAAAGCAAGCGACGAGGTCAATCTATGTTGATTTCGTGTTGCCAGCGTGAAGTGAAGGCACTGCCTGATATTATCACTATGGGAACCACATAATCTGCACATTTTGCAGACGCCCAATAAGCAAAGATCCGTGCCATTTGGGATCATTTATATATAGATAAACTAACAACTAGTGAATTGAACTAATGAGGATACATCCACAACTTATTATTATTATTTCGAATTTAAAAATATAAACTTAAATAATTCTCCAAACTATTTCTTGGTTCAATTTACGACATGAACTTTGGTTATACTTCAGAAAAGCAATTTTGTTTTTTAATTTTGAAATAAAATATTCAATTAATGATATAAAAAGGATAGCTACTGTGTAATAGGGTGTTGTGTGTTGAAAAGAAAATATGGGACGATCGACAAGATGTGGAAATTGAAACCAGAAAAGATTTGAATCCGTCAAAAAAGTAAGCAACCAGAAATTGTCCCGATGACGACTATTATATGAAAAGGAGAGGTTTTTCTTTCTTGACGTAACAGGAGTGGTTGCCCCCCACCTACTGGATATATTTATAGTGATAATAATGGGTACGAAAATACAACAAGTGGGTTGGGGGGTAGGGTTTCAAGAAACAAAGAAAATCGAAGAAATTGCACAAATTAAGTTGATGAGAACGACCTCAATCAAAAGCAAGCGAAGCGATAAGGTCAATCTATGTGGGGATTGGGGATCCATATATGTAATTAATCTGTACATTTTTTCAGACACCCAATAAGAAGAGCAACAATGGCAGGTCCCCTGCTCCAGCTGGTGGCTCCATTAGTACTAGCCGCGTTGCTACTCCAGCAGGCCGCGCCGCTGTTTTTCTTTCTTGACGTAACAGGAGTGGTTGCCCCCCACCTACTGGATATATTTATAGTGATAATAATGGGTACGAAAATACAACAAGTGGGTTGGGGGTAGGGTTTCAACAAACAAAGAAAATCGAAGAAATTACACAAATTAAGTTGATGAGAACGACCTCAATCAAAAGCAAGCGAAGCGATAAGGTCAATCTATGTGGGGATTGGGGATCCATATATGCAATTAATCTGTACATTTTTTCAGACACCCAATAAGAAGAGCAACAATGGCAGGTCCCCTGCTCCAGCTGGTGGCTCCATTAGTACTAGCCGCGTTGCTACTCCAGCAGGCCGCGCCGCTGTTTTTCTTTCTTGACATAACAGGAGTGGTTGCCCCCCACCTACTGGATATATTTATAGTGATAATAATGGGTACGAAAATACAACAAGTGGGTTGGGGGTAGGGTTTCAAGAAATAAAGAAAATCGAAGAAATTACACAAATTAAGTTGATGAGAACGACCTCAATCAAAAGCAAGCGAAGCGATAAGGTCAATCTATGTGGGGATTGGGGATCCATATATGTAATTAATCTGTACATTTTTTCAGACACCCAATAAGAAGAGCAACAATGGCAGGTCCCCTGCTCCAGCTGGTGGCTCCATTAGTACTAGCCGCGTTGCTACTCCAGCAGGCCGCGCCGCTGTTTTTCTTTCTTGACGTAACAGGAGTGGTTGCCCCCCACCTACTGGATATATTTATAGTGATAATAATGGGTACGAAAATACAACAAGTGGGTTGGGGGGTAGGGTTTCAAGAAACAAAGAAAATCGAAGAAATTACACAAATTAAGTTGATGGGAACGACCTCAATCAAAAGCAAGCGAAGCGATAAGGTCAATCTATGTGGGGATTGGGGATCCATATATGTAATTAATCTGTACATTTTTTCAGACACCCAATAAGAAGAGCAACAATGGCAGGTCCCCTGCTCCAGCTGGTGGCTGCATTAGTACTAGCCGCGTTGCTACTCCAGCAGGCCGCGCCGCTGTTTTTCTTTCTTGACGTAACAGGAGTGGTTGCCCCCCATCTACTGGATATATTTATAGTGATAATAATGGGTACGAAAATACAACAAGTGGGTTGGGGGTAGGGTTTCAAGAAACAAAGAAAATCGAAGAAATTACACAAATTAAGTTGATGAGAACGACCTCAATCAAAAGCAAGCGAAGTGATAAGGTCAATCTATGTGGGGATTGGGGATCCATATATGTAATTAATGTGTACATTTTTTCAGACACCCAATAAGCAGAGCAACAATGGCAGGTCCCCTGCTCCAGCTGGTGGCTCCATTAGTACTAGCCGCGTTGCTACTCCAGCAGGCCGTGCCGCTGCAGGTCGCGCTGCCGGGATGCCCGGACAAGTGCGGCAGCATCAGCGTCCCCTACCCCTTCGGCATCGGCGCCGGTTGCTCCCGCGCAGACCCAAACGGGGGATTCACGCTCGAGTGCGACGACGCCCGCTCCCCGCCGCGCCTCTTCGTGCCCGGCTACAACATCGAGCTCGCCGGCTTCGACCTGGTTTCCGGCGAGGCCCGGGCCTACCTGAACGTGACGCGCACGTGCTACAACTCCACAGGGGGTGTGGCCAGCTCCACCAGCACCAGCAACTACATGTCACTATCCGGAAGCCACTACCGGTTCTCGTCGGCCAAGAACCTGCTGGTCTCCCTCGGCTGCCCCAACCTCGGCTACTTCGTCGACGGCAGCGGCTACTACATCAGCGGGTGCATGTCCGTGTGCCGGCCGTCGAGCTACATCATACCGGGGCTGTGCACCGGCGTCGGGTGCTGCCGGAGCACCATACCCCCCGGTGTCGACTTCTACGAGCCGTACATGCTTGATTTCCCCAGAGGTGGAGGAGACCAAATCTTCAGCACCAACATCACGGCGTGCCGTTACGTGTTCCTGGCCGAGGCCCAGTGGCTCAGCACCACCTACAGCGACCAGGCCTACCGCAACCGCAGCGGCGACTTCACCGTGCCCCTCGTCCTCGACTGGGCCGTGCGCAGCGTTGGCAACTGCACCGCCGCCAGGAGCAATGCCACGAGCTACGCTTGCCGCAGCGACCTCAGCGACTGCGTCGACGCCACCAACGGACAAGGGTACCGGTGCAGCTGCCACATAGGCTACGAAGGCAACCCGTACCTCGACGGCGGATGCAGAGGTACTACAGAGCAGGCAACTTGAATTCATCTCGCCACTCCATTGCCTTCGATCTCTTTGCTGCCAGTAACAATTAAATTAATAATAATTCTTGTCCCCTGCAAACAAACGGAAGACATCGACGAGTGCCAGCGCAGAGACGAGTACCAATGCCATGGGGTCTGCACAAACACGCCGGGAAACTACACTTGCTTCTGTCCTCCGGGGACAAGTGGAGATGCCTTTCGGCACAATGGTTGCCGGCAAAACGATAAGTTCACGCTAGCTCTCAAAGTAGTTACAGGTACACAAACATTCTGTACACTATGATCTTCAGGGGAAATAAATTACTAAACTGCCGAGCTCTTGTAAGCAGGATTTAATCATGGTATACTCATGTTGCAGGAGTCGGCACCGGCGTCTTCTTGTTGGTGTTCATGTGCTTCTGGCTCTACCTGGGGCTCCAGAAGAGGAAGCTCATCAGAGCCAAGAACAAGTTCTTCGAGCAGAACGGGGGCGTGCTCCTGCAGCAGCAGATGCGCTCCTACGACAGGGCTGGCGTCGGCGCTGGAGCAGGGTTCAAGATATACTCCACGGAAGAGCTAGAGAAGGCGACCGACGGCTTCGCCGCCGACCGCATCCTCGGCCGCGGTGGCCACGGCATCGTCTACAAGGGCGTCCTCGAAGATAAGACGATGGTGGCCATCAAGAAGTCCAAGATGATGGAGGAGGCCGAGACCAAGGAGTTCGCAAGGGAGATGTTCATCCTCTCCCAGATCAACCACAGGAACGTCGTCAAGCTGCTCGGCTGCTGCCTCGAGGTCGAGGTGCCCATGCTAGTGTACGAGTTCGTCTCCAACGGCACTCTCTACAACTACATCCACAACAAGGATTCAGATGCAGAAATCACCTTCGACACCCGTCTTCGGATAGCGGCAGAATCTGCAGAGGCTCTTGCATATATGCACTCGTCGGCCTCACCGCCTATACTCCATGGAGATGTCAAGACGGCAAATATCCTGCTTGATGACAAGCTCACAGCCAAAGTTTCAGACTTTGGGACATCGAAACTGGCACCAAATGATGAGGCCGAGATTGCAACGTTGGTCCAGGGGACTTGGGGTTACCTTGATCCTGAGTACCTTATGACATGCCAGCTGACCGATAAGAGCGATGTTTACAGCTTTGGTGTTGTCCTGCTGGAGCTTCTGACCAGGAAGAAGGCACTGTACTTCCAAGGGCCGGAGGAAGACAGGAGCCTCGTGTCATGCTTTGCAACTGCGGTGAAAGCCGGCCGGCACGAAGAGGTGCTAGACAGCCAGGTGAGGAATGAGATGAGAGCGGCGGAGATTCTCGATGAGATTGTGGACCTCGTGATGCAATGCGTGAGCATTAGCGGTGAGGAACGACCGCCGATGAAGGAGGTTGCTGAGAGGCTGCAGAGGATGAGGAGATACCAGCAGCACCCGTGGACTCATGCTGATGGCGATGCAGAGGAGTCGCAGGGCTTGCTTCTCCCAGAGCAACAGAATATGCATTTTCAGTTCAAACAACAAGATGCCCTTAATATTGAAGATGGCCGCACATATCTTAATAGCTTGTAAATCATCATTCTTAATTTGTTAGTGGCAATAGTTTTTGTAAATCAATTTCAAATATGAATGATTTTGGATGTAAGAAGAACAATGCGTAGTACAGAAGGCGGAGACAGGCAAGAAAAACAATGCGTCAGGCCTGATTTTCCTGAAGACGGTAACCATTGACATTTTTGCCAATTTTTTGTGGAGATTTAGCAACAGAATAAGTTTCACTATTTGTGTGTTGCTTCGTAGTAGGTGGGGTCTACAAGAAAATTTATTGCACTGTGATAAAAACGCAGCTTACGGAACCTAGGGCCTCTTTCATCTTCTTAAAGGAATAGTTTTTTTTTTGAATGGAACAGGAGGGGTAATCCCCTAATGATTATATATATATATATGTATGAAAAACAAGCGAGTGCATACAAGGAGGAGAAACCTTAAGAAGCAAAAAAGGAAACGAAAAAAAGGAGAAACATGTTCACAAGGTCTGTTGAAGCCATTGGGTCATATGGTTTTGGGAGGCTTCTTTCACTCTGACACTTAGAGAGAATACTTGAGAGAAATATCTCCGGCAGGCATCAGTGGATGCAGGAACGTTTCTGAAGATTTGGTCGTTTCGAACCATCCAAATGCTCTAGCTCATGATGATTATAACCTTCACGAAGAACGAGATGTTCAGTTGCTGTCTGAAGCTTTGAAAAACCTCTAGTAGACCTAGCTCATCATCAATTTGTAGATTTATTAGAAGCCAACAGTCCCTTCCAAACTGGCAGCCAATCAGAAGATGTGCTAGAGTCTCTTCCTCTTGATGTAGGCATAGAACACAATCATAAGAAGAAAGAATCATATTCTTTCTCTTAAGTGGTCCTCTAGTACTTAGTCTATCTTTTGAGTATGAGCCAAAAGAAGACTTTATGCTTATTCTGGCATTTGGAATTCCACAGCCATCTGTAGATTTGATGAACCTGCCTTTGACCAATTAAGGCTTTATATGCTTTCTTAGAAGAATATGATGCCGAGTTCCAGACATAAGACCAATAATCATTTTGGTTACAGAAAGTGATATTCTCTAGGTCTCTCAGCAGGCTTTGCAATTGAGCAAGAACTTCTTCTGTCGGGGGGGGGGGGGGGGGGGGGATGAACGAGTTGATCCAGAGCACCTATTGCTCTTGCTTGAGCCACTTCAGTGTTCCAGTTATCTTGCCAGAAGAGAATCGAATTCCCACTCTGCACATTGGCTACTGCAAGTCTCTTGAATAGATTCAAAATTCGTAACATGTCTCTCCACCAAAAGAAGCCTTTGAGGGTGTTGCCAGGAAGTTTTCCATTTGAATAGTATTTCTCCCAAATAAGCTTGACCCATGGTATATCAGCCTTATTGAAGAACTTATGCCAATTTTTCAACAATAGTGCTTCATTCTGTGTCTGTAGCTTCAGTAAACCTAGACCTCCTTCACTTTTTGGTAAGCATACCATTTCCCAAGCTGCCTTCGGAACTCCCCAAGTACCTGCATTAGTCCTAGAAGCCCTAATGCAAGTAGTTCTTCACAAGCGGTATCGAAAACCATCATCGAATAACCTTTTATTGATAATTTACATCGATGTACAGCTTAGAGTCTGTACAAGGCTACAAGCGGGCCTCAAAGCCTCCGCTTATTCAGAAAATATAAAACTACCAGTACTATGTAGAGCCTCAGCATCGCGGTGGAGCACGTCACCATTCCGAGCCTTCGTCGTCTGCTCCGTCTTCGGTGAAGTCCTCTGGTATGAAGTGGAAGCAAGGGTGAGCACTCCTGTCAGGGGTACTCAGCAAGTCCCAAAGTAATTTAATTGATTAAGTTTGGTCCTGGAGGGGCACATCCTCCCTACCAGTCCCAGTTAGTGAACAAAGGTATATATCAACCTGCGGTAAGGGGAGTCCGCGGGTCATGTTCATTTTAGTGATCTAATCGACGGGGACTTTTACCAATTGGACTCTTGCTGGAGTCATGGCTATCCAGATAGGTTTGTCGCTCTGCAGAGGTCGTACTTCTCTGTCCCGCATTCAGTCAGCCCGTACCGTGTACTTTGGCGGTACTGTCCTACGAGATCCATTCCCACCAGCGTCTATCACTAGACAGCCACTCTCTAGCTCTGTCCACGGAAACTGTTGGGGCCTAAGTAGGAGTCGCGTACGTCCACACAGGGACCTTCCCGGGGAAAGATTCTTGATGCATCAAGAAAATATATATCGTGGCACTCCGCCACCGGGTCCTCCTGACCCTGTCACCTGCGACTCGTACCGGCCAGACCCAGCCCTTTGTCGGGGTCGGTCTCCAATAGTCCCGTTGCCCACCGTGGCCCCTTGGGACAGTTTACTAAAGCTGGCTAGTGGGGTGTGGATCAAGGCCTCACATAAATAAGAATTCCCGAAGGCCATGCTTTTTTGGCATGCGGGACTGTACTAGGCAATGGAAAGATTCTCCCGCGAACCGGTCCTTAGTGGCGACCCGAAGAGGCTCTTAGGAAAGAATCCCCTTCCTTGGGATCTTCCTTCCACTCCCCGGTCTAAAGTAAAGACTGTGTAATTAAGTTCCGATTCTCCAATTTCAATTCTCCGGGCATGCTTGTATAACAAAAGTAATTTCCATAATTATTAATGTAGACGGGACTTGCCTTGTCCAGCGTCGGGGTCATCCCCTGCTTCCTCTTCGTAATCTAGATCCTCGGCGTTGTTCTCGGGGTCAGAGTCTGCGGTTAGTCACACAAATCAATACATCAATCAAGGGTTAACGGGAGATTTCTTAAAATGGATTTAAACCTAAAAGAGGTGACTATTTAATCTAGGGGTTGTGGGTGAGGTTTTTGGGAAAGAAATGTATTTCTAGGCTTAAGAATTATTCTAGGATTTTTGGTGAATTTTTAGAAATTTTTGGAAAGCTCTAAGGTGGAGAATTAAATTCTTGTGTGCAATTAGCCGGGTGTACCTAGCAATTTACCAAGGGAGAGAGAGACAGACAGGCGGGGCCCGCGGGGCGTGGCTCGCGCTTGCCACTGTGCTGTGGGCCGTGGACCACGGCCCGTGGACCCGTGACCTCCTTGGGTCAGCGGCCCACGAGGACCGGGTGTAGGCGAGGGAAGGGGGATGAGGTGGCGGCCGTGGTGGCCGACTGTGCCGCTGGCCCGTGGGGCCACAGCACGCGTGGCAACCACGTGGGCGCCAGCTGGGCCGAGAAGAGGGGAGCGGCGGCGCGCGGCGGCGGAGCAGGGCAGTTCGCCGAAGTTGAGCGCTCCGGCCACGCCGGGCCGCGGGGAAGGCTGGGATTTGGTAGGGAGGGAGAAGGCGGTGCGGCGGCGAGGCTGGGCATGCTCTGGTGGAGCGGCGAGGCTTGTGGCGGTGGCGCACGCTCGCCGGAGTTCGGGCGGTGGGCGGCGCAAAGGGGAAAGGCGCGAGGGTGCGATTTCAGCCACCGCGAGGTGGTGTTGTTGCTGCTGGCGGTGCGTGGAGCACGGCGGCGTGCCCGGACGTGGCAGCGGCCGGCCAGGGTCTCCCAGCGGGTCGCCAGAGTGCGGCGGCGCGCGGGGTCCCGTGGCGCTCGGCCGGCGACGCAGGTGGAGGGAAAAGGGAGGGGCAGCGGCGAGGCAGCAGCGTGGGGAGACTTACCGGAGCACGGCGGCGAGGCTCCCGGCGAGGCTCCCGGCGTGGCTCAGCTAGTCGCGCACGGCGGCGAGGCAGCTCGCGCTCGGCCGGCGCCGGCGAGCTTGCGTGTGTGGTGTGGGGGCGAGTGAGCGGGGATGGAGCTCCAAGGGAGCACGCCCGGGGCTATTTATAGCCTGGGGGTGAGCTCCAGGAGCTTCACTGGCGCTTCCCCGGTCGGACGCGTGGCGAGGAGGCGGCACGGGGCGGCGACGCGTGCCCCCAGCGGCGAGCTTCGCACGGAGCTGCAGGGCGCGGTCGGCGCCGCACTCGCGATGCGGTGGAAGGCCGTGGGGGTGACACGCGTTGCGCGCGTCCCCCTAGGCTCGATCCGTGCCGGTGGAGGCAGATCGAGCGGCCGTGGCGGCGGGGATGGGCGTGACGGCGAGGGGAGGAAGAAGGGGAGCTGCATGGTGACGTCAGCGTGACATCACCGGGGGCGGGCAATGCGCGTGCGGGAGTTGGAGGGGGCGGAGCAGACTTTGGGAGAGGGAAGGCGGGGCTGGTTTGGGCCGCGGGAAGGCGAGGAAGGATTCGGGCCGACGGGGTGGAGCTGGGCCGCGGGGTTGAGTTTCGGCCCAAGGTAAGGTTTTCTCTTTTTCTTTTTCTGTTTTCTCTTTTCTTTTCTATTTTAAGTTTGAATTTGATTTTGAATTCCATTTCAAATCTAACTTGAGTCTTTGGCTAGGTCTTAGGGTTTAGAATTATTCTAAAGTCAGAACAAGCATATGCATATGGTTGATTTCAAAATATTCTAATGCATTTCATTTTTCTAATGCATTATCCTATTAAAGTGAATCTAGTTTTTAATATTAAAAATATTCTTAATTTCCTTTTAAATGCTTTCTAATTTTTTTTTAGGGTGTCACAGTACCCCATTTAGAAGGACAGAGGAGGTACCCGAATTAAAAATAAGCTCCATCCACTAAAGCCACTTGTCACCACAACCTTTGTGTTTCATTACCTGCAGCATAGCACTATATTCAATTGTATCGAAGGCCTTCTCAAAGTCAATCTTCAGAATGACAATTTCCTTTTCGGAATCGAAAGCTTGTCGTGTGTCATTCTTTACCGTGTCCCAGATCCGGCCTTTGCCGTGTGCCCCGTGATCTGACACACGGTAAAGAGACTTTGCCGACTAATCTTTGCCGTGTGTATTTTGACCTTTGCCGTGTGCTTTTGGCACACGGTAAAGGCGGGAAATCCGGTAGTGAGTTTAATACTGTTGGTACTTGCCATACTCGTTCTGCTGCAATTGCAAAGCCAACCAACTCAATCATGTATTGTAAGTCACCAATTTGGAACTAAAACTGCCCTGTTCAAGGAGAGTGGCACTAAAGCAATCATGTATACACTTTATTTAATATTGCGTTGAATTGTGAATGCTCAAAAGGAGCTAGCATTCTATGTGAAATAATTATTATAGGTTATGCCTGCCAAGCCAAGCAGTGGTGCTATTTATTCCTACTAATGCCAGCTGGCTAAGAATAGCATTTTTTTCCTTTCGAGAAGAAGAACAGTAAAACAAAGAAGGAAATTAGTTTAATACTGTTGGTACTGGTCATACTCATTCTGCTGCAATTGTAAATACAACCAGCCCAAGCATGTTTGTAAGTCACCATCTTGGGGGAAAAATAAAAATTGTCCTGCTAAGCAGAGTGGCACTAAATAAAGAAAATCACGTAGGTTTGTGAATAGAAAAGTATATAATACAGTTTATGCACTATTGTGTTGAATTGTGAATGCTCAACAAGGAGCATTCTATGTGAATAGAAAAGTATACAGTACGTTTTGGCCACATCAAGTTGCCATGTAAATACTAGAACACTTAGTCTGTGGGGACCCCTTGTCAGGACGTCCCTTGATCACCCGTATCAGTCACTGGATCATTACGCTGATACGGATCTCAACACAGATTAGTGTCAGAAGCGGTAAATGACGTATAAACTAAAATAACTATATACCGTTTTAACTAGCAGAGAGCGGGCGGGCACTCATTCCTCAGTTGGAATGAGCTGTAGCACCTCATCGCCCTGGAGTCCTAAACCTGTATGACAATGAAAGCAAGAGTGAGTATTCAGAGTTGAATACCCAACAAATCTCACAAATTCAATAATATAATTATAATTTAAAAGAATATAAATGTTGGGCCTGGAGGGGCATTTCCTCCCTGCCAGTCCCGATATCAACCCCAGAACCCAGTCATCGGCACTCCTGCCGTCCGGGTTCCCCATGCAATAAAGGAAATCTAATCAGTGGGGGCTTTGACTAAGTGGACTCATTCCGGAGTCACGGCTATCAAGATAGATTCTACACTCTGCAGAGGTCGTACTTATCTACCCCGCATTCGGTCAGTCCCGACCTTCGTCAAGATAGGTACTGCCCTACGAGACTCATACCCACCGGTGACCATCGCTGGGCAGCATTCCCTAGGTCCAGCCACAGGTAATACTGGGGGTTAAGCAGGGGCCACTAATCATCCGCCTCGCGGATGTCGACCCGGGTCTGTGAGCTCATTAATTAGGGCCCTCGGCCCTCAGGGTCTCCGACCCTGTACCCTAGTCGACCCGTGCCACCCAGTCCCTGTCCTCTGCCTGGGGCTATCTCCAGCATACCTGTTCCCGACTTGGTGCGTGCCCGACTCGGCACCAGGCGCTACCTAGTCCGCCGGTCGGCACTCTGCACCAATCATACGGCTCCTTGGGATGGATTACTAGGTTCAGCTGGTGGGGTGCGAATCAAGGCCTCACATAAATAGGCACCCCCGTAGGCTGTGCCTTTTTGGCATGCGAGGTTGTACTGGGCACTAGAAAGACTCTCCCATGAACCGGTCCTTAGCTAGGATCAGAGCGACTCTTAGGACCCTCCTAGCGAGGCCATCCTTCCACTCCCAATCTTAAAGCATCCTATACTACAGTGGAGCCAGGCATCTACCCACGTGATGCCTTCTTATAGCTTATGCGCAAGAATGATAACTTTAGTGAAGGGGGTGATATTATTGGTGAGACTTGCCTTCATTGTCGATCCTTAGACGTTCTGTACGCGAGCGTAAACTGTATGTTGACCGGGCGGGGCTTCGGGCCTTCTGGAGCTCCGGCGTCTCGTCGGGCCCGGCCATGCTATCGAACAATAAAACACATAAAATAACATCAATACATCAATCAATGCATATAGATCAGAAAGAGAAAGGGGAGATAGATATTTCGGGCTTACCTAGGGATCAGGATGGATTTCTGGAGGTCTGATGGATTATCCATTAACTATTTAATAATAATTAATAGATAGCACGATGGGGCTTAGGCGGGGTTTAGCTGGTGGGATGGCTTCTAAGGGTGGAAGGAAGGGCTAGGGGTAATTATTCTGGAAATTACTGGATATCTAAATAATTTCCGAATAATTATATTAATTATTTAGAAATAGATTTATAAATAATTATAGATATTGGATTGAATTTCTAATAATATTCTAGAAAATTATTAATATAATTTTCCAGGAATATTATGGGCGGCATGATGGCTAGGGTTTGCTAATATCTAGGATTTTGGGGCGGGCAGCATAAGGGCTAGGTTTTACCTAGGATTTTATTCGGGCGGCACAACGGCTATATAGGGCTAGGGTTTAATAGCCGACGCTTTTGGTTGGGCGGCATAACGGCTATACCGGGGATATGTGGGGTTTGGAAATGGGCAGCATAACTGCTAGGCGGGGCTAGTGGTTTCGGTTGAGCATTACAACGGCTAGGGTGGACTGAGCTGGAAACTTGGATCGGGCAGCATCCCGGCTAGAGTTGCAAAGTAGCGAGCAGCGATGGGGTTTAGCGGCGGGGGTCAGGCATTACGCGGCCAGCCGAACTGGCATCGTCCACAATGCTGGGCGAAATGGCTAAAGCTACGCCGCTGGTTAGACTGTTCCGGGCATACCCGGGAGCAGAGCAGAGCAGCAGGTGGCGCACCTTTTCCTACGTGTACGTGGATAGTGTGGTATGACTAAAGCTACGCCGCTGGTTGGACTGTTTCCGAGCGTACCTGGGAACAGAGCAGAGCAGCAGGTGGCGCACCTTTCTATTGTATATGTGGGCAGCGCTTCCGCAGTGTATAGAGAGCTGCGCTCTCGTGCGTGTGTTATCGCATGTGAGAGTCGAGCTCCTCCTGCACTCTCGGTGAGAGCTCAAGCTCTCACTCTTGGAGAGCTTGAGCTCTCATGCGTTGGGCTAGCAGGAACGGGAGGGCTACCCCTCCTTTTATAGGCGAGCAGGACGCTGGCGCTGCGGCTAGTGCTCAGGGGCGTGCTCGGGTAGCGTGGCTCGCACGCAGTGGTGGTCTGGCGAGGGAGCAGCAGGCAGGCAGGGGCACAGGCGGTCGTGGCAGCAGGGCAGCGGGCGGCTTCAACGCGAGGCGTCGGGCAGGCGGCACGTGGTATGCGGGGAGGGACGAAGTGGCATACGTGGTGACGTAGGCGTGGCAGAGCCAGGCAGAGCAGCGGCAAAGGCTGGCACGGCGGCACTCATGGCGGCCAGAGCCGGCGGTGCCCCGGGCGCCGGCGTCGGGCGTGCCCGGGAGGAGGAACGGAGGGGGAAAATGGAAAGAGGAAGAAGAGATGAGTCTCGGCGACGAGGTTTGGCGGAGAGCAGGGCGCCGGAGGGGCGGCAGCGGTGGCGCACGGCGGCGGCGGTGTCTGGCGGTGGCGGCGGCGGTTTCTGGAGGAGGGAGATAGGGTTGGGGGGAGCTGGGCCGCGTGGGCCAGGCGGAGGAGGCGTGCGGGCCTGCGCTCGGCTGGCGGTCTGCTAACCGTGGCGTGCGTGGCCCCAGGGAGGAGCGCGCGGGTGGGCCGCTCGGCCTGCTGGAGGCGGCGCACGGGCTGCAGGGGGGAAGGGCGAGCTGGGCCGGGCCGGTCGGGGAAGGAGGAGGGAGGCGGTGAGGAGAAGTTCAGAGGTGTTTTGTGGACTTTAAGGATGGGCTGAAACGAGAGTCGGGCTGAAAACATGGTTTTGGCCCGTTTGGCAAATAAAAGGGGTTTCCTATTATTTAAACTAGGTTTTTGGGTTTGGATTTGAATGGAGATTCAAATTAAAATAGGATTTGAATGTGAGGCTTGAAGAGGACAGTTTTATAATATTTGGAGGAGATTTAGGATGAGAATTAATATTCAAATTAGATTCGAATATTAAACTTAAACTTTGGAAAGAAAGAGAGAGACTTGGAGGAATTTCTATCTCTCGCAATTTAGAGATTACAGAGGGGTTCTAAAGCATTCAATATGCAACACTCATGTCAAGTTAAATGCATGGTTTAATTTATAAAATATATTTTGAATATTCCAGAGGAGTAATTATATTTCATTAAGGAAGTTATGGAAAATATGTATTTTAAATGCCTCTAAAAGACGGGGTGTTACAGATCTACCCCACTTAAGGAAATCTCGTCCCGAGATTTAGGGCTAGAAAGAAGGTCTAGGGTTTCCTCCTAACATTGTCCTAATTTACGGCGTTGATAAGGATTTCCGATATTTATTAAAAGGAATCTCTTTTCCCTTTTAATTTTTAGGAATTCTTCTCTTTGCGATATACCTGTCTCTTATTTCCGTGTGTAGGAGTATTCTTGTTGGCCTTTATATCTTTTACTCCTGAATGTATCCAATTAATTTCCGACATACTTGGGGTGACTTGATGAAATACTTTTCCTGAGTTGTTTTAATCCTCAAGTTCTTGAGGTTAAGTATCTTTTCTTTTGTTTGGGTCACTACCCCACTTAAAAGAATCAACTCAGGGTTTCCTTGATCTTAATCTGAGATTCTCCTTTTGAATGGATTTCTTAAATTTCTTTTGAAATGAAAACCTCGGATTTCCATATATATTTTTTTAAGGGTTTCTGTCCAAACTTCTTATCCAAGTTTTCCTTTACTTGGATGTATTCATGCTTGGTTTTACTACTCCTTCGAATGTCCTATTCTTGATCATTCAACTATCTCGGTCGTAGTTTTCTTCTTGATAGCCTTGCTTCACCTGGAGTGGTTAGGTTCGGGGAAGGTTACAGCTGGGGATACAAGGAATCTGGTAATTGTTTCGGGGTTACCAGACGGGGTAAAAGGAATCTAGGGCAAGAAACTTGGGTGACCACTTCTCGCCAGAAAATTTGGAATGGTGATTCTTCTGGATTGAGAAGTGTCTCCTCTTGGAATGGGCAGGTGGTTGTGGATCTGGGGTTGGTGGGTTTTGCTAACCATTCTTAGTGGAATTTGGTTTCCAAATTTTTGTGTGGTGATTCTTCTGCCAAATCACCCAATTATTCCACTAAGATTCATTTCTTATGTTTCTTTCATTCGGAGCGGCTTGCCTGGGATTCCCTAAGGAAGTTGCTAGGGTTGGGTGGTTTGTTGTTGGGGTATTAGACTAGAATGGTCGTTCCAGGTGGATGAGCCTTGTTTAACCATTCCTTAGATCAGGTATGAGGGGATGGTTCTACTGGGTGTTCGAAGATTTGTATCCTTTCGGAACGAAGTGACGATCATGGCTAGTCTTAAGACTTTATTTGGCCATGACTTTGGGCTATGGTGATTAGAAGAGGAGGGTTGGATGGTGGCAATTGCCAGAAATGGTGGTGGGACGATTTCCCAAGGATGGTTAGGGAGTTCTTGGTTATGGAGGAAAAAGAGTGTGACTGAGGAGCATGGTTCTTAAAGAAACTTGCATGCCTTAGTGATCTACGGAAACTAGGGTAGTTTTTCTGGTAAGAAGGGGGATTTCTCGGTTTATGGTGGTTGCTCTAAAGGAATGATCTTGGTTGATCATTTCTTTTGATGAGATATGGGAAGGTGATTCTATGGAGTAGCCGGAGGTGTGTCTTTACTTGGAAGGAGAGGATGGTTATGGTTGTCGAGTTGTGATGGGTAGTATTCCCAGGTTAGTTCTGAGGTTTTCATGGATGAATGACGGGAGAGGGGCACGCTTAGAGAAGCTTGCATGCTTCAATGATTTGCCAGGAAACAAGATGACTTTCCTATTAAGGAGAGGTTGTAAGTTCTTGTGGTGGCCAAAGTATTTTGGCAGAATATCGGTTTCGTATATGAGGGTAGATTTCTCAGAATATTTTGGAAGAGAGTATATGTAATGGAGGGTGAGGTCGAGGTGAGGGATATACGAGGTTTCTTGTTGAGGCTTGATGGTATTCTAGGGAAGGGTGAGCTGGAAGGGAAATGTTTACCAGAGAGAGGAATGTATGGACTTCTCTAGTATTGTCGGTGTGGGGAAACGGATGGAGATTTCTCGGGGGAAATTGAATGGCGTGGTTTGAATGGAAAGGATTGTCGACGTTCTTGGTGCGTCGGCATTTTTAATTTGCGAGGGAGTGGATTTAGTTAGTTCTCGGGGGAGAGGGGCTTGGTGTCATCAAGAATTTGATTTTCTCGAGGGATAGGCGGAGGTTTGGTTGTTCCCGTGAGAATCTCTATGAGAATTAACTGGATGAGACCAGTATTGAGATTCTCAGGGCGCAGGGTTGACGAACAGGAGTTTCTAAAAGCGGAGGGGAATCAAAGGAAAGGTGGGGTCAGGAATGACAGGAATTTCGGAGATATATGGATATTGTCAGTCCTGATTCAAGGAATGATGATGGCCAATCCGGAGATGCTTATGGTGGATGGAGTTGGCCTTGGCATGGATAAGGGTAAATGGTTATTTGTCAGCAGAGGATTTAAGGATTGTAGAACTTAGGGTCGGGGTTTCTAACGGAGATCCTTATATCTTCTTTATTGGTTTCTTCAGCTTTCACAGATTTCTGCTCCAAGATTTTACTCAGGGATTCAATCCTTGTCACATTCATAGTATAAACTTGGTTTACACTATTCCTGTGATTCTTCTATATTTCCCTGGAATCTGTATGTTGTGGTTCACATTAACCGGCTTCCTACGGTTTTCCGAGTATATTGTCTCGATGACTTTGGAATCTACCCCACTTAAGAGGATTAGACTCCATATCCCATATCAGACATATAAAGTTATTTTTCAGAAACTTTCTTCATTTCTGAACCTTTGCTTGAACTGGTGACGTTGGAAGGTCAAGAGCTATAGATTATCCTTAGGTTTTGAGGAAAGAGTGGTTCTATCCACGCATTTCTACAATCAACTACCAATCAAATCCATATCTATTATATGGAAAGGGGGAAACTATTATCCGGGGCTTAGTCAAACATTATTCAATCAAAAGTACGTAGCTATAAGGTCATAGGCTTATTTCCTATAGAAAACTCTACAACTAATTCTCTAGTTACTCCGGCAGCATTTGCTCTTCGGCAAACTTTCATCTCGTAATTTTCATGTTACGGATCATCTTCTGAACTTCATTCTCATGATCTATACCTGTCAGAGTAACATTTGGAGTTAAGCATAAGGTAAGGGGAATTCAGGGCACGAAATAAGGATTTTTCGAGAAATTTCAAAAAAAATATGAGAGGAATAGAAGGCTTGAGGCTTCCTGATGCGTGTGGGCTGTCCTATATGTTGTTAAGAATTTATTTATGGCTCTGATACCAGCCTGTGAGGACCCCTTGTCAGGACGTCCCTTGATCACCCGTATCAGTCCCTGGATCAGTACGCTGATACAGATCTCAACACGGATTAGTGTCAGAAGCGGTAAATGACGTATAAACTAAAATAACTATATACTGTTTTAACTAGCGGAGAGCGAGCGGGCACTCATTCCTCAGTTGGAATGAGCTGTAGCACCTCATCGCCCTGGAGTCCTAAACTTGTATGACAATGAAAGCAAGAGTGAGTATTCAGAGTTGAATACCCAGCAAATCTCACAAATTCAATAATATAATTATAATTTAAAAGAATATAAATGTTGGGCCTGGAGGGGCATTTCCTCCCTGCCAGTCCCGATATCAACCCCAGAACCCAGTCAGCGGCACTCCTGCCGTCCGGGTTCCCCATGCAATAACGAAATCTAATCAGTGGGGGCTTTGACTAAGTGGACTCATTCTGGAGTCACGGCTATCAAGATAGATTCTACACTCTGCAGAGGTCGTACTTATCTACCCCGCATTCGGTCAGTCCCTACCTTTGTCAAGATAGGTACTGCCCTACAAGACTCATACCCACCGGTGACCATCGCTGGTCAGCATTCCCTAGGTCCAGCCACAGGTAATACTGGGGGTTAAGTAGGGGCCACTAATCATCCACCTCGCGGATGTCGACCTGGGTCTGTGAGCTCATTAATTAGGGCCCTCGGCCCTCAGGGTCTCTGACCCTGTATCCTAGTCGACCCGTGCCACCCAGTCCCAGTCCTCTGCCTGGGGCTGTCTCCAGCATACCTGTTCCTGACTTGGTGCGTGCCCGACTTGGCACCAGGCGCTACCTAGTCCGCCGATCGGCACTCTGTACCAATCATACGGCTCCTTGGGATGGATTACTAGGTTCAGCTGGTGGGGTGTGAATCAGGGCCTCACAGAAATAGGCACTCCTGTAGGTTGTGCCTTTTTGGCATGCGAGGTTGTACTGGGCACTTGAAAGACTCTCCCATGAACCGGTCCTTAGCTGGGATCAGAGCGGCTCTTAGGACCCTCCTAGCGAGGCCATCCTTCCACTCCCAATCTTAAAGCATCCTATACTACAGCGGAGCCAGGCATCTACCCACGTGATGCCTCCTTATAGCTTATGCTGCAAGAATGGTAAACTTTAGTGAAGGGGTGATATTATTGGTGAGACTTGCCTTCATTGTCGGTCCTTAGACGTTCCGTACGCGGGCGTAAACTGTATGTTGACCGGGCGGGGCTTCGGGCCTTCTGGAGCTCCGGCGTCTCGTCGGGCCCGGTCATGCTATCGAATAATAAAACACATAAAATAACATCAATACATCAATCAATGCCTATAGATCAGAAAGAGAAAGGGGAGATAGATATTTCGGGCTTACCAAGGGATCAGGATGGATTTCTGGAGGTCTGATGGATTATCCATTAACCATTTAATAATAATTAATAGATAGCACGATGGGGCTTAGGCGGGGTTTAGCTGGTGGGATGGCTTCTAAGGGTGGAAGGAAGGGCTAGGGGTAATTATTCTGGAAATTACTGGATATCTAAATAATTCTCAAATAATTATATTAATTATTTAGAAATAGATTTCTAAATAATTAAGGATATTGGATTGAATTTCTAATAATATTCTGGAAAATTATTAATATAATTTTCTAGGAATATTATGGGCGGCATGATGGCTAGGGTTTGCTAATATCTAGGATTTTGGGGCGGGCAGCATAAGGGCTAGGTTTTACCTAGGGTTTTATTCGGGCGGCCCAACGGCTATATAGGGCTAGGGTTTAATAGCCGACGCTTTTGATTGGGCGGCATAACGGCTATACCGGGGATATGTGGGGTTTGGAAATGGGCAGCATAACTGCTAGGCGGGACTAGTGGTTTCGGTTGGGCATTACAACGGCTAGGGTGGACTGAGCTGGTGTAGGATCTAGGATACCGACTAGAGGGGGGTGAATAGGCGGTTTTAACTAAAATCAAAGCACTAATAAAAATTATTAGTAACACAAGAGAAAACCTATTTCTACTTGATTCTGAGCTAGGTCAAGGTTTGCAACCTAGGGTGACAAGTATGATTCAATCTCTATGAATGTAAATGATCAAGACAAATAGCAAAATGTAAATGAGTGAAGGAATGAACAATCACACAAGAGACCGAAATTTTTCCCGTGGTGTCGATGACTTGCCGGTCACCCCTAATCCACGTTGAGGTGGATTCAAAGCTTCAACCGCTTCTCTATCAAGTCACACTTGATGTATAAGCCGGCTTGAATGCAATGAACCTCTCCAAACCTCGATTCCACTAGAGTTGCCCTTTACCGCTCCGGTGAGGTGAGCACAAGACCTCTTACAATCTTCCAAGGCTTCTTCACAATCTTCTTGAAGAGCTCAATGAAAATCACACACCAAGCCGTCTAGGAGGCGGCAACCTCCAAGAGTAACAAGCCAATGACGCTTGCTTGATGTTCTCCTAGTGCCTCAATGCTCAATGCAATCCAAAGCAATGCACTAGAACTCTTCACACTCACAAGAATGCAATCCCTTAGCAAATGAGTGAGAGAGAAATGAGAGAGGGGACTCTTGGGTCAAATGAGCTTTCAGAATGGCCAAGAGAGAGTCCCCAAACCTGTGGGATGAGTATATATACTCTCCACCTTTCCAACTAGCCGTTATGTGTAAAACTCGTGAAAACAGAGCACTGGCGGACCGTCCGCCTAAGAGGGGGCGGACCGTCCGCCCGAGCCCAACGGCTACTATTTCAAAAAGTCAAACGTGTCAGAAGTGACCGTTACGGGGTTGGCGGACGGTCCGCCCCGCCCAACAGGGGCGGACCGTCCGCCTCTCAGTTAGAAAAAGATCACCACATGACTAAGGACTACGTTTCACAAAGGCAGACCGTCCGCCTTATAAAAGTATCCTGGAACCTCCAGAAAACGTCTCTGCGTGAACGGTCCGCGAAAGGGTCCGCCTCAGGCAAAAAATAGCCTGCGGACCGTCCGCCTGTACCCGGCGGACCGTCCGCCTAAGAAAGATGGCAGGGCCCCTTAAACCAACACTTAGCCGATTTTCCTTCAACCATATGTGAGGCAGACCGTCCGCCATACCAAGGGCGGACCGTCCGCCTGACCAAAATCAGCAAGGTTGAATTCCCTTTAACTTTTGAAAACGAAGTTAGCTCTCATGCATGCACTTATACTATTTGAGCAAGTTGGCACTAGAATCACAACAAGCAACCACAATTGACCCCTCTTAATAGTACGGCTATCTAGCCTATCAATCCGGTCAAATTCTCTTCTCTAAAACACCTTAGGACCGGTAAAAGAAAACAACCTATCTTTTACCTTTTCCTTTAGCATCCTCTTGCTTCAATATACGGCGATATATCGTAATCAGTCATTGAAGCTCATCCATTCATCCGGACTAACCTAATCTCATCATCTCAATAGAATTGTTAGTCCATGATGATTGTCATTAATTACCAAAACATATTTAGGGGCCTAGATTAACTTTCAATCTCCCCCTTTTCGGTAATTGATGACAACCATTTTAAAGGAGTGATATGAGAGATTTTTGAGTTTTGAAAACACTTACTTATCTCAATAGAATCATGATAGAAGATTTAATAAGTGATCTCAAAATTCATTGTAGGAAATAACTCCCCCTACAGATATGCATATAATATTGAATTTTCGCTTCTCATATATGTATAGATAGAGATTTTGACGGAGTCTCCCCTACAAAAAGGCAACCGAGGCTACACAAGATATATATGTTTATGCTTATAGAAAGATAACATTTGTAGATTAGCCTCAAGAAAACATAGGAACTAGAACAAATACCACAAAGAAATTTTAACTAGAGCATAACAACTTCAACCGGGTTCTAGTTCCACAACCACAAGCCACACAAGTACTAAACTTATTACAAGCCAACATAGTTCTTATCACAAATGCAAGAATAAAACACTCATGCATGCCATGCTAATAAACAATGCAAAGTTCCATGATCACTCCTCCAAGTGACTTCTCCCCCTTTGTCATCAAGAACCGAAAGAGGGGAGCTACTGCTCGGGCGGCGGCGGAGGAGGAAAATATGGCTGGTGGGGGTAGAACTCTGGCGGCGGCGCAGGTGCCGGGAAGTAAGAGTGAAAGTGACCCCGAAAAGCGTCGAAATCCTGCTGAAGGTGCTCCTGTCTCTCAATCACAGTCTGAAACTCTTCATGAGTTGTAATCCCATCAAACCTCTCGTTGAGTGCATCCAACGCACTATCGAGATTAGTGCTCATGGTAGTCATCCTGTTCATCATGGGAGTGTACACATTTTGCTGAAGATGTGTGCCAAACTGAGTGAGACGATCGTCAAGCTGCCTCTGAAAGCCCTGCCGCATGGTCTGAAGGGAGTTGTGCATCTGCTGCCCAAAAGCTTCAAAGTGGGATGTGTAACCAAGCTGCATCTCCTGAAACTGAGAAGTCATGGACTGCTGCAATGAAGCAAAGTATGGGTCAAAATACCCGGCAGGAGGTGCCCACTGATACTGCTGAGACTGAGGAGGGGGTGGTGGAGGCATGGCTTGATCATCTACATTCTCTGCCTGTACATGCTCTGCACCCTCTGGGGCTGCTCCCCCTGCTGCTGCTGCTGCTCCAACTTCGGCATTAACATATGCCTCATTGTCATCTCCTGGAAGGTAAGGAGTCAATGGCCGTGTGAGGAAGACTGAGTCATTCCGAAAAGGCTTGTACACAAGATGACGTTCATTGCATTGCCCTTTGAACTTGGTCTTTGTGAGAATGAGAGCCATTATGTATGGAGCAAAGTACAAGTTATACTCAATGTTGGTCTTCTTCTCCAAGATTTGCCACATTATAAGATTAACAACATCCATCTTCTCATTGCTCATAACATGATGCACAATGTTGGGAGCCCATCCAATGAACTTTTCTTTGTATCCACTCTTTGGGAGAATAGTGGCACGGATGATCTTGTTGATGAGAGCGGGATGGTGCCTCAATCCTGTGATAGTGGTGTAGACTCTAGCTATCCCCGTTCTATTTGGCTCATAGAAACCGGTGATGTCATGAAGCTCAAAGAAATTTTCCTCAACCACATCATAGCTCGTGTTATCAGTGATAGACTCATAGTTGATCTCATTTGCGGCTGCAAACTCAGCAAATGTGGCTTGGTACCTCCTCTTGCCAGTCATCCATTCAAGAGACTTCTCAGTCATATCAATTTCAACTGTGGCATAAAACTGACGAATGATAGTTTCATTCCAATCATAATGATTTTCAAGGAAATCCCTTAGTTCTATATTCACAAAGTTGTTCACAACTCCAACCATCACGGGTTGTGTGGTCATATAGTTGAAGTCAATTTTCTGGTGCTTGAATACATTTTTCTTGAGTAGGTGACCAAAGAATGCATCTTCTTGCACACGAGTATGAAAGAAAAGATTTGCGGTGTCACGAGGCAATGAGTATTGATAGGGTGCCCTGAGAGATGCAAAGGTAGCAGCATTCCACCTTCTACCTTGATGATTGATGGTCACATCAATAAGCTCATCCTCACTTTCTTCTTCCTCAACTTCCGTGTCACTTAGTGCTTGCATGGAGTCACTGAGTTCAAAATCCTCATCTGAATCAACAATTCGTGCCCTCTTTGATGAGCTAGGCTTTGACATTCCCTTCTTGATCCGAGTGTTGCTGTCATGAATAAATGATATATATAAGCAATAATCTTTGATAAAACTGAGATTAACCCAACCAACAATAGGCTACTGTCCTGTCCATAGTCGACAGTGAGCGGCGGACGGTCCGCCGGTACACTGCGCCCACGAACAGGAACAGTAACTTCCCTCAAATCCATTGATCGATCTCAGTTTCTACCCCACCAAACTGCGTCAAATCACTACAATATGTTGCCCATGACTCTACCAACTCAATCCCAAAAGCATTTGCAAGAATCCATGGGTAAAATTGAAATCCCCATCTCAAACCCTAATCTAGTTCATGTGTGAAATCCAAGAAAACCAATGGATGAATCAATGAAATACCGAGAGGACATGGTGGAGGAGTTCTTGAGCAGTCCGGGGTTGATCACGGACGGTCCGCAAGTCACCAAATCCTCCCCCTAGATCAATGGCTTCTTCTTCCTTCTTCTCTTGAGAGAGACCGTGAGAGAGAGAGAGGGGTTGCGGTGCTCTGGTCGGGCATGGGATGAGGAGGCTGGTGCCCTGGGAGATTAGATCCAAAAACCATGTGGGCCCGCCTTTTCTCGCCCGCCGCGGACGGTCCGCCTCTTACCCGCGGACGGTCCGCCTAAGACTTAGCCAGTTTCTCGGTTCCAATTTCGTCTCAGGTCGCGCGGACGGTCTGCCACTGCATCCGCGGACGGTCAGGCACCCGCGGACGGTCCGGCTCTGCACCCGCGGACGGTCAGGCACCCGCGGACAGTCCGGCTCTGCACCCGCGGACGGTCCGCCGTACCATAAAATATTTCCTTCCATTTCTGTTTTTCTGCACTTCTTTCTTTGATTTCTTCTTGTATCTTTTAGCACTGATTCTTTTGGGAATTTTGAAACTTTTCAATTGTCCTTGAGTGATCATAGAGCCAAAAATCATGGAATGAATGCAATGATATGAATGTACTTATGAAAATGCACAAGTAAATGCATAATAAATTAGATATGATAAGAAAGCTAAGTTTCAAGCCACATAGATAAGTCAATGACATTTAGTTCATTCCTTAGCTTGCAAAACCGTTGCTCATCTAATGGCTTGGTGAATATATCCGCCAATTGATCATTTGTACTAATTCCATCAATCTTAATATCTCCCTTGCTCACATGATCTCTAAGAAAGTGATGCCGAATATCAATATGTTTTGTTCTTGAATGTTGAACCGGGTTATTTGCAATCTTCACGGCACTTTCATTATCACATAAGAGAGGCACTTCTTTGAAATTCACACCATAATCAAGAAGGGTTTGCTTCATCCATAACAATTGAGCACAACAACTTCCGGCCGAAATATATTCCGCTTCGGCGGTAGAAAGAGCCACCGAATTTTGTTTCTTTGAAGACCATGAAACAAGTGACCTTCCAAGAAATTGACAACCACCGGAAGTGCTCTTCCTATCAACCTTGCAACCGGCATAATCCGAGTCCGAATATCCAACTAACTCAAATTGAGCACCCTTGGGATACCAAAGACCAATATTGGGTGAGAATTTCAAATACCTCAATATACGTTTGACGGCGGTCAAATGACATTCTCTAGGTGAGGCTTGAAACCTAGCACACATGCATACACTAAACATGATATCGGGCCTAGATGCGGTAAGATAAAGCAAGCTACCTATCATAGATCTATAAAGCTTTAAATCTACCGGTTTACCTCCCTCATCAAGATCTAGATGTCCATTTGTAGCCATGGGTGTCTTGATTGGCTTAGCATCATCCATGCCAAATTTCTTCAATAAGTCCTTCACATATTTTGATTGGCAAACAAATGTGCCTTCCTTGAGTTGCTTGATTTGAAGACCGAGAAAGTAATTCAATTCCCCAATCATAGACATTTCGAACTCATTAGACATCATTTCTCCAAATTCTTCACAAAAATCTTGATTGGTTGATCCAAAGATGATATCATCCACATAGATTTGGCATACAAATAAGTCCTTGCCAATGCATTTAGTGAACAAGGTAGTATCAACTTTCCCAATCTTGAAGCCTTGTGAGATGAGGAAATCCCTTAGCCTCTCATACCATGCCCTAGGGGCTTGTTTAAGTCCATAGAGAGCCTTGGAAAGCTTGTACACATGATTCGGCTTCATTGGGTCCTCAAAACCGGGAGGTTGCTCAACATAGACAAGTTCACTAATTTTGCCATTCAAGAAAGCACTCTTCACATCCATTTGATAGAGCTTGATGTTGTGAGAGCAAGCATATGCTAATAGAATTCTAATAGCTTCCAATCTAGCTACCGGAGCAAATGTTTCACCAAAGTCCAACCCTTCAACTTGAGTATATCCTTGTGCAACCAATCTAGCCTTGTTTCTTACCACTACGCCATCTTCATTTTGTTTGTTTCTAAACACCCATTTAGTGCCTATCACATTGTAATTCTTGGGCCTTTCAACTAATTCCCAAACTTCATTCCGGGTGAAATTGTTTAATTCTTCATGCATAGCATTCACCCAATCCGGATCTTGAAGTGCTTCATCTATCTTATTTGGCTCAAGAAAAGATACAAATGAATAGTGTTCACAAAATGAAGCAACACGAGATCGAGTTTGAACACCTTTTCTTATATCTCCAACAATTTGATCAATGGGGTGATCCTTTGCAATGGCGTGTGGGACCCTTGTTTCTACTACCGGCTCTTGGGTTGATGTAGATGGAGACGTAATTTGTTCCGGTTGAGCAATATCATTTGTAGCATCTTCATGGCTAGGCTCAATTGATTGTTCAACTTGATCATTTTGTATAGATGTTGATGGGTTCACTCTAATAGAAATATTCGGATCCATATCCTCATCCTCATCTTCCTCTCTTGGTCTCACATCACCAATTGATATATTCTTGATAGCATCTCTTACATCACTTGATTTATCTAGTTCATCTTGACACTCACTTGATTCATCAAAGTTTACATCACATGTTTCCTCTACTATGCCATGAGTCTTGTTGTATACTCTATAAGCCTTGCTACAAGATGAATACCCAAGAAGAAATCCTTCATCACATTTACTTTGAAATTTTGATAACCGTGAGCCTTTCCTAAGAATATAGCATTTACACCCAAAGACCCGAAAGTATGAAATATTTGGTTTTCTTCCAATGAGTAGCTCATATGGAGTCTTATTCAAGAATCGATGGCAATAGAGTCTATTTGATGCATGACAAGCGGTGTTGATAGCTTCGGCCCAAAAAGAATCCGACACATTGTATTCCGAGAGCATTGACCTTGCCATATCAATCAAAGTTCTATTCTTTCTCTCCACAAGACCATTTTGTTCCGGAGTGTACTTGGATGAGAACTCATGTTTTACACCCTTTTCATCACAATATTCATCAATTCTTGTGTTTCTAAATTCACTACCATTGTCACTCCTCACTTTCTTCAATTTGAGCTCAAATTCATTTTCGGCCCTTGTCACAAATTTCTTGAAAATGTCGCACGTGTCGGCCTTGTCATGAAGAAAGAATACCCAAGTATATCTTGTAAAATCATCAACGATCACAAGACAATAGCAATTTCCACCAATACTTCTATATGTGGTTGGTCCAAACAAATCCATATGCAATAATTCCAATGCTCTTGAAGTAGACATGATACTCTTGGATGAGTGAGGGCTAGCAACTTGCTTTCCGGCTTGACAAGCACTACAAAGTTTATCCTTCTCAAACTTCACATCTTTCAATCCAACAACTAGATCATATTTCAATAATCGGTTGAGTTGTTTCATGCCAACATGAGCAAGCCTTCTATGCCACAACCAACCTTTTGATGACTTAGTGAAAAGACAAGAAACTAAATTTGCATGACTTGATGAGAAATCCACAAGATATAAATTTTCATGCCTAAAACCCTTGAAAATGCAATTCTTTCCATCAAGAGTGGTCAACTCAACACCATCACTAGTAAAGGTGCATTTGTAGCCAAGATCACAAAGTTGAGTAATAGACAAGAGATTATACTTGAGAGAGTTGACCAATAAGACATTTGAGAGAGTGTAATCATTTGAAATAGCAATTTTGCCTAATCCTTTCACTTCACCTTTACCATTATCACCAAATATGATATTATCATAACCGGCGGCTTCATCATCAATAGAAGTAAACATTTTAGCTTCTCCGGTCATATGTTGAGAGCAACCACTATCAAGTACCCAATGTCTTCCTCCGGACTTGTAATCCACCTACATAAGAAGATTACTAGTTTTTAGGTACCCAAACTTGCTTGGGTCCTTGCATGTTAGTGACCAAGACCTTAGGTACCCATATAGCTATCTTTCTAGTGTTATTCTTAGGATTACCAACAAACTTAGCAAATACTTTACCCTTAACATTTTTCTTAAGCACATATGAAGCATCAAAGGATACATCTTTCTTGCCCTTGCACTTGTGAGATGGCTCAACTCTAGTCTTGCAAGTTTGACAAAACTTGAATGAATTCTCCTCTTCATATCGTACATGAGCCTTGCCAAAGGTAGAGTTATTGGGAATGAAAGCCTTTTTCCCTTTCTTGGGAGAATAATCAATCCCATTCTTGTTGATTGGAACCTTTTGGGTTTCCACACACTTAGTGAAATCCGAATGACTCTCAAACCATTTGGTGAATTTCTTGGTCAATTTATCAACTTCCTCCTTAAGCAATTTATTCTCAATCATAAGAGGGGTATCACATGTGAATCCATCATTCATGAAAGATGTATTGCTTGAGCTACAAGATGGGTTAGATGAACTAGGAGCACATGATCTATCATTCAAGATATCACAACCAACACCTATACTCACATGACTTTTGACTCCTTGTGCAAGAGAGATGTTGTGAGCTTCCTTAAGCTTCTCATGAGTTTCTTTTAGATTTTCATGAGTAGTCTTTAGCTCCTCATAGGAACTTTGAAGAGATGAGTATTTTCTCTCCATATCCGTCAACTTTTTCTTCTCATTGCACATGTAGTCATTAGACTTGTTAAGCATTCTAACAAGATCATCATATGAAGGAATATCATCTAGTTCATCATCATCATCAAATAAATCATCATCATCATCATTATATGATACCTTGGCTTCACCCTTTGCCATAAGACAAAAAGGAGAAGAGAAGAGTGATGGAGCCTTCTTGATGGCGATGCCCGCTACTCCCTTTGATGGCTTGTCATCCTGATCATCATCATCATCATCGGAGTCGGAGCTAGCATCGGAATCCCACTCAACATAGTAAGCTTGACCATTCTTCTTCTTCTTGAAGAATTTCTTTCTTTTCTTCTTCTTGTCATCATTTTTCTTGTACTTGTCTTTCTTGTTTGGGCAATTTATGATGATATGTCCCATTTCACCACACTCATAGCATTTCTTGTCTTCAAATGGATTTTTGCTTGATGATTGCCCTTTCTTGCCATAGTTCTTGTTCTTCATCATTCGGTTTAGCTTTTTGACAATGAGGGCCATTTCTTCCATTGAGCCTTCACCAATTTCATTTCCCTCATTACAATTGTCTTCCATGATAGTCTTTGCCTTGAGGGCTATGCTTTTCTTCTCATCATCATTTGCCAAACCACGAGCTTCTCGTTGTGACTTCTTGAATATGTCATGTGTTTGCACTTCACCAAGAACTTCACTTGGGGTGATCTTGCTCAAGTCCTCCCTTACCAAGAGAGTCACAATAGTTTCATACTTCTCCGGGAGACACCTAAGAAACTTGTGAGAGAAATCTTGATCCGGCACATCAAAGTTGAGAGACTTGAGCTCATTGACAATGTTGTTCAATCGATCAAACATTTCATCAACACTTTCATCTTTCTTCATAGCAAACTCACTAAATTTTCCTTTGTATACAAAGAGTTTTGCTCCCTTCACGGTGGTGGTTCCCTCATAAATTTCCTTGAATCTTTCCCAAACTTCAAAGGCCGTCTTGAGGTTCTTGATCCGATTGAACTCATTCACACTAAGACAACTATAGAGCAAATTCAATGCTTGATCATTTAGATTTTCTTTTTCACTATCCGATGGGGAAGGATCTTTGGGATCAAGTATGACATATCCTTCCTCTATGATTTCCCACACCTTCTTGCTAGTTGACTTAATATAGACCATCATTCTAGTCTTCCAATAGTCATAATTGCTTCCATCAAAGAAGGGTGGTTTCCCCGCATGATTCTTGCTATCACTAGCCATTTATCCTACTCCGGGATGATTAAATCCTTGCAAATTGGAGACCACGGCTCTGATACCACTTGTAGGATCTAGGATACCGACTAGAGGGGGGGTGAATAGGCGGTTTTAACTAAAATCAAAGCACTAATAAAAATTATTAGTAACACAAGAGAAAACCTATTTCTACTTGATTCTGAGCTAGGTCAAGGTTTGCAACCTAGGGTGACAAGTATGATTCAATCTCTATGAATGTAAATGATCAAGACAAATAGCAAAATGTAAATGAGTGAAGGAATGAACAATCACACAAGAGACCGAAATTTTTCCCGTGGTGTCGATGACTTGCCGGTCACCCCTAATCCACGTTGAGGTGGATTCAAAGCTTCAACCACTTCTCTATCAAGTCACACTTGATGTATAAGCCGGCTTGAATGCAATGAACCTCTCCAAACCTCGATTCCACTAGAGTTGCCCTTTACCGCTCCGGTGAGGTGAGCACAAGACCTCTTACAATCTTCCAAGGCTTCTTCACAATCTTCTTGAAGAGCTCAATGAAAATCACACACCAAGCCGTCTAGGAGGCGGCAACCTCCAAGAGTAACAAGCCAATGACGCTTGCTTGATGTTCTCCTAGTGCCTCAATGCTCAATGCAATCCAAAGCAATGCACTAGAACTCTTCACACTCACAAGAATGCAATCCCTTAGCAAATGAGTGAGAGAGAAATGAGAGAGGGGACTCTTGGGTCAAATGAGCTTTCAGAATGGCCAAGAGAGAGTCCCCAAACCTGTGAGATGAGTATATATACTCCCCACCTTTCCAACTAGCCGTTATGTGTAAAACTCGTGAAAACAGAGCACTGGCGGACCGTCCGCCTAAGAGGGGGCGGACCGTCCGCCCGAGCCCAACGGCTACTATTTCAAAAAGTCAAACGTGTCAGAAGTGACCGTTACGGGGTTGGCGGACCGTCCGCCCAACAGGGGCGGACCGTCCGCCTCTCAGTTAGAAAAAGATCACCACACGACTAAGGACTACGTTTCACAAAGGGAGACCGTCCGCCTTATAACAGTATCCTGGAACCTCCAGAAAACGTCTCTGCGTGAACGGTCCGCGAAAGGGTCCGCCTCAGGCAAAAAATAGCCTGCGGACCGTCCGCTTGTACCCGGCGGACCGTCCGCCTAAGAAAGACGGCAGGGCCCCTTAAACCAACACTTAGCCGATTTTCCTTCAACCATATGTGAGGCAGACCATCCGCCATACCAAGGGCGGACCGTCCGCCTGACCAAAATCAGCAAGGTTGAATTCCCTTTAACTTTTGAAAACGAAGTTAGCTCTCATGCATGCACTTATACTATTTGAGCAAGTTGGCACTAGAATCACAACAAGCAACCACAATTGACCCCTCTTAATAGTACGGCTATCTAGCCTATCAATCCGGTCAAATTCTCTTCTCTAAAACACCTTAGGACCGGTAAAAAAAAACAACCTATCTTTTACCTTTTCCTTTAGCATCCTCTTGCTTCAATATACGGCGATATATCGTAATCAGTCATTGAAGCTCATCCATTCATCCGGACTAACCTAATCTCATCATCTCAATAGAATTGTTAGTCCATGATGATTGTCATTAATTACCAAAACATATTTAGGGGCCTAGATGCACTTTCAGCTGGAAACTTGGATCGGGCAGCATCCCGGCCAGAGTTGCGAAGTAGCGAGCAGCGATGGGGTTTAGCGGCGGGGGTCGGGCATTGCGCGGCCAGCCGAACTGGCATCGTCCACAATGCTGGGTGAAATGGCTAAAACTACGCCGCTGGTTAGACTGTTCCGGGCATACCCGGGAGCAGAGCAGAGCAGCAGGTGGCGCACCTTTTCCTACGTGTACGTGGACAGTGTGGTATGACTAAAGCTACGCCGCTGGTTGGACTGTTTCTGAGTGTACCCGGGAACAGAGCAGAGCAGCAGGTGGCGCACCTTTTTATTGTATATGTTGGCAGCGCTTCCGCAGTGTATAGAGAGCTGCGCTCTCGTGCGTGTGTTATCGCATGTGAGAGCCGAGCTCCTCCTGCACTCTCGGTGAGAGCTCAAGCTCTCACTCTTGCAGAGTGCTGGAGAGCTTGAGCTCTCGTGCATTGGGGCAGTAGGAACGGGAGGGCTACCCCTCCTTTTATAGGCGAGCAGGACGCTGGCGCTGCGGCCGGCGCTCAGGGGCGTGCTCGGGTAGCGTGGCTCGCACGCAGTGGTGGTCTGGCGAGGGAGCAACAGGAAGGGGCACAGGCGGTCGTGGCAGCAGGGCAGCGGGCGGCTTCAGCACGAGGCGTCGGGCAGGCGGCGCCTGGCACGCGGGGAGGGACGAAATGGCATATGTGGTGACGTCGGCGTGGCAGAGCCAGGCAGAGCAGCGGCAAAGGCTGGCACGGCGGCACTCATGGCGGCCAGAGCCGGCGGCGCCCCGGGCGCCGGCGTCGGGCGTGCTCGGGAGGAGGAACGGAGGGGGAAAATTGAAAGAGGAAGAAGAGATGAGTCTCGGCGACGAGGTTTGGCGGAGAGCTGGGCGCCGGAGGCCGGGGCGGCAGCGGCGGCGCACGGCGGCGGCGGCGTCTGGCGGCGGCGGCGGCGGTTTCTGGAGGAGGGAGATAGGGTTGGGGGGAGCTGGGCCGCGTGGGCCAGGCGGAGGAGGCGTGCGGGCCTGCGCTGGGCTGGCGGCCTGCTAACCGTGGCGTGCGTGGCCCCAGGGAGGAGCGTGCGGGTGGGCCGCTCGGCCTGCTGGAGGCGGCGCGCGGGCTGCAGGGGGGAAGGGCGAGCTGGGCCGGGCCGGTCGGGGAAGGAGGAGGGAGGCGGTGAGGAGAAGTTCAGAGGTGTTTTGTGGACTTTAAGGATGGGCTGAAAGGAGAGTCGGGCTGAAAACATGGTTTTGGCCCGTTTGGCAAATAAAAGAGGTTTCCTATTATTTAAACTAGGTTTTTGGGTTTGGATTTGAATGGTGATTCAAATTAAAATAGGATTTGAATGTGAGGCTTGAAGAGGACAGTTTTATAATATTTGGAGGAGATTTAGGATGAGAATTAATATTCAAATTAGATTCGAATATTAAACTTAAACTTTGGAAAGAAAGAGAGAGACTTGGAGGAATTTCTATCTCTCGGAATTTAGAGATTAGAGAGGTTCTAAAGCATTCAATATGCAACACTCATGTCAAGTTAAATGCATGGTTTAATTTATAAAATATATTTTGAATATTCGAGAGGAGTAATTATATTTCATTAAGGAAGTTATAGAAAATATGTATTTTAAATGCCTCTAAAAGACGGGGTGTTACATAGTCAATCCCATTACAAATATAATACACAGTTCTGCGCCAATCGTGGGTCTATAAATAGAGAGATATAGAGGCACGCTAATAGAGTGGATATAGCATACGAGAAATTCTATTGTAACATCTAATAATAAACTGTTGTGGCCACGGGATATGCAGAAGCACTTGCCACGAATTTCTGTGGATGACTGTTACATTAAACATTTGACACGAAGGCCAGGACAGAGAGATTCCATAACCGATCTTTGTTTTCAGTAAATTCCTCTGTCCAGATACTAGCTTGGGCTAGATTGTTCGATGGTGGTCCCAAACTTGCTAAAATGTGACCCAAATACAAAAAAAAAAAAAAAAAAAAAAAATTGGGCTATTTCAGCAGGCCAGGTCCCGGTAGTGGAGCTCCATTCCTTTGGAAATAATGGTGTAGTTGTATGATGCATCAATTTCTTGTTTTAAGAGATCGTATAGGATGCACCCGTCACATGGAAGTACCATATACTATACAGTTCACAAAAGAAAGGCAACAACTGACATGATAAGTCAACAACAAAATGAATGGCGCAAGTCGAACGGAATGAGCAAAAGCATCACATTGAAACGAATTCAGCGTTCAAACTTGAAATTAGACAATTGGACAAGAAAAATGTATAAGAGCTCTGGGCCAATCAAGGCTGCAACAACAACCGAGCAGCCCTTTAGGCCCAGTCCAGCCCAGCCGGTGCTCCTACATGTCCCCTTCCCCTTCCCCAAATGCAGAGCACTAGAGCTGGGCAGCAGCCAGCACCCGAGAGCAGCACAGCGACAATGTTGCCTCTATTCTGGGAGTAGACTTTAGGTAGTTCAATATTTCTTTTGTTGGTTCCAAATCTTTTTTTTTTTGCCTAGATAATTTTGTTTGATTCTATGTTGACACAACACAAATTATTAATCGCATGTTTTAGTAAGGCTGTTTTCATTAATGCAAATTACAATTAGCATTTACGTGTATGAATATCATTTATTTATTGTTTTATGCTGTAAAATGCTCATGTCCTTGTGTGTGCGCGCATAATGGTTATGAACATTTGGAATTAAATGAACCATAAATTGCACAAAAATCACATCTGCTGCAATGCAAACAAGAAAAAATGGTTACCAGCCCACCACACAGAAGCTCACTAATCTCAAAAAGGAAACAGTAATTACCAACGTCATACCATCCCGATCAGGTATTCCACATACATAAACACCACACCCTAAATTTCTCTCCCCCTTACTTCGTGTGCTTTCTTGATTTCTACAACACTGAAAAGCCCATGGCATCTTGATCTTCAGTGGAAGCTGGTTGGTGCAGACAGCTTGCTATCTTTCTCCTTGCCGTCCTCCACCGAGGAAACCGAATTGTCCTCGTCCTTCACAGCAAGGAACACAAGCAGGGCAAGCAAGGGGTAGCTGATGGTCATAAGCCCCCAGTTCACAATCAGCTGCGATGTCAGGGACACTTTG
The DNA here is from genome assembly GCA_015476505.1 of Urochloa ruziziensis. Lineage (NCBI taxonomy): Eukaryota > Viridiplantae > Streptophyta > Magnoliopsida > Poales > Poaceae > Urochloa > Urochloa ruziziensis. Next base: position 7,586,109 of record CM027125.1, on the reverse strand, counting down.
TGATTGTCGATTTGCCATGCCACAGCTGCTCCCGCACTCTGCACCCCCTTGTAGAATCCAACGTACCTGCATCAGAGTTGAAGAGTGGTTCAGGCAAGAGGTTTGATCCAACAAGAAAAGGCTCATTAAATGCTTATTTACTTATTTAGAGTGCTGCCTGCCTGATACAGGTGTTTTAATTTAGAAAAGACAATGCTGGATAAGAATCTTTTGAGGGGGAAGCTGGACAGAATAGGAATCTCTATCCCGAATCTTTTGGAGATTGTTGTCGGAAGGCTTTAGCTATCAGAGATGGCATGCTAGGATCTTAAAGATTAGCTTCAGCATCTAATAAATCGGAAAAGGAGTGAAACTGAAACTCTGTTGTCAGCACCTTAAAGATGAGTTAAGTTGGGCACTGTCTTTGTTGCTCCTATATATAAGCCTGAATTGTTAAGTGTGACTGTGTGAGTATCATCAATAACTGAAGGGCACCAATGTAAGCTTGAAGTGGTCAGCACTGCTCAATGTGAATCTCCAGTCCGGAAGTGCTGAATTTGACTAACAAGGAAACTGGGAGTATTTTGCAGTTAAGTTGGGCACTGTCTTTGTTGCTCCTATATATAAGCCTGAATTGCTAAGTGTGACTGTGTGAGTATCATCAATAACTGGAGGGCACCAGCCTGAAGCTACTAATTTCAGCCAACTGAGAGCTGTCCTAAGCAATTCTGATTAGTAATAATAAATTGCCAAGACGATGCTATTGTGAACAGTACCCAAAGAAAAAACAAAAACAAAACAAGAATTGAGTTGGGGAGCAGAGTCGTTATTGTGCTACCTGCTGAGGATTTGTGAGTCATTGGCGAGGGCGCCGATGATCCAGTAGATGAGGCTCTGGAACATGGCGTCCAGCAGGCCGTAGCTGAAGTAGAGCAGGAACGGCCCGGCGTAGCGGTTTCCGTCCTTGAAATCGATGGCGTCGGCCAGGTTGCCCTTATCGTCCTTGGGCTGGTGATTGAACCACAGCTGGTTGGCCAATCCTCCTCCCCAGATGGCCGTTCCGAGCACGGTGACGGCGACGACCCCGAAGAAGCCCCTCTTCCTCCGGCTGGCGAATCCGAAGTCGAGGAAGTAGCCTATCCCGGCGGAGCCAATCATCTGCGCTCCCCAGTAGAAGACGTTGTTGAGCCCCCTGGTGCGGAGCCTGAAGAGCCTGCCGTTGACGTTGTTGAACTGGTACGTGTAGAAGAAGTTGCTGGCCCAGGCGGCGGGGAGCACGAGCAGCATCTTCCAGTTGGCGAAGAGCTTGAAGATCTCGGCGCCCTCGGTGGCCGGGGAGGAGAAGGTGACCCTGGTGGCCCTGGTGCCGTCGTCGCGGACGATCCTGGCGGGGGGCAGGACGGCGACGGTGAGCGCGGCGCCGGCGAGCATGAACGCCATGAAGGCGATGTATGTGCCGTCGTTGACGCTGGCCGGCTCGTTGATGGGGCGGTTGTAGTTGAAGGCGAAGGGGAGGAGGCCACCGAGGACGCCGCCGAGGTTGAAGAGGCACCAGAAGAGGGAGATGTAGGTGCCCCTGCGGTTCGCCGGCGGGTAGGATGTCATGATTGCGCCCTGCGCCGCCCAGAGGAACCCCGCGCCGGCGCCGAGGAGGGCGCCGGCGGTGACGGGGAACGCCTGCGAGGAGGAGTTGTGGTTGTAGTAGAGGAAGGACCCCGCGTAGAGCGGGTAGGTGAGGGCGCCGATGAAGAGGGTCAGGCGCGGGCCGAGGAGGTTGTGCGCGCCGCCGCCGAGGATGCCGAACACGGCGAAGCACGCGTACAGGGCCGTGTTGGCGTTGTCGGCGATCCTGGGGTCCACCTGCCCGCCGCCGCCCATGCCGGACAGCGCGTTGAACATGCCCGGGCAGCAGAAGCAGATGAAGCCCAGCAGGGAGACCTGCGCCAGAGGAGAGTTGTACCGGAGGAGCCCGCGCTTCGCCGGCGGCGCCGCGTCCGGCGGCGGCGGGCCATCAACCTCCGCCGTCACGGCCATTTTTTACAGATTGATTGATTGATTGATTGGGGCGGCAATGGTGGCAGTGGATGAGGGAGGGGATCAGTGACGGAGACGGAGGAGGAGGGGTGGTATATATAGATCGAGACGGATCCTGGTTTGTTGGATTCATCGTCGCCTCCTTGCGAATTGCAGTGTTAGTTAATTTTGCGTCGCATTTGGGGGAAGAAGGGATGAACAAGCTACCCACATTGTGACATTTGGAGGGATTACACATAGCGCATATCGAGCCGCTGCGAATCTATCAAAATTTATTCATCTTGCTCATTAACATCTCACTGGATATACTAGTGCTTCCATTTTTGTCATCTTTCTTTATAAAATGGTAGACGGACCCATTTTTAAGGATTTAGACGACATTTCCTAAAAGCATAGCACTACTACAGGTTACAGAATTTAAATCGTAGAACTTCATCATTTTAGGAACGAATTACTTTACTGAAAAAGCACAATTTGATTTCTTTTATATCATGAAAACTACATTTATTTGATCAACTTCATGTAAATACACTACAATTCTTACATTTATCGTACAACTCACAACTGCACATAGTTATCTATCTATATAAAATCACATATATTAGGCTTCAATTAAAAAAAGGTGTAATTTTGTTGTGCAAAATGGAATTGTTCTTTTCCTCGGCCTTTGGGTAATTTTTTTGGACACTATCTGCAGTCATCAAGGTAAAATTGTGAAAGGTATTTTGCATTTATTTATCAGGATTTGTTACATGCGCCTTAAAAAGATTCGAAATGTACTGACTATACTAATCTATAAAGAAGCACCAAACGATTCTTCTCCTACATGAACAAAAAAAATACAATGAAATAAAAAAAATTACCATCTACTATAGTATTTTATAAAGAAGTGTTTAAATGGACAAATATGCTAGCAAAATAATTTCCTGTATCTTTATTTTTTCATTTTAGGGCAAAAATATTTATTTTATTTCTGAATTTTGTGTGGTGTTCACCATACTGCCTACCATCTTTCGGTGAAAAAAAAATACTGAGCCTAGCTTTATCCCCCATCAAGATTCACTGGCATCGATCTGGCTTGACACTAAGAACGGAATATTTTATTTTATTTTTTTTTTTGCGAGAAAGGAACGGATTAATTAAACTGGCAGGTAAAATATTCCTGGCTGATTACCTCAAGACACAGCACTCAGATACTTCAGTTGGGAGCTTTGGACATTTTGGAGCGATCGCTACTGCATCTTTGTCCGTCCTAGTAAATCACATTCGCTAATTCTTTGGAGTACAAGACAGCAGCCAGCTATTTGTTTTGGAGACAACTTGTCACTAGTGTCATCAGCTAGCTAGGTTGATCATGCAATGCAAGCTGGGGTCCCAATTGACACCAAGCCCCGAGTCCCATTTTGATGCTGTCTCAGCTCACGTTATATATCTTTTCTAATTCGGCAGGATATTAGCAATGATTTTGAAAAATAATTGATACAAAGAAGATATTATCTATATGTTAGTTTTCTGAACAATTGGATCTACATTGAACCATCTAGAATAACCTCAAAAGATATTTTTAATTCATCCTGAAACACTAGAGGAACAATATATATTCTTTCTTTAGAAGAACATTAACAAAATTCACCTAGCCGAATTTTTTCTAAGCTGAACTTATTTTAGTCACACACTCATAAATTCGGCTGCTAGATATGCAAAATATCAGCAGCCTGTTGTTGAGAAATTCTGAATACATAATGTGCATAGGAAGTGAAGGATTGCAACGGCGTTTCCGAGCCGGCCGGCACTAACATCGGTGAGATCTGCATTAGCTGCAGCCGGTTGTTAGTTGTTACCCTCGTAGAAAAACAAATAATTGTTGCATGAGCTAGTCGACCAGCGGTTCTAAAAAGGTTTGCAAACCAATACAAGTTGCTATACTGCGCAAATGTTGCTCGAGGACATCGAATCCATTTGTCATCCACCAACAGGACAGATAGTTTTGCTTACCATGTGCGATTGAAATCGTATCCTGCAGATGATAGTTTTTGCTCTGGAGTTCACGTAGTGGAGCACAGCAAATAGCAAAAACCGTTGCTAATCCTCCTCTGTGCTCTGTGCATGAAACAAGAAGCCAGAGTACGGCTAACGGCATGAGCAGTTTTGGAGGTGCCCCTGGTATGAGGGTACATGCATCGACGAGCCGGAGACTCCAAACGCAACCTTGTCATGCCGATGATATGAGGGTTCTTTGTTTGTTTGCGATGCGTCGTCGTCTTGTTTGTCTCAGTGCTCAAGCTGAAAATCGCTCTTACAGTACAGTATCTATCTTGAAACAAACTCCTGTTGAAACTCCTAAGGCAGCAACGGCAACCAGAAGGTCCAGAACAACACGCAGTTTGGAATTTTTGGTTCAAGCGATAAAACTTGTCAGTTTCTAAATTCAATCCGCTGCTGCGACTCTGCGAACTTCTTAACCCGGATGGAACTGCCACGTGGAGACCATCAAGGGCCAAATGGCACTGCAAAGTCAACACAGAGAAAACAAGAATCTCATGAATGAATGTCTGATGAAGTGACGATAACATCATCACCCAATCCTTTTTCCTAGTCCAAGACTTGAAATAATAATTAAATAATTAACATCCAGGGTTCCTTTCAAAGTTTTTTTTTTTAAAAAAAGAGCGGGTTCCTTTCAAAGTTATTCGTGCAAGGGTAGTGGCAGTGCCGGCCTTCCATCTCTCTTTTTTCACCATAAACCCCAATCACTTTCAGATTCGGTCCCTTTGGCACGCCGGCTGCCGCGAGACAAAAATGGGCTACAAAACTACAAATGCTTCCATACTACATCCCTCGTATTTTATAAAGCATAGCTACCCTACCGGCCGCGGCCCGGAACCAAGCAAAGCCTTAACAATTAGCATGTTGCCTGTCTGCAAAGATGTTCTGATATCTGAAACAGTCTAAGTGACTAGCCAGCCACGGCACTGCGTAGACTTAGAATGAATCAATGATTGGTTCCAAGTAAAACAGAGCTGCACATTTTTAAAAAAAATAAAAACAGAGCTTCACATATTGTCTCTACTTTCTGCTGTCTCAGGTAACCAAATCTTGCATCCGCATCCATCAGAAAACAGAAACAAGTGAAAAAGAAGATATACACACACAGCAGGGGCAGAAAACCATATGTTGAGTGCATAACGCTGTTAACGCATAACGCTGTTAACGCATAAGGCTGTCATGCAGGATGGGCTTCTGGTTCGATGCATCACAAGTCATCTGTGTTTCCGTGGGCATTATTGGGTAAAGACATAGCGTGTATGTACAATTACCGTGCCAAAGATGTAGATGGCGCAAAGTGGGCACTGGCCTTAAGACAAATAAATACAAGATAGTTCCTAAGCAAACTCCCAGGATTCCTTGGAAGACAACATCCTCATCAGAACCTGCAGAGAGTGCAATTTTCTGTTGTTGATGATCTTGGTCTAACATAAACTGATGAATGAAATTGACAGCAATTAAAATTCTCCGTCGCCTGCATGTTGACAAGTAACGCACTAGTTGCCATACAATTGATGAAATGATTTCTGCACCCTTTTACACATAACACTAAGAAAGTCGGGGCCTGCAGATGCTGTTGCTATCATTTAATTCGGTCAACCAAGTAATGGCTACAAGTATAGCTCAAATGAGTCAACAAAAAGATAAATACATCCCATTCCGTCCTTATCCTACCCTCTTGTTGCCATCAGCACCAAAAGAAAATGGTACCAATTCATTTTGCGTGTGACTCTTACCTCTTTGTTATCAGCTAACACCACAAATGGCACGGAAACATAGTAGTTGTGCTTTTACTAGCAATAATGATTAGCTTAGCTGATAGCCACAATCGCAACCTTAGAACTGAGAAACTGACCTTTTTTTTTTTTACTTTTGAGTAGTGATGAAAAAATGTTACTATGAAACAACTTGCTATCATTTCCCAGATCATAATCATACATGACAACTACCAATACAGAGATAATTCGGTGCTACTAGATAATAATCCACAAGCAAGTTATATAAAGCAAGAATGAAGCTTCACTAGGAGGACCACACATGGTTCACAATTCTAGGGCATATAATTAGACCCACCAAATATTTGGTCCCTATCTTCTTGGAGAAGGAAAACATCATAACCATTTATTTAACTCCGCTATTAATCTTTCAAAGAAATTTCAAATGTCATGCACTGGGATTTACCTTAAGGAGGAAAAGATCCTGCGGACTGCTTCAAAGATTTCATCTGCAGTACCCGTGGCATTTATCTGCATGCAGTTGAACAATTCTAACTTTAGAAATCCTATACCCTCAAGTTGATGTACAGATAAAAACATTCTACCACATATATCCCTGGTTCATGTCCCTTTTGCAGCAATTTAGCCACTTAATGTTTGCAAGCCATGTTCCCCGGATGACCACAATATAGCTGCTCATCTACTATCAAACCAATCAGTAGATTTCACTTCTCCCACCGAAACATAGAAAGTATCAAAGTAGAGGTCATACATCATCATCATTACATATGTAAAACAAAACTGCATCATATCTGTTTATCTTTGTGTTTCATAAATGCCACCATTTATGCTTCGCTAATCATATCCTTCTTGAGTACACACACTGAGATTAGACTGATTCAGGGATACAAACATAAATTTTGTAGTAAGAAAAAGAAGCTTTATCATTCAACTTTGCAGCAAAAGGAGTTAGAGCAATGTAATGAGAAGACGCAGAAGTTGTCCTGTTTTGATAGCTGTATGCAGAACAAAACAGTTTGCTAAATTTTGTAGTAAGAAAAATAAGCTTTATCATTCAACTTGAAGGTTGAAGCAAAAGGAGTTACAGCAATGTAATGAGGAAGAAAGAGAAGCTGTCCTGTTTGATAGCTGTACGCAGAACAAAACGGTTACTTACCTTGTGAACCTTTCCCCTAGAAGAATAGTAGTCAACAACAGGAATATTCAGACTCTCAAACACTTTTAGACGCTTCTTGATTGTCTCAATGTTATCATCAACCCGCCCCTAAAAGTCATATGTGAGAAGATGACAAACAACAGAACAAAAGAAGAGGATTAACATAACTTAAGATTAAACTTAGTGCATTAAGATTTGCATTGCCATATTTTCAACAGCCTTCAGTAGATTTCTGATAACTATTATCAGATTCACAATCTTCCAGTTGTTTGTTTTGATTTTTACGGACCCCAAGTACAGTCCCCTGAATAGCAATATCATATCATATCTTTACTTTAGCAATCTTCACTACACAATTTGCATTTAAAATAAACATCAATATGCAATTTAGGCTATGTGCCCTAGATTACTGAACTAAAGAAATTGATAGAATTCTATTTTCAACTATGGAACATAATGCCTCAGACAACTATACTGTAGAAAAGTCATGCTTTCTTTGAGTAATTATCTGCCTAGAGTTCAACAGCAAAGTGTGGAGATTAACCTGGTTACGTCCTAGAAGGCGTTTAACCATCTCATCCTCAGGACAGTCAAAGAAAATCACAATGTCTGGCTCTGTTCCAACCTGAAAGTTTTTGGTAAACATATACTGATGTATCAGAATTCAAAACAGGTAAGATGGAGCATTCATTTACACAAATATGGAGAGAAAAAAAGAACTCGGGTGACATGGTGATCTTCTTAACAACTGATTGCAACAGCACTAATTGATATAAGCAGTCAAAAAAGAGTGCATTATTCTCAACATCACCAGATGATTTGTACAACTGTGATCATCTGCTTATTGCATACGGAGTAAGACATAGTGGTAACAGAAGTCTAGGACTGCATGCATGCTGATGTCAAACGAGTAAAGACATGTCTGCTTACATCATTAAATACAGTGAACAGCTAAACAGCAGAAAGGTCCATCCATGTGAAATATCAGCAAACAGAATTCAATGAGGACTGATGAATTGGACCGCACAGAGCTTATAGTTGTGTATCCACAAAGTCAATTAGTAGGGAATCCTCAATGCAATGCTGGGTCAAAATTGAGAACTTACAATTCTTTCAAAGGCGACTCTGTTTTCCTCACACCTTGGGAAGCCATCAATAAGAACCTTATTAGCATTGCTCATTTCCATAGCTTTTCTGATGAGTTCCACAGTTATCTCTGATGGGACGATCCTCCCTTGCTTAATGATGTCTAGGATCAACTCCCTGAAATGTAACTGTGCACTACTATGAAGCACCGAAATCATTTGCGCAGGGAGGACATACAAAGATTAAAAGTAGATTATATGACAAGAAATTATTACCCTTTCTCACTGCCAGATGCTATTTCATGGCGTAGAAGGTCACCAGCACTCAAATGGGCAAATCCGAAATCCGAAGCAATCTTTGTGCATTGTGTTCCTTTGCCACTCCCAGGACCCCCTACAGACAAGAATTGATTGATGAATTATGCCCGTGTTTAGTTCCCACCCAAAATCTTTTCATCCATCACATCAAAGGAGAATCTTAGATGCATGGAGTATTAAATGTAGACGAAAAAGGTGAAAAATTATATGGATAGGCTGTAAATCGTGAGACGGATCTAATGAGCCTACTTAATCCATGATGTGCAATGGTAATGCTACAGTAACCATCCGCTAATTATGGATTAATTACCCTCTAATTACCATCGTTAGATTCGTCTCGAGATTTCCAACTTATCCATATAACTTTCCACCTTTTTCGTCTACATTTACTACTCCTAAATTGGTAAAATCAATACCCGAAATCTTTTCACCAAAAAATTTTCATCAACTAAACACGGCCTATGTGACTATACAGCATTGAACCAGCCAGAGTGAAACTTGAAATAGCATAATTTGGCCTTCGTGGAGTGTAAGCCTGCTAAGTGTGTCTGCAGTAAATACACGTTTGAGTTTTACACTCCACATATGTGGGGGCAAAAGTGCATGTAAAGTAGTCGAAGGAGAAGCTGCATCTCAGGGGGAAAGAAAAAGACAAAGAAAAAGGAAAAAAACTTTACCTAAGACGAAAGCAATGAACGGCTTCTGGGAATGGCCACCATCACCATCACTTCCCTGCAGAAAGTTAGAGATCCCAGTGGATCAATTACTCACACGCGAGGCGCAGCTTATGCTGCAGCAGCAAACAGCAATGCATATGGGTTTGACAGCAAACACAAACAAACTAACAGCTTGGGATGTGAAGAGCCGGGCAAGACGATTGAGCGCAAGAGGTTCCTGCAGCGCACAGATCCGGAAACCATAAGCGTGGAGGAGAGAGCGGGTGAGGCGCGGACGAGATCCTCGTTGAAATGCGCGAGGGGCGGGCAAAGGGAAAAGAAAAAAAAAACGGAGAGCAGGGGTGTTTACCTGTGTAGGGAGGAGGTGGTGGCGGCGGTGCTGCAAAGAAGAGGCGGCTGTGGAGGAGGAAGACGGCGGGGATCGGAGAAGGAGGGCGCCCAGCCGCCTCCGCCACATCTCCTCGCAAAGCACGGCGCTAGTAGAGGTCTTCCTCCCGCCGATCGATGGAGTTCGGCGCTGGCCGGCTGCTGTCTCCTTCCTTCCCCTCTTTTGCTCGTTCCGTTTCTGTTATTTTCTCTGTTCAGCTCCAAGTTAATCAAGGCCCATAGTTCGTCCGCGGCCCATGAACCTCCTATCCTTCCTCGTTTTTCACCGTTCAAGGGGTGGGCAGCCCGAAAATTTCCGGTGAGATTATTCGGGTTTTTTTTAAAAAAATCGGGTTCTCAAGATCGGTACCCGATAATTGGGAGCATAAACAGCAGTAGAAGTTTCATCAGAGATAGAAAAATGCAAACGAAATCAAAGATTCAGCGAGAAGAGAAGAACGGCACCAATTTTGTGAGATTAAGGAGTTTTGTGCTACGAATAGTTAGGGCTGGACGCCGAGCCAGCTCGAGCTAGCTCGACTTGGCTTACTAACAAAACGAATAAAATGGTTGGCTCGGCTCGTTAAGCTCGCGAGCCAAATGTAAATTTAGTATTACCACCTCAACCCACACTTCTCACCCGAGTTAGGCTTGGGTTTTTCGGGCATCGCGTAACTCGGGTTCGGGATTCAGGTTTTGTGCCCAACTCTAAGTTCAAACATATGCATCATTTTGTTTTTAACTTTTCTATTTTTTAGTCTTAAAATGCATAATTAGCACACACATCTTGTTTACTCATTTAACTCTTTTCAGAAACTTCTTTTTTAAATACCCAATATTCTTTGTGCTCTTCTATAATTTGTGTGTCCACTGCACTCAAAAACTGAAAGGGGGTGTTATAGCCTTATGAAAAAAAAAACCAATTCGGCAATCCTAAAAATCTTAACTAACTTTTGATCTTTGAGCTGTAAGATTATTTCATAGCTAGTTATGGGTACCTCCAAAAAAAATCAGCTAAAAAATATTGGAGTTGGCGGGCACATTGAAGACATTTTAGTTTGAGTATTTCTTGTATTATTTAAGAATAGAAACATATCTATGAATCATTTTATTTTATATTATAAACTCCAAATCCTACATGTACCACGGATCTAGAGTGTGCCAAGTAGGTCATATGTGACAATAAAGTTTGAAGCAACTTCTTGTAAACCCTAACCTAACAATTTACAAAGATTATTAACAATTCTTACATAATTGCATTTATTCAACATCTGTAGAGGAATTAATGATTTTCTTTCTCTATAGTGATTGTTCCTCTATTTAAACTAGAGAAAAAACATGTTTAAATTTTCCTAATAAATACCCTACATGTTTATTAACTAGAGAAGAATTATTATAGAATATTTTCCTAATAGATATCTTTCCAAGAAAATCCCTATGGAAACAATGTTTTTTTAACTCCAAATATGTGTCACTCATATGGGTCAGTTGAGTCAAATTAGTTACATTTAGCTATTGTTATTTTGGAGGCAACAAGCAGATTAGATGTAGTTATTTCATTGAATTTTTGAAAGTTATTTTTTAAAGGAACATGCATGATTCTATCGAACATGTGATCCAGCTAAGACCCCGTTTGAATCACGAAAGGTTTTGACAATCCAAAATCTCCCTACGGCTAAGACCCCGTTTGAATCACCAAAGATTTTGACAATCCAAAATCTATAATCTGGACAATTTCCAAACGGGTTGGATTATGGTGAGTGTTTTAGAAACCATATTCTCGGAATCTTAAAATCCTAGAATCTGGAGCGGTGTAGCTTCCAGCTGATTATGGACAGAAAAAATACCATTTTGCCCCCTTGCCAATCTGCATCACCCTCCCGTATAGGAAAGAAGGGTAGGATGGACATCTAGAAAATTCAGCACCTATAAACCGCAGCTGTTTATTGATAATATCTGGTATGCTAGAATCCGAAGTTCCAAAAGACTTGGATTTTTTTTATATTTAGAATCTAGATTCTTCTGTCTTTGCTAAAATCTCATATCCTTGTAATCTAGAATCCAATCCAAACGAGGCCTAAACCGCTAGCCATTGAAACCAAAAATAATTATCAACAACAACACACGAGGTAATAAAGTTTTCATTCAATATCTCCTTCGACTGACAGTCGTATATTATCCATATGATGTCCTGAATCTATCAAGATAATATTTTCATCAGCAACACCTGTAGAAAAAAAAAACTTCCTAAAAAATGTAACCAAGTAATCATTGAGTATCGATCAGACATGGTATTTCTTGGCTTGTTCTTCTCAACAAATATGTTTCATCAAACTACTACCTAACCAAATTCACAAGATATATGAATTAATTGCATCGAACGTGAACTAGAACTAATAATGAAACCGATTGACAATCACCCAATTTGCATTATGTTGCTAAATTTGTTATAGTCAAGATCTTTTAAAAAAAAAGAATTTGCTGTAGCCAAGAGCTCAACACTCGTTCTGACCTTGGCAGGGCTGCCCTCATGCCCAACTCAAATTGGCCAAAAGTTGAAATCGTAACTTCAGTGAGAGGGAGAGGGAGAGGGAGAGGGAGAGGACAGAGTAGAGAAGCTAATTAGGACTCTCATTCCTAACCTATTCAAACTCATGAACGAGGAGTTGAGGACCGACGTGAGGAGTGTCTGAGCATTGCAGTCATGCGGAATGTTGGAGCCTTCATGGGCTAGCCCAAGATGGGAGGCTGAGAAAATATGGTTTGGAAATGAGCTGTTTTCGTTGTTTGGACTGTATATACATGCTAGTATACTGTATACACATATGTATAAATGTACTAAATGAGATTTTTCATCCAATACTCCTTCCTTCAGCTCATGGATGACACCTCTAAGCATCCAATTTCAAAGATCATTGGTCCAATGCCTCATATTAGAGTTTGAACATATTTGAATGTCAATTCAATCATCACGTGATTAGTCAATGTTGCAAGTACCTTTATCATGGTGACTCTAAAATTGATATGTGCTATTTCACAAGGTCAGGCCCAAGAGGCCCTAGTTAACCCTTATCTTACACTTCCAATCTCCAACTCGTTCTTATGTGTTTTTGGCGCACTCTGACTTATTTTTATTTGAAATGTCTTATATTCACAAAGATTGAGTCAAAATACGCATGTCAATCGTGCCCTAAATGAACGAGTAACAAAAGGCAAATGTTTGAAACTTTGAACATGCTTATTAAATTGTGGAGAGATTAGCTAGTTGGTCCATGCTTAATTATATAGTTGGTCTATGCCTTAGATATATTTGCTAAGAATAGATGCAAAAGCAATAATAAACTTTGCTTTTGATTTTTCCAGTCGTTTACATACTTTTAAAAAAAATTATTTGTGATCAGCTTGTGAGCTGAGAATTGTGTAAAAACTTGGCTATATGCGGTTGCAGAGGCCGGAGACTTCTCCTTTTCTTAAAAAATGCCTAATTATCTATTTTTTGTGGTCACAAATTAGTGGTGTTTTTCGAATGTCTTTATTTGTGACTAGAGGACTACATACTAGGTGTCTACGCAATTGAGTGAAAATACCTTTAGAATTCATACTTACTTTTATTCAAAATATCTTATGTTTACAAACATTGAGTCAAAATACTCTTGTAAATCGTTCTGGTGTCCTAAACGACTGATAATTTGGATAACAACGAGTAACAAAAAGCAAACGTTTGAAACTTTGAACATGCTTAAATTGTGGTAGTATATATGAGATAAGATATTTTCGAGAGATTAATTAGCTTATTGGTCAAAGAACTCAATGACTACTTGATTATCTTTTTTTCAACTTAACACTGGGTGCATAGGTGTTGGAGGTATGACCATGGGCCCACAGGGACACATGGATTATCTCCAGACAGAGTCGTACCAGGCGTGAAGAACTACGAGTAGAGTACTGCAAGGACTCTTCTCGTTATGGAAACTAGTCGTATGACTTGTAAACTACTTGGATTGGCTTGTAAAGCACTCTACGAGTAGTAATTGGTTAGGATTCTACTCGAAACCGACCTTGTAACCCTGCCCGCCGTGTATATAAGGCTGGGCAGGGACCCTCTCCAAAACAGACGATCTCATCAATACCAATCACCACACAGGACGTAGGGTATTACGCCTTCTAAGCGGCCCGAACCTGTCTAAAATCCTGATTCTATTAGCCTTTGCGTTCCTGATCTCGGCGAAACCCACCTGAAACTCTACTACCTCGGGATACCCCTCGGTAGGATCGACGGTAGAACAACGACATCTGGCGCGCCAGGTAGGGGTTTTCCTCGAAGATCCCGTGGAGAACGCAATGGTGACCTACGTTCAAGCTGAAGCGCCTCAGGATGGCACAACGTTCCACTTTGGCTCGTGGGTCTACGTCGCCGACGGCTCGGGTGGCTTCTACAGCTACATCGAGACACCTGTGGAGCTGAAGCAGGAGCAATCGCCCATCGTGGAAGATTTGGCCGAACAACTCGGCGAGATCACGCTCGAGGACTTGATCTGCGGGCAAGAGTCCGAGTCAATCACGACTTCGGAGAAGCAAACAACCCTCCCACCCCAATTCCCGTTTGGACTCCGTAATTCGACCACGCATATGGTGAGGCGTTATGGAGCCAGTTCGAGTCCGTCAGGGACTTGAAGCGGGACGTCCCAGTCCGAGTCATGGCAGGACACGCCAACTCTTTGAGCCAAGCGGTCCTCGAATGCCACTCGGACTCGGACGAGGAGACACTACAAGGCGATGGTGAACACGACCTCGTGATCTACGCCACGCCTGAAGGAAGATCCGTATACCAAAGAGACAGGATCCCACGGGACGTCTACGAGTCCCGCCAGATCTTTGTACTCTTTGGGTCTGAAGCTACTGACGACCTGCCGTTCCAGTACGGCACACCGCTGCTGCCAGAAGAGGAAAGCTCTACGGAACTCGTCACCCCAAGCTCCAGCGACTCTGTCGAACCCAATCGACAAGCCTTCATGGCTGGCGCAGCAGTAGCTGGCGACGTCGACAATGACCCGCGCTATGCTTTCGAGCTAGAAGGAGATATCTCTGCAAATGAAGACGGACCCGCTGGCGAATCCGCCCAAGCGGCCATGGACAGAGAAATCCGGAACAACAGGAGGGCTCAGCGCCGCCTAAACGCTCACAATCGCGTCATGGCTGGACGCAACCTCGCTCAAGAGTTCGCGCGGGTGGCACGCTACGACTCTCCTATGGCTAATGCCATGGAGATTGCCTATCACGTCCGCAGCCTGCCAAGAACCCAGAGACGGCAGCTACACTCGAAAGGATCAATGACATGGTCCACGCTCTCGACAAGGCCATCGCCGCTGCACCATCGCGCAGCGAAGAAGTCGAAAGCAGCGGACGTCAACCTCCCCGCGACAAGCATCGTCCACCAGACCCCAGCCGACTGGGAGAAGCCAACCGCGCAGAAGGCGCACCCCCACACCGACCAGAGGATGATCGTCAACGAGGCGGACGTACTCATCGCAACGACGCTGCCACATCATCCCACAGGCCGGCACACAGTGTCGACCTCCGGCAAACCATCAACGCCAACCGCGACGCGCGCTCCATCCTTGAATCCAAGAGGCGTGATGAAGCCCGGGGGTACAGGGAAGAAGAGGGCGAGTACCCAATGTTCTCTAGGGACATCCGGATGGCGGTTTACCCGCAACCATTCAAACCAGTCGGCTTCGAGAAGTACGACGGCAAGACCTCCCCTGAGTCGTGGCTGCGCATCTACTCTACGGCTATTGAGTGCGCAGGTGGCAACACCGCCATCAACTGCAGATACTTCCTAATGGCACTCGAGCCCGCTCCACTCACATGGTTCGAAAACCTACCACGACGCTCCATCGACTCCTGGGAATGCCTAAAGAAGATTTTCGTGTCAAACTTCCAAGGCACATACAGTCGCCCCAAGACTCGACATGACCTCGCCATGTGCAAGCAGCACAAAGGAGAAAGCGCGCGCGACTACATGTGCCGCTTCATGGAAATCAAGACTCTGGTGGTGGACGTCTCTGAACACGACTGCATCGACTTGTTCTAGAACGGCATCACCAACTCTTTGACAGGCAATTTGGCCTGCATCGTCCAAGGACTGGACGCCCTGCGTGACCAGGTTGAGACGTGGTCTGAGCAAGAAGACCACGACCTCGAGAAATATGGCCCTCCCCAGGGTAGGGAGAGGAAAAACAACAAAGGCCAGCAGGGCTCCCAGCACAACAAGCACAAGCCAGACGACACAGTTGCGACTCTGGATACTGGCATGCGAAGCCAAAAGAAGAACTACCCCGGCAAGAGCGATGTTGAGAAGATCATGGACAGGCCGTGCCCAATGCACCCAAAGCATAAGCACACCATGGGCCAATGTTATGATCTCCAACGCATATACGCCGAGAAGGATCGAGAGAACAAGGCTAAAAAGAAGCCGGCAAGGGAACCACTCGATCCTGAAGCCAAGAACAAGGAAAGGGCCGACGACGAAGATGAAGAAGACGACGAGGACCAGACACCCAAGTTCCAGAAGCCCAAGAACGTACTCATGGTCATCATGGGCGGCGACTATGGTTTCCCCACTCGGAGGAAGCATAAGCTCGCTCTGCGGCACATCATGGCAATTGAGCCAGTCGTCCCAAGGTACCTAAAGTACTCAAAGGTTCCAATCACCTTCTCTAGGGCAGATCAGTGGAACAGCTACGACGAACCAGGGCAATTGCCACTCGTCCTGGACCCCACGGTGGCAGGATCACAACTCACCAAGGTGCTCATCGACGGCGGGGCGGGGCTGAACGTGCTATTCTCTGGCACCCTGAAGAGGATGGGACTCGACATTATAAAAATATTGACTCCCACCGAATCCCCGTTCTACGGCATTGTCCCTGGGAATGGCAGTCTTCCTCTCGGCCAAGTCACATTACCAGTCACATTCGGCACGCAGGAGAACTACAGGACGGAGTACACCAAGTTCGAGGTAGCTGACTTCGAGACCTCTTATCAAGCGATCCTCGGACGTCCTGCTTTGGCCAAGTTCATGGCCATCCCGCACTATGTCTACCTCGTCCTCAAGATGCCAGGACCCAGAGGCGTCATCTCTATCCGCGGCGACTTGCGACGATCATACAACTGCGACAGAGAGGCTGTGGAGTTTGCGGCTACCACTCAGGTACCCAACGCTATAGCCTAGATCTTCGCGGTGGCTCAGAAGCTGAAGCAGTCAGAGTACGAGGTCCCCAGCAAGGAGCCCGGACCACACAAGGCGGCCATCCCTGAAGATGTGGCGACCAAGGACGCACCACTACTGGAAGGATGATGAGGACATGAAATACATGAAGCGTGTTAAACACACATGGAAGGCATGGAGGACCAAAGAGGTCGATTGGGGACCAAGTCAAAGTATTCCCACATTTTACACCAGGCTATCACGTCACTTTTGGTCTAAGGAAATAAAGAGATTGAATCCAACACGTTTTGGAAACGCTGGATTCGGACTGCAGAAAAGTCCTGACTTTCAACGGCCGCCACGACTTCGTCCGGACTCCGTTTGGGGCGTTCAAGTACTTGATGGAAAGCTTATGAAGTCTACTTTCATATGGATCCGGACTCATGTCCATATCTGTCCCGAGGCTGCCGCAATCGTCAAATCATTGACCGAAGGTTTTTCTGTCCAGGTGCTGCGACACCTTATTTTGGCCCACGGGCCGTGTATCAAGTTGGGTCCATTAGGGACGCGTCCTAGGGTTGGAGCACGACCCCAGCACCCCTGTGGACGTCCTCCCCCTATCATATACCCCCTAGCCGTCGCCAAGAACACTTGAGTTTTGTTTTACATCTAGCTTTAGCTACACCGAACACGCACAAATACGTGCTGTCCTCGTGTGATTCAGAACTCCACCTTCGAGTGATATTAAGATTGCTCGCCTTCTTTTTCTTGTTCGTTCTTTGATTGCGTACAGGAAGTTCTGATCTTGATTGCAACAGGGTCGGTAACCACAGGGAGTTGGTTCAGCGATTGCATTGGCGCTTCGGGTTCGCTCGTCGTAGTCGGATCGTGAGGGTCGACTTCCACCAAATCAAAATTATCCTCCACTCACCGAAAGATCGGGCACTCCAGCTCTATCAAGTGGTATCAAAAGTCCAGGTTGATCGGTGAGTTTATCGAGTGTTTTCCTTACCTACAGTCCACAAAACCAAAACAAAAAATTATCAGGTTAGATCCTTGTCCCAGCACCCTTTTTAGCCTTGCACTCTCTTTCAATAATTTGCATTGTTGAGTTTGTGTGCTTCGCGTTCAATTGTTGCTGGTTACTTTGTGCTTCCGCCGCCGCCGCCACCACCTCCTGCCGCTGCTGCCACCACCACACGCCGCCGCCGCCGTTGCTCTACATCTTCACCACAAACACTACAACCCCACGCCGCTCATCCGAGTCCTACTCGGTTCGGCCGCCGCGCGTTCGCAGTTTGGAAAGAGATAGAAAAGAAAAGGAAAGAAAAAAAAGGAAAGAAAAAAAAGAAAACAAAGGAAAGTTTTGAAAAGAAAGAAAAAGGAAAGAATAAAAAAGGAATCAGCAGTTCAGTTTTCGTTTGGAAGTTTCTTTTTGGCAGTTTCGAACACCTTCACGAAAACGGCCATAACTTTTCGCTCGGATCTCCGATTTCAGCGTTCTTTTTTTTCCCGGAAACCTTACGAAATTTCAGTGCCAGGTGCGGTCGGTTTTGAGGTCAAAAAACGTCGTTTACACAGTGTAACGCAGCCCGAGAGATTTTCCGTTTCTGCATCCCACTTCCTTGTTACCTTTGCTCGATCCATAGCGCGTGGCACTTGTTTCCAGCAGCATAGTTACGTGTTTAGCACTATAATTCAGCTTTGCATTATTGTTGATTGTGCTAATCCTTGACTTGAGTGCAGCCTACCCAGAACTACACATATTCCTACGACGAGCCGAATTTTGTTTCTCCAGGCAATCGCTGCTCCAATCTCTCGCAGGTGCTACTTGTTGCTTGCAGGTCGCCCCTGTTGCTTGGTAAGAACGGATAAGAATTTGATCGCAGCATCTTTGTGAGCATCTCATACACACACATACACACATTTGCTGTCCTAGGATTTTTGTTTTTGTGTTTGCGCTAATCATGTCAGGAGACGTCAACGGCATCGTGACACGATTCGATGCGTGGTCCACGTCGGTCACGGCGTTGCACAAGGACTATGACAGTGACATGGAGCTAGACGATGGAGATCGCCACGGTTGTGCCCGCCGTGTGGTATGTCCTCCACACATTGACTCATTTGCTACGATTCAATTTAATATACCCTCTTATAATGGCAAATATGATCCTGCTGCATATCTTGATTGGGAATTAGAGGTTGAACAGAATTTTTCATGCCATGATATTCCTGCTAGTGCACAAGTTAAAGCTGCTATTAGTGCATTTACTCTTTTTGCTTTAATGTGGTGGCGTGATTATAAACAACGACATCCCACTGCTATTCCAACCACTTGGGCCCAATTAAAAACTGCTATGCGACATCGCTTTGTACCTTCATATTATGCCCGAGATTTGCTTAAACAAATGCAGCAATTTCAGCAAGGTCAACAATCTGTTGAGGACTATTACCAGGAGCTACAAAAAGGTATGATTCGTTGTGGTTTGTTTGAGACGGATGACGCTGCTATGGCACGTTTTCGCGGTGGTTTGAACCGCGACATTCAGGACATACTTGATTATAAAGATTATTTTGATATGCCCACATTGCTTGAATGTGCTTGCAAAGCTGAACGTGAAGTGCAGGGACGCCGCTCGACGACATATACTAACTCTTTTGCAGGACGAAGTCCGGCATCCAGTGTAGATCTTGCTCTCCCTGCGCCATCCACGCCTAGCACTACACCGTGCGAGAGGACGGTCACACCTACAGCGCCCACGATCACAGGTGTTCCACTCACGGATGGTGAGACCACTTCTCCTGTGCTGAATTTTTCCACACCTCATGCTATCATAGAGCAATTGTTAGTGGAACCATCTCTTGACGAATCTTTGTCACATGATGATGAGCTTGTTGTTCCTTGTGATAAAGATGAATTGGTTGATCATGCTTCAGTTCTTTATGTTTTGGAACCAACCATTTGTACTGAAAATAAACATGTTATGCATATTGCTAGCGCAAATGATGAACTAAGATTGTTGTCTTCTTTACATACTTTGGGTTACATTGAATTTGATGATTTGTGTAATCTAGATTGTTTGCAAGAGAAACTTTTTCACAATGCTGATTTGCCTTGGTTTGCTAAACACACTTATCATGTTATTGGCAAATATGACAACAAAGGACAATATATGATACAAAGAGTCTATATTGGTTGCGATATGAGTACTCCTTTTGTTGTGACAGATTATGATCAATTAGAGGACAGCCATACTACACATCCTAATTTACATTCCTCTAGATCTATTTTCATGAAACAAGTTTACTATAAAGAAGGGGAGCCTTACTGGTTACTATCTATGCCTGCTTTGTCTTTTGTTGGTACTAATCTTATGCAGGATCGTATTGAAAAATATCACGTGTTGGCCGATCAAGAAGCATACATGTTTGCTAAAAGTTCTACGCGAGATGACACATTTGACAATTCGAAGCATGGTGACCCTCCTCCTCCCAATACATTTGGTTTCTTTTGTTTTCGCAACCCCGTTCTCCTTTGCGTTGTGCAGGATCAGTTTCAAGTACAATTGACGCCGAGGACGGCTTTTCGTCAAGAAGGGGAGGATGATGAGGACATGAAATACATGAAGCGTGTTAAACACACATGGAAGGCATGGAGGACCAAAGAGGTCGATTGGGGACCAAGTCAAAGTATTCCCACGTTTTACACCAGGCTATCACGTCACTTTTGGTCTAAGGAAATAAAGAGATTGAATCCAACACGTTTTGGAAACGCTGGATTCGGACTGCAGAAAAGTCCTGACTTTCAACGGCCGCCACGACTTCGTCCGGACTCCGTTTGGGGCGTTCAAGTACTTGATGGAAAGCTTATGAAGTCTACTTTCATATGGATCCGGACTCATGTCCATATCTGTCCCGAGGCTGCCGCAATCGTCAAATCATTGACCGAAGGTTTTTCTGTCCAAGTGCTGCGACACCTTATTTTGGCCCACGGGCCGTGTATCAAGTTGGGTCCATTAGGGACGCGTCCTAGGGTTGGAGCACGACCCCAGCACCCCTGTGGACGTCCTCCCCCTATCATATACCCCCTAGCCGTCGCCAAGAACACTTGAGTTTTGTTTTACATCTAGCTTTAGCTACACCGAACACGCACAAATACGTGCTGTCCTCGTGTGATTCAGAACTCCACCTTCGAGTGATATTAAGATTGCTCGCCTTCTTTTTCTTGTTCGTTCTTTGATTGCGTACAGGAAGTTCTGATCTTGATTGCAACAGGGTCGGTAACCACAGGGAGTTGGTTCAGCGATTGCATTGGCGCTTCGGGTTCGCTCGTCGTAGTCGGATCGTGAGGGTCGACTTCCACCAAATCAAAATTATCCTCCACTCACCGAAAGATCGGGCACTCCAGCTCTATCAAAGGAGACCAGTCGAAGACCACCAAGATCGGGGCTAGCCTAACCCTGAAATAGGAAGGCGAGCTCGTCAGGTTCCTGCAAGCCAACCGCGACATCTTTGCGTGGAAACCTGCAGATATGCCAGGAGTGCCAAGGAACCTGATCGAGCACAGCCTTAACGTCGATCCTAAAGCTACACCCAAGAGGCAACGGTTGCGACGGTTCGCAACCGACAAGCGAGAGGCGATCAAGAAGGAGTTGGCGAAGCTACTCGCCGCAGGATTCATCAAGGAAGTCTTCCACCCCGACTGGTTGGCAAATCCAGTCTTGGTGAGAAAGAAGAACACCAACGAGTGGCGCATGTGCGTCGACTACACTGATCTCAACAAGCATTGCCCCAAGGATCCCTTTGGATTACCGCGCATCGACCAGGTTATTGATTCCACGGCTGGCTGTGCCTTACTTTGCTTTCTTGATTGCTACTCAGGTTATCACCAGATATCTCTGAAAGAGGAGGATCAAATCAAGACGGCGTTCATCACCCCTTATGGTGCTTATGCTTACACCACGATGTCCTTTGGGCTGAAGAACGCTGGTGCGACTTACCAGCGCGCGATCCAACTCTGCCTCGAGAAGCAACTTCATCGCAATGTGGAAGCCTATGTCGATGACGTGGTCGTAAAGACCAGAAAACCAGAAGAACTCATCGCTGATCTGTAGGAGACCTTCGCATCCCTGCGAAAGTGGCAATGGAAGCTAAATCCAACCAAGTGTGTCTTTGGAGTACCCTCCGGGAAACTTCTCGGGTTCATCATCAGCCACCGCGGCATCGAGGCCAACCCCGAGAAGATCAATGCCATCACGGCAATGGAAGCTTCAAAGACCATCAAAGACATCCAGAAGCTCACTAGGTGCATGGCGGCGCTGCACCGATTTATCTCGCGACTTGGAGAAAGGGGGCTCCCCTTCTTCAAGCTACTCAAGAAAGGCGACAAGTTCCAATGGAACGAAGAAGCGGCAGCAGCATTGGCGGATCTCCAGCAACATCTTCAAAAACCGCCAATCCTGACTGCTCCGCAGGACGACGATAAAGAATTGCTGCTCTACATCACAGCAACGACTCATGTGGTGAGCACTGTATTGGTGGTCGAGCGCGCCGAGGACAATCTTGCATATCCTGTGCAGAGGCCGGTTTACTTCGTCAGTGAAGTACTCACGGAGTCCAAAGTTCGATACCCGGTGGTGCCACAACTACTCTACGCAATACTCATCACATCCAGGAAGCTGCGCCACTACTTCAACACGTACACCATCACGGTGGTGACAGAGTTCGGCTTGGGCGATATCTTACATAACCCGGACGCGACCGGGCGAATTCCAAAGTGGGCCGTCAAGCTTGGCGCCCTCAGCATCGAGTTCAAATCCAAGAAAGCCATCAAGTCGCAGGTGCTGGCAGACTTCATGGCAGAATGGCGCGAGAATCAAGTGGATATCCCCGTCGGCAGACCAGAGCACCGGACCATGTACTTCGATGGTTCCCTGAAACTCGAAGGCGTAGGCGCAGGAGTACTTTTTATCTCGCCCAAGGGCGATCAACTTAAATATGTTCTGCAAATCTTCTGGAAGGTGTCCAATAATGAAGCTGAGTACGAGGCCTTGCTACATGGTCTACGACTCGCAATTTCTCTGGGAATCAAGAGGCTGATGGTGTACGGCGACTCCTCTGTCGTCATCAAGCACTGCAACAAGGATTGGGATTGCCAGAAGGAGAACATGGATGCTTACTGCGAAGCTGTGTGCAAGCTAAAGAACAAATTCACAGGGCTCGAGTACCATTGGGTGGTCCGTGATGACAACGTCGCTGCTGACGTACTGTCCAAGCTCGGATCCACTCGTGCAGAAGTTCCAGCATGAGTCTTCGTCCAGGAGCTCCATAAAAGAACCATCGACTTCCAGAAATCCACATCGTCACACAATGACGAACATGGACCAGATAGAGAGTTCTTGACAATCGAAGAAGACTGGCATGTCTCATTCATCGAGTACATCAAGAACAAGACCCTGCCTTTGAATGAGACTGAAGCTGAACAAATCGTCCGAAGATCGAAGAATTATCTACTCATCGGCGATTAGCTCTACAGGAGAGGACTCTACACTGATATTGCTATGAAGTGTGTCCCGAGAGCAACAGGCAAGGGTAGCTCACATGACTACTTTCCAGTACTTCCGGAGTTCCCTTTGATACTTGTTGATTCAACAAAGCTCACATGACTACTTTCCAGGATCCCTGAGTACTTAGTTTTAATTAAGACCAGGCTGAACACCTGTAGAGGCCAGCTAGCCTTATAAAGCAACTACCCACAAGTGGTAATTTCAAATCTCTGAGTACTTATTTGAAAGTATTTCAGAGTCTACTTCGAAAGACGAGTAGTAATTTCAAATCTCTGAGTACTTATTTGAAAGTACTCTAGAGTCTACTCCACAAAATGAGTAGTGATTTTAAAATCTATGAGTACTTATTTGAAAGTACTCTAGAGTCTACTCTACAGTATGAGTAGTGATTTTTAAAATCTTCAAGTACCAGTTATCAAGTGCTTTGAAGTATAACTCGCAAAATGAGTAACAATTTCATGGCACAATCGTGTCAACACAACACAAAGCAGTTGCAATTCATACTGCGCATATATACATAGATATATACATATCATACATATGTTACAATACATCTTGTTTCTTACAGGATTACAAAGTTAGAAGAGCTTCAAAGTTCTCTACAACTTCTGCTGCTATGGGCTCAAAGTGCTTCAGGTGTTCATCAAATTGGGTCCTTTCACAGTCCTATGCTCTACCAGTCGGAACATCATCTATCTCCGCTTCTGGGAAGAAGGACTGGATGACCGCCAGCACGTGATCTGCCACATAGCAGCATGTCTTCTTTAAATAGGCAGTGAACTTGCCGGGGGCTTCCTGGATACACTGCAAGAGTGGTTTGCATGACTCTTCGGGCGTATCATGATCAATGGAATTCACCAATATGGTGGCCGCCTCAACCCGTTGCAAGTTATCAAGCCAAAGGAAACTCAAACAGAGATCAAGTATGCATATCTATGTGCACCTCTGTTACAAGCAAGCCAGACCCGGCGGCTGTTATATCAACGCATTGCCAGCTTGACTTCAGCTTGTGCCGCGGTACTGCCGTGTCACCAATGTGCTCGTGATGAACTCAAACTAGTCGGAATCAACTCTGACTAGTCCGCTTCATCGACAAATGACAACAAACAAGCTAAGTTACTTGTTTCAATTATTTTTATTAAAATTTTGTTCTAACAAGATTGGCCAAGCGCCGACTACTTTGTTCGGATGACAACTCTCTAGGTTGCACAGCGTGCTATCACATCTTCGCCAGCTTCCATGCTTGGGGGCTGACGCTAAAATTACAACTCGGTTCGCCATCAGGCTTACCTAGTTGCCTTTCTCCAGCATATTTGAGTCGCCAAGTACCAATGATGGGGCCACGACTACATTGGCACCTGACTCCTGTTTCTGGGGAGATCGCGGCATGACAAGTCAACCACGACCTCCTCTGTTTTGCTACTCTATTGATAGTGGCTATTTCGACTACATACTACTCGATGCATCTCCGCTGGCTCCTATGCTCGGGGGCTGGGTACAAGAAAACCACTCGATTGACAAGAATCGATGTGACTATTATTTCTGGGCGCAAATTACCACTCGGATGATGATCTCCAAGATGATTCGATGAATTCTAAGCTCGCTGGACCCTTGAATTGATCATTCTGAATCGTTTCAAGGCTCGGGGGCTGATAGGCTATATACAACGACTGCTGATTTTATTTTTTCTGAAGAATGAAGATTTAAATCAAGACCCTCGGCTTGATTCTTTGATTCAAACCAAGGCTCGGGGGCTACTTGATATCAAGTGCAATTTTTCCAAAATTGCACATTTCAAGAACAAGATGAAGATTCAAGATTCTGTGGACCCTCAACCTGATTCTTCGATTCAACTTAAGGCTCGGGGGCTACTCCATATGGAGTGCGATTTTTATCGCACACCATATAATATTTTGAAGACTACTGATTTGATCAAAATAAACGGGGCTTAAGCACCTCATGGCCTCGTGACAACCAAGACCTGTCCAAGACTGATCAAGCACTCGAAGAACTCGAAAAAGCATTCGATTGGCTTGGCAAGCACTCGGTTGACGATACTCGACGATGAAGCGCTTGGGGGCTTGTTGGAGGTACGACCATGGGCCCACAGGGACACATGGATTATCTCCAGACAGAGTCGTACCAGGCGTGAAGAACTACGAGTAGAGTACTGCAAGGACTCTTCTCGTATGGAAACTAGTCGTATGACTTGTAAACTACTCGGATTGGCTTGTAAAGCACTCTACGAGTAGTAATTGGTTAGGATTCTACTCGAAACCGACCTTGTAACCCTGCCCGCCGTGTATATAAGGCTGGACAGGGACCCTCTCCAAAACAGACGATCTCATCAATACCAATCACCACACAGGACGTAGGGTATTACGCCTTCTAAGCGGCCCGAACCTGTCTAAAATCCTGAGTCTCTTAGCCTTTGCGTTCCTGATCTCGGCGAAACCCACCTGAAACTCTACTACCTCGGGATACCCCTTGGTAGGATCGATGGTAGAATACCGACAATAGGAGACAAGAAGCATCATTGGCCCAATAATCATGTTACTGATCTTGACACCGTACACCAGTCAAAAGTTACAACGTCGCCGACATGATGTCTAATTTCTTTCTTTAGGCTAATCAAGGTCAACCCCCACATGCACAAGGTAAAGAACCCTTAATAATTAGTAGATAACTAATCAATATTTTTTTCTTTCGAACTCTCGTCAGTTCACCTTCACGGCCCCGGCGTCAACACAACATTTAATCGATTAGTAGGACAATCAAGTGTTGTTGTACCTTGAGCAGACCTTCCTGGCCTCTCTTGCTGCAGTTCGTTAGTCTGAACCTGATGAGTGGAGGTGGAGTTCGTTAGTTTTGTGAACAACAGATGAGCGACTTCACGTCTTGCTGCAGCCTGTAGGAGTACCTAGAGTAAAAGTAGCTATAAACTTCATCTCCCTTGCAAATGTATCTGAACTTGGTGCCCGTTATTTAAGTAATTCAGCTACTTTTCTCTGATTTGGTTCTTCAAATCTTGCCATGTCGAAGAGGAGTGTATACTTGTTGTTTAGGACTGTTTTGGACTTTTGATAGCTATTTTAGGAAATACTATTCACAGTGCTCGATTCCTTTTGGTTGCAGCCTTCAATCTTGTTGACCTCCCGCAGCCATTGAGAGGGTGAGGTGGCTATGGTCAGCCATCAGCAAATTAGCACTGAATAGTAGTGTTATTTTGGCAAGGACATATTTTTAGTGCCTTGTGGCAAAAGCCATGTTTTAATGGTGACATTTAAATTTTTCTAATTTTCGTGACCAATGCATAGAAAAATTGAAAGGAGATATTAGGTTTATGAAAAAAAATCTACTTCGGCAATTGGAAAAATCTTTACTAACTTTTTTTTATCTTAGAGCTATAAGAATTTTTAGAGCTAGTTATGGGTATCTCCAGAAAAATCAGCTAAAAATATTGGAGTTGGAGGTGTCGAGTATATCAAAGATATTTTAGTTTGAGTATTTTTTATTTAATAATAGAAACAGACATGTGAATCATTTCCTTGTATATAAGTATATTGTAAACTTCAAATTTTACATGGATCTAGAGTCACGCCAAGCATGTCTGTCATGTCTATACATTTTGGGTCACCAAACATTACAATGTTATAGCCAACAAAATAAAAGGCGATGAAACTATCATTTAATATTTATATGAGTTCATGGATGACACTTCCAATCATAGCTACATGGAAGATCAAAGCTGTCATGTCTTATTTTTGTTGTAAGTGTCTAGTTTTAAAGACCATTCGTCTAGTATTTCATATTAGGGCTTGAACATATTTAAATATCAATTCGGTCATCATATTATAAATCAATGTTGCAATTTTATTTGTCATGGTGACTCCAAATTATATATGTGTTATTTCTTAATATATGGTCGAAGAGGTGGTTCTAGTTAATTTTTATCTTACACTTCCAATCTTCACCTCGTTCTCATGTTCCTCGGTGTTTAACAGCAGCAGTTGGGCCGCAACTCGTACATATGAGTATAAACTAGGGGGTAGAACTATATGGTGTAATGTCATGCAACGTATGCACCTCAGCATCACTGCAATGTCGCTTCATTATCCTTGCGCACCTAGCACTTGAACGCATCTCGCGCCTTGGAGTCCCTCTGATAACACTTACACCATGGCTCAGCTATTGGGAGGCACAAGAAGGAGAAAAGGAGGTACTATCTTGTTATAACTCCCCACCCACCCAACCCCAGTACCCCACCATCACAAACACAACAAAGAAAACCATGATCAATTGTTGTTGTTGTTGTACCTTGAGCACACCTTCCTGACCTCCCCGGCGTCTCCCTCCATCACGCCGACGTTGCTGAGCTTGGCCATGACCTCCGAGAACCTCTGCATGAAGGCATCCGGGCTGGCGGCGTAGTACGCGACGTGGTGCTTGGTGGCGTTGTGCGTGGCGGCCTCCTGGTCCACCTGCAGCAGCGTCCTGTTGCCCAGGAGCTGCGCGTAGTAGTTGTTATCCACGACGAAGGGCGTGTCGGGATCAAAGAAGGTCGCCGGGTCGGTCTCCAGCGGCAGCTCCGCGGCGCCGCATGTGTCGAGCATGCCGCACCGCACGGCCTCGTCCATGGTCCCGTCGGGCTTGGTGAGGCGGTACCGGAAGGAGGAGCAGTGCGCGCCGCCGACGGTATGCGCGCCGAAGAGCACCACCGTCTCCTCGGCGGAGAACCCGCCCTTACCGGCGAAGTAGGCGAGCACGTCGTGGAGCGCCGCGAACGGCGGCGGCAGGTCGACCTCCCACGGGTTCGACACGACGCCGTCGCGGCGGCCGAGGGCGACGGAGTAGGCGCTCCCGCCGAGGAGCGACACGGCGTCGCGCGCCATGAGGGCGAGAGCGTCGGCGCAGGAGACGGCGCCCGGGCATGCCGACTCGAGCGCGCGCTTGACGGCGTCGACGGCCGGGAGGCCGCGGAGGGTGTGGTTGGGGATGGCGGCGCGCTCCGAGGAGCGGCGAGGTGTCGGGGCGATGAGGACGGAGGCGTCGCAGCCGCGGACGAAGCAGTCGTGGAAGAGGAGGCGCATGATGGCCGGGGATAGGGTCGGGTCCGTGTAGTGGAGCCGTGACATGGTGTCCTTCACGATCGCCTCCGCGTCCGGGCATGTCGCCGCGTAGTAGGACGTGTCGAGAGCCACAACACCGCTGGTCGTCGACGCCATTGACAGCAGCAGCAGCAGCAGGTGGTCGAGTAGCCGGCCGCCGCGGCCCATGGACGTCTCTAGCAAGGTGTACAGTATGATGAACTGTATGATCACTACTGTGGTGACACTACAGTTCAACTTAATCATCGCCGTTGCTATATATATGCTGCAGGTGTGACGCATGCAGTAATAAAAATGACAATTTGGCTGCAATTTATATATGGATCAGTTGTCATTGAGCTGGCTTACGCGCAATCTGATTTAATTACTATACCGACCACATTGGTGTTGCTACTGATACTGAGTGACTGACCACATTGGTCACCGCTTCACCGGCCTGAGCAGACATCGATCCAACGTTCAGGCCGGGATATTTATTTATATTCGCTTTTCTTAAAAAACATCCAGCATCTAGGCCAGCTTAAACACTTAAATCAACCCAGATTTTCTGGCATACACAAAAGCATGTCTAATCTGCTTCTTGGATTTATGCCCCGCAACTAGTTGTAGCTAGGCTACGCCATTCTAACCCTTCGTTTAAATCTTGAAAGCATTCCCATATTTTATTACAACTTCTGAATATATATGCAGGTAGCAGCAGACAATGAAAAGCTCCTTGATGTTTCAACTTTAAATAGTCTTCATACAGAATTTACCATCTGAACTCACAAAATTACAGAGACGAAGAAATTAGTTGACTTTTCCCGCACTAGTTCTGATGAACTTGTCGATTGACCTGGTTCTTCCTTAGCAGTAAATTACTCAATGCAAGTCTTGTTTATTCTTGAGTCAAGCTGGCCTGTCTGAAACTATTCAAGGCAAGTGTGTTCAAACATTGTCCTAACTCGGTAAATTACTAGCCCCAAGTATGACATATCATCGATCTGATACGGCGCGAAAAATAGCAATCGGAAGCGTACAGTTCAAGAAATGGTTCCGTCGAAGGAGGGAAACGGTGACTACATTGGACCTAGACAATAGCCATCTCTGCAAGTAGCAAGTATATGTGTACATACATACTCGACATGTGGGAAAAAATCAAGCATCTTCTTCCTGCGCTCTGCATTCTCCAATGTTTTGAGATCGAAGCTTACCTGCATTTCCCAAGGACCATGCATTCCTTTTGGTTTCTGTACAAGTCACGATTAATCAAACATCGATGTGTCGGTGAGTGAGTGTTCATTCCGGAGCATATCCTACTGGTACAGGTAAGTAACAGCCTGACTGACTGACAGAGGAGGCGCACGGTAAAAAATGTTAAAAAGTTAATTGGCTGGACGCCACCATTATTTTCATTTTTTACGGATGTCATTACTGTTATAGAAATAGCCTAAAGACCATTACAATTTCCTAGATGTTTGAACGACGCCATTTTCTACGTCTTTTTTCGGTTGGGCCCACGTGCAGGCCACCGTATTTACGTATGGACCAAAATGCCCTCATGTGCTCAGTCTCTCCAACTCACTTACATGTGGGTCCCGCGCGTCATATCCTTCTTCTTTCTCCCTCCCTTCTCCCTCCTTTCATCCGCTCCGGTTCTTCGACGTCCTCCTCGAACCTCCACACCACGTCCCTGACACCTCCATTCTCATCGACCATCGCATCCTCCCCGTTTCCCCTTCGCCCTGGCAGGCACCTTCTCAGAGCCAGGGAACTCGAGGAGCAGCCAGGCAAGTGACGGGCGCAAGCAGGCCAGTGCCGCGACGGAGAGCGCGAACGAGAGGACGTGCAGCCGCGACGAAGCTCTGAGGTGGAGCTCGATTTGAAGGCAGACGAGCTCAATTTGGCCGCGTTCCTCGACCTCCGCGGGCCTGACCGCGGCGGCGGCCTTTCGGCGCGTCAGAGGAGACGAGCAGGGGCTCCTCCACAGCCCACCAACCCCCCCTCCCCCCGCGCCCGGCTCCGGCGCCGCATGCCTGTTGTGCCACCGCCGTGCGCCACGACCTCCGCGGGCCTAGTCGCCGCCGCCACCGCTCGCCTTCCGGCGCGTCAGAGGAGAGGAGCGGGGGTTCCTCCACACCCCGCGTCCGGCTCCGGCGCCGTCGCCGCGCGCCCCGACCTCCGTGTTCCTGGCCCCCGCCGTCGGCCACAACTCTCTCCGACCTCTGCACCTCAGGCAGCATGGAGGGGATGGACTCAGAGGACAGGAGGAAGGAGACAAGCCATGGGTCCCACACGTCAGTGTGTAGACACCGAGGGCATTTTAGTCCATACGTAATGCGGTCCCAACAAAAAAAAACCATGGAAAATGGCGTGGATCAAACAACGGCCGAATTGTAATGGCTATAAACGTAACAGTAGTGATGTCCGTCAAAAAATTGAAAATAACGGTGGCGTGTAGCCAATTAACCCTAAAAACTTCATCAGTGTAATCAGTTATTATCCTTGCAGTAAAGGGAAACGGAGATAACGATTGGTGCAAAATCGACAGCTACTTGAGCTTGAGTCCTAACATAGTACGGATTCTTATACTTTTGGCTAATTGTTCTTTCACTGGCTAATTGCAAATCCACTGTCCTAACTTAGTACGGATTCATATCCCATATCCCTCACGTACCGGCGACATGCATTTCTTGCCCTGGATTGAATCTTTCGGATTGATCTAGAATTTGTCGTTTCTTGTTTTTTTGTGATGGCTGGGCTCCTGTAGTCCTGGAGAGTTTTTCCTAGGATTCTAGTAATTTAATCCATTCCCATATATAAATGCATACACGCAACATATATAAATCCCCCGAAGGTTAATTCACCGGTCGACTGAGAATTACTACGACACATGATGATGGCCGGCCCCGCTTCTTCATCCGGAAGTTCTCCACCCAGATGTCGACGGAGTCACCCGTCAGCTGCTCTTTCTTCTCAAAATGGTGGCATCAGCAGCCGCGGGGGGAGGGGGGGCTGGCCCCCCAATGCTCGTGCAACACAAGAGAAACCCCCTAAATATATTATGTTAATCACCCGTATTAGCTTATATTGGCCCCTCTAATGCTCAGTACAGCCCAATATCAGCCCACCGCTCACTGGCCCATGAGGCAATTGTTCCATGCGCCGTAATAGCAACTGTCCCTCGTCGAATTTGCGACCTTTTCAACCTGTCGCCGCCTGCGCCTGGCCGGCGTCTCTGCCTTCCTTTCCTTGCCGAGACGACTTGCGCCGGCGCTGTTCTGGCGCGCGCTATAGCTGCAAACCTGCAAAATGCCAACGGGTTCGAAACAAAAGAAATGTATTGAAGCCGTCCATACAAAAAAACTAATAAACAAAATATGAAATATATATCGGAAAAATATGTGTATGCCCTTTTTATATGGTTGCGAACCCCCCCCCCCCCCCCCCCCCCCCCTGCCCAAATCCTGGCTCCGCCCATGCAGAACCCTCAGCAACCTGATTCTCCTCAACAAAGCATCATGTGCTGATCTTCATCGTCCAGCCACGGCGGCGGCAAGAAGGCAGGCATGTTCTTCCCCAGTTCGGCGGCTACGCCAAGCTGGACGAGGCGAGCTTTCTCGTCATCCAGCTCTGGATCCTACACGGAGGCCACGGCCAGGTTACAAGACCGGCCTACCCGCTTGGGTGGGTTGTAACTCTTCTTATTAATTCAAACCGAAATCTTTCCGGGTCTTTCGAAAAAAACCAGATGAACAAGTAACCACACTTGTTCATATGTCGCTCAAACTGCCATTGCGGTGGCCAGGCACTCTGGCATGGTCCAAAATCCAAGCTAATGTGCAATGTGATTATAGGAGCCGTTTTCTTGCAAATACATCAGGAGATCTAGTTTTTTCATCAAGAAAAAAATAGTTCAAAGTATTATTAGGCGGTGCGATTTGTTTTTTTTTTTTTGTCAAAAATCTTTATAAGTTGCACTATGTTTTCGTTCTAGTTAGCTTTGACTTCGCAAGATGCGTGCACAAATTCAAATGACTTGTGGTTGACCTTTTTCTTTGCTGGCTGTCAATCAATATTCCGAGGTCTTTACTGGTATGGCATCAAGCTCTTAATTTGGAATCTGACACTGCCCTGGCTGTTTATGAAAACTCTAGCTGAGATTTAAAATTTGGAAACTGGAATGGTGAATGCGTTCAGACTCTATATATATATATATCGTCTCTTTGTAGACGACTCGACATTGTCATTGTAACACACTCACATGTATGAGCTCAAGACTTGACCTGACGGTAGGAGCTGATATCAATCGAATACTAACAGAAATAGTGCAGTTGAAGCAATTGCTCAACTGGAAACAGAGATTACCAATGAATGGAAGTTTCTGCAACATGTGATCCAAATTCAGCC
Organism: Urochloa ruziziensis; assembly: GCA_015476505.1. NCBI lineage: Eukaryota > Viridiplantae > Streptophyta > Magnoliopsida > Poales > Poaceae > Urochloa > Urochloa ruziziensis. Next base: position 7,553,442 of record CM027125.1, on the reverse strand, counting down.
ATCAGGTGCAGGCTGCACGCACTCTTGTAAAGTGTGTGCATTTTCATTCCCTAGGACCATGCATTATTTTTGTTTTTGTTTTTGTTTTTTTTTTTGTAAAAAAAAGAAAGCTCTCCATGCCAACGTGATATACTGGTTTAGCTGCAAAATGCAAAAACTGACAGATATACAAAATGGCCCAGAAAAAGACTGAAATCCACTGCATCAGTGCATACAGTAGTTATCATACAAGTAAGTCAAGTACAACAATGGAAATGGAGATTTGAGTTTTAATATTTACTTTGATAATAGCGCTGGTATAAAAATGGATAGTTCAGAGCTGAAAACAATTAGATTGGTAGCCAGTGAAAAGGAGCTTTATATGGTTAGTATCAGACACTATTTACAGGACTGAGAACCAAGAACAGAAGCATCAATCATAGTTTCAGAATGACGAACGGCGATCACTTTCCCCTCTTTGGCCAAAAGCTGAGAAAACATCATTATGTACCAAAAGCAGATCAAGTATTGAGCAGCATACAATAGTTTACCCAGCTGCTTAGCAACTCGGTTTTAAATATATAACGGAAGCTTGGTGAGAACTGGGGGCCCATGGATGAACAAACAGCTGGGATGATGATACAGAGATAATCAACCCAACTAAAAGTTCTTCATGCGGCCAGCCTCTTTCATCAACTTGTATATTCAGGCTGCGCTGCACGCCGCTCTTCTTTTGGGCCGAGCACACATACGCAGCAGCTGGCTGGGGATAAACAACGCTGCAAAGTAACCGTGTAATCATCATTCTACTATAACACAAGTTTAAAGGCGCCGCTCTTGCTTGAAAGTAACTACAAAAGTGAATCACTTGATTATAGTCCTTAAAAAGTTGGTGTTCATCGGATCAGAGAGGAATCAAATGTTCCTAACTTTTTGTGGGTGGGTATTATCATCATATTCATCTGCCAACTTCTTGTAGTACGTGTACGTTCCCCTCAGCTCAGTTCAATCTACTTTGAAGCGAGTACTCACATAATGCCTTGTCTCGAGAGGGGCAATATAGTGAAATATTTGAACTAAAGTTTCACTTAATCCCAACAGAAACTAAGACCATTCATCTAGATACTGAAAGCCATAATTACATTTTTGAGCTACAAACTAATTTTTTAGATAAAAGAGACTTCCGGCCTCAACGATAAATTTCAACATGTCCTTCATTATGCCTTCACTGCCACTTTATCCACCATGGCAGCCAGGAAACAGAGCAAATGACAACAAATAACAGTGGGTAGGTCAATATCTGCATTTCAAATGTCGGGAAAAGCCCAGAACACATACCAGGAACTGCCACTCAGAACACGGTAGAACAGCTTGATCCTGTTGGAGCTGCAGGTTCTGATGGTCCAGGATCAACAAGACCATCACTGACAATAAGGGGGTTGCTGCAGAGAAACAGAATTGACTACATATTTAGATGTCTTTATATAAACAATTTGTCCTGCCAATACTGGGAAAAAATTATTGGATAGGACTATTTAACCCGAATGCAACTGACCAAATTTGACATAAAGGTATCATTAGCATAACATTGTCCTGTCAATATTGGGAAAAATGGGTGGATATCAGTATAAGACCAGAATGTAACTGACCAGATTTGACAATCCAAGTTGCAGTCCCAGCTGGTAAGCATGATACAATCAGTTGTCAGGAATGGTCTGATCTCAGTCTAGATCGGTATAGTTCTTCCTTCTGATGGATGGGGTGAACAGCAAGTAAGCCTGAGATTAGGCAGATCAATGTAGATACATTATTATTAATTTACACCTTAAACAGGTGATCATGATACAAGCTAGTACAATTCATGGACAGTCAATTGCACAGAGCGGGTGAAACAATGAGTTGTCGACATGACAGGATGGAACAACAACAACATGGTGAACAACCTGGACAAAGGGGCAAGGCCCAAATAGTAAACTACACCATAAGATTAGGTCTCCTTCTCCTTCAGTTCTGGGACAGACTTCCTGAACCAGGGGATCCACACAGAGGTCCTCTTCTGGTAAAGCTTGTAAGCCTCAGCTCGGTGCTCCTGCTTCAGCATGCGCCGCTCCACGAGCACAGTGACGTAGCCAAGGCACAGGCTGTTGACGAGGGGCCCCACGAACATCCATTGCTGGCCCAGGTTCCAGGCGAAGAGGTAGAGCCCCCACCACCAGAGCTGCTCACCGAAGTAGTTGGGGTGGCGCGAGTACCGCCAAATGCCATCCTCGAGGGTGGGGATAGTTGGCTCACCCAGCTGTTTCAGCTTCTCGTTCCTGGTCACGAACTTGTGAAGCTGGGTGTCAGCAAAGTAGGCGATGACAATTCCGGCAATGCAGGTGGCTGTGGCCACGACGTCCCAGATGTTCCACGGCTGGTTGCTGGAGTGGATGGCGTACATCGGCAAGCAAATGCCGATCAGGAACACCTGCGAGCAAACAATCATGTGAATTCGACTTCAGAGTAAGATACCGTCCACCATCGATGTTCATAACCAGATTGCCGCCATTTCTTGAGATACATTGTGAAACTGTATGAATATGGAACCAAACCAAATACCTGCTGGGAGAGGTAGACAGCGAAGAATGACATCCACCACCAGGTCTTGCCATACTGTCCCCGCATCTCGTTGAACCTCCAGTCCTCCCTCTTGCCAAACTCCCAGCCCTCACGGCGCAGGTAGTTGTGCGTGAGCCTGGCGCTCCACACCCAGGTGAGCGCCACGGCCACGGCTGACCTCACAGCGTCAGACACGGACGCCGGGTGGCCCCGGTAGTAGTGCATCAGCATCACCGGGATGACGGTCCAGTACAGGTCGATAAGCTGCAATGCAAACTTAGTCGGCATTTCGTCGAACACATTGCAGGCAGAAGAGTTTTGCTAGGAAAGCAGAGGAGGCCAGGAAAGCGGCCGGGACCGGATAGAATGGGCCAGTGCTTACCCAGTGGTTGTTGAGGAGGAGGCCGACGAGCCAGAAGAGGACGTTGACGTTGAGGAAGAAGAGGATGTTGGCGAGGAGGAGCGGGTGCTCGGCGCACCACGAGGAGAGCGGGCCGGCGTCGGCATCGCCCCCGGGGCGGACGAAGGAGAGGTAGAAGAAGATGGAGGGGAGCGGGACGAGGAAGGCGACTACCAAGTTCTTGAGGTTGCCGCCGGCCATGGCGACCTGTCGTGTCGTGCGTGCTGAGCGGCGACGGAGAGCTGCTGCTCTGCCTTTGGAGTGGAGTGGTGCGGCGAGGGAGTCTGCGATGGCGACGGATTTTATAGCAGAGCGATCGGTTACTGTAGCTGTTCCCCTGTAATCTTGTTAATGATTGGCGATATGTTTGATGCTTCTGCTACCTACCTCATCCGTCTTGTAGTAACACTAGTAATATTGCATTGAGCTATCCTAATCTTGTGGGCCTTTTGGGGGTATATAGGGATATATCTTGGTAATTTTGCTATCGCTAAATCTAATCACCAATTGCTACCATGTGTTTATTTTTTAAAAAAAGGAAAACGTGGTTCACGCGTATTTTTTTAATGATAGTATGGAGCTAGGATGTTGCATGATGTCCGGTCGTAGTATACTCTCGTCGGCTAAGAATTCAAGATTTTAAAGCTAGACTTTGCCATGTGACCCAAATTTGAGCTTGAAAGTTTGGAATTTGGCGTTACAATAAGTCGATGATAAGGCAAAAGATGGTTTAAGGTGGGAAATTCAAATTTTCCTTGCTTGAAAGCTTGGGATCTTGAACTGAAAGTTCTGATGTACTTCCAGAATCTGAGGTTTGCCAAGTGCGCCCCCCTGCTGCTTGGGCTAGCTTGTGGGAGGCGTATGCAGGATGAGAGGCGTCATGGGGGATGGAAGGGGCGAAAAGAAGAAGCCGAAACAGTATGCATAACTACTGGCAACGCGGGTCAATTCAATGAAAACACCCCCTCCACAGCCAGTGGAATTGAAGCATCTCAACACATGCTTTGAGAATTGAACGGGTAAAAAACACCTTCTTTGGGTAAAAGCAGCTTTGATTGGCCTCCCTTTGGTTGACTCTTAACTTTTACACAAGCCAAAGCAGTTTCAAAGCCCAACCAAAGGAACACTTAGTATTTCATGGTTGGAAAAAATACAAAATCCCTAGCATCCGAAATCTTGAAAAATTGGCAAACTCCATTTGAAATTTGAAACGAGTGTGAACTTTCTTAGTATAAAATTGTGAGTTTTTATTTTTCATATTTCAGATTATATTGGTGCTAGATTTTTCGCAGTAGAGAAGCACAAAACCAGCAGTGCAAATTAAACTGCTGAACACAAAAAGACATGGTAGTGATGGGGCAGATGATTAAGGTAACTATGTGGGTCTAATGATGGGGTTTAGCAGTCCTAATTCAGGGCCACACTGATTGATGGACAGACAGAAAACTAGTGTGTCTGATGATCTTCAGGTCGATCAGCTTGATATGTATACTTTTACAAGCATGCATCCACCTGGGGACCTGGCTACTGATTAATATAGGCGTGTTTAGATCAAGAAAGACGAATGAAAAAGTGTTATTTTTATAGAGACGTGCATAGAGATAGAAATTAACTGACACGGTTTTCTAGTTGGATAACTTTTCGTGAAAAGAGTACCATTTTCCTTGTATCTAAACAGTAGAGCATGCAGCTTTTAACATGCTGATCGATGTGGTCCCTCTGCATGTATGCGTGCTATTTCAGATTGTTAATTAAATTTGTTCATCTTAATAGTCGATCCAAGTGACCATGCCAGAAACTTTTTGTGAAAAAAATAAAATCCGGCCAGCTAGAAATGCATCTGAAGCCTCAAGGTGTGCAGCGTTCGCGTGTAGTACATGTTCTAGTTCGTTGCTTTTTTCCTCACCGGGGACCATTCGTTCCCCGCATGGCTTTGTGTTTGCGTGTGCCATCTGATAACCAAACCATACATTCATTTCCGTATGAATGTAGTATATGTAGTTTCGGACTTCCAATTTTTTTTTCTCTTAGTAACAACCAAAATAAGCTAGGGAGATCAAATAATATGGCACTTGTCGATTAAGGTTAACAATCAAATAAAGACACTACTAAAACTAAAAAGTAAAGAATCGCGTAACAATCAACTGGTTAAGGGAAGTACACGCCAAAGGTGAGAAACCACGAGAAATTCTGCGTGAGGTATTGTAAAAGTTGGTGATTGCATATATGATTGCTCTTGACGGCGCCGTCCGGTGGGATCCCAGTAGCCGAATTGCTTCAGCATGCATAATTATATTGCTTCATCACTATCTCTGACTAAGATTCTCCTCTGCCCCCAACATAATTATTAGTTGCCCATGATTGGCTTTATATGAAATTAAGGATCCAGATGATGATGAACTGATCAAGTAACAATGCATGGGACGGTTGGATGATCGCTATTCGCTAAATTGATGATGTCAGTTTCTTTTTACTGAAAGAAACAGTTCTGAGACGCGCCTGATTGATTTGGTTCTGTTTCATTTTTGCAAAAGCTAGCCTTTATATGTGTAGGTACGTTTTGCTGTGACGGATGATGATTGCTGTCCAATCTCTTGATAAACCAGAATTTTATTCAAAGTGTGCATCAAGCCACTTACAGTAGTGGTACCAGTACAAATAAATAAAGTCGACTCAAGCAAACATAATATGTATATATAGTAATAAAGTACATATACATATGGATCAAAGCAAGAAAATTAATCCAAACTCTTACAAATAAAATGAAAAGGCAGGATATATATATAGATATATGCCATGCGTGGATACAGTATAAATATGATGCATATATATCCTTCACCCATATCGATCACCTCATCAACTCTTAGAACATCATTTACGTGCGTACTGATGATAGTAACAGGGCTCAAATTAAACAGGGCATTTGCAATGACAACAACCTCAGCGCTGGTGGCTTAATTAGAACTCTTGGGCGTCGAGGTCGTCGTCGTAGTCGCGGATCTCGTCGACGTGCTCGACGACGACGACGTGGACGCCGGGGTCGTTCACGGCGCAGCTGCCGGAGACGAGCACCGAGTTGTTCACAGCCTGGTAGTTGCTGTTGGCGTAGGAGCTGATCACAACGTCTTCCTCTTCTTCCTGCTGGCCGTCGCCGTCGTTCTCCTCCTCCTCGGCGTCCGCGTTGCCGACGACGACGAGGTCCTCGACGTCGCCGGCGGCCTCCATGGTGGCGCCGCTGTTCTCCCCCGTCAGCGTGATGATGGTGTTGTTGCCGGCAGCGTCGGCGCCGGTGAGGGCGGTGGCGAGGTTGTCGTTGAGCTTGCTGACGGCGGCGCTCACCTCGGCGGCGACGGCGGCGTTGGAAGCCATTTTTGTGGTGTGGCGGCGGGTGGAAGAACAAATTGGTTCGATGCAATGGCGCAGTGGTGATGGATGAAGCTAGCGTTGATCCGGATGCACGTATATATAGTGCACAACGTACAATCTATCGACCAAGGTGGAGAATGCGTGCGTCAAAGGGGAAACTTGAAACCTGAGCGCAAGCGATTCGATTATTCCAGCCTTGAGGACCTGCCCAAAGCATGTACGTACTGCCGCTGCATATAGACGTTACTTACTCCCGGGGGTTTCTCCAGACCATATGCGCTGATTTTCTTTATTTTTACTTTTTTTTGTTTAAAAACTGTATATGCCATTGCAAATAAAGTGGAACCTCTAGATGGCATCAAGCTTGGGAAGAATCTCGTATCGCTCAAAAAGTATTGCATGCATGTGTGTGTGTATGTCTGCACAGCCGGTCGGTTGGCCCTACCTTTCGCGAAGGAAAGTACAGTTGCTCTGTGTCTCTACCTCCATCGCATCTAATTTTCTTTTTTTACTAGTACCGCAACGCTAGCTAGCTAAATCCCCATTTGCTTCAGTGATTGCTGGTGTAGTGGTGTATGTCGTATCCATTTATTATTAATTAAGCTATAGTCGAAAGAGTTTAAATAGACTGTATGTAGGCACCACAAAGGAATGATTGAGAAGTGCAGGGGAAAAAAACTGATTCAGAGTTTTCCCCACTCACGATCACGACCAGCTCGTTTCAGCTTAATTTGAAACGAAGCTTTTTAACCGATCCCAATCTCAAGTTTAGCTCGCTCGTTTTCTTGAAACCAGGTCGTAAACTGCGTGAGATGTTCAATTGGCTCATTAAGCTCGACAAAAATGACAACACCAAATTTTTTGTTTGACAATATAGTTTGTATTACTATTATGTGGTTAAAATAAACTTGTTGTTCAACTTGTAAGCAAAATCAATGTACTAATTAAGCTATTCCAGTCTCTAAACCTCTATATTATTCCAATTTATAGACTTTGGTTATTTATTTTCAAAATATCATCATGAGCTAAATTTTTTGATATCATTAGCATGCTTAAATAATCATATATAGGTTAGCATTTTTTTAACCTTAGCATTAATGTTGAATATCGATGGGCTCGTGAGTGAAACGAGCAGCTCGAATTTTCAATCGAGTCGCGTCAAACTTAATTTTTAGCTTGTCAAGCTTAACGAGCCGAGCTAGCTCATTATCAAACGGAGCCGTCCACCCCTACTCGTTGCTCTTGCTTCTCTCAACATTAATAAATACCCAAAAGCAAAATTCCTAAATCCAAGTAGTAGTGAAGGAAACGAGAAAAAGGAACTAGCTCAGCTCAACTCCATAACCGCTCGCTAGGAAGCGATAAGGTCATGGTCCGCTTTGGGTCGTTTTGATGCTGGGATGTAGATAGAAAAGAAGGCCTTCACGAGAGAAAGATTTCAAAAAATGGATCCTAACACCGAGACATATAAGCTCGGCACCATGATCCATGGCGTCGAGGTCAGAGTCATTTTTCGTGAAAAAGGTCAAAATATAAAAAAGTCGGCATAGCCGGTCGCCTGGCCCTACCTTTGACTTAGTCGCGAAGGAAAGAATATCTTGGTGTGTTGCCTCCATGTCTCCATCTTCATAGCATATTATTTTAATTAATTTGGTCACTACTACTGCAATGCTTCATTTGCATTTACGTTTTGTTCAGTGATTGTTCGTGTACATCGTTTTCGTTTGTATTTGTTAGTTGTTAGAGGGAGGCCAAAGAAAGTTTATTCGAAAAGATACAGAACGTAGACATCAGAAAGGAAGAAATCGATCCGGAGGTTTCCACTATGTATATTCACTGCTCATGGCTCTTGCTTAGATCAAGAGTAGTGAAGGTTGCAAAAATTGGACGCAGGGAACATTTGATTCTATGCTTCTGGTAAGCAAGATTGTCTATCGCTACAACAATTCGAAATTTAATGCTTCCTCGCAAAAAAAAAAAAAGAAATTTAATGCTAAAGGAATTCTTTATTTTCCTGGATGCCGAGCCAATGAAGCTCATTTTAATTCTTAATGCCTTAACCCAGATTGGTATTGCAATGAGATGGGTATAAGAAAACTAGGGGGAAAAAACTAGCTCAGATCAACTCCATAACCGTTTTTGCTAGCTGGGCCTTTTGAGGTAGGCTTAAATGAATTAAAAGCTTACGGGCGGCTTTGGGCTGCAACTTTTATTTTCAATGGGCTTGGAGGAAGCCTGGATTTGACATAACTAAGGTCAAATCCAGAAGCCAAAAAGCATGAAAAACAATTTACTTGTTTTCCTTCACATTTCTAACTGGTTGTATGCATATATATGCTATGCCCCAAGACAATAACTGAAAATGGAGATAATGCACACCAAAATGTCTAACAACCTAACACCACAAGTGCAGTATTGTATACTGATTCCTTTCATAAGGTAGCACGCATCAGTACACGCTGATAGTGACAGACAAGGACATTGATGATGCTGATTCTTTTCAGTGCTGCTACGCTACATTCATGCTGCAAAAAGAACTCGGAATGAGATTAGGACCTCTCTGCCATTAAAAAAAAATCAGACTTCGTCTGTTCTACAATTTATACACTGAAATAATAAGGTCCCAATCTCTCAGGTATACAAATTACAAACTACAACTGCTATGCATATAGTAACTGGGAAAAGAACGGCATGTATATGTTCTATGCTTGAGGTAGGACGGGGTTCTCAACATCGCCAGCGACTGTGTCATGATGGTGCTGTCCCCCAGCGGCAACTGAAGGCTGCCCTGAAGGTTGATCAGACGCCGGAACCTGCTGCTGAGCTGCACGTGCACTGCGATCACGACGGGCTCGGTTAGGAGGCGCCATCCGCCTCGCCCTCCACCGTAGTATTTCAACGATGATAGAGTTCCCGGTCATCCCAACACCGAACCCAGCAAAGGTTGCCAGGATGATGGAAATCACGGCCTGCAAATGGAGCTGCAAAAAGTATTTTTTTGCAAAGGATCACTGATTCAGAAGACTGTACTAGATGAAATTGCAACTGTTGCTGTGTGCATCAGCTTTTTTGAGAAATTCAGGCTGTGAGCCAGTGTGCATGTTTGATTTGTGCTTACATATCTGTAGAACAGATGGGTGAAGAAGACAACGAAGAGGAACTGAACTGCCGCGTAGATCCACACGTATCTTCTTGCCACTGCAAGGTAGATAGTGATATCATGGTTCTGAAATCAAGCATCTAATTGTGCAAATAAATTCTGTGCTTTGACTTCTGGACATCACGTCATACCCATGCTTGTTGTGGTCAACGAGGAGAAGAGACCCAGGATACATGAGAAGGGTAGCGATATGGCTAGCGCAGCAATGCCGTCATGGGCCACCTGTCAGTATCATATATGAAGTAAAGGAGATAAACATTAGCAAACCATATAACAATATGTTAATCACTGATTGTGCAGAAGTGGCAAGACCCGGAGAAGAAGGTATACCAGTAATTGTTCCAAGAAGCAGAAGTAGGCCAGGATGCTTATGATTACGAGGATAGGTGTCCCATGCCACACCCTGAGTTACAAATCATACGTCAAGTTTGAGCAAGTTTTTTGAGTTTCAATTCTTTTTTTTTTAGTTTCAATTCATCAGATGTTAAATTGACGACACGTGTGATGCTGATTTGCTCAAAGTAGGAAACCGGCTTTACTCAAAAAAAAAGGGTAGAAAACCAGCTATTTGTGTCCTAATTATTATATTGCGTCCCTCCAAAACTGGTTGTACAGGTGTTATCCCCATGAAGATTATAGACGCTAATGATGCAGTAGTATCATGTTTTGAAAAGGATCAAGTCTTGGTAGTATCCTAGCACGCCTTGTTCAAGTAGAACTTGTTAACAAGTAAAAAATATAATTCGTAGGAGCAGGAAAGTATTGTTTAGTAATTTCCCCTAATGAATGCCTGCTGTCATCACGTTCTACATTTGTGGTCAGAATTTGGGATTCATAAACTATATATTGTGTCACTTTCTAGCCTTAGCTTAGGTGTTCTCCTTCCACAAAGAGTGGAAACGATGACAATGAGAGCACTAACAGTTAACAAGTTTACCTGTACTGATCATATCTTGATCTGCTGCCTCCACTGCCAACGCGATTCGGCTCACGCTGCACGCTCTGAACACGTAGCAGGGTCACCGGGAGGTTCTTAACATCCTGCTTGCACACCTCACATGTCCTAGTGCCCTTGATGGTGAACCACTTCATGGCACAGTCCCTGTGTGCTAGAGCAAGCTCACCCTTGCAGGAGCACTCCAGCTTGAGGGTGTCAGTGCCTTCAGAGAGCTCGACCATGCAGATCCGGCACACGGCTTCCTCCTCCGGAATATCCTGGCCATCGTCTTCGCCGACCCCTGAATGGAGGAGCAAGGACGACGATACACTGATTAGCACCATTCAGAGTGCAGAGTACTAGAATGCAACCAATTTTGTAGAATGGACAGTACCCACACCTGACTCTGAAGGGACTATGTCAGGAACGACATTGCTTGCTGCTGGGGTTTTCGGCGTCGAAGGAACTACACGGTACATGCCGCCTAGCGAGTCCATCCTCTTGAAGCTCTTGGCCGCGTTGAATTTCTTCATGCTCATGGGGAGGGACTGCGAGCGGCATATGTGAAGTACAGGGTCCTGTTTGCCACAAACATATATAAGGCAAGTCTGAATTCTGATGATGAGATCCCTCAAAAAAAAAAGGTCTGATGATCTCATCATAGTTGAAGTAAAATTTACAGGAATAAATGGGATGAATAATTATTCTTACAGTGGAGGTAGAACTTGCTGAAGACTTGTCAACGGCTTGCTGCTGCGACGGAGCATCGACCCCTGCGCTGTCGTCCAAAGGAAGCGAGGAAGTCCTGGCCATCACCTTTTTTGAGTTGAAGAAGTTGGAGAAGGACGCCTCGTAGCCCTTGACGGAGGACTTGAAGCTCCCCGCCGGCAGGAGGCTCTTCACCGTCTGCCTCAGCATGAAGGACGGCGAGCGCAGAGGCGGCTTGGTCCTGCCGGAGGAAGAAACTGGCGTGATGGGGATGCCGCTTGGTGCCCTCCTGATGGTGGTGCTGGAAGAACCGGTTGGGGTTGGGGTGATGTCGGCTTCCGTCGGCGTCAGGAGGTGATCGGGCAGGCCTGACGCCGGGATGTCGATGGAGAGATGCGGCCGCGGTGAGACTGCAAGAGAGTTATGTTGTGTTGGTGCAGTGGTGCCCTGCAACTGCAACTGCAAGAGAGTTAGGAAGATTCAGAATGATTTTTCAGAGTTTATCAAGCAGAGCACACATGCAGAGACGAAAGAAGAGGAAGAATTGAGCAGACTGCATCGTCACCTGCGGCGGATTGGTCTCCTTCTCCATGGCCGGCATGCAACAAGGAAACAACAATCCTAATCTTGGGTTGCCGTCTCAGGCCAGTGGTGGAAACGGAAGGAAGGCGATCGGTCGGTCGATCGATGCCGGAATATAAATGTGTAGTGGGGGATTGCGATTCGATGCTTTCCTGCTAGATTCCTCTGATTGCAGCTTGGGAGTAGAGGATGGATTGGTACTCGGCTCGGCGTAGTAGTGGGCGACCATTAGTGTGGCAGCGGCGACGCAGCAGCAGCCATCATAAATAGGAAGGGAGCCGAATTGAATTGACCAGTGAGCGAGTGGTGTGGTGGAGAGGCGACAGCTTGAGAGGGAAAGCCAACCGCAGCAGCGACGTCCCTCGGTTTCACTTCACCCCAGTTGCTTCACAATTGCAGCAGGCCGGGACCCATCGTAGAACGAAAGAGAAAGCCACTACTGGCTAGCTCCTCCTTCCTCCTCTGATGCTTCAGTTTCGCCGCTGTTAAATCAAATCGGGCGATTACCTTCCAAACTCTTTTTTTTTTCTAGACCTATTTATTAGAATAAAATCCGTTGTTTTTTTCTATACAGGTCAGACATATTCATCACATGCCAATAACACATCAATTTACTAGTGGATGAAGGGCGCAATGCACGTTAATAAGCTTTCTAAAACATGTGGTGTCAATAGTCTTGTCACGAAAACAAATGAAGTCTTTTCGACACTGAAACGGTGTTAAGGATAACAAAAACGTCTCTGAATTCACAAACAAGATGTGGTGAGGTTCATCTCTTCAAATTTTATACGAGTTCCCAATCTTCACTCCACCTTGCAGGTTGCTGCAGCTTCGTACCGTACCTTGTCCTTTAATTTGTTCGCGACTTGATGTTCTTGCTTTTGCACACTGCGCGTTTCTTTTAACTTTGAATTTCCACCATGAGTACACATGAGGGTGCCTTTTTCTTTTCAAAGATGCATGCGTTATATTCAAAGTTAAATACCTCAGTGTTCGCGACTTGATGTTCTTGCTTTTGCAGACAAACATATTGCTACTTTATTCATTTTTAAATACCTCAGTGTTGAGGCCCAAGAATAGGGAAACGAAAACTTTCCGTGCCAGCAGTCTAGGGCGTACATTCCATAAACACGCAAACTGCTTCTAGAATCAAAATAGCTTGACATCCTGTTTGTAAAATTGGCGCTGCAGCCATTTTAGTTTACTAGAGTGGTGTCAAGTTGCTTTTACCTGCACATGACGTGAAATGAAATGATACTAGACAACATTATCAAATATCTAAAAGAAATCAGCAAGCAAAGCATCGTGCCAAGTGTGACTGATGGGACCACCCAACTCTATCCATGCCACCTGCAGACCCGCATGTCAGTGGGACATGTGCCGGTTTCTGAGAAGATTCCACCGGTAGATGCACGCGTTTTTAATTTGGTGGCTGTAAGTGTCGCCCTTTTGGTGACCACTGTGCATTAGTACAAATCTCTAAAACCCTAGGCCCTAGGGTCAACTTCACTTTGATGAAAGAAGGGTTCTGACGGTAACGGCACAAAGAAAAGAACGCGTACTCTACTGTTGCAAAATCGATTTATCATCATGAAGTAAAGATCGATCAGAAGAAACATATATCTGCTCGTTTATCTGCTATTTAGGTCATGTTTAGTTCCGTAAAAAGTGAGTGAAAAGGTGAAAAGTTTATATATTGGGTCACGTGAAAAAAAAAATAAGCTGACACGGTTCTCGAGATGCAAACATTTTGCAAAATGGATGAAAGTAAACGAGGCCCTAGTTATCACATAAATGCTGATTGCTGACAGTGATATTCTTTTATGGCCGGACTGCTGGAGAGGTGTGGTTAGTAGTTAGTACGTACTGTACAACACAAAGAGTTTTAATATGGATTGGGACAACCACGATGCACCGTGGTTAGCAGTTCGGTGTACTGCTTTAGTTTGGTGCACCGTGCACGTAGGGGTTCTAGCTTGTTTTCCATCTCACTTTCTTTCCCGGTGTGTATAGCAATCCGCTCACTTTTGTTTACAAGTCAAACTACAATCCAGACTTTTTTACAATGAAAACTCTCAAATTATCTTCATGGATTATTTACCTGCATTTTTTTTAGCAATCCACACCGTTCATTCTGATTGTATTGCAAATGTTAGCAATAGTTTACTCTGAGAAAAAGAGTTTATGACTTTGATACCGTTGGAAAGTACTAATAATTCTACAATATACAAAGTAAAATATATAACCTCTATTCCCAAAACTAAAGAGTAAACTTTTAGTGTTTGTCCTGATGTATACGTGTTTAGTTTTGGGCATGAGACAATATCAGGGGGACAGGTGTCAAACATAACTGCCACATGTACATGGGTCTCGTTTCATATGAAAGCCCATTCTTTTTTTTTATAATGTCAAAGGTTTTTCTACATTACCCGGGCAGGAATCCAGGTGATGACTCGTGTGAGTGAGTAGGTAGGGTAGGCATATTTGGTTGGAGGTTCCTGAGAGGCCGTTTCCAGTTGTGGCCCATGGGGATGACACGTAGGATCATGACGTGCTGCAATGATCTCTAGAGAGATTGCGTGACACGTAGGAGTGGGCATTTTGTTAACCTTATGACGGCGGCAACCATTGGAGGAGGGTCACTTCGTATGGATGTAGGCGACATATTCAGAACTAGTGCTAATCAGCAGCCACATGTAAATGTTTTAAAGAAAAAGTGCATTTCTAGTCGGACCAACTTTGTCTGACATCACTGCTGGCGCTAATCTGCTTTGCACATGTGAAGATTAGCAAATACTATTGACAAACAAAGTATTAGCAAGCTGATCACAACCAGCCGCCCATCTGGAAATGTGTGGTACTTACTGGCATGGGAGGATTTTGAGACGTGGACAAAGGGAACCCTAGTAGGAATCAAAACGTTCATGAACATATCGTTTTTTTTTTTTTTTGAAAGAACTGGCAGGAGTTCTGCCATTCATATATTAATAAAGTAGAGAAGTCCAAACAAAAGGCCTAGGCCGGAACAGAAAAAAGGAAAGCAAAAAGAAGAACTGGCCCTCAATCGCCTGGCTGTAGTTCTCTCATGCACCTGCAGCCTGCTAGGCACCAGGCTCTGATTTCATCCTTTATTTTCATCAGGATGCTCTGAACGGACGCTTCCTTTCGTTGGAAAATCCTTGTGTTCCTCTCTTTCCAAATTTCCCAGGAGACAAGTAGCAGGAGCGATCTTGTTGCCTTGCCAGACAGTGCGCCCGAATTAGTAGCATGCTTCCACCAGTGCGGCATGTTCCTACAACCTTCCCAAGCCGTTGTATCTACGATGGCCGCTGACAGGATTCGTCCTAGCTCACTCCACACTCTCCTTGTGTAGCGACAATGTGCAAACAAGTGCCAGGCCGACTCATCTGTGTGTCGGCATAGGGGGCATTTCTTCATGAACATATCAGTTTTGCCCAAATCACACGTGCATTTTAGAGAGGTGAACTGGTGAAGACTTTCATGGGTTGAGTCGGACTAATGGAGTTGAGTAGTTTCCAGTGAAAGCATAATAATTTCCAATGGAGTTGATTAGTTGAACCAACGAAGAACTTACTATGAAGTTGTTGGGATTCCATGAATGTTCCTGTAAACATTCCCATAGAAGAATCTTATAGGCTGCATGGGTTATTTGTTCCTTTGTAATTTTTGAGCTAATAGGTTGTTTGATCTCATAGAAAAACTACTATATGGTTTATTTGCGTCAAAGAAGCTCGCTTGGGCTGGTAGTAGAGTTCAAATCCTGGTGCCCGTGATAATGTATATGCAAGTGCTTAATTGTGATAATTCTTATGTTTTAGAATCCCCTGTCACAAACCGAGCTTTCTGGCTCAGATTGTAAAAGCAAAACAAGGGTTTGACTTTGCAGGTACGGTTGCATGCCGTCGGTCTGGTTCATTTCATGCCAAGCAGTGATGATAATCACCCTCTAACTCATATTTTTTTTAAAAATATATATACAGCAGGAGCAGTTAGCTCAGAATTTATGCAGCAAGAAACCTGGTCTCACAGCCGTTTGCATGCTGGCCACCTAAAACTAAAATTCTTGTGTTGGATGAACGAACCTATTATAAAGATCATATAGGATGGATTATTTATTGCTATAGAATTTAATTTCGAGCTCATGTGATATTGGATCTATAGAAAACCTACTCTACTTACTAAAAAAACAACCTCATGGCACGGAGCAGGGCTTCCTTGACCTTCTGCTACTTCAGATTCTAAAAGCAAAATAAGGGTTTGACTTTGCAGGTACGGTTGCACATGCGTCGGTCTGGTTTGTTTCATGCCGAGCAATGATGATCTGATAACTACCCCTACCGGCAGTCAAGCGGTTGTTAGCTCAGAATTTATGCAGCAAGAACCTGGTCTCACAGCCTCAATAAATGAAATGAAATGCCCATACCTTTGCAGTGTGCATGCTGGCCACCTAAGGCATTGTTTAGATTCAGAAAAAACATTTTTTTACAAAAAATTATTCATCTAAATGACCATGTCAGTTCATTTCTATCTCTATATACGATTCTATAAAAACAGTACATTTTCGTAACTTTCGCCTCTTTTATTTTATTCGATCTAAACACGCCCTAAATCTCATGCCTCGTCTATCAATGAAAGCATGGCATCTACCATATTCCTGATTTCTTTATACCAAGAGCTGGCACCTCTGCAAGCCACGTCGTCAAATTATCTGGACCCTTCAACCTATAATGAACCGTTATCTACTATCCTGCCCACCGAGTCTTTTATTCTGCAGTTTCCCTCTACAGTTACAGCTCCACCGTGGCCGGACCGACCCCCGCATCGGGCCCCTGCCTCAGGGCTACCATGTCGGCGTGTCAGCCATGGCGAGAGATGCAGCGCGACGGCATCCTCGTGCTGCCAACCTGCACGGCGGCCGTGGCTTGGCAGCGAGATGAGGCGGCGCTACTCTACGTTTGGCCAGCTACACAGAGGTTCATACAGCAATGGTGTGGTCCAGAACAAGAAACATTTCAGCATGGTGTTGTTGATTTTACACTCTTCATGCGGCCAAAATGCCAAATAGATCAGTACCTTTAAACTTGCTCCAATGCCATTTTTCGAAAACGGTCAGAATCCAGAATAGCAGCCTGCTTCTTTTCTGTACATGAGGCAACACGCGCGGCTGGCCTTTCATTGCTCTTATGCCTTATCGATCTTTTTCTCCTACAGTTTCTTCAATTTGCCAGATACTTTGCTTACAAAATATTTCAAAAAGGCTAAGCATAAACGGAGTATATTTTATGATGTAGTAATGATTGTAAAATATTATTGTGTCAGATAATTCTACTCGGAGATGGCAGTTTTTACGTATTCAAAAATGGTTTTATGCTAGCCCGCGCAACTGCACGGGGTTTCAGCTAGTTGGCACAGGTTCCTCTCAACTTCAGCGGCACATATGAATATGATCCCTCATGCCTGGACCTACTGCAACTCAATCTCTAGATATCCTTTTCTTTTTCTTTTTTCCTTTTGATTGTTAATTTCTTTTTGATCTGCTTTACTTTTGGGCACCTGAAATCCTCCCTATGTCTCCATCAGCGTCACATCATGTATTAGATATTTATTTAGTTTTGTGTTCGTCCTATTAAAGCAGATCTGGACAATCACTGAGAACACAGAGTTTTCGAAATCCATGATTGCAACCGACAGTTCTCTAATCTACAACAGTGCTTTCTCCATTTCTCAATTCTCATGTTCGATTTAAATTCAAGGACTCGTATGTGCATTTCTTTTTAATTTTGGAGGTTAAAGTGCAAATGATCTTATGCATAATACATTTGTCTTCCTGATAAAAATACCTCACTCTCAGAAATATTTAAAGTTTAGTTTAGTCCATTTCTTAATGGCATTCATCTTTAATCATGGCAAGTAACCACTGAGAAAGGGTCTCTAGCCTTGTCAAATATCCTAGTGCTAAAACATCATACACAAAATGAGACGGCATGATTTAGGATGATGCAATATGGGTAGGAACATGTCGTTCTCTTTCAAATCCTGTCAGATCAAATGAAAAGGAACAAACCCATTGGTAGAACAATGAACAAAAAGATAGGTGCTATCACAGTTGGAAATTGGAATTGGGCCAACAATAGGTCCAGTACTTGTGTACGGTTTTCCCTGACTAGGATGCCACTCCAAACTGAACCATCCATAGAAAAGCTGGGCTAGGTACATTTTGTTACTTAAATTAAATCCTGTGGCGCATTCAACAGGAAACGTGTACCAACGCTGAAGTTGCCGATCCTATCCAAATAATGCAGATTCCAAATAATAACCATCAAATGACATGGCTTTTCAATCAAATAGATGTTACAAAGTATGTTACAACATGAGGACCAAACTGAGGAAAACTGATGTGGTCCTCGACACAATGGTTAAAATGTCTAACAAGAATCCGAGGCACGCTGCCTTGCATAGATAAACATTTCATTCCTCACCTCTCGAAAAGCATAACCATCTCGCAGTGAGAGGTGTGAGGAAACAGATCCACTGCCATCGCCCTTTTGGGGATAAAAGGCTCAGAGTTGGGCATCGACTTTGTCCGCTGCCTAGCAAGACCGGCAGCACTCATAGATCGCCATCCTCGGTTTCCCTTGTTCTTTTCTTGGTTCTCAGATGTTGGGGTGCACAGCTCAATAGCATTGGCGACTAAGCTATCTGGATTGCAGGAAATGTACCTGTGATAAAAGAAAATAAGAAAAGCTGTGAATTTCAGAACTGTTGTATATTTGATTAAGATAGTGTAGCAGAATGCAGAATCACTTACACTAGGCGTCGAATGAGTGGATGAGTCCTCAATGCCTTGATCACCTATAAAGTATAGACACTCAGGATGTGAGTATAACATACATAACACAAGTACAATCGCTCATCCAACTTTAGTCAGGTATTAACGTGAAAACATTTAGCAAATAACAAGACCCATTCTTTGAATTATCAAGGAACAACTTCAAGGCATTTGGAGGAATACACTAAGATGGTCAGTGGTAGAACCACGGGAATTGCGAAGAGCGTAGGAGTGGTGAACGGGTGGCCGGGGCTTAAACCCCCGGCGTCGGTGCGGCGCCGTGGGCACGGCGCAGGTGAACGAAGGCAACAGCAACAGATTCCGTTGTATTGCTTAAGGGAAACAGATGACAATGCCTTGGCTTATATAGCCCCCAATCCTATCCTAACAAACTGCTAATCAAAGATACTAATCCAACCAATCTAGCTTATCAAGTTTAACCAATATCCTAACAACCGAACAACTCCATTGAGATCCCATCCTAGCCACTGCTTCGCTGACGCTTGCCTCTCCTCGTGTAGGCGACGCCGGTCATAACATCTCTCCCCGCCTCCAAAAACAGCTCGTCCTCGAGCTGGTAGTCCGGGTAGGACTGCTTGAACTGCTCCAACGGCTCCCATGTCGCGTCAGCTTCCTCCATGCCTGCCCAATGCACCAACACGTCCCAAACTCCACGGCGAGAGCGCGCACGCAGGACCTTCAGCGGCATGGGTAACAGGCGCCCGTTCTCCATGGGCGGCAAAGGCTGCGGCGCTGCCGGGGCGTCACCATGATACGGCTTGAGCAGGCCGACGTGGAAGACATCGTGTACTCGCGCGCCTGCCGGGAGCTGGAGGCGGTACGCGACTGTCCCAACGCGTTCCACCACCTGGAATGGCCCGGCGTAGCGAGGCCCAAGCTTGCCCGCCGGCCTGTCCGTCAGAGATCGAGCCTGACGATGGAGGAGACGTAGCCAGACCCAATCACCGACGTTGAACACCAAGTCTCGATGATTAGCGTCGTAGTAACGCTTGGCGTACTGCTGCGCCTGAAGGAGCCGATCACGAACTTCGGCAAGGAAGATATCGCGATCCCGTAACATGTCCTCCACGGTGGACGTCCTGGCCGTTCCCGGCGTGAACGGTAGCAGCGCCGGCGGATCCCTGCCGTAGACCACCCGAAAGGGTGTCGCCTGGAGCGCCGTGTGGAAGGAGGTGTTGTAGCAGTACTCCGCCCACGGTAGCCACTCCACCCAGCCACGCGGACGGTCGCCGGTGATGCAACGGAGATACATCGCGATGGTCTTGTTAACCGCCTCGGACTGGCCATCTGTCTGGGGGTGGAATGCTGTGCTCATGCGGAGCTTGACGCCGGCCATCTTGAACAAGTCGCGCCACACATTGCCAGTGAAGACTGGGTCGCGATCACTGACAATGGATGACGGAAACCCATGTAGCCGGACTATGCCATCAAAGAACGCCCGTGCGACCGACGCCGCCGTGTACGGGTGGCTGAGTGCGATGAAGTGCGCGTATTTGGAGAATCGGTCAACCACCGTGAGGATCACTGACTTGCCGTGGACCTTGGGAAGCCCTTCCACAAAGTCCATCGCGATGTCGGACCACACCAGCGACGGAACATCAAGTGGTTGCAGGAGCCCTGCCGGGTGCAGCGTCTCTGTCTTGTTCCGCTGGCATGTGGCGCAACCCTTCACGAAGTCGCGCACTAGAGCACGGTCGTGCGGCACATGGAAGTCCTGACGGAGTCGCTGTAGCGTCTTCTGGATGCCCTCGTGTCCCGTTCCGTGCGCGAGCTGGAGGACTGCGGGTAGGAGCGCTGAAGTGCGCGTGAGGAACACGCGGGAGCCGTTGAGGATGAGCCCGTCGTGGATGCGCCATGGAGCTCCCAGCGTGCCTGCCAGGACCTCGTCACGGACACGCACCGTGTCGGCGTCCGTGGCCACTTCCTTGCGGATATCGTCGAACAGTTGGAACGTCGGGGTCGAGAGTACTGCGATGGTGCCGAGAATGCGGATGTACTAGGGCGGATGATACCTTGGGCCATCATGGCGGTGCACTGCTTCTCGAGCTCGTCCTTCTGAAGTTGCGGGTAGCGATAGGGCCGTACCGCTATCGGGGTCGTGCCAGGCAGCAGGTGGACACGGTGATCGCATGCTCGAGGTGGTGGTAGACCCGTCGGCTCCGCGAACACGTCCGCATAGTCCTGAAGGAGCCTGTCCATCATGGGGGTGGCCGCGGTGCTGATGCCGTGGATCGCCGGCTCTCGAATGTCGTTGCGGGGGGAACCGACGCCCTTCCAGAAGACACGACGATCGCCCCGCCAGAACGCCATGCAGAGGTCGTCGAAGTCCCAGAGGATCGGCCCGAGCGTGCGCAGGAACTCCACCCCAAGAACGACGTCGAAGCCGCTGAGTGCGATGGTGAAGCAGGAGATGGAGAATTGCTCTAGGCCAATAGTGACACCGAGACCGTCTGTCCGCCCGCGGCAGGCAACTTTGTCGCCGTTGGCCACGGTGACCTGAAGGCCGGGGCTTGGGCGCCGCTTGATGTCGAGGAGTTCGGCGGCGTCGCCGCTGATGAAGTTGTGGGTTGAGCCGGTGTCGAGCAGGGCGATGAACTGGCGGCCGTTGATGACGATGGGCAGCTGCATCGTGTCCTCGGTGCGGATGCCGATCAGTGCGTGCAGCGATACGACCGGCTCTTCGGCGCCCGCCATGGAGAAGGTGTCAGCGTCACCCTCCTCGTCGTAGTCGCTCACCTCGATGTAGAAGAGGCGTTGGCAACGGTGGCCGCGAACGTACTGCTCGTCGCAGTTGTAACAGAGGCCCTGCTTACGGCGTTCAGTGAGTTCCGCCGGCGAGAGGCGCCGGAAGGGGCGCGATGGAGTCGCCGGCGTAGCACCCGTTGGGTTCGCCACAGGCGCCGGCCGTGACGCGGCCGGTGGTGTCCAGGCTGGCGCGGCCGGTGCGCGCGGTGGAGAACGGGCGGCGCGGCTCGGGTCCACGGGCTGGGCGCGACGCTCATATGCGCGCGCATACATCAAGGCCGCCTGAAGGTCCGGTGGGCGCTGGAGCTCGACGTCGATGCGGATCCGGTCCGGAAGGCCTGCGGTGAACAATTGAACTTGCTGTGCAGGCAGAAGAGGGGCGGTGTGACACAGGAGTTCGAGGAAGCGCCCTTGGTACTCCTCGACGGTCGTCCGGAACTGCAGACGTGCTAGCTCGCCCAAGTGGTTGGCGCTGAGCGGCGGCCCGAATCGCTGGGTGCAGAGATCTTTGAAGTACGGCCACGATGGGGTGCCGGCGTCGCGCTCGGTGGCATAGTACCACAGTCGAGCGGCGTCCCGTAGATGGTACGTGGCCAACCAAACTTTATCCTCCTCCGGCGTGCGCTGCGCTCGGAAGAACTGATCGCACTGGGTGAGCCAGCCCAGGGGGTCCTCCTTGCCGTCGAAGAGCGGAAAATCGAGCTTGTGGTACCGCGGCGCGGTGGCGGCGTTCCCGGTGGAGCTTGGCGTCGTGGACCCCGTTGGTGCACCGGGCGCGGCCGGCGGCGGTGGGAACATCGGGATCGGGGACGGCGAGGGAGGGAACTGGATCTGGTGCACCGGAACGGGCGCCTTCGTCGACGGCGGCAGCGTCAGGTGGGGTGCGCCGGACGACGCCGTGGCCGCTGCGGAGGCCGCTGCGGTGGACGCGCCGTCGGACATCAGGGGAATCCCGCCGTACCCCGGAAGCCCGTACGGGAACGCCGTCGCCTTCTCAGGGCTGGTCATGGCTGGAAGGAGTGGAGCCAGGAGCTTCGGAAGGTCGGCCAGCGCCGTCAGCGGCGTGGCGAGGCCTGCTAGGGTGCGGTTCAGATCGGCGACGACTTTTGCCAGAGCGTCGACGGTCTGGTCGGTGGCTGGCGGCGGCGCGGCTGCGTCTCCCTCGGTCGACCCTGGCATCTCTGATACCAGATTGGTAGAACCACGGGAATTGCGAAGAGCGTAGGAGTGGTGAACGGGTGGCCGGGGCTTAAACCCCCGGCGTCGGTGCGGCGCCGTGGGCACGGCGCAGGTGAACGAAGGCAACAGCAACAGATTCCGTTGTATTGCTTAAGGGAAACAGATGACAATGCCTTGGCTTATATAGCCCCCAATCCTATCCTAACAAACTGCTAATCAAAGATACTAATCCAACCAATCTAGCTTATCAAGTTTAACCAATATCCTAACAACCGAACAACTCCATTGAGATCCCATCCTAGCCACTGCTTCGCTGACGCTTGCCTCTCCTCGTGTAGGCGACGCCGGTCATAACAGTCAGGCCTTGATTAAATACAAGGGGCAAGTCACAGCACTTTCAAACTCTAGCATCAGGAAAAAAAAACAGGCAGATTCTTCAGTAATTAACTATTACAATCATTTAATCATAAGGTTGAAATTTACTTACAGTAGGGTGAAGGCCAACCCGTGGAGGATCCACAATGGCAACAACATTTTTGAACTGGCATGCACTAGCACCAAGCACATTGTTATTTGGAATAGAAGAACTATAGGCTGATGTTGTATCAGTTGACTCATCGTTGAGCGACAATTCTTTCTCACAATTCTGTTCCCCAGCAGCCTCATCGTGTTCATTAGGGCTGGAATCAACCTCTTTGTTAGCCTGATCCACCGAACCTCCCTTTCTTTCCTCGTCACTGGCACATGTGGGAAGATTAACTGATTTGTCTCTAGGCTGCTCAGTTTCACCATTGTCGTTTTTCTCTGTTGAAATGCCCATATTTTCACCATTGTTCTCTGGGCAATTAATTGTATCCTCTTTTTTGCTTGTATCATTGATTACAGAGTTACTTTCAGAAGCTGCAATGTGTTGCTGTGGTGAACCGAGATATTCTGTGAGAAGGGACCCAATCACATCTTCGGCCTGTTTAATCCCAACATATGAACCCAAATGAGACTATTTCATCAAAGTTCAATGGAACTGAACAGAATAATGTGACGGTGGTTAAAAATGAGAAAAGTGCCATGAATTTCATGTATGGAATATGAGCCTCACCTTCCCACAGACAAAGCGGCAATTTTTTATGTCGTTAATAAGAGCATTTCTGTGAGCATCTGAAACTGCCGATTCATTCATTTCAATCCCAACAACCTGTCACAATTAGTAACTAGATTTGAGAAGATTCAACCAAACAAAACATAATCCTCTAACAAGACTCTACACAAGTTAATACTCAGGTATGGTCATGTGTTATACTAGATAACAAGACTGATCACTTAAAACCACATGAGTTGTGCAAAGGAAATCACCATTCCAACACGATGTGCTAAGGTCAGACCAATAGTTCCAGTTCCACAACATACGTCAAAAAGTAATGTGTCCGAATTGAGATTGGCCCAATCACCAGCAAGGGTATACAATCTTTCTGCAGCAAGAGTATTAACCTGCATAACAGTATGTCATTACTATATTTAACCATAGAAGAAGATTGGCAAAGTAACTTGCTGTTTCAGCTACAGACCTGAAAAAAAGCTGTCGGTGATATGGAGAACTTTAAATTGCTGATGTGATCATGGATTCTTGTTTTATCTTCTGCTTCTCGTTCCAACTGATCTCCCTTTGGCCCCAATAGAGGAATCAGAGGGCAGTCAGGAGACGCAGCATTTGATATTCCTTTATGATCCTGCATGCATAAGTAGATTTCATTATTCTTCCAATATTTCAAGAACAACAACGATTGAAAACTTATCAACATAAACTGCAAGTAACATCCCTACGGGATTGTTTGATCTCAGGTTTTATCAAGAGAGCGTTTTGTTAAACTCAATTTTAGGGCCTAACAACCTAAAACATGGTTTAGTTAAGAAAGATAAAACCAAGATGAAAGGAAATATATGTATAGACAAAACTCATCTCATGATGAAATCATATTTCCAATCTAGATTTTCTCTACTGTTGCTAGATTAAAAGGTCATACTTATTTTATAAAAATATTTTTTTGCTAAATCTTGTTGCTAGATTAACATGATCCAAACAGCCAGTAAAAACAAATGAATAATGGGCTCAGAGTTAGGCAGGACCATATAAATTAGTAGCACTCTTAAGAACTCCTAGCAAAATGTTAAGCAAGATTTCAGACCACCTCAACAGAGTAACTCATTAACAACCTGTAGCTTTTACTGGACAGCATACAATATGCTTTACAAGATAAAATAGTAAAAGAAATGAAGTTAACCAGAACAGCCTATCTATATTGCATAGAACACACAAAGGGAACATTACTTGCACTACAATAATTGACAGTGGCAAGGGAGGTGAGCACATTGCTGCTCCTTGTATCAGGGCAGCGGACAGCTTGTCAAGCTCTTCTTTCATTACAGCCTCATCAACATCTGTTGAACACACCTGAAAGTATAGGCAAAGTTTGATAGTGTCAGTTGGTCAGCCACTAGTATACTTTATAAGTTATAACCATTGAAGTGATGTCATAAGTGCACTTTTGCTCCAAACAACCTGCACAATAAGCATGACTTCTGATATTTGTGATTCTCCATTCTGTAAACCAGCAGCTTCCGCTGAACACCTTCCCTCACGAACCTAATACAATCCCAGAGTAAAGTGTTAATTCTAGAGTACTTATTCTAAATCCCAATATAAACATAAAATAGAAGCGCCCCGCAGAGGATTCAAACGTTGAGAGCATACTGTTAATTGGCGCCAAAACCCACAGTTATCAACTCGGTTCCACAAAGGCAAGTTTGATGACTGCAGAAAATCTTGAAACATCTGAGCAAATGTACAAGAAATTTCTGAGACATTTGGACAGTTCACAGGTTCCTCAACAGCAGTCACACCTTCCCTAGAATCATGCTGTACTGGTCATTATTACTGAAATTAAGAGTAGTGAAGAAAATGAGAAAGAGATAGGCCAACCTGAAATTGCCAAGCATAAATCCTACTGTCTTTTTGCCCTCCAAGGAATATCCTACAGAGAACTCGCACTTGTTACGGTATCCATTAACAATGGGGGACTCCATAATGCCTTCAAGCTTGCAAGGAAGACCACCTGGGTAATTGAACAGATCATTACTACACACCACAAATCATTACTACACACCACAAAAATGTTGAGAACATTTCTCCTCATGCAATGGTACACAGCTCTCCTGCTTATTCGAGTAAAAAAGTAGAGAACAGGAAGCCATTTTCAAGATCAAAGCATAGAAGGTCATTGCAAAGACCACAAATATATGCATCCTGCTGAGCATAAAAAGCAATTTTTGTGTACACCCTTGTTCAGAAGTCAGAGCAATGAGAAGTGCACGCTCCAAATATTTGAGATTAATTGCCAAGCTCAGATACTAGTACATAACAAATTTATACGTGTTCCAAGTAAGCGAAGAATATTAGATTTCATTTGTTTTTATAAAGAGTTGGATTGCATGCTAGCAGTGTCCACTTTTCACCAAAGAAAGGCATGGCGCCACACGTTTTATAATAAAGCACTGCATCTTACATGCCTGGAGATTCCAACAGTTTGTCTGCTATTGATATGAATTGTGGAAGCATTTAAGATAGAAGAAATTCTTGGGTGTTACTATAAGAGTTAGTATTCTACTAAGATAGGATCATGGAAGTTTCATATAGAAGCAGTGCTTCAGTGGAAGAGTCCTCAATCATCAATGGTTAATGCCAAATACAATAAAAGAAACAACACAGTGGACATGGAGATATCGCCTCAGCACATACATATACCTATGTGCATCTGATTATTAATACTCTACATTAACTAGAGATTTCATTAACTAGGTAATATCCACCTTAATGCTAGATTGTATCAGTTTACTGACAATCCCACATGGATTACCCATATATACATTATGTTTCTGTCATTCTTCCAACAAAAAACATGCCATACAATACAATCTTCTTTATCCATATAGTTGTCTAAAAGAATCTGGACAGGGATCATCAGGGGTAGAGCCATCATTATGCATGGCTAAAACAAAAACAAGCTACAAGTGTAGTTATATTTGATGAGGGGAGGTAAAAGGTACAGTATTAATAGAGACATTTCTTTGAAACATAAAGAAAACTACCCGACCATGAGAAGAGCAAGATCAGCTCATCACCATCCATCACTAGAAGTTAACACAACTACTGAACAAAATGTAAAAGGCAACACAAAAAGGTTAGTACATTACCAATTTCCTTTGATTTATAAATCCAATTAGGAAGGGGAATGGCAGGTGGGCACGCTTTCCTAGCATTGCGAGTCTACAATAGACATTACAACAATAAAAAAACTGGTTAGCAATAATAGTTAAGCACTGTTTAAAAAAGTATAAGGAGATGAAATTGTTCTTACGAGTCTCTTCAGTATTTGTGCCATTGAATGCTTTTTATGGTCTAGCTGATCATTGTAAGACATATGGGCAAGGGGAGTAACAGCGTCACGAGCACTTTTTTTACTTGATGCAACCGCTTCAGGTCCAGATGCTTCCCCAGCAGGAGTAGCAGGAATACTACCATTTTCTTTTGCAGTTCCATTATCAGCAGGCCCTCCAGCATGAACTTTCTGATTAGACCTACGATTAGCATCAGCTATCTTTATTTCCTTTCCACCAGAAGGGTTCTCCTTGAGGACCTAATGAAGTCAAGAGGAAAACATCCATCTTACTTTCAAAGACACCCAAACAGGTTGCCAGTATGAACAGACAGACAGTTACCTGAACAGCATGTGTTAGTTGCTCGACACTTTCAAAAGTCACGAAACCAACAGTCATTCCCTTCTTCTTCTTTGCTGTCGCATACGAGATTCCCTGCAGCACCATCATTTTTGAATTGTAGCATTTAGATTCGCGACATCACCATAAAGAAGCAGGGTTGATAAATGCAAAGACATGTCCTCATCACTAGGAAGGAAGAAAGGATATTGGCTACATGACACTCCATATATGTGGGGTTTCTATGGTACACTGTAAAATCAACATCTCAGGGGTGTAAGAAACTTCATTTTGATGACTCAAATATGTAAGTGGCAAGTAACAAAGCAGAGCAGTCGTCCAAAGCAGAGCAGTAACAAAGCGGCGGCGGCCAAAGGAAACTGCCAAGGCCCTGCAGTACCAGATTTGGTAAGGACTCAACCGATACTTTACAAAGATTTATATTTTATATTATATATAAAAAACACTAGCCATGCCTTGTGATTTTCGTATTGTGAATTAACATGATGAAAACCCATCACTCTGGAACTTCCTGAACGTGGACCTCGAGTACTCAGATGCCACTGGTACACAGAATCATTTATCTTGGTTCTTGAAGGTATTAGGCAATCATTACAGCTTCAATACTAATTCAATCTAATGCCAGTTGTGGATGCCGGCAAAGCAGAGCACAGTTTAACACTAGGAGATTATGGTCAAGAAAACCAAGAAGGAATTGAACACTAGTAACCAAGAATGGTTGCATAATACATCCAAGAAAACCAAGAGGGAGGAGTACTTGCCTGGTCTTGGAGGAAGCCCTTGAGCCTATCAGCTGTCCACCCCCTGGGTAGCCCGACGAGGCACTTGTCAAGCGACTGCTCATCCAGCGTGACCTCCTCCTCGGCCTCCTCCTGCGCCTCCGCGGCAACCTTGCGGAGCTTCTTGGCGCGGTCGGAGGTGGGGTCCCATGTGCCGTCGGGCCGCGGGCGGAGCTCCTCCTCGGTGTGCGCGTAGCGGCAGGACTCCCCGTGGCTGCAGCCTTCGGCGCCGTCGCCGCGGCGGCGGAAGTAGGAGCACAGGCTCGTCTTCCACATCGGGTGCCGGCCGCCGCCGCTGGCCGCCGCGTCCTCGGCGGGGGCGGCGGACGGCGCGTCGTCAGTAGTAGCCCCGTCCGGCGAATTGTCCTCCCGCTTGCGCTTCTCTCCGGCGAGCTCGGGCTGCTGCCGCGGCGGCGGCGGCGCCTTGTCGTCCTCCATGGCGGCGATGGCGGCGGCTGGGTGCGCGGAGGGGTTTGCAGTGGCAGTTTGCTGCTTGGAACCACCAGAAAGGAATTTGTCTTGGGCCTTTTTAGGTTGGAAAGCAAGTGGGCCTTTTCCGTCTGGATGGAAAACGGCCTGCTTGCTGTTCTCTTGGGGTGGTTGTTATTTTTGACCCATCAGCAGTTGCTGTTGTTTTGCAGCCCAACACGTTCTCCTGCTCGGTCGGGCTGCAACATGCAAATCATCAACCTGCTTGCTGTTCTCTTGGGCGGAATTCCTACATACCTCCCAAAGTTTTTTTTCTCCTCGTCTTTCCGTGTTTGATATTCGTGCAATCAGTCCCGTCCATTGGATGTATGTCTAAACCTTAGCTCCTGCCTGCTCTATCCTCACCCGCTCCACGCCGCCTGTGCGTCACCGCCCTCGTGCTCCGGCCCGGCCAGTCCTCCCCCTTCCCCCCGGGATTGCCCTGACATCGCCGCGCCGGCCTAGGCTCGCCGCCGCTCGGCTCTGTGCCACTGCCACCGTCGACGCTGGCCCCGCGCACCCCTGCACGCCTTCCCAAGGTGCCGCTCCCAGTGGCGGAGCTAGCGTTAAAGCCAAGAGGGGGCAAATTCAATGCTCCGCCTGTAGCCTGTAGGAGATAGAGAGGGCGCTCAGTATTGCACGCAAACAGGGGCCGTGCAGAGCAGTTGGGCCATGCAGATTCTCAGCGGTGCTGCCGGGCATGCATGCAGGATTAGTGAACTAATAAGAGCTCCTTCATATTTTGTTCAAGGTAGGGGGGGGGGGGGGAGCACCCAGGTTCGCCCCCACGTAACTCCGCCAGTGGCCGCTCCTGCCCTATGCGGGCTCAGGGGCGAAGCCAGCATCAAAATGATGGTGGTGCACAGCTTAAGTAATACAAGAAATTTTATTGTACTTAATGGTGAAAATTAGAAGTTAATAGTATTTTTTTATGTACCCTGGTGCTCATGCACCATGCTGGCATAACGTGGCGTCGCCCCTGTGTGGGCTCGTCGTCCCGGCGGCCGTCGTGCCTCGCCGACGCGCCTCCAGCCCTGGTCTGCGCAGGCTTGTCGTCCTGATGTGCCAGTCGTGCGCGCCGCCGGGATCTCGGCCCGTGCGGGTTCGCCGGAGCCGGAGAAGGCCTCGACGCAGCCGGTGTTTTTTTTAATGTTTATTTTTTTCAAAAAAAGTTGAAGACACTTAAATTAAAGTTAAGACTCAACATTTTTCTAAAAATTGTTGACGAAAAAAGTTGAGACTCAACTTTTTCTTAGAAAAATGTTGGAGAAAAAAGTTGAGGCTGAAACAAATATTGACGAAAAAAGTTGAGACCAATGTTTTCAAATTGTTGATTCAATTATAATCGCGGGGTACCGATTAGGTGATTAATCATGATTAGACAATGATTAATCGTGATTAGTTTTGCGCTAGTTGACCTAGTCGATCCAATGTAGTAAAAGATTAGGAAAATATACAAGCAAATCAAGAAGAAGCAGAGCACTTGATATGGGATTAGGATTGGGATCCAAGATTTGAAATTTAATGGAGTGGTGGTACGAGAGTCGTGCACGGAAGATTGGTTCATCTTTGTTGGCGACGAGCCCGACGCCAACGCGGGTAGAGGAGCTCGTGGGACGGCGGGAGGGAGGCGCGAGGCGGAGGCGCTAGTGGTAGCATCGCAGACGGAGGACTGGCGGGACAACAGGAGGAAGGCGGCGGGCGGGAGAGATGTGAATCCGAGCTAGGTCAAAATGTATGTGATACTGGTAGTATATGCTTGTGTTGTAGGCTCGCCAAGTGCTTAGGTGGGCTTTGAGTGCTGCTGGGCTGAACCGTTGAAGCCCATGTTAAAGTCAAGGACTAGTTGCTCGATCAAAGTACCTCGACTAGTCGTGATTAATTACTGATTAGTCCCCGATCGCTCGATTAGTCAATAAAATCGAATTGATTTATCTAATCAATGTCCAGGTAATGATTTTCCGATTAATCAATGATTAATCATGATTAATCGAGCTATTTGAAAACACTGGTTGAGACTCAACATTTTTGAAAAAATGTTGGCGAAAAAGTTGAGCCTCAACATTATTTCAAAATGTTGACGAAAAAAGTTCGGACTCAACATTTTTGAAAAAAAAAATGTTGACGAAAAAGTTGAGACTCGAGATTTTTGAAAATGTCGGCGAAGAAAAGTTGAGATCCAACATTTCCCGAAAATAATATTGATCAACATTTTTTCAAAAGAAAAAGGTAGGCTCAACATTTCCGCATACATAAAATGTTGATCGACATTTTTGTATTTAACATTGTTCCATTGAAAAGTTGAATGGCCCATCATCAATGGGCTTTGGAGGGCTTTATAGATGAACTAGAAACCTGGCGCGCCGTTGGCGCGCTCGTAGGACCCGTGGTATCAGTGGCAAGGTTGCAAATCATATATACCATATATATTGATGAGGACATCCTCCACTATTACCCGCTGGCAAAGACGCAGCAAGATGGGCCGAGTGGCCCAGTTGTAGTCGGGCGGCGACCGTGTGAGCCTCTGAATAATCCCACCTTGCTTAGCTTGGGAGGAGGAAGCTACCTTAAAAGGGAGAGCCACCCTTTCCCTATTGGACTAGTCTTTTGGGGTGATTGGGCCTTTCCCCAAGGGGGCCACCAGAGTTGCGGTTCAGCGATTGCATTGGCGCTTCGGGCTTGCTCGTCGTAGTCGGATCGTGAGGGTCGTCTAACCTGGTGTGCGATGCTAAACTGCGTAATCGGTGCATCGGGCTTGCCATAATCCAATCCTTGCCTGGGCCGGACTCATCATATATACTCCTGTATAGTGCTTTAAGTCGAACAACTATGGCATAATGAATTGATTGCTGCATAACATTTTTTATTTTAATAATAATAATGTAACAAATAATATTTTGATTTGTTTGCTTACTTCATGGTTGTTGCTTCACCGTGGGAATGTAGTGCGTTTGTTTTTAAGAGATCCACTAAAGACGTACATTAAGAATACATGGTCTACACTTAGTGCAATGAACAACTGAAGCACAACAAATTTGTGCTTGTTTTTGAAAGATCTAATGTTGAATAATGAACTTGTACCATATATACACCAAAATAGCAGTAGCTGGAATGCGTCAGATACACATTTTCAAACAACTGTGTCGATCAGAAAAAGATCACATTGAACTTCATAAAAGTTATTGCTCCTTCATGTGGTAGTTATTTCCCTCGATATTGTGATGTAAGCCTTCATATTATCCTAGGAAAGAAGAGTATAATACACGATAAGGGAATGCTGTGAGTATGAAATTCTTGATACAGGTTGCAATAAGAAAATATATGCCATTCCAATTGGATCAACTGTCATAAGGAATGCACTGTAGAGCTTTGTGCTGCACCTATATAACTGAATTTGAAGTAGCCATGACAGGTAGAATATAAACTGCAGAAAAAAGAAGAAAGAATGTTGTTTGTTAAGAAAAATATTCTCTTTTTCTTAACACAAATAACTTGGACAGACATGTCAAACCAGATGGCATAAAAATCATCCAACGATATGAGTTCAACAGTTTATGTCTTGTTTAGATCCAGTTATTTATATATGCAAGTGCTTGTTTTGGTTGATTTCATGAAGTTATGGTATCTATAGTGCTGGTTTCTTCAGATTGTAAATTGTAATTTCTTCCCATACAGACGGAAGCATAAGTCAAGGGCTAATTTTTAACAAGGTTTCATAGTGCTCATTGGTCTTTAGTATATTATGTTATATTGGCATACTAATATGAGAATAATGCAAATAATTTATCTTAATATTATTCTTTGTGCAGGCTGCAGGACCTTTTAGGTCTTTTGAAAGGTGCACTATCACTTATATAGCCCTTGTCTATATCCTGTGAATGAGAGGTAGTTTAGCAAGTTCAGGTGTCTTCTAAATTTGAATTAGAGTACTGTCTGGATCGAATGTGGCTATTTGGATTCTTATATAATTAAGTGGACTGCCTTTAGAATAGTGAGGCATTGTTCATACTGACAGCACATCAAAATATATTGGACTCTAGCTATATACATTGCTGTCATTGTTGGAAAAATAAGGCTATCTGAAGCTTTCCTAACACCCTATGATAGATCGATAATACACTACATATGCACAATTGGTTCATCTGATAAAAATGATGTGGCAGATTCATGAGAAAAATATCAGTATGTTGTATTGCATCAAAATCTCCATAGTTTTTTCTTTATCACAATACATGGTCCCAGATACTCTGATGTACTGTGGGAGTGAGGCATTGTTCATACCAACAGCACATCAAAGTATATTGGACTCTAGCTATATACATTGCTGTCATTGTTGGAAAAATAAGGCTATCTGAAGCTTTCCTAACACCCTATGATAGATCGATAATACACTACATATGCACAGTTGGTTCATCTGATAAAAATGATGTGGCAGATTCATGAGAAAAATATCAGTATGTTGTATTGCAGCAAAATCTCCATAGTTTTTTTTATCACAATACATGGTCCCAGATACTCTGATGTACTGTGGGAGTGAGGCATTGTTCATACCAACAGCACATCAAAGTATATTGGACTCTAGCTGTATACATTGCTGTCATTGTTGGAAAAATAAGGCTATCTGAAGCTTTCCTAACACCCTATGATAGATCGATAATACACTACATATGCACAATTGGTTCATCTGATAAAAATGATGTGGCAGATTCATGAGAAAAATATCAGTATGTTGTATTGCAGCAAAATCTCCATAGCTTTTTCTTTATCACAATACATGGTCCCAGATACTCTGATGTACTATGGGAGTGAGGCATTGTTCATACCAACAGCACATCAAAATATATTGGACTCTAGCTATATACATTGCTGTCATTGTTGGAAAAATAAGGCTATCTGAAGCTTTCCTAAATCAAACTGGCACATGTAATTATTGTCTTATGCAAACATTGTACCGTGGGATTTTGATGTTGTATTGCAGGCTCTCCAAGCCTAGTAGCAGGTAGCACAATGTTTGGTTCTCACTTGTCAGCAACTCCAGTGATGTCACTGTGACCAAATATAATTTAGATTGTAAGAACACATATAAAGTTATTGTTCATAAGTACCTATAATCTCGTGAGGTAAATATACAAGCCCTCTTTCTTCATGAACATCCTTTTCCAATGGCTTACCACTTCCTGAAAGCTCAGGGATAGATAGGCTCTGGAATAAACTTTCTAACTTGTAACTCTAATATTATGACAGCCCTCTAGAAGTTGAAGGTTGAGCAATTGAAAGCAAGCACATACGAGCCTTTAGGATCCTACTGTAGCTGAATATTTTATATTTAGGCTCCTGTTAAAGAGGAAAAGTTGTACAAGCATATTATGGAACTAACAAAATTTAGACACGGAGGGTCATATTCACCTAATTTGAGGAATGGAGTTGTATTTAGATCACGGTATCATCTTTGAATTTTTCACATCACGACGTAAGCCTAGGATTTCAGATCATGACATGCCAAATTTCACAAAAAGAAGCTTGGAGTTTTAATTCATGTCACAATCAAATGCTAGATCTGGTGATTCAAAATGGTAAGAAAGAGATTTCTGAATGACATATCGAGTGCTTGCAAAACAGATGTAGATTGCAAAGCACCAAAGATCCGCATCACTCGTGGCCACTTGTTTCAGATTTCAGAGAGAAATGGAAGCTTTAGGGGGATTTCATGGAACACATTACCTGCACAGAAGTTAATATGTTAGGAGAGCTGCACCGGTTTTCATCCAACGTGTGTACTCTAAG
Organism: Urochloa ruziziensis; assembly: GCA_015476505.1. Lineage (NCBI taxonomy): Eukaryota > Viridiplantae > Streptophyta > Magnoliopsida > Poales > Poaceae > Urochloa > Urochloa ruziziensis. The sequence goes on along the minus strand of CM027125.1, from coordinate 7,519,098 downwards.
GGCCTTGTGTTGCTGCCTTTTATGGGCATTTCGTCGAACAAGTGTACTGCAAGGTTATGGTCCTGGGAATTAACACCTAAAAAGACATGGCAGAGGACGTTGCTGCCCCGTTGCTTCAGGAGTCAGGACTGAGGACGGCTTGCCTTATAGACTTTTGTTGGTTGACCACCCCAGCATCAGACGGAAGCCACCACGCGCCGGGCCACCACCGCAGCTCCTGGCTTCTTGTTCACGTCGCCTGTCCTGGAATCCTGGATGAGCAGTAAGCGTCACCAAAGGGCAAAGGCTGCTAGGGGCAGTGCTTGGAGCTAAGGGCCGAAGAGCCGGTTGTCAAGAGCGCGGACGAGCGCAGCATGTCCAAGCTGAACAGCATGCGTGTGTGACTATGTGTCACCATTTCAATCGCCCCGCACTGGAGCTAGAGCTCATGCCTATAGGCCATGGCTCTAGCGCTAGGCTCTCTCCCGAACTTGCTCCACCGGTTAGACCGTCCGATGGGAGAGATGCGAGCTCATGGGGGTCGGGAAGGGGAAACGACATTGGAGATTGGAAAGGAGGTGGCCGGAGAGGGAGGAGGAGAGCAGCAGGGAGGGAAGAATGACGGTGTGACGGGCTGACAGGTCGAGTGAGATTGAGAGACTTCGGGCTGAGGATCCAAATCGACCCGCATCGGACGGCTATCGTCGTGGGCACCACGGATCGGACGGCTCGCCTCTTAACGGGCGACGTGGATATCCTCCACGAGCCCGGAATGCACGGGCTCTAGAGTGTGAAAGATTGCTAAATGTTCCACAAGGTATATAGAGCCCCCTATTTTGGGCCATCGGTCTGCTTGCAGTTTTTCGGCCCATCAGCAGTTGCTGGTTGCTATTTTTCAGCCCGTCAGCAGTTGCTGTTGTTTTGCAGCCCAACACGTTCCTCATAATCTCATGTGCTCGCTTATTTGTGGGCATCGTGTGCACGCAAGCATGCTGCCAGGCTAATTTCTAGTTATCTTGGGCTAAGCCCACTTATCCCACGAGAGACCAATTGAGTTAGGCCCACAATAACGAAATCGACCGTTTTATTGCATTGAGAAAATTGGTTGATAGACAAACAGAAACAAGCCATATTCGACTGAATTTTGCAGCTAATGCACCCATTTTTTTCTTTCTAAGTATGCCACATGTCACATTTTAAATGGATAGCAATTGAGTGACACAAAAAAACAGAAAACAATCGTATCACAGTGAAAACAAAACAAGGAGCTACTAACACAAATTGCAACAAAATAAATATAGGTAATAGCAGAAATAGTGCCCACACACATAAAGGGCCCAGCTTAGCGCTAGAAAACAAACCAATCCGGTAATGAAAAGGATAGCACGTCAAGTGAGAAAAATCGGATGTTAAGACATCTTGCAAAAAATATGCGTCGGTGTTGCACTTATTATATTTCGCCGTGAATGTTGCATTGCATGAAACATGAGATCATGCTGCAGTCGGATTTTTTTTCCTTAAATGACGGTATTTTTTTTAATATTGCGACAAATTGTCTGATGAAATTTTCATCGGGCGTCTGGACGCGCTAGTACCTCCGAAATGAATTTGTTGCGCCCTAATGTCTTCCATGCATGGCAGCAACAGGTAGATGAGCAATCGTCGTCTCCTCTGCTCTTTTTCTTCTGGCACTCGCTTCTAGTTTCTCCAACTTTTCGTTGTTTTCATGCATTGCGGAATGATACAATACCAGACAGAAAAATAACCGATTATATTAGAAAACCAGACTACGCTGTACGAGTACAATTCAACGACACAAAAGGGTTGGCCTGGGAGTGGTTAAGCAAACTCACAGAAAAATAATTGTTTTTTGGTGGCATGTACACTTCATCACCGAAACGCAGCAAGTGCATGAGAGGCTTGCGGCATCCGGAGAGAGCAACAGCTGCCCAACTCACTCGCATCTCTCTCTCCCTCTCCCTCTCCCTCCCTTCCCTTTTTCGGAGTATAGTTCATGTCTCCAAAAGGAAATGGAAGAGAGGATACTATTCTGTAACGCTCGTGATTCCTGACTCCAAAAGGAAATGAAAATAAGGAGAAATTAGAACAAGGTGACGACACAACGACTGTTTAACAGGCAAATTATGCACCTCGGCCTTCACTCCCGCAGCAGCTGCTCCGGGGAAAGGGAGAAAACGTTATATATTATCCACAATAGAGCAATCGGCCCCAAATAATCTCACACGACCACGTGGTTAGAACTGTAGTTTTTTTAGAAAGACGTGGTCACTAGTTTAACACCGACGAGAAGAATTGTTTTTTTTAAAAAAAAATTTAATTGTCGCTTTAGTCTTGACACATGCCCGCCGCTTGTGGTTTAAGGCCGTCTACAATATTGATATCCAAACGTCCTCTGGGTGGATTGATTTCAAACACAAGATGACAAATTGTTAGCCTAATTTTGGGAATCCAACTTGTATTGGTTTGCATATTTAGCATACCAATTGATTTACATTTGTCGAAGGGATTTCAAGTGGAACTAGACTCACCCTAGTCGAATAAATTCCCGACCCCAGCCTGATAATAGGTCAAGTCACGACCCCATGTATTTTTGGTCGATAGTATAATGTGTTTCCACGCGTGTTTCAATTTTTCTCGTGGTTCAGACTTTAATTTATGGACATGAGCCTAGCCCAGTAAATAAAATGTGCTAATAATCTTGGCCCAAACCAGCTCGATACACTGTCTGTCTGGTCGGGTCAGGTGGATCGAGTTATTTGGTCTGGTCACATACGGCCATGATTTCCTTAAAAAAAGGTGTTGCTAGCGCCCGGACGTCCGATGGAAAATTCTCATCGGACGCTCTGCTGCAGCATTCAAATACAACATATGCAACATTAAAAATAAGATTGCAACATTAAAAAATGTGAAAAAAATAGTTCAATCCAAACCTGAGGAAAAATTCCCGCTGCAACATCGAAACCATGTTTTTTTTTTCGTGCAACATTTTCAAACAAAAATCACCATATGATAGGTTGAACTTGAGCACGTACAGATGAACGCTGATATAGAAACACTGCAACATGAAAAATCAACAGATGAAACACCAAAAGCCCGTTGTTGCAACATCACAGATGCAATTAGCTGCAAAATTCGCATCCATCTATAGCATTACGCAACATCCAAAATATTATACTGCAACATCATGAGATACCTAATGTAACATAGATGTCGAGAAGCACGAGATAAGTCTTCTTCAGAGCGTGTACTGGCGGCCAGAAATCCAGCGATTGTCGGTGGTGGGTTATCCAAAGCTTGAAAAGGAGTTGCAGGGATTGGAGCAAGGAAGATGGGGGAGCTACTGCTGCAGTCGATTTGGTTTTCGTGAAAAGGGCACGACGTATTTTTCCAGGAGTGGAGCAATGGCAACGGCAGCTCTACTGGCTGCGTAATCTGAAATTACCATCGATGGGAAGCTCGATTGGGGCTCAGTTTGCTAGAGGGAATACTGTAGGAGATAGAGATGGTCTGGGCGGCGAGGATTTGAAAATGGTGAGGCGTCGATGGAGAATTTTCTCCGGCGGTTGGCTCTGCTTTCAGTGGAGAAGAAAGGGCATGAGAGTGAAGAGGAGGAAGAAAATGTGTCAAACTGGTGGTGCTTAGACGTGGGTAGTGAAAACACATGGGCGGTTGAAGCGTCCCCACATAAGCAGAGACTAAATGTGATACAAATATCAGTCCCAGGAGGCTGATACACATTTATTCTACAGATGGTTCAGTTATCGTGCGACCTCAGAGAGTCACGACACTCGATACAAATTATAATAGTAACCAAAAGTACAACAATACATAACCAGAAAAGGACTAAGACTGGATCTATCTCTATCTCGGTGAGGAACAACAGCGGAAGCATCTTGAAAGGGACCACACCACAGGCAACGTCGGGTGCGGACACGACCTCTACTTGAACTCCGCAGTGACAAAGTCCGGATCCTCCTCTGTTGCAACAAAATAGGTGGTGAGTACAAAAGTACCCAACAAGTCCAACCACGTCCACGGAGTGGGATATAAAGAATATGCACAGAGTAATTCAAGGATACGGCTAAGGTTTAATTTGCGTAAAAGCTAGGTTTTCACATGCAAGGGTTTATTTTGAATAGGTTTTCGGCAAAACAGTTTTAATATCAAGTGGGTTGATCCTCCACAAAGGATCCACATTTTATGCTACCGGACTCCCCGTCCGCCGTAGCTCACGGCACACCTGCCGGACACCTTCCAATACAACTCACACGAAAAAGACCACCACTCCCCAATACTAGTTTCAGGCACAGGCCGTGACTCATCCAATACGTGGATACGGCTATTCGAATAGATTTTAACTCTGCAGAGGTTGTACACTTAACCCACCCCAACGGTTTCCGCAACACGAACATCGAAATGCCGGCGCGGACCTGTCAAAGCCATTACCACACCTTAGCTAAGCCGGACTAGCCAATATGGAAGCAACCAAGGGGTCCATGTCCTCCCAACGAAGCATGACCGGGACGTAACTCACATAGATCGTACTCCTGCTCCTTGTTCTCCCATTGCTCACAGCTCACCCCTTGGCTAACAAACCAACTAGTGGGATTTATGCTAAGCCGTTGTCACATACAACGGTAGGGCGGTAGCACTAAACGGGGCCAGGCTAGATGACAATCAACTCGGTCCTTAAAATAAAGACAAGACGGATATCTCCACATCCCTCTCAGCCACACAGGCACGAGCTCACCACTTTGGTGTTTCACACAGAACACACCATCCGTCTCATCGTTCTCACCATTATTTCATTTTCACCAAAACCACCCTTTTCTTTTAAACACTCACACCATTCTTTATTTTAAAACACATGAGCATTTGTAATATGATAGTGGTAAGGGTAACAAGCCCTAAGCGTTTCTAGCAACAGCTATCATCCAAACAGACCAAGTCATATTTAATGATAACCTAGGTGATCAAGGAATAGTCATAGCAATCAAGGAGTGGCTATCCAACCGGGTCTCGCAATAAAGCAATGCATTTTATAAACAGGCCAATAGGTTGTGTTTGTAAAACATAGGATAAATATGCATCAAAGGACGGGATTGAACTTGCCGTCGTCGAAGTCGTCCGGAAGCGCCTGCTCGCAATACGGTCCTCGGTCTCCGGCTCGCGGTACTCGCCTGCGTACTCCGGCTCGCGGTACGGTCCTACGAACTCCTTGCCGGGTTGCTCCTCGGTCACTCCGCGGTCTATGGCACACACAAGCAAGCATACATTAAATAAAAGAAAAGAAAAACGAAAAAGGGTTTTTAGTTGAGCTCGGAAAAGAGAATCAGGAAATAAATTGTAGAATGATTATTTTTGAGAGATTTTTGAACGGCACGGCCGGAATATATGCGGAAAGGCCGTGGTCGAATTTTGGGAGAAACGGGTGAAGTTTGGCGCATGAAATGACGCGCCAAAGGGGAAGATTAGGGTCGGTTTAGGGGTTAAGGGCTAATTTGTAAAGATTAAAAAGGTCTAAGGGCCATTATGTAAATATTTATAACTGGGGAAGGACTGCCTTGTAATATTGAAAAAAGGTGGGGTGGATTTAGAACGGACAGGGACCTGTTTGGAATTATTTTGGAGGGGCTAAGGGACTTTTTGGAAAGGTTAAAGGGCGCCAGGGGGTTTTCTGAAAAGACCCAAAGGTGGGAGGTCTCTTTTAAAATTTGGGAAAAGTGGAGGGGGTTATGGGCATATTGTCCTTTCTTCTTCTTTTTTCCCAGCCTGAACAGAGGAGGGAGGGGGTGCCTGGCCGGCGGCGGCGGCGGCGCTCCGGAGCGCGGCGGCGGCCGGGAACCGGGGGGAATGGGACAGGGGAGCGAGGGGGTTCGATTTCCCTCCTCACCTTGGGCTGGGGCGGCGCGGAATGCAGATCACGGCAGCGGCGGTGGGCAGGAAGGGAGGCGGCAGGCGGCGGTGCGGCGCGGCTCGGGAAGGGGCTCAGGGGGCGAAGGAGATGGTGGTGAAGCTGTGGGCGAGCGAGGGGCAGCTCGGCCGGTTTTTATAGGTGGAGGCGAGGGGGAAGCGGCCGGCGGCGGTGGGGGCCTGCTCGGCCGGCGGTCTTCACGCGGTGCTGTTCGTGCGTCCCGCAAACAGGGGGCGTGGACAGTGGCAGGGCGAGCAGCAGCGTGGCACGGAGTGCCGCAGGTGGGGCCGAGAGACGGGGCGTGTAACGTCCCGCCTCCCCGAGGCCAGGCCCGCTTACCCTGGCAGCTCTCTAGGACTTCAAGACTGCCCTCACAGACCAACGCATGTCTTTTCTGCGCACTTTGTCCTCACTCATGCGCACTCGGGAAGGACTTCCCGGTCGGTCACCCATCCCGAAATTGCTCCAAGCCAAGCACGCTTAACTTTGGAGTTCTTTCGAGATGAGCTTCCGGAAAAGAAGTTGCAACTTGTTGATATGAGTATTCTATCAATCCTATTAAGCTCTGGGCTGTCACAATCTCACCCCCTTAGGAGATCGACGCCCTCGTCGATCAACCCCAGGCCAGGAACGTCCTCTCCGGCCACGTCCATGTGCCCAATGCTAGCACATGTGCCATGCTGTGTGACCACTCTGGACTCACACCAGCCATGCGCACCATGCCTGCACAACTGCGACCCCATGCGCCCGTGAAACCGCGAGAGTCGGCTCTGATACCAGCTGTGGCGGAACCGCTCAAGTTAATCCGGCTTAAGTGCGCTAACCTTCCCATGGTCGTCACATAATTAAAACGGAGTAACCTGACAGTCTGTCGGGTCAAGCCCGATGCAACCACGGACAGTTACCTCGATCGCAACCAGTCATACAAAAACCCACTCAAAGGTGGATCCCAGAGATTACAACACATCCACAATTTAATCAGGTCCCACTTGAGGTAAAAATATTACAAAACTGAGTTCAGAGCATAAAGTACCATTATCTCAGAGTTTTGAAAACAGCGGAAGACAACTAATTGTTCGAAGTCATAGCAACATCACGTGAAGCCGTCGTGACGTCACTCTGAAGCATTCCTGTCCCAAACAACAGACCAGCCTGGAGGAAGAGTGGTTGGCCAAGTAAGACCGGCAACCATTTCCTCGAGAGCGCTACATGAAAAGTAATGCCACAAGCAAGGCTGAGTATGCTAATACTCAGCAAGACTTAACCGTCGGGTGACAGCTACATCACCAACTTCTAGACATGCAAGCTTTTGGCTGGTGGGTTTGTTTTGCCAAAGAGCGGCTACGAGTGGATCCTTACTTTCAGTCTTTTAGCATCCAGTTCTAGTTGAGTTAACCATTCTAGGTAGGCAACCTGAACTAGTCAAGCAAGTGGAGCAAGCAATTAAGCAACCATCAAGTTTTCTTTCCATCATCATGTTTTCACTTCTTACTCAATGCAGCAGCGGGATTAAGCAGTCTCATTAGCTGCGAGAGACAGACAGTTCGAACCGATTTCAACCTTGCAAGGGGGAACCCAAACACTCGGATCATCGCGCTCAGGCAAAGGCTAGCGCTACCAGGTAGTTCCCACCAATCTTTCAGTCGCGTCCAGGACCAAGCTCCCCCTGGCATACGAGGTCTAAGGCTTGGCCAAACCAACACTTACGCCCCTCGTACCCACATGTTCGAAGCATGGGGAAAACTTTCCCGGAAGGAGTCGGAAAAAGTCCGCACCCTGGAGTCATGTAGGTACTAAACTTACCGACCCCATAGAATCGACAAGCGCTTGGTACTTTCAAAAGCTTAACCGTCGGTACCACACCATTCGGCCTTAACCAATATTAGCATACACGGACGGGGCATCAACATGAAAAAAATCCCCGCCCGTCATCCTTATGATTCCAACATAAGTAGAGCAGTCGATTCCTATATCTCGCGAGTGACAGGAAATCACTCGGCTTTTACCGGATCCTTATAGCGGAGCAGCTATCGACCTATCATGCTAGTATTTCCAAAGCATGGGTACCTAGGATCATGCAACTAGGGTTTCAAATCAACTCCTGAACGTAAATGCACAAGCATAAATATAGCCAAACATAATTGCATGTAATTGAAACATAGGACATGCTCCGGGGCTTGCCTTCGGGCAAAAAGTTAGCTTGGGAGTCCTCTGCAACTGTGTTCGGGTCTTGCTCGACCTGGACAGCGTTCACCTCGCCTTCTGCTTGGCCTTCTCCTTCAGTGGGGATCAGCTCGTAGTCTCCGTCGGCGAGGGCAGGTTCTACACGAATGCATATGCAAATGAGAGTATGATCTTTGGTCGAGTTATCACAGTTGCACAATGATGAACCCGGGTGTATTTAGTGACACATTCACCTGGACAAAATTTGTCTGATCTTCCCTTTATTTAACAAAGGTTGTAATTACTCATTAAAGTATTAGGGTTGGTTGATGGTGATTGTGTACACATATAACAATTAGCTTTGATTTTACCACAAAACAGTGAGAGTGTGTGTGATGAATTTAGTTTGGTTAACCAATAGAATTGGAGAAAGTTACTGAGTGCTCTTTGTGAGTTTTCCTGATTCGCTGACCAAGATTTAAGCCAAGATCAAGCATTCATTAACTTCAACAACAAAAACAAGACAGCACACTAACATCAAGATTAAGTTCTAAGAAATCACACTATCATCCAAGGGTCCTTAAATTTGACCAGGGACTAAACTAATCTAAGCAAGCTCACATGCCAAGGATAGCTTAAAAGATCAAAGGATCTTACGGTTTGAATTACTCCAGTTTAAAACTGGTACGAATTTAAAATGCAAGTTAGCCAGCTCAACTAAGCTCTTCTATTAAACAGACAGGCAACAGAGTACTACAAGGCTCCTGCGAACAGAAGGCACTCGGAAGTTTTGCCGACTGGTTATTAAGGGGGAAACCAGTCGTGGAGGCTTGGAGATGCACACCGCCTTACCTCGAGTTGATCGGTGACCGGAGGTGGCGCGACGGTGGCGGATGGTGGAGCTGTGCGGCTGCGGCTTTGCCCGAGTGGTTTGGGGAAAGCGTTCGAGTGGTTTGCGACTGAAGGGCTCGAGTGGTTTTGCTGCGCCGAGTGGTTTGCAGCACTCGAGTGGTTCGGCTGGGTGGCTACGGAGCGGCTCTAAGAAAAAGGACTCGGCGATGGAGCTGTGAGTGGCAGCTAGGTTTCTGGGAAGCTAGGGCAAGCGCGAGGTGAGTGCGGGTGGCGAGGAACTGCGGCGGAGCAGTGCACACGGCGAGGAGTGGCGGAGTAGCAGCCTGGCGGTAGCAAAGGCGAGCGGCGGAGGGAGGGGAAGCTTGCGTGCGAGGTGCGGGGCCTTTTATAGGCAGTCGAAGCGAGGCTCGGCTGCGGCTTGGAGCAACGAAGCGGACACGCGGAGCTTCAAGTGGCGCACCGATGGCTGCCGCGGCGGACATGGCTCGCCGGTCGGCGGCCTGTCGCGGCGGGGCGGCGCGGGGCTGGGTGGTCGGTGGCCGGTCGGGGGAAGCTCGCGCACGGGTTGGCGAGAGGCTGGGGCCCACGGCGATTCGCTTGCCGGCCCTGGTCGGGGCAGCGGCGCTGCGGCTTGCCGGCGGGTCGCCGGTGACCACGTGGCGCACGCCGGGCGTACGTCGCATCTGGTCTGAGGGGGCGCGGGGGACAAAGCGTTTTGTCGGGGACAACCGCGGAGACAGCGCGCGGCGCATTTAAGGCGCGGGCGCGACCTCGACGTCCGCGTCAGAAGCTGGCCGCCGCGTGGCGGTGCTGTCGGGCGCGTGACTTGCGCAGCGCCGGTGAGCGCTGGCAATTCGTCGAACACCTGCCGTGCGTCCCTCCAAACCAACTTTTCTCCGAAATTTTGAACTGAAGTTCAAAATCTCCAAAAAGCAAAGTTGTGCTTCAGGTTACCAGCTACAACTTTTGTAAAGGTTGACCTATGGAAAAGTGAGCGGATTTGAGAGAAAACTGTGCAGAAAACTGCATAGACTCGGGTGCCAATCTGCAGTGAACTTCTGTGTTTTGACTGACTTTGACTGGGATTTAGGGTGCCTTCCACTCCAAATCTCGAAATGAGCCAATTGCAAAAATGTGTCCCGTTAAAAACTGAACAACTTTTGTATTGGTCGATTTTCAAGTTCTTAAATGAAATCTCGAATTTGAACCATGCCAACCGTGAAAGGTCAAAAGTTCACCGAGGTGTACGGGAATTTTTGGTAGGACTCCTTAAGTTAAAAATCTAGATGAGACCAATTAAACTTAATTAGGCTAAGACAAAAGGTTTAGCAGGTGATTAAGCTAATGAACACCTAGATTGTCAAAGGGCGGCACGGCGTCGGCCGGCGGTGGCGGCGTGTGGCAGAGGCAGGTGGGGACAGCGGCGTGGCCGACACGGCGTCGGCGCGGCCGAGTCGCCGCTGGCGCTGTGCGCTCGTCGCCGAGCACAGGCGCGCGCGTGCAGCAGCCAGAGAAGGAGAGGAGCGCGGCGGCGTGCGGGCAAGGGAGCAGGGCGGCTGTGTGCTGGAGCAGAGGGAGCTCGGCGTGAGCAGGAAGGAAGAGGAAGGAGAGGGAAGATTGAGAAGAAGGGAAAAAGGAAAAAGAAAAAGAGGAAAAGGGAAAAAGAAAAGGAAAAGATCTTTGAACAAAGATTTTTAGCAAGAAAAGGAAAAGATTTTTGAGAAAAGATTTTTAGCGGTTGATTTACTTCGGTAAATTGTTCCGGATGTTATAGCGGTGACCCTGTGGGAGCCGTCCGACAGTTCGCTCGCATCGGACGTCAGAATAGTAGCATTACCGAAAAAAACATACGGCCATGATCAGATAACGTGGGTTTATAAGAATATTAGGACCTGCCGATTAAAGTGTGATACATGGACCAATAAGTATATAACAAAAGATTTCCACCATCGCAAGACTTTCACTATTCCACATGACAATAATACATTGATTTGGGGTTCTAAGCAATGAAATAAGGGTGTGTTTAGATGGAGAAAAATGGGTGAAAAATACGAAAAAGAACTGTTTTTATGAAGGTGTGCATAGAAATAGAAATGAACTGACACGGTTTTGGATAACTTTTTGTGAAAAGAGGCCGCTTTTACAGGATCTGAGCACGGCCTGAGGAAAGACTACAAGCCATACCATTTTTGGAAAAGGCAAGAAAAGGTAATGCTGAATCTGAATCGCGTTTGCAAAACTACGCAGTTGATGCTTTATTTTCTTGGCAGGGCTAGGCTGAAAAGTCTATTGATTTTAGCTGATTCAATAGTATTATGTGAGTAGAATAATTCGCTGGGTCAGGATGATAAGCAAGCGAACAAAGCGGTAGGTGTTGAAAATATGTCATTTTGCAAGCTATAAAACATACTGAATCTGTAGTAGTTAGGCCAGTCTCAGTGGGAGTTTCATAGACGCAGTTACCTAGACTAGAAACTAGGTAATTGTGCCAGTAGAGTTTCATGGGGATGAAACTCCCCTCACATCTCATGAAACTCCCCTCATAAATGACCCTGCCAAGTCAGCATTTTTGCTGATATGTCATATCAATTAATGCTATGAAACTCTCCGTGAAACTCCCATTGAGACTGGCCCTATGATTCTTTCTCTTACCATTCAACAATAGCTATAAGACAATGGTACACACCGAGTCTTGCAGTTCTGTTATGCGATTTCCTCGATCTCACGATCTGTATTAGTGGCAAAATTTACCTGTTTCGCTGGAAAAGAAAAGTAATAGCTATAATACAATGGTATACCGAGTTTGCAGTTCTGTCATGCGATTTCTTCGATCTGTATTTGTTGGCAAAATTTACCTGTTTTTGCTTGAAAAGGAAAATAATGGGCGGCCTAACCAGTGGTTGTTCTGTTTGACTTGGTTGGAGAAAAAAAAAGTAAGATATTAATAAGTTATTAATGGCGGGGTGGGCCCACTTCAAGAAAAAAATCAAGGGAGGGAGGTTAGCGAAATGGACACCGACGAGGTCGCTAGCGCTTCTCCTCTGTCGCTCGCTTTCCGCGGAGGAAGAGGGGGAAGGGAAGCTCAGAGGAGGAAGGAAGCAGCAGGGTTTGGTTGACCGGAGCGGAGTGGAGTGACCCCCAACAACCCTCCCCACCTCCCCTTTCTTATTGCCACCACTTCACGTCTCCACCAAACAAGGCAGCAGGAGATTGGCAGGCGGGGAGAGGGAGATCTCCGTACCTTCTGCTTCTTCTCCTGCAGAGGAAGGAACAGTGATGATGGAGAGCCAGCCGCTGCAGGAGCCGACGGCCACGGCTCCGGCCGCCGGAGAAGAACAGGCTGGAGCGCCGCCCGCCGTCGTAAGCTGCTCTGTCCTTCCTTCATTCATGCGCCTGTCCTTCTTGGTTGCTCGCTCGCTGCCAGCTGAGCTTGCCGGCCCACGGAATCCCTGCCATTCTGCTGATTGGATTGGATCTCGAGCTCATAGCTTCGGCCAGCCCGGAGATCTGGTGCCGCCGCCTGCTTCAGTCCTACCAATTTCTGCTCCTCTCTCACCAACCTGAGTCGCGAGATCTGGCGGGATAGTTTTGGGATCTGGGAGCTCGCGGCGTTGACCTGTTGAGGAGAAGCAAGACGGCGTCGTTTTCCCTCGCATCATTGTCTCTCGCTCAGTGCTCGCGGGATTCAGATCTGCGTGTCTTTGCTGCAACCGCTGACGCTTGCTGTTTCTTGCTGCACAGGTCCCCGGCAAGGAGTTCACGCGCACCTGCAAGGGCCTCGTCGTCGTGCTCATCGGCGGATACGTGCTGCTCCAGCTCCTCCCCTCCTCGCTTAACTACCTCGCTATCATCCCCTCGAAGTACGTACTTGCCTGGATCCATATACGGCACCGCAAAGAAAACAGCTTTTCTTGCGACAAGTACTATACGTTTCTAAGCTTGTTGTTCGGACGTCTTGCAGGACAATCCCGTATGTATGGACTGTCTTCACGGCTGGTTACATCGAACAAGTCCTTCCAGGGGTGAGCTCAATTCCTTCCAAATTGTAGTACTCTGCTATCTTTTGATTGCAAATTTGGACATTAACATCATAGCTGTGAAATGCCTGTGCTGTCTTAAGTACCTTGCCTATAACACTGCAAATTAAACATTACAACTCAAGTAAAAATGTGCTGTTGGAATTCATTTGCCACATTGCAAGTAGCATTACTGTGGTGTTTGTTACCTTATCATGACAAAAAAAAAAGAAGAAGAAAGGAAGAGTGACATTAGGATCCTTCCCTTTGTTATATGCCTTATGGTAACCTGAAAAAAAAAAATCTTGCTTTTCCAGGCTATTGGCAGTTCCCTTGGTCTTCTCTTCTGCGGGAAGGACATTGAACCAGTATGGGGCCGCAAGGAGTTCTTGAAGTTCATTATTTTGGTCAACTCCATATGTGGCATCCTTGCATTCTGCTTTGCGATTGGACTATACTATGTCACAGGAAAGGAGAGCTTCCTGTAAGTTTCAAGCCATCATTCAGTCTATGTTTTAGATAGATGTTACTATTTTTGCATAACTCATTGCCTGGCAGGCTGGCACTACACTTCATAATTCCGTTTAATGTGCTTATTGCCCATGTCTTCCTTTTTGTGTAAAAAATGGCCAATTGATGCATTCTCTGTCGACATTTGCTTCTACTGAATAAAGCGACACTCTTAGGCCTGCTAGTAAGAAATACAGATTACGCTAGCTGAAATCACACATCTACTCCTCTGTTCAATAATGAATATTCTTTGGACACATTGATCACACACCAGGACTGTTGGTATTTTTGCATCATTCCAGATACTGGGTTATAAAATTACCGCCTGCAATATGGTGCATTATCTGACTTTGCTATGCCATGCCATGCAGTGTCACACCACTTTCTGGTTTCCACGGCTGCCTTGCTGGCTTTCTTGTGGCTCTGAAGCAACTCTTACCAAACCTCGAGCTCCCCATGTGCTTTTTCTGGAAAATAAAGGCAAAGGTAAATTAATTATATTGTAATGGTGTGCTTCTTCAGCAGCAAGTTAACAAATTTGTTGATGTTGAGTTTTCTTATGCTTTTGTTTCTCTTGCTACTGCAGTGGATGCCATTCTTTGTTGTATGTTTCTCAAGCATCATGGCATTCATTGTGCCTGATTCCATTAACTTCCTACCAACTTTGGTGTCCGGGATGTATGTTAGCTGGCTCTACCTGAGATACTTCCAAAGGAACCCGTTGACTGGACTTAAGGGTGATCCAAGTGATGACTTCTCCTTCCCCAGTTTGTTCCCAGCTGCCATGCGGTAAACTTCCAATCTTCCTTTTGCATCAGCATTTACTCACTATTGATGTCACTTTTGACAACATCACTCTTTCCCCCCTTGCAGACCAGTGACAGACCCTGTCGCCAATCTGTTTGATAGGATGCTGTGTGCAAGGTCTAGGCCTTCCGAAGTGGCCCTCCCAGTTTCAGATCCTACCAAGGCTTCAAGAAGAAGGTATACAAGTCCTCTTTTAGTTTGGTGGGATGGTTATGCATACCAGTCATTCTTGTCTCTCACACCTTTCCATGATTATAATGGTAGTAATACTTTAAGACTGAGGGTGACAGTACACCTGTAGATGGTATTAAATTTATAATTCAAGTTAAGCAAGTGTCAGAACAGTAGTGTTAAATTATGGCACAAAACCAGTTACTTGTGTCTTCAGTAAAGCCATTGTGATCCTCTAAAAAAAATAAAGATATGGTTATGTGAGACTGAAAATTTTAGAGCCATGGCATCTCAAAAATAAATATTTTTTTACCAGTTTAAAGCTCACTGATTCAATTATTGTTACAGGGAGCGTGGGGAGAGGGTGCTGGAGGAAAGGTTGGCCGCGGACCATGCGGTTGACACAGAAGCCCCAGCTCACGGCCATGGCACAGCTGAAGATTGAGAACTTTCTCCAGCACAGCACCTTAAATAGGAGCCACAGGGTTCCCTTCACCGTCGCAACTCTCCAGATTTATGTTCTGGAGAGTACATTCAGTTTACAGAACCAATAATATGATGTCTTACTCCTTTTTGTTTCGTCGTTTGCGAAGATTTATTGGTTAAATTGTGTTCTAGTCCGATTATTATTAATACAGTGAAAGAAGAAAAGAGTGGCATTCCCAGCCAGATGTAATGTAGAAAGAAGAATGGCTTGTCAGTATCAAAGTTGAGATGATTTTTTCTAGGGAACATGATTTGAGTGGATATTAGGGTTCACATAAGAAAATGGTGCGTTGAATTTTGTGGCCTTATGCTGTAGAGTTAAGAACAGAAGGAAAAAGAACTTGTTGGCCCCTTTCTCTGAAAGAAGATGCTGAAGCAATCTTTAGTCCAGATTTACATCAGAGAAACGGCTATCTAGATGGAATCCTATATATTCTTCCTACGCATAAGTAATGTGGAGCTACTGATAACATCAAACTTGCCCCAATGGGCAACTGATTTGCACAGGTTGTCACATCCATAACTAACCACTTTGAAAGGAAACGTGCACGTGGATTCATTTTTTGAAGTGGACCGCTATTAGCTAGTGAAACAAATCTGCCTCCTGTGTGTTGCCATTGTATATTTGTATTTGGAATAATTCTTCACATGTGAAATTGCCCAATCTCGCCACTGTCTGCATCAATGGAATGTAATAATGTTTAATTATTTTTGTGAATTTTTGTTATATATCGTAATGTAAAGGAGTCAAACTAAGGCAAAGGGAGCGTGGGACCAATGAACTAAGGCTTCGTTTGGATGTAGATATTGAAGGGTGTGATATTGAATTGGCCTAGAATACCAATGCCGAGGGGAATTGGAAATGACCTCAAATACCAATGCCATCGTTTGGATGTACAAATATTTGAGAGCTAGAATCAAAGGAAACAACCAATTCCAATTCATGTTTGGATGCACAAAGGTGGAATTGTAGGTTGGGTAGTCTACAATGGTGTAAAAATGCATTGCAATGTGTATTTCACAGCATAAATTTTTATTGGATGATTATGTATATTACTTTACACTTAAAAACATGATAATATTGAAAAATAATAATAGATACCTCCCTTGGTCAGCCACAGGCGCACACACATCAATATGACACCCATCTAGTGCTCCAAGTGCATTGCCAAACCACTTCCACTTGTAATCATCAGGTGGATGAATAGAAGGATCCGAAAGCTTAATGAACTCCGCACTTAAAGATAGAATGGTTGTCAACACATCAGAAAAGTGTCTACTGATAGTCTCTAAAGGATGCTTGTAGTCGCCACGAAGCAATCTCATTTTTAGACCATGCCCAACTACTAGCAAGAACATAGCAACCTTTTCTTCCACAACAATATATACGCTGTCACGCAAACCACACCTTTCACACAATAATGCACACAAATCATGGAAGTTTCTTTTAGTCAAACACAACTTATCATAGCATATAACTTCAGACCCATCATACATCTCCTTGAGCAAATACTTCGTATAATTGTAGCCGTTGCTCACTAAGATATGCAAGCCCAAGAATAACCGACTCAAAGTAAAGTTCTGTCAACGCAATTCTTCCCTTCTTTCTTCTTTCATTTTCTTCAGTTATATAAGAAATCAAGTCGAGATCTGATCAAACAAACGAGTTGGAATTATATTCTTCACCCGTTCTACTAGGTCAATATAATTCCAACCCGTTCTAACAAGTGACAGATCATGGCATACAAAAGAGACACATCAATGCTTCACATACCTTGAATCAGATAAATCAGCAACCCAAGTCTTGAATCGGCCAAAGCAACAACCCAAAGTTTCAGTCGGCCAAAGCAGCAAACCCAAGTCTTGGTACCCTGAAAAATCAACCAACAGCATAAATCAGCAACCCAAGTCTTGAATCGGCCAAAGCAACAACCCAAAGTTTCAGTCGGCCAAAGCAGCAAACCCAAGTCTTGGTACCCTGAAAAATCAACCAACAACAAGATTTGTTAGGGTTTCAATCGGTCAAAGTAGGGGCGGCGGATACTAGCGCGGCTGGACTACATGTCGCTGGCTGGGAGAGTTGGCGACGCAGGCTAGGGAGGAGGCGGTCCCTAGCGGCGGCTGCCTCCCTCGCCCTTCCGTCTGCCGAGAGCCCAGGGGAGGGAGAAGACACGAAGTGAGAAGGGGAAGGGGGAAGGACGAAAGATGGGGGAAGGTGAGCCTCCGGACGATGCTCACCTGACGGAGGCGGGGAGGGTCACCGGCGTCTCCCGCGAGCGGCGTTTTTTCTTTTTTCGCGAAAAGGAACGGGACTGAGGGATGGGGAGCGATTCCGCTCAATACAGAGTGGGGGGCTCTGAATTGGAGTGCACGCGCGGGAGGGTAGGGGGAAAGCCGCGCGGCATTTCAGCCCAATTCCATCCGTCGATGCGGAGACCGTCCAAACAACAGCATTGGAGCCTCTTCAATGCCAATTCAGGATTCTAGGGTTCAATGCATACTTCCAAACGGGGTGCAATAGATTTAGCATCCTCGTACCAATGTAGATAAGCCATGATAGCAGGACATGTTAAGGTTGAGCTAGAGGGGCATTATACTTGGCCCGTTTGTTTGGTCGAAATTTAGAGGAATTGAAATTTGTACTATCATATTATCTCGTACCCTATGAATAAGCCTATCTTTTATCTTTTTATCCCCCATAAACAAGCCTATCTTTTAATCTTTCACCCTATGAAATTCATTTTTATCTCAGACCCTATGAATTTGGGATATGTTTATTTATGAGTTTAGAAAGTTGTGAAATGTCGAATTCCGAGCCACATAGTATAATTTATCACTAGATTCCAATTCCCTCAAATTCTGATCAAACAAATGGGTTGGAATTATATTGACCTGGTAGAACGACACTGTGTGATTGGATAATGACTTCAGAGAAATGGGGGAAAGGAATGCGTATTGGAGACAAAGATGAATTACCGTGCCAACGAAATGTTAGGACACCACACTACACTACTTGAAATGCTTCACCTTGCATGCCACTCTCTCTACTGTTTTATTTTCTCTTGGTCTTCAATTTAGACTTTGGCCATTGTCTTTTACATAATACTATATCATTCCAGCCTATAAATCGGATGCTATGTACACACAATTTGGAGTATCAGTATAGTTGCTTGTGAACATTTTATACAATGGACATGCTCAAAATTTGACTAAGTAATCCAAAAATATAATTTCTGTGTTATTTTGAAAACTTAAAACTACCAATTTATTATACATGTGTTATGTATTTTTTTCATGATAAATGTAGCATTGCCTTTGAGTTTGAATCATCGATACAATTTTTGGATGCAATTTGTAACTTTCAGGTTCGAGAAAGGTGCCTTTGGAGTTTGCGCAAGAGTACCTTTGGGCCGTCGATTCTTGATCCAACGGCTTGAGTGTTGAGTTGTTGGGTGACTGACCGGAGAACCCTCGCAGTCTCACACCCGTCTCCTCCTCCCTTACCCTCTCCGGCGGCGGCGGCGGCAGCTCACGCGCGGCGGCGGAACCACAAGATGGCGACGATCGTGAACACGACGGAGGAGGAGCCGATGCTGGCGGTGGTGCGCTTCACCGCCGAGCTCGCCTGGGCCGACGCGGGCCCCGAGGTCGCGGACCCCGAGGTCACCCGCCTCTGCCTCGAGGCGCAGGAGCACATCCTCGCGGGGCGCTGGCTCGACATGGCCTCCCTCATGCTCGCCTGCGCCGACCTCCTCCTCACCTCCCCGTCGCGCGTCCCGGACAAAGGCACACCTTCCCCCTTTTCTCTTTCTCTTCCAATTGAGAATAGATTCGACTTTGCTTGCTCCTGGATGGGGAATTGAGCCTTCGACTCTGGTTTCCTTTGCAGATCTCGAGTGCATCCTCTCCGTCATCTGCAGCCTCGTCGCCAAGGCCGGATCCGAGGACGAGGCGCTGCAGATCACCGACCTCATCTGCGCCAAGCTCACCCAGCAGCCCGACGACAAGCCAGCGCTGCGCCTCAAAGTGTAATAAACCACTCTATCGGTTCAGCTATTTTGTTTCTTGGATGCTAGGTTCGCTTACAAATTCCTAAAATGTTGTTCCCACTGTGCATGTAGTCTGTTCAGCCTGTACAATCTGCTTCCGAGCCCCTATGGCAAGGCATTTGTTTACAAGAAGGCTCTTGAACTTGCCACGGCCGGAAAGGCTGCCGAGTACATCATCCCGTCATTCAAGAACATCGACAGCTTCGTCAGTGAGTGGGGAATTGGCAATTTAGAGCAGAGGGAGCTGTACCTTGCTATCTCCAGGATCCTCAAAGACCACAAGGGGTGAGGCATGCATGGCACTTGTTACTTTTACCATCAAGTTCTTTTAGTTCGGTACTTATCCGGCGAGGTTTTGCACTGATACAATTTGACCCCCTTTTTCCATTGACAGCATGACCAAGGAGTACTTCAACTTCCTCAACAAGTACCTTGCCACTTTCAAGGGATCAAATGATGACTCTGCTACAATTGGCGATGCAAAGGAAGAGGCTGTTGCGGCAATCATCGAGTTTGTCAAAGCGTCTAACCTCTTTCAGGTGCTTGCCTTACTCCAGCTATACCTCTGTGATTTTCAATTCTACGAGAAGAAATTTAGGGGAGATAGTGCTAAGAAGGATGTTATTTTGTTTCCTTAGCTGTTCATTACTGCCTCACTTCTGTAGCATCTATAAGTTTTTATATCTTTTATCCAAATGTGAATTTGTCTGATCAGACTGTCAAATTTAGTACTATTGTGCCAGCATTAGTCTTACCGACAAAAGATGCTCTAATATTATCCAGTTTGCATGTAACCAGCGGTTGTTCTCTCAGTATCTTCTCGGGCCCAAACTTGTGTTATTATAAATTGGCAGATTTGACGCCTTTCTTTAATCTTTCATACTGTCAAATCCTTCTGCTACTCTTTCATAATGTAACCTTGTCTCTTGAATGACAACTATAGCTCTGTATATATCTTAGTAGTTGTTGCAAGTTTTAATCTTGACATCTCTGAGTATGGTGGTCACATCATAAAACCCTTTACTGGCTTTGTGCTTCCTATCAGTTGCTGTATTTTGATTGATGTCAATTTTTTGTAATTGCAGTGTGATCTACTCAATATGCCAGCTGTTGCACAGCTTGAGAAGGATGAAAAATATCAGTTGGTTTATGAACTTCTAAAAATATTCCTTACTAAGAGGCTTGATTCCTATTTAGAATTTCAGACTGCAAACTCTGCCTTGTTGAAAGATTATGGTATGCTCTCCTGCTGTACCAGTACTAATCATTTTTTCCTTTGTGAATTCAAGTTCATCATATATCTTGGCTTCATTTCTTTATTTTTGATGAACAACCGACAGGACTGGTTCACGAGGAGTGCATAACAAAAATGCGTCTCATGTCTTTGCTCGATCTGAGCAGCCGTTGCTCTGGCAGAATCCCTTATTCAGCAATCACTGAAGCACTTAAGGTACATTGGCTGTTTTATTTCCTGTTCATTCAATCAAATGACTTTATTGATTGACCTTACTGTAACTTCAATTGACTTTGATGATGCTTTGTCAGATCAATGACGATGAGGTGGAGCAATGGATTGTGAAAGCAATTGCATTCAAGATATTGGATTGCAAGGTTGATCAGCTTAACCAGACTGTCATCGTCAGGTATTCACTTTGCTACGACTTTTGCAGATTGTCTTAAAGTATTAGCTGTGAATCGTGGTTTCTTTTGTTCGACATAAGACACATTATGCTAACTTGTGGTCTTCTGTGCAAATTTCAGTCGGCATACTGAGAGGATATTTGGGATGCCACAGTGGCATGGTCTGCGCACAAAACTTGGAGTTTGGAGGGTAAGCTCTTGATTCACATTGCATTTACAACTTGATGTACACGTGTTATCTAGAGTACTCTGGTGCATTGACCTGCTTACGTTTATTCTGCTCTTGATTGATTTCTTTTGAAAACTGTGATCCAGGGAAACATTGCCAGTGCTATCAACACAATCCAAGCTAACAAAGTGACTGAAGAGGGGACACAACCGATGCAAGGCTTGATGATCCGCTGATTGGGGGCGAGTCTGAGAATCGAGTTTATAGCTTGGGGGATTAGATAGCAATCTTGTATGCGACAACTTGTAATATGCGTTAGACCCCGTGATGATGCTGGATAGATTTGAATTGTAATGCATGCTTCGCAACATTCTGTCAGTACACAGTACAGCCGAGCAAGTCAGCTGTTATGTTATACATACCATTTTTTTTTTTTTGACAGGATGCAGTTTGCCACGATATTTTTCTTCACTGCTAACTCCACTTCTAAGTTTTTTATCCTTCATTTGTGCTCGGTCAGAGCATTTTGGTGATATCCTCGTTATTTTACTACTTTGGTTGCAGTCAAATGTATTTGTTTTGCTTATATTTACCATTTATGTTCTGAATCTGAAATTAACACAGCCTATAATTTTTGTACGGCCAACGAATTTTACATCATTATTGCACAGTCCAAATATGGTTTTTGGGGGTGTAGGTTTTCTAGTTTTCTAATTTCTTCTTTGGCAGAATGTGAAGGATTACCCTTTGATTTACCAGAAGCAAAAGAAGAATTAGTAGCAGGTTATCAAACCGAATATTCTGGTATTAAATATGGTTTATTTTATCTTGCTTCTTACCTAAATTTATTAGTTTCCTCTTTATTTGTAACTTTTATTTGTAACTGTTCTATACTTAGGCGGGTGGAATTTATCTATTCCCTATATATCTTTTTTTGGATTTTTTCCCAAATGAATAAAATAATGGGAATTTTGGAAAATCCAGTACTTACCCTTTAAGTAATATGCATAAGATTTAAACTTTTGTAAATACACCTTTCTACTTTGAACTACAAAATAAATACAAATGCATTTCTGTTGCTCTACATCAGCTGAATAATTAGTACAAAAGAAAACAAGAAATTCAGCACTTTTTACCGATCATCTCACAAGAGCGAGAAATAAAGAGTTTTTAAAGTGACTCAAGCTTTAACTGAAACTCCTGAGATAATCTGTAACTCTGCATAAGATTTAAAACTTTGTATATATTGCCTTTTGGCTTGTGAACACACACAAAAAAATGAATATAAACGACATGTACATATACAATGCACGGCTTTGCAGCGAGATGGCTAGCTTCTTTGGTGATGCTGCACTAATTTTCACCCTACAAAATATTTCCCAAAAGTTCTGACTATAAAACAACAGAAGTTCTGCATGAGGTTGTGGAAAACTTGAAGCCTCCCCACTCCATGAGCTGCTTCTCGAATGTAGTCAAACCTGGGATTCCTCTGCACTATTCAAGCCAAAGCTTCATGGCTTTGAATTCTACAGTATATGCCTGAAAAACAGTATCAATAATTAGCTGAGATAAAAAGTGAATAACAGATTCGATATCAACTTATTCAGCAGTGGAAAGGACAGCAATGATGAATGCAAACAAATAAAATTTTGGACCACGTCCCAATCAATCAGGTTAGCAAATCTACTACACATAATTTGATGCTTTTGAAATGAGATCTGAATTATATTACCAAAAGGGTAGGGCTAATCTACTAAACACTTTCAATTACAAAAATGAAAAAGCACAGTTGATATGAGACAAATGTTTTCAACCTAACAAAGTGGGTATCGAAAGTAAAAGCTGGCTGTAATCAACCTTATGGGCTCAAGGGAAGATCATCAAAGTCGAAATGTGTCACAGTCATAAGTCAATTGATTTAATATAGTGTGCGTTCAGATGCCACACTTTCTTTGATTTTGGGTGCTGATCTCACTGAAATACTAAAGACAAATGAAAGGGAACCAGAATAACCCTTTTGTATACTATATGCTAGTGTCAAGTTGCAGCATGTAAGAAATGGGTAACAACTAAGAACCCATCCATGTGTACAGAACCAAAGCAGATTTCTGGAAGGTACAAAACGAACCTGTCAAAGGAGTTAGTGCTTTGATGAACATAGCTGGTAGTACTATTTAAGAGGAATGATCACATCCAGATTCGTCCCAACTCGCCATCCTTTAGGATAAGCAAGATTCTCAGATCCAAATGGCACATGCCAGTTCATTATATGAGAGCAGTCAGCAGGTACGCCTTCCATCTGGCTTTCATCCTCCACTAGTTGCTCTACAAACGTGGTTCCCTGCAAAGTAACAACCATCTCAGCCGTGATACTACAAGCAGAAAGACATTACAAACAAATTATAAACAAGGGAGCAGACAGGCCTTCCATTTGTAATCACCATGTGGTTTGATCACTGGACAGCTATTTGTTAGTCTTATTTTATTCCACTGCAGCCTTTTAGTTTCATGAAATTTATTAACATATCCAGGATTGTATAATAATACTAGGAAAGAGACAAAATGCAGATCAATTTTTCCAGATAGCTTACTTGTTCAGATAATGAATTCTGAGCAGTAGTCTCCAGAAGCACAAGAACATTGTATATACGGTACTAACCCAAGCAAGAGTCAGAATACATTAAAAAAAAAGAAACAGGCAACTTACTTGGAAACCTTCTTTCACATTGTCTGGATGCCGAATTGAATTCCAGGCCAAATGGGACCTGAGCTTGGGATCCCAGAGCATGGTGCTATTGAATGCGAAACCCGACATGGCAACATGAAATCTACGGAGCTTGCTGCTATCCTCGCTTGTGTGCCATCCAACAACTTGATTCTGCTTACATACAGGGCCCTCCAGCACCACACCATCCTTTGTGTTCTCAGATATGACTGGAACAGGCCATGTGCCAAACCTCCTAATCATCACAAGAGTTTGCAATAAGTCAACAGCCTGATTTTGATTTATATGCAGAATCCAATTTTCAAAATAACACAGAATATCATTATATTTTTAATGCTCCAGCCTCCAGGCCTAATGTTTGTTTGTGAGACTTTAAAACCAATTTTGTTGTAGTAAGTATAATGAAAGTAGTCTACCAATGAGCTCCAAGACAGGAAAAATGGAAAGAATTTTGAGCTCATTTGTTCAGTAAGAAGCAACAGTTGCACAAGGACATCTTAAAGTCCCAATCTTTCACTGAATTTATACAGCATAACAGCACAAGAAAAGAAGGTTCTTTTGATCCTTTCCCTAAAGCTAGTACTTGTTTGGCAAAGAGCGATTGCAAATGGCATCCCTTAATTAGAGCTGTACTGTTCTGTACCAAATGAAATGATTCACCAAAGGACGGATTTATATTGTGCGTCGTAAACTCTGAATCTGAAGGACGGAGAGCTGAATCGAACAGGGGAAGAGCAGTCAGTGAAGTGCAGTACCTGATTTGGCGCAGGCGGTGGAAGAGGTCGAGGGAGTAGACGCCCTCCTCGTGCGCGAAGTAGACGATGCCGTCGAGTCGGTGGTTCTCGACGAGCTCGAGCGCGGCATTCATCTGGTGCGGGCGGAGGTCGTCGGCGTCGGAGGAGGAGGCGTTGAGCTTTTCGCAGCATCCGACGTAGCGGTGCATGACGGCGGTGCGTCGCAGCGCGGCGGCGGCCTCCGGCGTGGGCTTGCCCGCCTCGACGACGACCCAGAGCACCGGCGGGTCGACGAGGCGCAGCGTCTGGCCCATCCGGCTGAGGTAGTACGCCTGCGCGGCGCGGGCGCGCGTCGGCGTGACTACGATGAGGAGCTTCTTCCGGTTGGTTCCGGCGGCGCCGCCGTCGCCGTAGTCGTCGTCGTCGTGAAGGCGGACGATGGGGAATTGGTTGCGGTGGTTGGGGGTGAGGAGGGGATTTGGGGAGACGGTGGGGTGGATGTGCGGGGTGTGGGGGATGTGGGAGAGGAAGTGGAGGAGGCCGAGGAAGGAGCCGAGGAGGAAGAAGGCGGCGAAGCGCGGGAGCGGGCGGCGGGAGAGGAAGAAGAGGACGGGGTGCGGGTAGCCGCCGGCGAGATGGTGGTGGGTTCTTGGGGAAGAGGAGGAGGCGGAGGAGTGGCGGAGAGGGGAGGAGGGCGGGGAGGGGGAGCCGAAGGGTTGGTGGTGGCGGAGCAGGTGGTGCTTGGCCGGCGAGTGCGGCCGCCGGATCGACGCCATTATTGGTTGAATGCTTGGTCCCAGGCAAGAAAGGGGCGAAATTGATTCCTCCTCCTCCTTGGATTGAGGGGAAGAAGGAAGATGCTGGCCTGCCTGGAAAGGAAGGGATGGGGGAGGGGAGGGGGATCAGCAACTAGCAGTACTAGTAGCTCTCAGGTCAGGGAAGGGGAAGAAGGAAGGGAGGAATAATGATGGCGCGAATGGCGGGGGGATGTTGAAGTCAGCAGGAGTTGGGCTGCGGCAGGGCCCTCCTCAATGCGAACGGTGGAGGAGAGAGAAAGGCAAGTTTGGTCGGGGTTGGTGGCGTGGCCGTGGGGGGAAGGAGGAAGGGGGAAGACGAGGCAGCCCTGCAGAGAGCGAGCCCCTGTTCCGACCGGGAAGGGGAGGTCGCCGTGGACCAGGAAAAAGCGAGGAGGAGGAAGCAGCCAAGCGAGAGGAAAGAAGGAAGACGACGTCACAGGCAGAGCCGAGGCGAGAGCGAAGCGAAGACCCCCCAAATGCCGTGTCCCCAAGGTGGCAACTGGCAGTCATTTTGCATTGTACTGCAGCTGAAAGTAACAACTTTTTTACAACCTCAACTGTCGGTTGACTGCTTGCAAGCTGAGCGTCGGCACTCGGTCAACGCGGTTATTCCCGGCGTCGTTGTTTGTATATACAGTTTTTTTTGGACACTAGTAAAGTCTAAAATAATTATATACTAGGATAAGAAAAAAAACAACCTAACATACATACTGCGAGTAGTCAGAGCGAGTTCATAATTGAAATTCTAAACATGGGAAATAATGGGAACCTCGGAGGGTACCAAGTTGACCATTTTCTTGCTGCGCTTCGATCCTTTGATGTAGGTAGGCGGATGCATGCACCACATGTAGACGGCCAGGTAAGATTACAAAGGGAACCGAGTGCTGCTCGATCTGACTCTGATCGATCCAGCTGGTAGTACCAAGTGACCTGATGACCAGGTAGGAGTGGAGGAGTAGCGTGTTTAGGTACGTAGTATATATGTGGTGCGGTGCGTGGACCTTCAATTCCGGTGGTCAATCAACACGGTACCCTTGCTAGGTCTGGACTGTGGGCGTACGCGCCTGGGTCGGTGCTGTGGGCCCCACTTGCAAGCTGATGTTGTCAATTGAGATCCCGACGGCTGTGAGTCGTCTAATCCCATCGGCACCTCCCGACTCTGCTAGCTAATGAAATATTTTCCACTTCCAACATCAAGGTTTGTACCCAGAATAGTTTAATTCTGTGCACATTGTTAACCAGATCAAGGAGGAAGCTAAATATAGGAGTACTCCTTCCATATAGAAAATAGAAATCATTTTGACAAAATTTTAGCCAGACATTAAGAATATAAATCACGAATAACTTTTAAGGCGTCGGGTTTAAAAATTTGAAAATCAATAGATTTGTATTAAAAATTATTTTTAATAAAAGTATACATATATTATTTTGTAATAAATATTTTGTACAAATAAGAAGTCAAAATTACATTTTGGAGACTGTGTCATTGTCCAAAACGACTTATATTTTATATGCGGAGGGGAGTAAGTGGCTTCTATTAGGCACTCCCTTCGTTCCTAATTATAAGTCATTCCAACTTTCTTGCAGAGTCAAACTTTCTCAACTTTGATCAAATTTATATAATAAAGTACTAACATTTATGATATCAAATAAGTATCATTATATATATTTTCATAGTACAGCTATTCGGTATCATAAATCTTTAAAGTCGTCTCTATAATTTTGGTCAAAAATAAAATAGTTTGAGTCTCCAAAAATGACTTATATTTTGAAAAACGGAGGGAGTACTACTCGCTCCGTTTCAAATGAAGGATTTGACTTGGGGAGAATCGGGGCCTCGGAGTCGGAGGGTACCAAGTTGACCATTTTCTTGCCGCGCTGTTTTCGAGCATGAATGAATCTACCAACGGATGATGCATCACACATGGAGAAGAAGGCAGCAGTGAGATTAGCACAAGGAAACCGACCGATCGAGTGCTGCTAGCTGCTCGATCTGATAGACGATGGATCCAGCTGGCAGTAGCGACTAGCAAGTGATGACCAGGTAGGACATGAGTAGCGAGCGTGTTTAGGGCAAGTATAACGGTGTAGACAACTGCTGTCTTTTTGGCACAGATAAACAGGTTAAACAGACAGCTTGTACAATGGGTGTCCGTTTGGCTGTCTGTAGGATGTTTAATTCATCCTTTGACACACAAATCATGATGATCTAGTGCATATTTGATCTTTATAGTCATTTTGGTGCTTACATTATAGAAAACATGATATATTCAAATAATTACATGAGCCTTTTAATTGATAGGTTGGATTTGATGGTGCAGGGTCTCATTTGGGAGGAATTAGAGAGTGGAGGGCTTTCTTTGTAAAAGTGCTGAAAGGTGGAAGGACTTTATTTGAAAAAGGGAAAAGAGAGGGGGATATGGGCAAATCCACCATCTTCTTCCTCCCGTGTGTTCTGTTCGCAGGAACAGAGCACAAACGGAAGGGGGGCGCCAATGGGCAGAGGGGGCGCCGGTGCTCCAGGGCGCGAGGGCGGTCGGGAAGAGGGAGAAAAGAGAGAAGGCGATGAGGGAAACTCATTCCCGTCCTCATCTTGAGCCGAGGTGCAGCGTGGAGGGAGATCGATGGCGGCACCCGGAGCTCGGCAATGGTGGCTCAAAGCTCGACAGTGCTGGACGAGGAAGAAGATGAGGGTCGTGCAACGGATCCGAGTCGCCGTCGTCTCCTCGCATCGGCTTCCTACAGCGCTCTCCGAGGACTGGAGTTAATAGTACCAAGAGCGAGGAAGAAAGGAACCAACGCGTACGGCTTCCCCTCCTCGGTCGCCTGTCTTCGCTCGGTGCTGCCGTGCCTTGGGCGCGTGTGGGTCCCACTTGCAATTGTTACTGTTATGATATTCCTTCCGCTCATTTTTTTAACTCTAACTTTGACTGTTAGTCTAGTTCAAATAATTTTTACAAACATATAGTCAAATTCAAGTCATTTTTCAACATTTGTTTATAAATAAATTAAGCTACGACAAAAAAATGGTATTTTGTAATAATTTTTGAATAAAACTAGCAGAGTGGCACGTGCCGCAGGCATGTGTTTTGAAAAATATAGCGTCAAAAAGAGTCATGACTACCGAAGTACAGTATGAGAAAGAGTCCTGCTACCGACGTATAGCGTGAGAAAGACTCTTGGACACTAACATAGAGGACCCATGGTCCACTTGTCGGATTTAACGAAAGGAAATTCTTTCGCTCTTTTTAGTATAGATGAGTGATCAAACTTTAGATAAAAAAGGTCAAATAGACTATAATTTAATTTAGAATGAAGGTACTATTAATTGTGATTCCCACGGCGTACACCGCGGCGGCCGGTGTGCTCTAATCCCAGCGGCACCTCTCAACCATTCTAATGAAATAGTTCCACTTCCAACATCAAGGTTCCTACTGGTACTGGTGTACCCAAGAATAGTTCAATTCTGTGCACATTATTAACAAAATCAAAGAGGAGTTAGTGGCTTCCAAGACGATACTAATCGTTTTGAAATTCTTTGCTATATATTAATTAAATAAAATAGGCACAATATATAATCTCGTGCTCGTGCAGTGGTTGCTTCTTACCTAGGCCGGCTAGTTTTTCTTGTGCTCTTGTATTGGGCCCTGTTCCGTGGACGCACGCACGATATACCTTCCCTCCAGGGCGAATGGATGAGGAACCCCTGCCTTGATAGATGCTGCTACTCCGATCCTGTGTGGTACTGGCCGTATATGTATATCTATCCTTGTCGTAGATGCCGGAATTTTATTTTTTTTCTAAAAAACTAGTCGGTTGGCACGCGCCACATGCACGTGTTATAAAAATAACATAAATTTAAAAAAATCTTATTTTTTAAAAATAAGTATAATGCATACTTTTTGTTAGATCGCATATTAAAATTATTCAATAGCATCTCATATTAAAATCTCATATTAAAAAATTATATATTCATACATCGAAAGTTTGGACCTCCGGCGGAAACAGAATGAAATTTTTTATAATTAAAGCTTAAACAATCAGCAACATATATAAAAGAAAATATTCACGATACATGTATCCATGAGCAACTCGGCACCGCAGCTAGCTTTTTGATGATGGGGAGGCCGAGAAGGTTGCTCTCCTCGTCGCCGGTGTCGTGGAGCAACGACGCCACGCACTCGACGGCACCGGACACCGTCACAACGCGGAGCACGTTCCACTTCTACCTGGCGAGCTTGGACACGATGAGCATCGTGGCCACCCTTGCGCCGCGCTCGACGCCAACGCTCTTGCAAAGAAATATGAACTCTGAATAGATGATGAGAATGAAGGGAGAGATTGTGTGCTTTGAGAATAAGGAGGGGCGCCTTATATAGGGGGCAGGAGGGCTAAGGAGATGAACCTGGACGCCCATGACTATGGTAAGTAATCGATTCCCTGATTGACTCCCACAACTATGGTAAGTAATCTAGTTTTAAAAGGAAGGAGACACCCGATTGCGTAGATGTCATTGCTTTTTTTGAAAGAAAATCTTGACTGGTACACAACACATATATAGACGCTAGCCATCTACAAAAGGAAAGAAAGAAATTCAAATTCCTTGATGCACACGGCCATATAAAGAAAGTAAAGCGGGCGAATTTCAAAAGGAAGGTATAGCCGCCCTGATTGCATAGGAAGGTGGAGGAAAGGAAAGGGATGTTTTTTTGGAAGGAAACCAACGTATCTTTTTGCATACGAATACAACGAATAGAAAGGAAAGGAAAGCGGCGCCTTGATTGCATTACTATACAAAGAACGCGATCAAAAGGAAAGGAAGGCAGGCAAATTTACAAAGGAAGGTGGAGGAAAGGAAAGAGGTGTTTTTTGAAGGAAACCAGCGTATCTTTTTGTATACGAATACAACGAATAGAAAGGAAAGGAAAGCGGCTCC
Organism: Urochloa ruziziensis; assembly: GCA_015476505.1. Taxonomy (NCBI): domain Eukaryota; kingdom Viridiplantae; phylum Streptophyta; class Magnoliopsida; order Poales; family Poaceae; genus Urochloa; species Urochloa ruziziensis. Next base: position 7,489,128 of record CM027125.1, on the reverse strand, counting down.
TTGATTGCATTACCATACAAAGAACGCGATCAAAAGGAAAGGAAGGCAGGCGAATTTCCAAAGGAAGGTGGAGGAAAGGAAAGGGGCGTTTTTTGGAAGGAAACCAGCGTATCTTTTTGCATACGAATACAACGAACAGAAAGGAAAGAAAAGCGGCGCCTTGATTGCATTACCATACAAAGAACGCGATCAAAAGGAAAGGAAGGCAGCGGGTATAAAAAATGTCAAGGTGAGAAAGAATAGGGGGGCGGGATGGCGCCGAGGCGCAAAAGAACGGGGGGTGACGACCAAACGCGTCTACCGCCCTGGTCGTCCGGGGCCACCTTTTGGCTCTGAATTGTGGGTCCTCTGTGAGGTTTAGGAGGGTAATTTTTTGGGTGAGAAACCATTTCAATTGTGACACTCTTTATTTTTCTAAAAATGTATATCTATCCTCGCTCGATCGCCCACAAATGAAGTTATATGGCCGTCTTACATTCTCGTTTTGGTTCATAAACAAACACTGTAAAGCATAGTTGGCCATTTGGCACGAGGCTCATGGGCCAGCCCATGGCACGAGGATTTGGCCCGACACGAGCACGAGCCCAGCACGAAGAATTTGGGCCCGTGTCGGCCCAGCACGAGGTCGGGCTGTGCCTGGGCGCCATTGCCGACCCAGCACGGCACGACGCCAGCCGGCCCGACGCGACACGATGGGTCGGCACGCGGCCCAGCGGCACAATCGGCCCAGCCGGCCCGACAACAAACCCTAGCTGGCTACCCTCACCCCCCACTCTCCACCCGGCCGCCATCCCGGCCGCTCAGACCCCCTGCCTGTCCGCCTCCAACCAGAGAGTCAGACCCCTTTGTCTCCCGATCTACGCCTCCAACCAGATCCCGCTGCCCCCTGTCGGCGCCCATCTTCCTCCTGCTCGGCTCCCTGGTTCTGCCGTTTCCCACCCCGACCTCGCCGTCAGCACGTCGCCCTCTCCTCCCTTCCCATCTTCCAATCAGCGGCGCCGCTTCTTCCCTCTCCTCCTCCAATCAACGGCGCCGCCGCTCCTCCCCCCTCCTCCAACGGCAGCACAGCGGGCTGTGAGAGATAGCGTGACGACTGCGGCGGTGGGCTGCGAGAGGCGAAGGCGGCGGAGACGACTGTGGCGAGCTGCAAGAAATGGCGACGGCGGCAGGCCGGCACAGGCACGCTCGGCACGATAGGCCACCGCCGTGCCGTCGTGCCGGCACGGCACGGAACTACGGCGTCGTGCCCGTGCTGTGCCCCATGGGTGGCACGGCATGGCACGACGTGCCCTTCGAGCCGCGCGGTGCCGTGCCGCGTCGTGCCGTGCCACGGGCGTGTCGTGCCGTGCCCGTGCCATGCCGCCCAGATGGCCATCTATATTGAAGTGAAAGGAAAACGAATTCGCCTGGCGATGTCCAGATGGATGATTCACATTAATTAATTGCACTATGAGCAAGTCAAATGGAATGCAGCAGCACATGCATGTACGTGAGGTCAGCCTCGCTCTCGATCCTGTGTGTTTGACCTGCCGGCTGCTGCTAACCGCCTGCACATGGCCGGAATGCATATATCCAACAATTCAGGTTATCAAGCAGCGGATAAGTTGTTATTGACTGGTTAATAGTTAACTAGTATACCGTTGATCATCTCATGCTGCGATAGAGAGAGGATCTATACCACAATGTTAATTTTGCAGTCGCTCGGTGCTTCCACTCCTTCCGGATGACGCGGGACGCGTGTTCTTTGGCCCCGCCACGTGCCCTTCTTCAAGAAACAGAGATAAGATCTACATCTATCACCGCTTCCTCCCCTCTCGAGTGATTCTCTCTCTTCCCAGTTGTATCTCGGAAACCAGCAGCGAAGCGAACACAGTTGCGGCCCGACGAGCGGTGGGTGGGCCTGAGCACCCGCGCCGGAGCACGCCACAGAGGTGCGCAAGCTCCCCCACGCCGAAGCACGCCGCGGACGCGGCAAGCGGCAGCGAGACTGGCGAGCTCCCCGCGCGGGAGCGGCTGCGGCGACGGGGCCTCGTCTCCAAGCAATCCCGGTGCGGGAGCGGCGGCGGTGCCGCTAGGAGCTGCGGCCGGGAAGCGGCGACGGGCCACGCGACTAGCAGCTGCTGGGGAGCGACGGCGGAGTTGCAGCGCCCGCCGGCTACCACATCGTCGCTAGGGAGCGGCAGCGCCGGCGAGGCTCGCCCGCCGCTGAGTTTCATGTTTTATTTTTTCTTTTTCTTTTCTTAACTTTTTTCTAAACTTTTGTTCTCTACTTTTTATCTAAAAAGTTTTGATGATTTTTTTACAAAATTTTGTTCCAAATTTTTATTCCACTTTTAATTTTTTCTTTCAAAATTTATTTTACAATTTTTTTGTTCGAATCTTTTTGCAAAACCTTTTCGTTTGCGAAATATTTTCTTCCAAAATTTCTGTTTCAAAATTTTTTTGCTTGTCTGAAATATTTTTCTTTTCCAAAATTTTTTGGTTTCGAAAATTTCTTGGAAAAAAATTTCTATTTCCCGAAATGTTTTGTTTTTCTGAAATTTCTTGGTTTCAAAAAATATCTGTTTGTGAACGTTTGTGGGATGTGTTGGACACCTGGGGCGGACTCACGTCACACGGTGCTGTCGGAAACCGTGCGGTGGGAAGCGCCCCACCGCGCGCGCGGAAACTTGACCTGCCCTCTATATACGTGAATACACGATACGAAGGATAAACAAACATTAAGTGCGCCTAATTTTGTCAGATTCGCCCCCAAAATCATTTTCCTGCAAATGCACATTCCTACTCGATTTTGTTGCAAACCACCCAATAGTACACGCTTACCCAATTGAAATTATTTATATTAATTTAGATCTATTAATATGCAGTCGTTATCAGATTCTGATATTTTCTTGAGCATAATATCAACCCCTTTTAATGTAGTTATTACTCTCAGACGTTTGCTCTCCGCAAAAGGGGAAAAAAAGATCGCCTCAACATGATTAATAAGTCTAATAGTGCAAGATATGAACTGATTCACTCGGCTTAATTATTTGGTCTTCAGTGCCCTCACATCTGCCAAAATAAACGTGATTAAAATGAAATTAAGTTCATTCCTCAAATGGCTTATTATATGCATGGAAATCTTAAACTCCAAGGGACATACTCCTATGCTGTACGTGGCTTTTGCAAAATTTTCTTTATTTAGTTCAAAAAAGTGCTTGGACAGAGGTACGTGCAGTGTGCACCAAACAAAAAGAGATGAAAATGAGGCGCCAACGGAACACGAAAGAAACTAAAGGAGAATATACGAGTTTTTCGTGCTGATGGGAACGGAATGATAGAAAGGCTACCTACCTAGCTGTACTCCAAACTCCAAAGCAGACCATATTTGTTTTCCAAACTCCAAACACGTCATTTGTTTTCATGCACGATCCGATCCGCTCGCTCGCTCGTGGGAAACCAAAAAACTAAAGGTGCTCGATCGGACCCCCCAGCAGCATCCTTGACCTTTTCTTCCCTCTTGCTGCCGTTTATTTTTTTCAGAAAAGAAAAGAAAAGGGATATATATAGCGGAAATAAAAGCAGGCACTGCAAGCGTACGTCTAGTTTCAAATTAAAGACAATGGATGATCAATTGTTTGCACTAATTTGGAGTGTCAAATGATTCATATATATATGTGTTAGCCTCAACATGCCCGCAAGCCATATACATTTCATACGGCTCCTCGCATCTGCCTTTGTTCTAAATTATAGGTCGTTTTGACTTTGCTAGATTTATTATCTTTGTTATGCATCTAGAAAAATGTTATGTCTAGATTCATAACAAAATCTATAAACCTAGAAAACCCAACACAATTTATAATTTAGAACGGAGGGAGTATGTACTTGTATAACGCATCCGTACGGCGTGTTTGTCAACCACAGCCAGCATATATGCACGGCTGCATGCAGGCATACGACACGTCGCCATCGATCCAATCAATCACCAAACAAAGCCATTACCAGAACTGAAATTGACTGGATGGGGCCAGCCAGCCGCCATCTTCATCAGACGAATTCGCTTCCGCGATCCGCCAAAGGCGATACGCACTTGACACCGACAGCAGCCCTCGATTGTCTCTTCTTCTTCTTCTTCCCAACTGAATTTGCCAACTTCTTCTCGCCCTCCGTCAAACTGCATGCGCTGCCATTGCATTGTCTACAACTAACTGCACGTATACTGCTCTTGTACTGGAACGGAACACAAGAAACTCCACGATGCCAGATGCTAGTTAGGTACCGTGATTTGGAAACTAGATACATTGAGAGTTATAAAAATTCAATCCGAGGAACAACAATACAAGGAACTTGCTTTTTGATTGGCTTGGTTGGTCCCAAGTCAGAGAGATAGAGATTGATGAGAACAACTTTCTTCCTAACTGAATTTGCCAACTTTTGCCATCTTCCGTCAAACTGTGCTGCGGTGCACTACATGCATGATCGTCTTCTCCTAGATCATGATCGTCTTCTCCTAGATCATAGCAGCAGCAACACAGCTAGCAAAAGTGCTACGGTGGATTGCCACCAGACTCTGATTTGCCATGCAGCATATATATCCATCTTACCTTTTTCGTTAAGGAATTGCGCGTGCTTTTCATTAAGAGAATTTTCTAGCATGCAGACTTTGGACGCAATGCAAGAAATAGGAGCAGATGATTCATTATGCACCCAAAAAGGGGGGGAAACCAGACATGCTACCTAACCCTCTCTTCTATATCTAAAATAAACTTTGCCAACGGTTGCCACACATGCAAATGCTTTCAAATAGCCAGTGCATCCTATGTCCTATTAGGTACGGTGGTTTAAAAACTTGCACTATTACTGAGAGTCCAAAGCCAAGTTAAATTGAAGAGAAGGCGTTGCATGCACAGCAATACCGACACAATACATCATGCCCATACACAGGCCAGCGATCGGAACCACTTCCTAACTGAATTTGCCAATTTCTTTTTCCATCACAAATAATGATGGATTGTTGCCAATAAACTAACTGTAACTAGAAATACCACATTTTTCCAGGCAATTTTCTGCTCTTGTTTGGTGTGTTTTCAAAGAGCACGCAAAGGTTTGCACACTAGTTCAAAAGAATCTTTATCTGTCTTTGAATGCAATGTAAGTAACAACTAGTGTGGATGACTCATTGTGCGCAAAGAAAAAATCACAAACATGCTGCCTAACGTTTCCATGTTTCTTTGGCGATTTTAGATTTGCATTCCTACAAGTGACAATGCACCAAAACTAAAAAGGTATTCCAAATGACAGTGAGCGTAAAATCAATATACAAAAGGATGCCCGTGCCCGGCCAGGTAAGACGTAAGAGGCGTGTCCTTGAAGCAGATGAAAGCATTTGGAGCCTTGCAAGAAAGCATGCACAATTAATTAATTAACTGATTAAATTGCACATATAATCTCTCTCCGGCATGCTATATGCGATGGATGCACGACTAGGAAAGAAGAACAAGACTTTGCTTGTTATCTCGCCTGGTATCGCAAGCAGCACATGATCTCACCTGCTAAAATATCTCACTGTATAATCACCAGGCCAATGATACTAATGTAATGGTCGTGTTCTGTTTCTCTTAATGAAATACGTGCGCAGCACGTTCTCGAAAAAAAATAATCACCCGGCCAGGCCCAACAGTGTAGCTGCACACCGAAATGGAGGCCCAACAGGTCTGCCGATCCGTACTAGAATCTGTATGCGTATTGGATTCTTAAGTACATCCTCTCATCTGATGCGACTTATGTTAACACCAGACAAACCCAACATGTTCCTGTACACTAATGAAATTTTTTTAAAAGACATGCGAATTGAGTCCCAAATATGGAAATTTCTCAAGAAAAACGCTAGACAGGCGTCGTCAGTTAATTATAGCTCTTAGCAGAATCAGTCCCCTACAATTAATTTTTAGCGCAGGCGATCAAGCCCAAACATCGCCATCACCAAGATACCAAAATGCAAACCGAACCAAACCAAAATCACACCGCAATAGATGGGCCCAACATCAGAGGAATTCATGACTCCCGCCAAATAAACACAAACCAACCTTGAGCACCTTTTGAATGATTGGATCGGTTGGTTGCATTGGTTCCAAGTCAGAGAGACAGATGACTGATGAGAGCAACAGCAGGAAGCGACCGCCCCCTTTCACTTTCACCCTAACTGAATTTGCCAACTTTATTTTCTCACTCACTTTCCGTCAACACATACATAGCCAACTAGTGCTAACAGAACAACACATACGGCAGACACTGATGGACTGCTACCAGACTCTGATTGCCATACAAGCATCTTTAGTTGACCTTTCACTCGTCTTTTTTTGAGAAGCTCTGTGTGCTTTTCATCAAGAGGATTACTAGCTGATTTTGTTGATGCAATACAAGAAACCAGAGCGGGACTCATTCTGCACCAAGAATAATCAGAAAGATGCAACCAAACTAACATTTCTTTCATTTGGGTTTCCACCCCTGTTGGAATTGTGCCGGTATGAACTCTCATTGCAATTAACTTGGTGAACTGTGGTGCAACGAAGCAGCAGCTTTTATGTTTTTTCTTTATTTATGGCTGAAGCCTGAAGGTAACCTAATAAGCGCACGGAAATAAACCTTTCTAAAGCAATGCAATATAACTTTTATGTTTCCAAACTATTTTTTCCAAAATATCTGGTCAACTTTTCAAAAGTTTGATTGGATCTTTATTAAAGCATAAATATAATTGTGACAGGAGGAGTAGAGCATAGCTACGCTGAAATGGATGTGGCTTCTGGTGTGCAAAGGATGCTTGTGTTGACTCAACAAGCAAGTGTTCTCATATCTTTCAGAGTCTGCTACTATGCTACATGTCTTGGCGGCCCCATGGTATGAAAGATGAGGTTACACATTTGGATGGTCAAGTCTCTCAAGTGTTGATGAATAAAAGGATGGCCCATATGAGATGTTGTGATACTGAGAGTTTAGTGATTCCTATCTTCTGATCCAACAAATCCGTATCTTTTGACATTAGGCCTGCTAATGGGTGTAAAACCCGCACCAACCCATATTAGAATAATTTATTTTCTCACTCAACCCGCCCTACAGTTATATTATTTAAACCCATCCCAACCCGGCCCACTAATTCACATAACCCGTGGGTTTGACACAAGCTGGACCCTAAAACTAAAACCTCGCATTCACACCTTAATTTTTTAGCGAAATTGATCGAAATTTGTTAGAGATGACTTGGTTTGACATTCCGCTACTTTGTGCAAAATATTGCGGTAGGGCATATATGTGGGCCCCGCATCAAGTGCCGGACCCTAGGACTAAAACCTCGCGTTCACACTTTAAAATTTTGGCAAAATTGACCGAAATTTGTTAGACATGACTTGGTTTGACATTATGCTACTTTGTGCAAAATATTACGGCAGGGCATATATGTGGGCCCCACATCAAAGAACCGGACCCTAAAACGAAAACCTCGCGTTCGCACCTTAAAATTTTCGCAAAATTGACCAAAATTTGTTAGAGATGACTTGGGTTGACATTCTGCTACTTTGTGCAAAATATTGTGTTAGGGCATACATGTGGCCCTGCATCAGGAGCCGGACCCTAGAACTAAAACCTCGCGTTCACGCCTTAAAATTTTGGCAAAATTGACCGAAATTTGTTAGAGATGATTTGGTTTGCCGCTACTTTGTGTAAAATATTACGGTAAAGCATACATGTGGACCCCACATCAGGAGCAAGACTATAAAAATTTCATTGTCAAGACAACTAAACCCATGGGTAAAACCCCGTCCCAACCCAATTTGGTTAAACCCCACCCGCCCCAACCCACTTAATGCTACAACCCATATAGACCCTCCCCAACACAACCCATGTCAAAACCCGCCCCATAAAACCCATTTCAACCCTTCCCATTAGCAGGCTTATCTTTTGTATTGCATTGCATATGCCTTGACTTACATAAGTCCGGAACAAGTTAATCACGCTGAACTATCAGAAAATGAATGGGAAGTACTGAAGGCCTTTGAACATGCTGTTTTTGGGTATATTCAGCGGTGAACATTATCTCCATCAAACTATCAAGCATACCCTGTAGAGATGGGTTGATCATTGACACTAAGAAACTCAAGGATGCTCAAGCTCAAGTGCTCAGCTAACAATTCAGGTTGGTTCCTCACAAAAAGGTATTGCAGTTAATATATGAACCACTAGCAGATACTCTTTCTTGTGCATCTGTAGAAAATGACACTGTTGTTTTTGCATGGGCGCTGGATCATATAATGTCGCCCTTCATGTATCTCCTGACGCAAACATTGAGGTACTATATTCACTATCTGTGTCACCTGTAGTCAGTGATTATGTTGGTCTCTGCTGCTGCTAAAGATTATTCTGATCTATTGTTTTGCATGGACAGATGGTAACCCAAATTGGTGATCCTGCTCTGGGTGGAGATCAGTTTGACAATATACTTGTGGACTATTTTGTTAAACACATAGTCCACGGTCATTCAGATTCATGGAGATAAATATGCTATGATGATGCTTGCAGAAGCAGCCGAGCCGAGCAAGCTAAAGTTGAATTATCAAGCAAGTAAGAGGCGCTCAAGGTCCTGTTGATCTGAACATTACTATTTCTCGCATCAAGATTGAGGTGTCTGATAACTTGATAAGGCAAATTAAAGTCAAGTGCCAGGCCATTCCGAAAGACGTTAAGATGTCTATGAAGGGTACTGAGGGGAATTACAAGAGTTCCAAAGATATAGAGAATTATTTCTGATGTTTTTGGCCACTAAGCACAAGAAAGACACCTGAGGAAGCCGTGGTTATAGGCTCTGCAGTACAAGCTGCTCTCCTCGTAGAAGATGAACTAGAGCTCAGTGGAGATATTATTCACTCTCCATTGGAATGAGTCTGGAGAAGACATTTTTACAACGAAGCAAGCAGTAAAGATTCCTGGGTTGCTTGCTTACAGAGAAGGTAAACATATCAGAATTTATTTTGGGGAGCAGGGTAATGGTTGAGCATAATTTGTGTTTGGGAGAGGTAGAAGTAAACAATAGCTGAAGATGTCAAGGTTCAGTTGATTTTGAACTAACACTTGAGTTGGTAAGGACTATGTGGTTGAAATGTCAGAAATAGTGTTGATCAGGGTGAATCTGCTGATGATGGTTGGAAAGCGTTTCAACTTTCAATCCTGGCAAATAAAGGAGGGCATGTGTAAAGAGAGAGTCAGAAGGGCTGTCAAAAGGGCTTTACTTGACTGGGCGATGTATGAGAAAGGAATCGATGCTCGACTGAGAAATCTGGCAAGGCAGATAATGAATACTCTTTGTGATATCTTGTCCACCAGAAAGGATAAACTTCCAGCAGACCGTCGTCAGGGTGCCGTGGATGCTTATGTGTCGAAAGATAGATAAGATGATATGTGCCCTGAAAGTGGAATCAATGCTGCTCAGCTGGACGCCCGCGTCAGAATCTGTTGGCAGCGACGATAGATCGAACGTGACCGTTGGCTTCAAAAAATATTTTACGGTTGCAGTATTTTAGGTGTTTAGATGAGTAGGCAAATTTTTATGCAAATGTCGCGTCAAAGGAAATTTACCATTTAACATTAGTAAACGTAGACTACTAATAAAACAAATTACAGATCTAGTAAGGAAATCGCGAGACGAATCTAATGACGGGTAATTACAGGGTAATGAAACCATGATTATCGGATGATTACTGTAGCACCACTGTTGCAAATCATGGATTAAGTAGGCTCATTAGATTCGTCTCGCGAAATACACTCCATCTATGTAATGAGTTCTTTTTTTTGTCCATATTTAATACTCTATGCATGTAAGATTCCTTTTGATGTGATGGATGAAAAAATTTTGATTGGGGAAGTAAACACGCGTAAAATTTTTTGTCACTGATGTCGGAAGGCTCTGGCATTCGATATCAGGATGACATGATAGGCATGGGCCGCCTGCTAGTGACACATGTAAGTAAAATTTATGTCAAGAAATTGGTTGTAATGTCTCCAAAGACAGTCATCCTTTCAAGTGAAATGTTCAGATCAACACCGAGTATGTCTATAACAGTCATCCTTTCAATTGAAATTGCAACGTTCTAAAAAATATGTACTAACTGCTAATCCTGGAAAGAGGTTTTTTTTTTTTTTGGAAAGATTGTACTGGAGTAGAGTGACTAAAAAGGAATTATGTATAGTTCTCTTAAGCCATAACAGTAGGTGCTAACTGCTAATCCTGATGATGCAAAGAAAAGCTTAAGAGGAATTTACTTGTGAGTTGTGACATTCACAAAACAATCTTCAGCTCCTTTTGCATGACGCCTAATTGGTACCAAACCATTTTTTTTTCAAACTTCTCTCTTCTCTCCATCGTCAAAATGTTGTGCCATAGACCTTTATTATTATCCCAACTATTCCAATACTACTCACTCCGGTAAGGAATACTTGACGTTTCCGATCAGACAAATGAACTAACTGTACGCTAAAAGAGTCTCAACGTCATATATTAACCACCGGAGGTAGTAGAACAGGAAAACCACATGACTTCACATAAATAGCTACTGTATTTGCCAAGGATTTATGTGTTACTTTTCCTCAGAATTTCTACCTGACTTTTTTATGCAATACAAGGAAAGAGTGGGTGATTCACTGTCATTATGTTACGCACCAACAAAAAACACTGACATGACAACCAAATTCTCATTCTAGCAATTTCATTGTCCTCCATCCTTAGAATCAAGCTACAGCATGATCACTGAAATGTGGATGGTAGTAAAAAATTGTCAAAGTCACACAATCTAGGGCAATGGAATGAGCGCAGATAAAGAACATGATTTCTAAAGGGGATAAAATATGTTGTAAATAATAGTGAAAACAACATCAATTGGCAATACTAGTTATACATACAAGGAGCCTACGTCTCTTTATTAGAAACCTCATTGAAAGATAAGTCAAGGTACTCTGCTAGGCTCAATCCCGATGTCGACTTAATTTGGCCTTGAGCAGGTGGTTCCTTCTTTTCCCGCAGCGATTTTGGAAGCCACGACTCGGAGTCACCCCTGGGTATCAGTATGTTGCCAACAATAGGTTGCAAGCCCACCCAAGGGTCATCAACTATGGACTTAATGAAGTAGCTTTGGTCTTGCCAACCAAAGCCGCTCCCTCTCCCCCCTCTCCCCCTTGAACCTGAGCTACCATAGTTACTGGGCCCCCTGCCTCGTCCATAAGATGAGTTTGGGCTACCTCTTGGTCCATAATTCATTGGGCCGCCCCCTCGGCCGGGATTAGGGTGCCTGAACCCAAACCTAGGTGGATTTGGATAAGGTCCTCTAGCTAGAGGGCTAGAATGTGGACCCCAAAGAGGTGGAGCACCAGGAGGCGCTCCTTGGTATCCTGACATAGGATCCTGGAACTGCATAGGACTTCTCCATGGACCGCTCCCTCGTACATCACGTGGAATCAGGGGTGGCGAGTGGATTGGCGATGGAGCCAAATGATGCTGGTGTGGAGGATAGTTATCACCATAGTTCCCTGGTCCAGCCAAACATGAGAAGTTTTAAAAAAAAGGGTAAGGATGAGGTTCTGAGTAGTTATGAATATGATGTCCCAGATTAAAAGCGAATTTAAAACAAGTAACAGGTTAAGCATGCAGAAAACCAATGGGTTAAACAGCACAGTTATGCTAGACAAATGAGAACTAATAGATGATGGTAGTCCTCACTCCTCACATGTTAACTGTATGGTCTTGTTCGGTTTGAGTCAGATAGGGTGGTAAAAAATACGCCTATCTGACACGTGAGTCCTCTGAGGAAGGTATTAACCGAACAAGACGCCTAAGGAATCCTCACGTGTAAATGGAACCAGCCACTGAAAACAGTAAGCTTACTGCACACAGAACAGGCAAAAAGATAGACAACATTTCAGACCTGAAATCATTAACCTAAAAATCTAGTATAAGTTTCTTCAACCAATTAATAGCCACGATCCACTGTGTACGGTTATTGTTCTCATCATGGCAATTCAATTCTTAGTGCCATTCTTCAGTTTCTCTAATTAACCAATCTCAGTAAAATGGCATGTTAAACAAGCACGAAAGCCCAGAAATTTCAATCTTACGCAAACCACTAAACTAGAATCCAATAACATCAGTCTGAAGTGAACTAGATACAACCATTTGTTTTCTATGCCTTGCTGCATAACCATCTAATTCTTCAGCTAAACAAATATTAACAGGCCAATAAGTAAAATTGCAGAATAAAGACTCCTAACTGTTCTGCTAGTGTCAGACATGCAACATCTGCATATCTGAAATAAAAACAATCTGCATTACGCTCAAGAGATGATTACATAAACTGACACATCACAGAGGGTAGCTTCAGGACAAAAGTAATTTTTTTCCAATTAAATTGTAAAACACTTCTAGAGAACTTAAATCTGAATGTAGACCCATTCAAGCAAAATTCTGTACGTACACCCAACAGAACACATAGAAACCCCCATGATGGCACCGCTATATGTACCGACCCAACAGAACACATAGAAACCCCCATGATGGCACCGCTATATGCATCGTGCACCCAAGAATGCTATCCTTAATAAATTAGCTAGTTATATTATAACGTGTATGCTGCAAACAGATGCCCTAAAATAAACTGAAAGCAAAGATGATTTAAACAGTGGTAGAATGCTGTGATTCGTCTTCGACAGTTGAAGCATCCCTGGGTATTAATATATTGCCAACAGTAGGTTGCAAGTCCATCCAAGGGTCATCAACCATGCTTTTCAAGTAGCACCTCTGGTATTGCCAGCTAGAGCGATTCCAAGAACTAGCACCAAACCTTCCCCCTCTCCCCCTTGAAGCTGTGCTTCTGTAGTAGTTTTGGCCTCTACCTCGCCCATAAGATGAGCATGGGCTACCTCTTGGTCTATAAGTAATATGGCTGCTCCCTTGGCTGGGATTGGTGTGTCTGAACCCACCAAAGCTGGGTGGATTTGGATACAAACCTCGACCTGGAGATGCAAAATGTGGGCTCCAGTGAGGTGGTGCACCAAAGGGATTTTCTTGGTACACTGGCATTGGAGTCTGTGATTGCATAGGACTTTGCCAAAGGCAGCTCCCTGGTACACCTGGCTGAATCAGGGATGGGTAGTGAATTGGTGATGGGGCCAAATGGTGCTGTTGTGGAGGATAGTAGGTACCATAGTTCCTTGGTTGAGCTAAACAAACAAAGTCAGAAAAATGGTTATCACAAGACTCTGAAGTGGTTGCTTATACCATTCTATATAAAATTAACAGATCTCAAGCGATGGCAGTTTTTTATTATTTAATAACATGCATGCTATCCTGATTCCTGACAGGCCAAATTCGTCTAAAAGAGCTGCTTTGTTTGGCACAAGCTCAAACACTGCTACTGGAATACATAGGAAAACCGCAGTCTAAATGACCCAACTACAGAACACGACCCCTAAATGCCAGGTTAACTGTTTAAGAATGTGTAAAACCCCAGATGATTAATGTGGGTTAAACTAGTGACAGTTAAGTTTATCAACTACAAATGCAAACAAAGATTGAGTTGAATTGTATATAATCAATGTCTAGGTTCAAGCATAACTATAGGCAATATCAAACTATGGCTGCTAGTATTATAAATCAGGGGCAAGCACTAATACTTAACTTGAAGCTACCAATCGATTGAACTAGATCCTAACAGTAAGCCTAATATGTGACCCTATTCCAGCATAACAGGGACACGAGAAACATCAGCCTAGTAGGTAGCATGTTAGGGTCGGGGTCCGTACCGTAGGCAGGCGGAGGCGGAGCGGGACGCGGATTGTAGCATGCGGGAGGGCTCTTGCGCTTGTGGGACCAGGTCGGGTTGGTGGCACCGCCGGAGTAGGAGGGGGAGAAGGCGGCGGCGGGGTTGGTGTAGTAGCCGAACCGCTGCGGCGGGCGCGGGTCCTGAGCGGCGGCCTGGTCCCCCGCTAGGTCGAGGTCCGGGAGGAGGCTCCCCGCTGGCGCCGGGGGAGGCGCCCCCGCCGGCGGCGCGCTGGCGGCGGAGCGGAGGGCGAGGAGGCGCTCCCGGCGCTGCGAGGAGGACTCCTCGGCTTCGTGCTCGCCGCCGTCCATCTCGATCCTGCTCGATCGGAGTTCGAGTGTCTCCCTCGCTCGCTCGGCGCGACGGCGTGGGTTGCGGCGGAGGGTGGCGGCGCGATTCCGGGAAGGGGCGGACGAGCGATGGGAAAGGGGACCTCGGGAAGGGAGGGGAGCGGATCTGTAGTAGGCAGGCCGACCGACCGACTCCGAACAAGGATCGGTCAGCCCATCGGCCCATATAGCGAGTTTCCTTTCTTTCTCTCTCTTTTCTTTTTTTTTAAAAAAAATCCAATTGCGTAGCTTCTCCCTTCCGTCCCCGCGCTCGGCGCCTCTAGGATGAAAACAGATCGGATACGAATACAAATATTTTTCTCAAATCGAATTTGATACAAATCGATATTGAATAGCTGGTTCGGAAAACGGATTGGATACGAATACAAATATTTTTCTCAAATCGAATTTGTAAAATATTGATATACGTCTTATTCACACAATAGATATTCAACTTCAAGTATTCGGAATGGAATATGGATATTGAATAGCTGGTTCGGATATGAAATATCCATTTTATTGTCAGAATCTCTTCGGTCAGATAATATATGTACCACTTTCATTCCTACCCGCATCTCTACGCCAAGGGCCGACAGAGTGAAGTCACAGGAGCCACATTTTTTAGTTCCATCTTCATCGATCGGCGCTAGACAACGCGTTTTGCGGGGCTTCATTCGCATACCAGAGGGACGCGAGGTGGACATAAACATAGCTCGTCATGTTGGCCGCGTACATATTGGTCAAATTCAGCAAACCAGGTTACTAATTCTGCCAAACCATTAAAATTGGTTTTAATTATGAATAGTTTTAGGAGTTAAGTGGTTAAAGATTCCTGATTTTACAGTTTGAAGGTCAATACCTAACTGAGCCGATAATTGGATAGCCAAAAATAGACTTTTTCCTTTAATTATATATTAGAGGTGTGATTTGATCTGGTTTAGCAAAATAAGTTAACTTTTTTATTCTTTAGTGGGTTAACTGGACCTTTGTAAGGGTAGTAAATTAGATTTTTTTTTTCTTTTTTGGTCATTTTTGCGTACAAATTGATACATAGTAGTATGTTTTTTATTTAAACTTTTTCCTTTTCGTACAAATTTTCAAAACTTTTTTTGCGGGTACACACTTGAAATATTATATACACCCATTACAAAATCTGCTAATTAAGCCTAGTTTGTCAAATGTGAGAACCCTATTCATCATTTTTCTTATATTAATGCAATGTTCAGGAACATAGTATACATATATAGATATTTTAAATGCACTAGTTTTAATTTGTCGGGAAAAGTGTATGTATTTCAATTGCTGATGAAATAGAACATTAGGGTTATCGAGGTCTCCAAATATTTCTAAAAATATATTCATCAACCTAGCTTTATACCACGCCAACCAAACTCCACGCACTTTGATTTCTTTCTACACAACACGGTGTAGGCATGAGTACGCGTTTTGTACACCACGGACCCGGCCACGGCGGCTCTGCTGCTTATTCAGCACGAGAAGCTAGGGAACAAATCAAACCCCTCGCCGCCATGGCTGCGCTGGAACCGGAGGCTGAGCCTGGCCGGTCCTCCGCGTCGGCCATCGTCGGGGCTGGTTCACCGGTCGCCACATGCTCCACATCGAGAGCTACTCGCGCACCAAGGAGGAGCTTCCCACGGGCGAATTCATCAGGTCGCGCCCTTTCACCGTCGGAGGCCGCTCCTGGACCATTGCCTATTACCCCAATGCCCACGACTCCAAGTTCGCCGACTTCCTCGCCGTCTGGATTAAGAGGTAGTGTATCCTCTTTGTAATTTCGTTTCCCATGGTAATGAAATTCGGGCATGCGATCTGGATGGAAGAAAAATATAGCAATAGTTTTTTTAAAAAATCTCTTTAGTTTTGCCCGTGATGTTTTGCTTCTAGTACAGCCACCTGCATGACATGGCAACGGCCCATGGGACTATGGGAGGCAGAGCTGTATCCTGGTTCAGACACTTCAGACATGGCAATATGAGGCATTGTTTGTATCAATTTTTCATGTGTGTTTCATCCTTTTCAGGGTACGTTTGCATCAACTACAGCTCTAACAATTATTTGCAGCCCGTAATAATCCCTAGCCCCAGAAATTCTTAGGGCTAGAGTTGTACCAAACATGCTCTAAATTGCTCGATGCTACCAACATTTTGTTCTTGCCCTGATAGATATCATTTTGTCCGTCGCTGTCCATCAGACTTCACCAACGAGCGGTCGCCACCATCTCATCGCCGGCGACATGGCCGGCAACAACGCAATGATGCCCAAGGTATGTATTGAAGAATAGTTTACCCTCTCCATCTACTCCTAGAAGACCCAAATAGACTACCGGTGGTATCAAAAGCCTACCCTAGATAGTAGATCGGAGTTGGGAGAGAAAAAGAAAGCCGAAAGAAAAGATTTTGAAAAGAATCAAAAGAAGAAGAGAAGGAAAACCTAACCCTAACCCGGATTAGAGGAATCCTTACCTTGATTTTCGCTGCCAGTGAGCTGTGGGCGTGCCACGCCATGAGGGCACCCCAGCCAATTTTTTTTTTCACCAACCATTTTGAAAAATGTGACACCTCAACATTTTTGAGAAAATAAAAGGTTGAACTGGTCTTCTTCTCCGGCGAGTGGCGCGGCGGCGCTATGTCGGCGAACCCACGTGACCAAGGGCGAGGCGCATGGCGGCCGAAGAGGCCAGCCCCGACGCACGGTGGTGGTGCGGAGAGTCCGCGCGGCCACAGTCGAGATGCGCAAAGACCGGGGAGGTCAGCACCTGGCGCGAAGTGGTCGCGTCGCGAGCTTGTGAGAGAGGCTCCGCAGCCGATGACCGTGGCATGATGGGGTCAGCACGACCGTGGAATAAGCGCGCGACGGTCGGAGGAAGAGGAGGCGCATCCACGCTGGTGTGGCGCCGGGTATGGAGGGCGCCACCCTCCATACCCGGCGCCCGTGCGTGGAGCGGTGGGTGTGTGGGGCTAGGTTTGGAGTTTTGATCGGATGCTCACGAAATCTGCATGAATGTCAAAGAAAGAAGGGGAAGATTGGTAAGAAAAAAATCTAGTGAAAGATATATAAGATCCCGGGAAGCGATTCTGAAGTAGTAGGCAGGCCGACCAACTCCGACTGAACAAGGATCGGTCGGCCCATCGGCCCATGTAGCGAGATTTCCTTTCTTTGTTTTTGACTTTTTTTTTCATACATACAAATATATAATTTGACGCACTGATCATTCTATTACGAGTTTGAACTGATTTCAGAATCTGATAACCCTAGCTAACTTTAAAAATGTGGCCGGCTTACCTAATTTTCCTTGTTCTTTACTGAATTCATCTACTTCCTTCGCAAATTAGACCAGAAATCCTATCCGTTTTGTCTCGATCTCTTTCGACGCATCCATCCGGTCGCGCCCTTTCAACGCCGAAGGCCACGTCGCCGAGTACGCCGACTCCGACTGAATAGGGATCGGTCATGCCATCGGCCCATGAAGCCAGATTTCCTTTCTTTCTTTTTGACCTTTTTTCCATACAAAATATATGTAAAACTGCAAAGGCACCTCTATAAGTCACTTGAAATTTGACATTGCCCCCCATAAGTTATTTTGTTCCAAACGCCCACCCCTCTAGCTAGTTTTGTTGCTGAAACACCCCTAGTTTATATATCCTTATATGATTCAACATGTTTTTATATACCGTGAGCCGTTAATGTGGTCTTTATTGATATTAGATACTTTTGGGACTATATTTGAACACTTTTTGCAGGTTTCACAAATAAAATTACAGATTGCATAAATAAATTTGATCTCGAGAGTTTAAACATTGTTGCATTGAATTCCTTCATTTTTATAAAAAAATGTTGTTCTTCCTCAACCAATTGTTGTTCTTCCTCTGATAGCACAACAAGCGGAGAAATCGATTGCTTAGATTGTTGTCCCAGCTGTACAATGCCTTTCGACGCACTGCTTTTGGACTGACCGCTTTTCGACGACGATGCACTAATTCTATTTTCAGCTTTCTTGTACGACTTCATGATTGTGCGGTCGTAGTCCGATACCTTTGCTTTCACCACAGGTGCGGCCTATTTAACAAAGTGTCTTACTGCTGCCGGGTCAACCGGTTCCTTCGGCTTTGGCTTTCTCTTGTCCTTAACCTTCTGAAAAAAATCCACATCATCTTGGTTGGCAGCCGCATCGGTTTCCTCATATATTTTCTCGTACGGGAGCTTCGGAGGCGGAGGCTTCTCTTTCTTCTGCTTCTGCCGCTTAGGAGCCGACGGCATTGGAGCCTTGGCGTACCTCTTCTTCGGTTGAGGCTGAGGTGGACTCACGCTGGGTCCCTTGTACCAGCTGGTGAGGGCGGTTCCATGTCATTGTCGGGACCCTGTGGAGATGGATCCATGCTGGGGTCCCTCGTAGCCGATGCTGCAGCCGAATCTGTTGTTCCTAGCTTCAATCTGATGTCTCCCTTAGGCCAACAGATCCATGTATGCAACCCATCTCGCAGTTCCTCTCCACCCTCACCTGTAGGGATCGGGATCGCAAGGTCTTCAGCCCAAACACCAGCCACTCGGTCAACCAAAACTCTAGCGTACCCTTTCGGAATCGGCACATTGTGAAGTGTCTCGCCCGGGACCGGTATTTCAGCAACACCTTCAGCACATACCTTCAACTTCTTCCCGACAAGATACAGAAGCTCACAGTCCGTCCTCGTAGTGATGTCATCCACAGGATATCTTTCAGCGGCCTTGGTGGAAGCAATGCTGCTATGACGCTGAGTTGCGGGGCTGATCTCCAAATTCTCGCTGCCTGCAGGAGCACTAGTTTGTACCTGCTGTTGTCTAAGTACTTCTGCCAGGCGCTGATCTACTCGTTCATTTATTTCTTAGTGGGGAGTTGATGCAGACTTTTACCTTGCTTACATCAATTGAATTGTACGCATACGAGCGCCCTGGCTCCAGCTATCCACAGGATGACCGGTCTGATGGGTCGGTCCGCGTAGGCGTGTAGCCTTGCAGGGATCCTAGGACCTAGACCGAGAAAAGATTCGGCTGTAGATATACAGTTGACGTCTCCAGCCGGCGATGCACGCGTGCTTTTCCTTCCCGAGGAGATGGTACGTACCAGTGGCACTGGCACGACCATTGCTTGTCCCTGTCTCCCGCGTTGGTTGTGGACTTGTGGTCGCACACGTGCAGTAAACACTAAGGATGGAGATGGACGTCTGGACATCCGAAACATCCGTATTCGTATTCGATAAAAACGTAAATATGGTTATCTGTATTCATATTCGATTTTAATATGGATGTCAAATGGATGTATCCGAATTCGATTTCCAACAATTTTCTCTATCCGATTTCACATTCGTATTCGAGAAAAATCCGAAACATTTGACATTCGAATTCACATTCGTATTCGAGAAAAATCCAAAACATTTGACATTCGACATTCGTATTCGAAAAAAATCCGAAACATTCGACATAAATTAACTTCTCTATTTAACTAACTATTAATTATAAATGATATAAACTATTTAATCAATTTAAAAATTATCTACATGATAATTACTAATTATATTAATTATAATATTACTAACGGCGTATAAAATAAATTTTAATTAACTTTAAGATGGACAATCATATCAATTTTAACTACTTTAATTTATTTTTCTAATTAATAAATTATATTATACTTACTAATGCACTATTTTCTTATTAAAATATTTTATATATTATGAAAATTATTTATATTTATATTTGTATATTTAATTATTCAAATATATATAACATACATGAGATATATACACATAATTTACTTTTAAAACAACCCATAAAGTGAATTAACACACATTAAGACATTTTCTGTCAAAATCAACTAAACATCCGAATGCGAATCCGAATTCGAACTATTCGTTTTGTATTCGTATTCGATAAGATTCGTATTCGTATCCGAATTCGATTTAAAATATGGTAAATAGTGGTATCCGAATTCGAATCCATTCGTATTCGATCTGAATCCATCCTTGGTAAACACTCCGCCGAGGCCTACCACTTAGCCTGGCCGCCGGGCCATCTCGTGAAGATCGAGTCTCGTGTGAACGTTTTTTTACATGGTCAATCGGTCATGGGCAGTATTTAGTAATTTATTAGGCTACTAACACTCGTTCACCTCTATTTCCAACTTCTAAAAGAAATATGTCATCGAGATTCTCACCTCTATTTCTAACTTCTAAAAGGAGCTTTGGCGGCGGCCTGTGCGGGGAAGGAGCGGGCTGAGGCCAGCCGTCGCGGAGGAGCAGGAGCGGAGCGGGCGGGCGGCAAATCGGGCATTGGCCGACCGTTTGCGAGCCTCGTGGTGACGGACCGAGCACAGCTCCAGCGGCGGCCGACGCCCCTCCTTCCCTCCGCGCGTGGCATGGGCCCCACACCAGCCTGCACGACTTGGATGCCGCTAGAATTCCAAGTCAACGGGACCAGCTTGTTGAGTCCCAGTCCCCGCTGTGGGGTTAGAGGCGCCCAATGTAGATGAGTTGTACGTGTCACTGAGCATATATCATATACTTTCTCCATATCCATATCGTTTTAATTGACGTCGGTTAGTTCAAAAGTGAACTAAGCAACGTCAAATATTATGACATGGAGGGAGTACTGTAGATGAGTTGTACGCGCACGTTTGTGTGGCCAATTTAACGGGCTTGATCGGTCCCTAGACATGTGTAACATCCCAGATTTTTCTGGAATGTTTAAGTTAATAAAAATGTGGATTTTAAAAAATTTTCGTGGATATGATGCTAATTAGAAAAATATAAGGTTGTCTTCATTGAATCTCTCCTAAAATTCTTAGGCACAAAAAAATATATAAAATATTATTGTTAAGGTGCTTAAATGTTAGTGTGAACATTTGGATTTTATTTGGAATTTATTTGGATTTAATTGAGTGGGATTTGGATTTGAAATGATTCAAATCCAAATCAAAAAGAAAAGTTTAAAACTAAAAACAACTTGGGCCCTAACCTCACTAACAAAGCCCGCTAACTAAGTCCGGAAACCACCCTCCTACTCTCAGCCCGGTCCGAACTCAACCCCGGCCCCCTTTCCTTCTTTCCCCTTTCCCTCAGCCCGCGTCGCGGCCCAACTCACCGCGGCCCAGTCCGTCCAACGCGCGCGCCCTCTCTCTCTCACCCGCTGACAGGCTGGAGCCCACCTGTCAGCTTTATCTCCCTCACCACCACCGCGCACACGCACCGGACACCGCCGCGCGCACCCAGCCCCGGTCTCCGACTCGCGCCGCTCCGACCGCGAGAGATCATCTCGCGGGCCCTAAACCCTAATCCCCGCTCCGCCACTCTGCTCCACCCCTAAATCCCAGATGGGGAGGCCGCCCGCGCTATCTCGCGAGCAGCTGCCCTCTCTCCTCTCGCCGTGCCGCGCCGCGGCCCGCACGCCAAAACCCCAAGCGCACTACCCAATTCCCCCAGCCAACTACCCTGTGCCGCGTGTCCCCTCTCGAGGCTTCCACTCACGCCCCCTCAACCCTAGCCGCGATCCTTTCCCTCCCCCCCCGGGCGCCGCCGCTATAAAGCAGAGGAGCGCCCGCTCCTCATCCTCTTCCCCAGCCACTCAGGGCGTTGCCCTAGCCACCAGCCGCCGCCGCCGCACGAGGATAAGGAGGAGAGCAAGGGAAGAAGGAGCGGAGGAAGGCCAGCGCGAGGAGGAGCCGGAGCCGCCAAGGACGCGCCGCCGCAGGGTCGCCATCGCCGCCGCGTCGTCCACCCGGAGCAGAGAAGCCGTCGGAGCTCGTCGTACCCCTACACGGCTTCCTCGTCCACGCCCACGCCTCGTCGAGCCTAGGTGAGCCAGCCAGCGCCGCCGCTTTTCCCCCTTCCTCCTGCTGTCCGGCGTGAACGCCGACGAGCCTCTGTAGATAGGCTTAACCACCCAAGCCCGGCCCTTTCCTACTGCCTGTGCCCTGGCCTTCGAGCCAGGGGTGTTTTTGTGCAGGTTCCTCGCGACGCCGCTCCCTTAACCCCAGCCTAAACCTCACCCGCCGGCGAACGTCCCTTTGGGGCATATGGTCGAGCACTCCCCGTGCAAGGACCTCCTCGCCTTGATCTTGCCATAGCGAGCTTTAGGAACCAAAGCCCGAGCTTTTTCACCCGGGAACACCTCCGTGACACCATTTGGCGCAGATCCATGCCCCTGGCGTTGGATTTGGGTGAGGTTGGAGTCGTCGCCGGCGAGCCTCCGCCGCCGCGCGCACGCACCCCGCCGCTCGTCGTTTCGACGAGCACCTCGCGAGCGTCCGTGCCCCGCCGCCACGCGTCGCGCCCTCGAGCGCCCGCACGCGCGGCCACGCAGGGACAACCGCAGCGGATCCGGCCCTGGCCGCACGAGATCCCGTGGACGCGGCTCACGTAGACCAACCTCACGGCCCACGGTGAACCGCGTCCACCACGGCGGAGACTGCCCTTTTTCCAAAGAAGCCCCTGGAATCTTTCACTTTAGCCCCTACTATTTCGAAACCTTTGCAATCTAGTCCCTGAGTTGCTACTCTTTCTCTAAGCCCCCTGGCCTTTTTAGTTTTAGCACCTAAGCCCTCGTGATGACGTCATCAGGGCCCACTGCTGACGTCACCACGGGACCCGCCTGTCAGCTTTGACCGTTGACCGTTGACCAGTCAACGCTGACGTCAGCAGGGCCCACTGCTGATGTCAGCATTTTGACCAACCCTGGCCTTTTTATAAAAACCCCCTGGACTTTTTCGAAATTACAAATAGGTCCCTGACTATTTACAAATAAGCCCTGACTATTTACAAACAGGCCCCTGGCCCTTTTTCTTTTCTTATTCGTAATTATTTTAAAATCCAGAAAAGGATTTAAACTTAGAAAATTCATAACTAATTCATTTTAACTCAGAAAAATATGAAACCAGTTTCTATATTTTTCTAAAATTATGATCGAGCCGTTGGCGTGAAGTATAAGTCCATTTCAATCTTTCTTGAGCTGGTTTTATTGGAGTTATTTGCTATTAGGTCCCGATATTTACTTTAATTACGCAAATAGGATCCACTGACGGCCAGGAGCTGACCGGAGAGGAGTTCTACCCAGAAGACTTCGTGGAGGAAGAGATCCAGCCTACAGGTTCACGCCCAACCCATCCTTTGAATGCCTATTAGACATTGCAATTAGATGTGCTAGCGCTTTACTTATTACAATGGATGATGCTTGAGCCTTGCATAGCCATGATTTATTCCGTGAATTCCTTGCTACCTAATACACCATGAGATATGAATGCTATGCTGCTTGCATGTGTATGGGATATTGTGGATTAGGATTCTTGGCATGTGTGGGTATAAAACCAGCAGGTGAATGGTGATTTTGGGAAACTTGGCGGGGGTGAGCATATTATAACAACTTGGTCTATAACCGAGGTGCCGGGAGACCCCTGCTCTCGAGGGGGTCCCACACTGTACTTGTGGCGGGTACACGGATGGATAGGAGCATAGGAGTTGGCGGTGGTACCTATGATGGGTACTACGACTTGCGTTCTTCTTCGGAGGACACGCCCTTGGGACGATGACGCTCACCCCGGTCTAAAACCGAGTGGGGTAACTTTATTTGGGCCCCACGTACTTACCGCTTACCCATATGAACGGGTTCCAGCCTTCCTAGCTAGCGCGATGCCCGGATTGCGAGAAGATCAGGTGGATGGTGTACGGGAACGGGAGAGACCGTCTCCCCGAAGGACTATGGCCCCGTCTGGCCCTACGTGGGAGAGTTCGACACAGCTTCCGAAGCATTGGATTGCGAGCCGATGGACCGAGACCGGAAGAGCAGGCGGGCATCGTCGCGGTTAGGGTCTGTGCTGTGGGTTGCGTCTCGAGATGGCGGGCACCATCTCGCAGCCCGAGTGGGTCCAGTTGTACAAACTCTCGAGAGTCTAAAACCTATACGTATAGCCGCGTCCTCGGTATGGACATTGCCCACTTTCCCTGTTACCTCTCATATTTTGGGATATTCTACCTTCCCCCTTCTCTAGCCAGTTTGAGAGTGATTAAGGTTCGCAGTTACGAACGGGGAGAAGGAAAGTTGCTCCCTTTCCTTTCAGGATCCGGTCGTAGCTGGTGAGGTGCGAGGGGAGGGAGCTCTCGCATCGACTTAGAAGAGTGTGGAGATGGAGATGTTATGAAAAACTGTCTCTTTGAGAAAACATCTTACTCAC
Source organism: Urochloa ruziziensis (assembly GCA_015476505.1). NCBI lineage: Eukaryota > Viridiplantae > Streptophyta > Magnoliopsida > Poales > Poaceae > Urochloa > Urochloa ruziziensis. The sequence continues at coordinate 7,464,748 of CM027125.1, read as the reverse complement.
CTACGCTGACACTTTCTTTTTACGTGACCTAGGTATGGTGCCCGCGATCCACAAGACGCACGTGGACCCTCGGGACCAAGGAGACATGGTCCACTGGCTAGTTACCATTGCCGCCCGCTTAGGCATTCCGGTGAGCCACCTTGGACTTGAAGCGCAAGCATGCTACATCAACAACACCGCCTGTGCCCGTGCCAAGGTCTACCTTCACCCCTACGACCACCGCCCTGGGATCACCATGGAGGGCGTCGGACTGACGACGAAGCTTGCGGTGGAGGGAGTTGCCCGGAGACTGACTCAGGTACTGCTTGTTCGAGAGAAGGAACAGGTTGAGGGGACCGAGCTCCGACTCCTACCCAGAGAGTACTATGAGGACGACGAGGAGGCGAAGGACGCGAGGTGCAAAGCCGCGTTTGCAGCAGTCGAAGACCCGGCGATCACCACAGCCGGAGATTACCTTGGCGACCTCGACTTCTACACGACAGAGCTAGAAGGGAAAAGCGTGACCTTCCTCAACAACCTTCGGAACAGAGTTTCCACCGTCACTGACAGAGTTTCTCACGTTCTCAACATGGAGAGAGAGTTGGACGCCATGAAGACCCAGGTACACCACCTGACGGAGGAGCTGAGCCGCAGGGACGCAGCAGTCACCCTGGCTCGTGTAGAGACAGACCAGCTGAAACAAATGATCGCCGACGACTTCACCGAGAGGCAGAGGCTCGAGAAGGAGATCAAGCGACTGGACGGGATCAGGCAGCTGCAGGACTGCACCATAGCACTCATGGACTACAAGATGAAGAGAGCCGATGAGAAGATTGTGGAGCTCAAGAACAATGCCACTCCAGGTGCAATGGGTTTGAGGATCACTCAGTTCGAGCGGAGGTGCGAGCGCAACGCCAACAACATCGCCGCACTCACACGTACCTGCCTCTACCTCATTGAGAAGAACAAGAAGATGCTTCAGACGTGGAAGGATGCTGACTCCATCAGGGTCGAGGAGCTACAGGAGCTCAACGACCAGCTACCACCAGAGAAGCAGCGACAGATTCGCAAGGAGGACTTCAAGGTTGGACCCAGCTCGTGAGACTCCACAAGGTTCCCTTTCAGAGTATCTACACCGTTGAGACCCCAGAGACTCAGAAAGCCGAGGCTATGATGAAGCCCCTCTTCACCGCCAGCCACACCTGGGAGGACCGCACCGTTATCGAGTACAAGAAGCCCCGGATGTTCTGAGTTAGCTGAGTAGCTAGAATAAGGTAGAGTAAATTCCGCGTCAGCCGTGAGCCTGTTCCGGTACGCGATGGTAGATGTTCACCCGATGTGGTGAGGTATGGGATGGATGGATATGGAGATGTTTATTTTATATTTGCTGCTGCATAGGAAACCCTTAGCCCATTCTTGTTATACTTTTATTCCTTTAGATGGTAGTCCACTTAAAGCTTGCATATACAGTTGGTGACGTGAACCTATCCCATTCCTTGGGGATAGCCTTTGAGCACGCAGGATCTGAGGATGAGCATGAGTTCAACCACGACGGGTGGTACGATTGAGGCATCGTCTTGACGCGCAAGTTGCCTGTGGTGGAGATCAAGAAGATGGAGGCTTCTACGCCTAGATCCGCTGCGTTGGATGTTCTTTTGTTTGCCGTTCAGCCCTGAGGGCTTGTATCAGACGTATTATCATGAGAATGATGTAATAATTAAAGATATTTGTACTCTATTCGTGGTATGGATGTGATATTCGCTGTGATGAGTTCTGTACGTGATATCTACTTGATCCAGGGAGTATCACAATGGTACAGGGAGTCGGGTTTTCTTAAAACGAAAATCCGGGTCGTTACAACATGCATGTGCATTGATTCACTACTAGAGAAGTGGGCATTCATCCCTACACTTTAGTGCCGGTTGAGCGGAGCCGGTACTAATGCGCGCATTAGTACCGACTGGAAGGAACAGTACCCGCTGAGTCACGTTAGTACCGGTCAGGGGCACCAGCCGGTACTAAACAACGTCATTTAGTACCGGCTAATAAAATCAGCCGGTACTAAAGTGACACGCTCATTTAATAACGGCCAATAAAACTAGCCGGTACTAAATGAGGTCATTTAGTACCGGCTGTACCCGTCAGCCGGTACAAACCTATTCCCTCACTGCCTCTGTCCTTGTCTCCACCACGCACTAGCCTGCTGTCTCGCTTCGTCCTTATCTCTTTCTCATTCTTCTTCCCTATTCTCTCTATCTCTCAGCTCGTTCTCACACCTCTCTCTTAATTTTCTCCACAGGAGGGCGGCCGCGCGGGAGCCGACGCGGCGGCCTGGAGCTGCTGGCGCGGTCGCGGGGGAGCAGGAGGAGGCCGCTGGCGCGCGCGGGGCCCAGGCGGAGGCCGCCGGCGGGCGCGGCCGCAGGCCTTCCCCGGCCGCGGGCGCGGGGGCCAAGAAGAGGCGGAGGCGGGCGGCTTCCGCGGCAGGGCGCGGAGGCGCGCGGGGCCTGGCGCGGCGACGCTCGAGGCCACGCACGGTGGGGCGCAGCGGTGCGCGTGCGGCCTCCGCGCGCGGTGGGACGCGGCGGGGCATGGCGGCGCCCACCTAGAGGTGCGGCGGGGGCCGTCCCTTGGCCGTGGGAGGAGGGGTCCGGGCCGCCGGCGCGCGACGGCCGCATCTCCGTCAGGCGGAGGCCTCGGCGTGGGTGGCGGCCGGCTCTGGCTCGGGCGCGCGGCGCTTCAATCAATTCGGAGAAGCTCTTTTTTTTTTAAGTGTAGGGTTAGTAGATAACTTGTGTTCCGTTCTCGTGGAGATTGTAGTACATGGCGAATTTGTAGATAAATATCTTGTGTAGAGATTGTATCTTGTGACTTGTTAAGATATGAAATTTGTTGGTGAAATTCTTGACAAGTGGAAGAAAGAGGACATCGAGAGCACGAAATTTT